>CM054124.1:144821459-145492287 GCA_028751855.1 Ambrosia trifida | reverse complement strand
TATTAATTAAAAATTAACAATACTCGTAGTAAAGGAGAAACGTAATCCTAAAGGTGTGTGACCTGAAAACCACTGGTGCACACCCGTAGGGGAATTAACCTTGACCAACGAAAAAAACACGTGTTTTTAGTAATTAATTTATAAGCTAAGTTTATTGTTGCTTTTTAAATAACAATTTATAAAATACGCATTTGTTAATATCTTGAAAACAATAGTGACTGAAATATATACCTTCACGAACTGTTCTCCTCTTTTCTTCGATCTTTTTATAACTATAACGTCACCATTTGCCATTCCCGTATCATGTACCCAATCGACCAACTCAACGCGTGTCGAAAATGTCCGGTCAGTCTCGAACCAAAGGTTGATCGGGTTAGGTCCTTCCTCCTGATCTTCTACCCGCTTCTCATCAACAGCGCTGTCTTCATAGTGCGTACAGTCTTGTTCTTCAAATGTGTCATCACCATCGTTAGCGCCGTAAGTATAACCGTAGGCAGGTTGACTAGGCTCATCTTCAAATTCATATGGGTCCTTCCACTGTGTATTCAAGTCCAGTTCTACCGCATTATCACGGTAACGAATGCCAGACTGACCCTCCTCGACACTACTAGACCGACCCTGCCCGACATTATATGACGGACCCTGCTCGACATTATATTACAACCCCTCCTCGACATTATTATTATTATTATTATTATTATTATTATTATTATTATTATTATTATTATTATTATTATTATTATTAGAGTCGTAAGAATCACCGAAAATAAAGTCTTAATACGACATGTTATATATGTTGTGGACAAAGAATTGAAATCGAACGAGTTTATAATGAAATCGAATGAATTTCCAATGAATTTATAGTCAAAATCTGATGGGACCAGGCGCCTCGCTTAGGCCTAAGCGAGGCGCCTGGGTAATTAATTCGAGAGAGTTTCAGGCTTAACGGTTAATTAGGGTTAATCAAACTCTCAGCCGCCTCGCTTAGGCCTAAGCGAGGCGTCTGGAATAATAGGTTTCAGAGGAATCTGCAGCTTTATGTCTAATCAGGCAGTCAGGCGCCTCGCTTAGGCCTAAGCGAGGCGCCTGACTGCCTGATTAGACATAAAGCTTCAGATTCCTGAAACCTATTATTCCAGACGCCTCGCTTAGGCCTAAGCGAGGCGCCTGGCTTAAGGGGTTAAAATAGAAGTTAGGGGGGTTTAATTAGAACGACCCAATATTTATAGATAATCTTTTAACTTGTCAACTTTAAACATTAAAATATAAGATATTTTCATCATCTCTAGTTAAATCGATGATCTAATTTGTTCAAATACTAAAACTCATTGCTCGGTTGATTGTTAGATTTGTTCAACCAAGTTTATAAACTCGGACATGTTGCAATCACTGTCAAGTTTGTTCAAATACTGGTCAACTACATAAGGTGTCGCATCATGGAATCGCATCACACGATGCGATCTCATGACACATTATGTGCTCCTGATGCCCACATTTTAAAACCAAGTTTTTGAAACATCTGAATTTTGTTTCTAGATTGAAATCAAGAGGGTTTTGGAATCACTATACGGGTTTGAAGTAGATGAGGTTAGAACCCTCAACATGGACGGGAAGAAGAAGAAAAGAGGCGGGCTTTTGATTGCAAAACCTGATTACAAGAAAGCGTATGTTACTTTAAGGAGCCCACTTTCAATATCACCGGATTTGTACCCGATCCGTGTGATTGAAGAGGAGCGCAAGAACATGAGCAAGCAGAGCAAACAGGCCAAGTCCACCATTGTTGAAGGTGATGAAACTAAGAAGACTCATTGGCTTGACGGAAGCGGAGTTAAGAACCAGACCGGTTACAGCGGCAAGGTTTGGCACAGGCCGGCAGACCGCCAGAGAAGTGACAGCACTAGCAACATCACTGCGACATCCATGTTTCCTTGGACTAGTATGCGATCATCAGGTAGGTAGAACTTCATCATTAGAAAACAGTTTTGCTTTGGTTCGTGTTCTGTGGAAATTTTATATAAACCAGTTCACTTTTTTTTTTTTTTTTTGTCATTTTAATAAGTTCTGGCCTTATGGGATGTTCTTACCTCATTGTGAACACTGAAGCTTTCCTGTTTTTGTGTAATCTCAATGGATCAACATATTGAATTTAATCACTAATCACTTTGTATTGGTTTTAGCATTTTTCACTCAAACTAGATGCCGTCCCCCGCCGGTGATAGTTTCTAATATGTCAGACCTCATCCTGCTTGCGACAATATCTGATGACCCATAACTATGCTAGAGTTTCATCGGGCACAATGAACAAATTATTCCACTGGACACAATGAAAAAAATTATCTCCTAGCTGTGAATATTTTTGATAGTTACAAACAAAATAATAACTTCCAAATAGGTCACGATTATAAAAAAGTTAGCGTGACACAATCTCTGTCGATAGTATCTGGAAAGCCCTTTGTGCATAATCCATTCCTTCTGCAGCAAGAAACCCATCTTGGCTGCATATTTTAGCAGCCAACAGTAGTGACATTATATAATCAGGTTTTTCATGTTGATGAAGTGCCTTTTCAACAAATCAAGTGCGGGTTTCCTTTGATCAATCCTGTTACAACAAAGTGCTAACATTTTCCAGAGATGAATTGCTCCAGGAATCACCTCTTCAAGTTGTTTTGCTAAAACAGGAATTTGGCTGCAAATAGACAGAGCAAATGTGAGGTGTTCTATAGCTTCTTCCAACCTGCTTTTTTGGAATGTATGTACCATCGACCTGTGTAGATGTAGCGGGTGATCCCACCTATACAGCAAAAACATTGCAAATTGTTTTGTATTCGTGCACAACAGTCGTTGTCAAGGTTCCATTAAGCACGTCGATAAGAAGAAAGGGCTTCTTGATAGCTACCAGCCTCAACCCATAGCTGTGGGAGTTGTTTCTTGCAATTTAGTATCTACAAAGGCATCTGTGGGAATATTTTCTCTACTGCATCTTGCACTCACTTTTTTACACTGGTCAGCAGCATCTACAAAACAATTGGTGATGGTTTATAAATTTGACCAGTTCTGGATCAAGATTAAGATAGGATGTGAGTATCCTCCGAATATTTTGGTTAGATGCCAAAATAGTTATAGATGGAAGTTTATCAAACTGAACAAAATAATTATTGAAGTGCATACACATGGCACATTTTCAGCATCTAATCGCAGCACACTCATTCTAATAGAAATTGAAACCTCTGAAAATATTAGACAACACAAATTTGAAACCTGCAATTTCCGAGTTTATCAATCTGAAACATTGAATGCTTCTTCGAATTCAGAAGCAACATGATATTGATGATAAAGCTCATATACAAAACCGTCTACATAGAAGAAGAAGAAGAAGAAAAGATATACAAAGTCCGTTTAACATGCAACATTATATATAGATACATTTGCTAGATTTGTATGTGAGAGACAAATACTGTAGCTAAACGTCTTTTCAGCTACAGTACTCCGTGGCACTTCAGTAATTTCGTTACGTTGTGAGGTTGTTTTGGCCAGACAAAAAGCCGGTGCAAGCAGGAGATAGGAAATGGCCTTCTTCGCCTCCGACGTTGCCGTTGGACCAACAACGCCGACCTCACAACGTTCATCATCGTCGGTAGAACAAACCATCCGCATGCCAGTTAGAGATATACAAGATGGCGGCAACATAAAGGTGCTTTTGGTTGTGTAGTTGATGTGACGGTGGAAGGAGCCTAAAGTAGAGAGACAATTTTAGACGGGGTCACGGTTTTTTTGGTCATCTAGACGGCACATTTAGTAGCCACCAATCGCATCCGGTGACGACTTGGCTGGGCCACAGTGGAGGAGCAGCGGCGGCGATATTGCCATGTGTTGTTTATAACTTTTTATGGTGAAGACTCAAAGCGTCAGGTGACTAGAAGGCCACCGAACCAAAATCATCTCATGAATCTGACTGTGGCGGCGACAGAGTTCCGGCAGGTCCGGCCAAGCTCCGATGAAACCGATCTTCATCCTCATGTTTTCCCGTTTAGATCTGCCACTCCAAAGGCAGCGGCGGCAACAGAGACAAACAAAATGGTTTACTCTGACAGCAATTGATTGTTTAATCTGGGATGCATGCTTGCTTTATGACTACTACATTTGGTAGGTGAACAATACTCATGGTGGAGGTGGTGAGTAATCAGAGAGAGAAAGAAATAGAGAGAGAGAAGGGAGTGTAAGCAAAGTTCCTGTTGCAAGTTGAAACATGTACAATTCTATTGTCTTTTCCTTTCCGTGTCAATGAGTGCATTAATAATTGGGTGTTAGTGCTTTATTTTGTGTAGTTTATTTGTTGCCAGCAACTTGATTACAATCATCGATTCAATTTGTATACTAATAAAGTGTTTCTCTTGCTCTCTGATTGAGGCTATTGAACGCGGATCTTATCTAATTAGTATAGGTTAGGCAACGGCGAAGGATTTTGAAGCATATTTATTCAACACGTCTTTCTTAAAATTTCGTATGCTTCAGTGTTATTTTTGTATAATTACGGTATGTTCGTATGTCATGCATGTAACAAAGTCTTGCAACCACTAAGTTTTCGCCGCAACGCGCGACCGCGTAAAAAACTAGTTTAAAGACAAATAACAAAACTACCGAAAAAAACGATAACATACATCGATAAGACTGATTCTTTGATCGATTAAATTCAACCATTTGAAATATCACCAAGGCACTTACTACATCCATGGTTGACCCTAAAATTTAAGTTAGGCGTTATAGCCAAAAAAAAAAAAAAAAAAGGAAACCGAGGAATTCAGTATAACATTGTATTAGCTGAGAACTTTATAACAACCATCCCCCAAACTGCACTTAGTAGTTATAAGTAATCAATAGACCCACAAAACAAACTCCATAGAGTTCATAGAACTTTTTTTTTTTTTTTTTTTTTTTTTTTTTTGTATATCATAGAACTTTATAACATTTTCTATTTTAAAAAGGAGACGCCTTGACCATGAAAAGTCAACTGATAAATGTAACTCTCAGAGTTCATCATACGGAAGAAGCTGGACAAACTTGAGGTTGCATGAAAACAATCAAACAATAAGCAAACTTTGTCATTACAAAACAAAAAACTAAAGACACCACATACATCATCAACAATCCAGAATTGTTTCTTAACAATATTGCTATGAACATGGTGAATAAACCAAAAATCCATATACAGTGATTACCGAAATATTTATTATTTTTTGCATAATGTATTTTTTAAAACTCTAAATGAAATTCAAAATCCACTAGGATAATCGACATCACCTACGGCGAGCATAAAAAGAAGAATACAAAGAGTATGAAATTTATATAAAAAATATTAAATTATACTCTGTATCTTCTAAGCTGCACAATTGTAGTTAAATTCACAACAAAAGCATACAAATAACAAAAAAATAGTTTGACCTTAAAAGTCAAAATTAGTAATAGCATATTAGATGGCAAAGTTGAAGTCTTTATAAGGTAAAGGTTTATTCAATCTTACCTTATGTGTGAAGAGTACCATGTTATGTTTGTAGGAACCGTTCGTGCAAAATAAATAAATAATTCTTATTATTTTTGCAATACAATAAGCAAAGGAAATAAAATACAATTACAACTGAAAAGAAAAGAAAATACAAGAAGATGATGAGAAAATAGAATTATTGTGGCTGAGGATCGTGTTTGACACGGGGCCCTTAAAACAAATTCCGAGCCTACCGGAGACTCGTTTTGTTTCCCAGGGTACAACAGCCGAGTGTGTACTGCCGGAGTGAGCACTAAACCCGACTTGTACCTTGATCTTGATAAGAACAGAGAAGAAAAATGCTAGAGAGATTTTAGAGAGGAGAAGTGATTTTCGGTGTGTCTTCTGCAGTGCCAATCCCTTGGCTTTTATAGGAGCCAAAGGTTGTTACAAGTCAAAAAAATTAAATGCAGAAAATTAAATGTCATTAAACGTCTTTAATGGCATTTAATGCTGCTTTAATTCTCAGTCAAAACTGTTGACTCGTCAATTACACTGCAGCTCTGAACCGTTGGGAGTTCGCGTGTGCGTCAGATGCACACTGGTGTCTGACCCGCCACGCAGGCACGAGTTACGCGCGCGCATGCCACGAAGTCGCGCACCACGTAATCTCGTTCTACGTCACGAGTCCGCCACCCGCGCGCCATGCAGGACAAGACGCCACCTGTCTCTGACTTCCAGTGCCACGCGCAGTGCTGTGTCAGCGGACCATCCCGTTCTCCGCATTTATGTCAGCGGAAGTCCTCGTTCTCCGCGTCCGCCTATCTTTCTGAACCACCTGCGCACCATCAAAAATACTAAGGCGGCTCGCGGCGACGCGAGTGTGCGAAGTGCGCCATCAAAGCGCCACATTGCGCCTCATCGCCCACGCCACGCGCGCGTGTGCGAGTGCGAGTTAAGGGTGCTTCGCACCCTTCGCGACTTCCATAGTGTGTGATTCTATGGAACACTTAGGATGGGAGGTCCTTCCTTATAAACAAGTCCAAGACTCATCTCCCTTCCAATGTGGGACAAGTTCTCCTTGTCACTTTCCATTTCACATTCCCAACTAGTTGTTTCACTCCTTCACTTTTGAGCATCGATATCTCATTCATCTTAGCTCCGTTTTGGACGCAGTTTGGTTCGTTGCGGAGCTCTCACAACATAGAACATAAACCCACAAAGAAATATATAAATAAACCTCAGTTTCAAATATATATTTTTGTCCAAAACTTAGGAAAAATCATTTTCCCAAAATTGTGAAAATAGCATTTTCACCTATTTTTCCAACAATCCCCCACATGAATGGAGATCGCCCCGTTCTTACGAGTATCAAAATACAAGTCGACAGTTGAGCATTGCAGGATAGGTAGGCGTAACCTTTGAACCTTCCTTTGTGAAGCATACTTAGCCTACTAGCGATATGTAGAACTTGATGTCTTTGAACATACCCCCGTTTGTGTAAACGACAATACACTTCACACAACACTCTCCCTAGTTATGCCAACTCCTCATTGTCGTGTCCTTTTATGGTCATGGAACACTGTCCTGGTTCTGCGAGAGCTCTAGGATATGCGCCTCCCCACATATCCATTCGAAGCGACCACACTTCTCTCTAACATAGGTGATTCAAACGAATCATTAAAAGCATCATGGTTACTTGAATACGCTCAATCATTAACCTGAAAATATGCTTAGCCTTCTCCTCAATGTCACTGATTGGAATGGACTAGGAAGTATATAACTCCCTTTATTTAGAGTTGGGGTACTCCCCCACAGTGACTCCCTTTTGGTCATATGATTAAGTTGTCGTATTGAACCTAGATCTTGGGATCTCCAGTCAACTAGGTTAGGTTTCCTCATACTTCCTTTTTTCCAAGGGCTTTAGTCCCATTCCTCTTGACGACTTATAAACTTGCTCATTGCTTAAGCCTTTCGTTAACGGGTCCGCAATGTTATCTATTGATTTAATATAATCAATTGTGATAACACCCGTATTGAACAGTTGCCGTACCGTGTTATGTCTACGTCGAATATGCCTTGATTTGCCATTGTACATTGAGCTTTTAGCTCTACCAATTGCTGATTGGTTGTCACAATATACGCAAATACCAGGCAATGGCCTTGGCCATCTTGGAATATCTTCCACAAATTGACGTAGCCACTTCGCTTCTTCTCCCGATTTATCTAAAGCGATAAATTCAGATTCCATTGTGGATCTAGCTATAACCGTCTGCTTAGACGAATTCCAAGATATAGCCGCACCACCAAGTGTAAACACGTAACCACTTGTAGATTTGGAATCTTTTATATCCGATATCCAGTTTGCATCAGTGTATCCTTCGATCACTGCTGGATGACGGGTATAATGCAGTCCATAATCTCGTGTGTATCTGATGTATTTAAGCACCCTCTTTATACTTTTCCAATGTTCCTCACTTGGATTACTAGTATATCTACTTAGCCTACTTACCGCGTAAGCCAAGTCGGGTCTGGTACATGTCATTAGATACATTAGACTGCCAATGATTCTTGAGTACTCTAATTGAGCAACACCCTCGCCTCTATTTTTACTTAGATGGTGGGTCGTATCAATTGGACCTCGAGCTATACTCGTGTCTCCTGAATTGAATTTGTCAAGAATCTTATCCACATAATGAGATTGATTTAGCACAAGACCGTTTTGGGTTCTAACGATTTTGACTCCAAGAATCACGTCCGCTATACCCTTGTCTTTCATATCAAATCTCGCTTTTAACATGTCTTTTGTAGATTTTATCATTTTGTCATTACTCCCAATGATAAGGATATCGTCTACATAAAGACATAAAATAACATAACCTCCCGGTGTGTCTTTCGAATAGACACATTTGTCGCACTCATTTATTTTGAAACCATTGTCAAGCATGACATGATCAAACTTTTGGTGCCATTGTTTTGGAGCTTGCTTCAAGCCATACAAAGACTTGACGAGTTTACATACTTTGCCCTCTTGTCCTGGGGCGGAGAAACCTTCAGGTTGCTCCATGTAAATCTCTTCATCTAAGTCGCCATTTAGAAATGCGGTTTTGACGTCCATTTGGTGAACTTCCAAATTTCGTAAAGCCGCTATAGCAAGAACCAATCGAATAGAGGTTATTCGTGTGACAGGCGAGTAAGTATCAAAATAATCTAGGCCTTCCTTTTGTCTAAATCCTTTGATTACCAACCTAGCCTTATACTTATCAATACTTCCATCAGCTTTCATCTTCTTCTTGAATATCCAACGATATCCAAGTTGTTTACAACCAGGCGGAAGATCTACTAGCTCCCAAGTATGATTTTGCAATATAGAATCTATTTCATTCTTAATTGCTTCTTTCCATTGAGGCCCTTCCGAAGAGGTGACCGCTTCGCGGTAGGTATTGGGCTCACCCTCAACCATGTAGCTCAAGAAGTCTGGACCAAAGGATTTTTCAACCCTTGCCCGTTTGCTTTGTCTAAGCTCACCTTCTTCTATCTCAGGTCGTTTATGTCTTTGATCATGAATATCATCGTCAACCGGTGTTGATGAACTTGAAGGTACATCTTCAAACGGTATAGATGATGTTCCATGTGTTTGTCCTAACATAGGAAACACATTTTCAAAGTATGAAACAACATTAGGACTTGCCTCTATGAAGGTGTTTTCGTGGACATCAGGATTTTTGGACTTATACACCAAAAACCGATGTGCACTACTTTCGTGTGCGTAACCAATGAAAATACAATCAACGGTTTTGGGTCCTATTCTAAGAGCCTTAGGAGGTGGTACAATCACCTTTGCTAGGCACCCCCACACTTTGAGGTATTTGTACGATGGTTTTCTTTTGAGCCATAATTCATAAGGAGTTTCGTCCCTATTTTTGAGTGGTATCTTGTTCAAAATATAATTAGCTGAAAGAATGGCGTCCCCCCACATTTCGCGGTTCACGCCCGAACCAATCAACATGGCATTCATCATTTCTTTTAATGTGCGGTTCTTTCGTTCCGCGGTGCCATTTGATTGTGGAGAATAGGGAGCGGTACACTCGTGTACAATTCCACTTTTTGCGCACAAACTCGCAAAAGGTGCAACATATTCGCCCCCTCGGTCGCTTCTAACAGCTTTAATCTTCTTTTTAAGTTGATTCTCAACTTTATTTTTGTACAAGATAAACTTGTCTATTGCTTTGTCTTTACTCTTAAGCAAATATACATAGCAATATTTAGTACAATCATCAATAAATGTGATGAAGTACTTGTTTCCACCCAATGTGGGAACCGCCTTTAAATCACATACATCGGTGTGAATTAAATCAAGTGGTCCGGTTATTCGTTCAACCGGTTTAAACGATGATCTTGTAAGTTTGGATTCAACACAAGGTTCGCATTTAGAATCGGATTCAATGTGGAATGTAGGTTTGCTTTTTAATTTCATCAAACGTTGTATTGAACGAAAATTTGTATGTCCTAGTCTACCATGCCAAACATTAGAAGACTCGATCATATAAGTAGAAGTAGTAGCGTTTTCATTCATTTCATTTTTAACAACCAAAACATTCATTTTAAACATACCATTAAGGGCATAGCCCTTACCTACAAACATTCCACGCCTAGAGAGAACAAAATTATCCGATTCAAACACAAGACGAAAATCAAACTTGTTAAGCATCCAACCTGACACGAGGTTCTTGCGTATCTCTGGTACATAGAGAACTTTGCTCAACTTGAGTTCCTTGCCGGAAGTCATTTTCAAGATCACATCGCCTTCACCCTTAATGTCGGCGGTAGCCTTATTTCCCATATAAAGCTTATCTTCACCCGTCAGTTCCTTGAATGTCGAGAAAAGTGCCTTATCTCCACAAACATGGCGGGTTGCACCCGTGTCAACGAACCATCCTGATGGGTTGTTATCCCCCACCACGTTGACCTCTTCAACCATAGCTCCGTGCTCGGTTATCATCGCCACTAAAGGCATTCCATCATCATCCACCATATGCGCACGCTCGCGCTTTGGGTTCTTGCATTGGTTAGACCGGTGCCTGATCTCGTTACAGTTGTAACATTTCCCTTGGAAAGATTGAGGTTTCTTTTTCGCAACCTCCTTCTTTGGTCCAAGGTCAACCTTTGCTTTTCCCTTGTTCTTCTTCCCACCTTTAGCCTTTTTAGCCTTTGAGGATTGCCCATGTTCCACCATATTTGCCTTAGCCTCGGCGCGCACCATGGTGGATTTTTGAGCAATTCTATTATCCTCTTCAATACGAAGACGAACAATAAGCTCCTCAAGAGTCATCTCCTTTCGTTTGTGCTTGAGATAATTCTTATAGTCAAGCCAACTAGGAGGTAACTTTTCAATCATGGCTGCCACTTGAAATGTCTCACCAATTACCATGCCCTCGGAATGGACTTCGTGCAATATAATTTGTAACTCTTGGACTTGGTTCATCACACTTTTGGAATCTACCATTTTAAAGTCCAAGAAACGGGCTACAACGAATTTCTTCGTTCCAGCATCCTCCGTTTTGTACTTTTTGTCTAAAGAGTCCCATAATTCTTTGGCAGTCTTTAGAGGATAGTACAAATTATACAACGAATCCACGAGGCCATTTAGTACATAGTTACGACATAGGTAGTCCGAATGCTTCCAAGCATCTAGCGTGCTCTGAAATTGAGCATCGCTCTCCCCGTCTTTTTGTTGGGGAGCGGATTCCGTTGAGAACCTCGCAAGGCTCAAGGTGGTCAAATAGAAGAACATCTTCTGTTGCCACCTTTTGAAGTGGAGACCCGAAAACTTTTCAGGTCTTTCAGCATGGTTCGCCACAGTAGACGCTCCCACTGTGACGTTAGGCAGGGGTGTTCCGACAACGGTGGTGTTTTCCGAAGTTGACATTCTGAAATGTAGAAACCAACTAAGTTAATATTTATAATAAAAACGTTGTTTTATATAAAGAAAAATAACTTAGTTATTGTCACCAAAAATCTTCTAATTTGATTTAGCAAACTATTTAAATACACCAAAGTGAATAAATAGAGACCACCCTAAGGTAGGGTCTAATGCTACGACCAAGAAGATAGAAAGAAAAGAAAATTAAATCGCAAGATTTCTTTGTTTCCTTTTCCTATAGAAGCCAAGAGATTTATCCCCTAAGTCCAACTTTGAGGAATCGCCAAATGGTTCAGTAGCTTTTTCTAGGAAAACCAAAAGATTTATCCTCTAAGTCCAACTTTGAGGAGTCACCAATTGATTTTTGGAGAAAAATAAAAGAACAAAGAAATTTTTCTCTATTTTATCAAGAACCTCGAAAATATAGAGAAAAAAAAAATAAGAACTGTTTTTAAAACACAATTCCAAGTGAATCAAAACTTATTCGAATTACTAAAGAATGGTTTTTCGTGATACACGAACGGTGTTTTAAAAAAATTGTTTTAAGATTGTAGGAACCGTTCGTGCAAAATAAATAAATAATTCTTATTATTTTTGCAATACAATAAGCAAAGGAAATAAAATACAATTACAACTGAAAAGAAAAGAAAATACAAGAAGATGATGAGAAAATAGAATTATTGTGGCTGAGGATCGTGTTTGACACGGGACCCTTAAAAAAAATTCCGAGCCTACCGGAGTCTCGTTTTGTTTCCCAGGGTACAACAGCCGAAGCAGTGTGTACTGCCGGAGTGAGCACTAAACCCAACTTGTACCTTGATCTTGATAAGAACAGAGAAGAAAAATGCTAGAGAGATTTTAGAGAGGAGAAGTGATTTTCGGTGTGTCTTCTGCAGTGCCAATCCCTTGGCTTTTATAGGAGCCAAAGGTTGTTACAAGTCAAAAGAATTAAATGCAGAAAATTAAATGACATTAAACGTCTTTAATGGCATTTAATGCTGCTTTAATTCTCAGTCAAAACTGTTGACTCGTCAGTTACACTGCAGCTCTGAACCGTTGGGAGTTCGCGTGTGCGTCAGATGCACACTGGTGTCTGACCCGCCACGCAGGCACGAGTTACGCGCGCGCACGCCACGAAGTCGCGCACCACGTAATCTCGTTCTACGTCACGAGTCCGCCACCCGCGCGCCATGCAGGACAAGACGCCACCTGTCTCTGACTTCCAGTGCCACGCGCAGTGCTGTGTCAGCGGACCATCCCGTTCTCCGCGTCCGCCTATCTTGCTGAACCACCTGCGCACCATCAAAAATACTGAGGCGGCTCTCAAGCGGCTCGCGGCGACGCGAGTGCGCGAAGTGCGCCATCAAAGCGCCACATTGCGCCTCATCGCCCACGCCACGCGCGCGTGTGCGAGTTAAGGGTGCTTCACACCCTTCGCGACTTCCATAGTGTGTGATTCTATGGAACACTTAGGATGGGAGGTCCTTCCTTATAAACAAGTCCAAGACTCACCTCCCTTCCAATGTGGGACAAGTTCTCCTTGTCACTTTCCATTTCACATTCCCAACTAGTTGTTTCACTCCTTCACTTTTGAGCATTGATATCTCATTCATCTTAGCTCCGTTTTGGACGCGGTTTGGTTCGTTGCGGAGCTCTCACAACATAGAACATAAACCCACAAAGAAATATATAAATAAACCTCAGTTTCAAATATATATTTTTGTCCAAAACTTAGGAAAAATCATTTTCCCAAAATTGTGAAAATAGCATTTTTCACCTATTTTCCAACAATGTTTTCACTTTCACGATGCCCTGCAAAGATGAAATGAAAACAAACAAATTGAGCACGTTTTGTTTACAATGTGAACTTATCGAAAATAATCAGAAAACATTACCTTTGTTCATATCTACCTCTGATCAGTTGAGAGAACACACATGCAATTAACTGAACCGGAAGCATGTCAGATAATGTCAATGGACCACGATCAACAGCCGGAGACGAAGCCTGATACTTCGCTTCCGATCACTACAGCTGCTGCGGCGGTGGCAAGGGGGTTTGTGTTCTGGAGAAGGTGGAAGAAAGAGAATGCATAGGAGAGAGAGAGAGAGAGAGAGAGATTAGAAATAGAATGGGTTGGGGTATGGCTTTGTTTGTGAAAGATGTTGATGAGCAGATAACTTTTGTTTGTGAAAGATGTCGATGAGCAGATAACACAACACGTGTAAAACAAAAACCACACAACTAAAACCATCCCATGGGTTCTCTAATACTACCAGTACAACCTATAAGGCATGTAGTACAAAAACATCATGGTAATTAGTATTATTTAAATGTATTCTTTGTTATCTTTAAACCTCATAAATGTTTATAAGCTGCATGTAACACCCCGGCCCGGAGCGGGCTGACGTGTGACTTTTACAGAGTCAGATCAAAAACATAATTCCATTAATTCTTAAAACATTACAAAGCTTAACAACTTAATAGGAAGCGCAGTCTACTTTATTACATGTACTTTCACAAAGGTCTTTTCATTCACTCTAGCACTTTCCCATATCCATCCCTGATCGTCTTGAGAACCTGACGTAAAGAACAAAAACGTACGTCTGAGCAAAATTTGAAAGTTTTGCCCAGTGAGCGGATAGGGGGTAATAAAATGGCTTATTTTGATTGAGTAAAAGACTAAGTTTTCAAAACATTTTTCGTGAATAACAGGCTTTTATTTTCGTAAACTATATCGTATAAAATATAAAATAAAATAGCATAAAAACATATTTAACATGATATACCCGAAGTCCATGGGGTTCAATTAATTAACATGAGTGACGAAGGGTAGCTAGCCCATACGTCCATGTGGAAAAGGCGTGCGGGCAAATCACACAACCAAATTCCCTTGTAACTTGTTCATTTACTTTATCCTAGGATCGATCCATACGCCTCCTTGTTTGTACATAAAGTACCATGATTGTTTGAGACGCCGTGAACTCAACTCACCGTCACGGAAGGTGCCACATCATTTTATGCCACAATGATGGGTCCGTGGTTATCCTCACAGAAAAGGTACTGACTTGGGTATCATAATACATGTACGAAATCTTAAACTTGTAATATATATATTCAAAACTTGTAACTTGTAAACATGAAACTTCGTAGAAACATAAATATGTAAACTCGTATACATGTAAGTTTGTAGAGTTGTAAATTCGTAAACTTGTTAAACTAATAGGCATGTAATCCCGTAACCATACCAACTAGTTAACTCGTAAACTCATAAACAAATAACTCGCAAACATGTAAACTCGTAAACATGTAAATAAAGTATTTCATAAAGTATTTTCAATAATATAAATGTTGTAAAACATTTTTGAAACACTTGTCGCTTCTTAAAAACATATTTTCATAACATGATCTTAATACGGAGTTTAAAACCAGGAATCAGATGCCCGTAGGCCAAACGACTCGTATTGAAAGAAAGGGTTTAGACTATCCGTACCTTAAGCCATGATCACAAACCGAGATAATAGAAAATGGCCAAATGACACGGAATCCTACAATGTTGTTGTAATCTTATTTAGACATGTCAAATATCTCATTGATAGTTCGTTTTGTTTATTCGTTATTCCGACGACTGCGATTTAAAAAAAATGTTTGTTCGTATATCCATAAATTAAATTATACTATGTATAATTGTAAACCAAAGTTGAACAGTAATTCACGGCGGTTGACTGATGCCGTTAATGTTAACGGTTTTCAATTGCTGAGTTGTTTGTTTTCAGCCCACGTGTTGAGTGGGTTGCATTCCTCCACACCACGTGTCTTTTGAAGATGTGAATAGGCTTTTAAATACCCTTCTCTCTCTCCCATGTTTCTCTACAACCTCTAAATCCAGTCAATCCACCGCTTCACCTCTCTCCTCATCTCCTCAACCTTCTTCAGCCCAAAGATAGCAAAGGTTACCGATTGCAGACCAAGATAAAGAAATGAGAGAGAGATACCGTTTTGTTTTTTCTTACCAATCGGTGGCTAGGGCTCCGCCCTATGATGTATTTTTAGGGCTTTATATGCTATATTTCTCTCTATCCATGATTATTACCTCAAGGTCATCTGAGATAAAATCAATGACGATGATGCAAACTTTATCTGAGATCTTTATTATTTTGTTCTATAGACTTTAAATCTTACGAGTATGGTACGATTGTTTAAATCTGTGATGGTTTCCTGAGCTTCCGTAGTTATGATGCTGGTCTGAGCCAACTGTGCAAAGCTTTCTTTTTGTTGGATTTCTTTTCTATGTGTTTGTTTTTCTTTGCTCCATGATGGTGAGCCAGAGCTCATCGGAGATGTGAACTGTTGGTTTTGTTGGGTGGTCTCATTTTTCTGTTTCACTCGATGATGGTGAGCTAAAACTCATCCGAGAGGTCGAACCGAAGTTTCTGTAAGGTTACTGTTGTAGGCATGTATGGCTATATTCATATATTGGTACTCTTTATGGTTGTCAATGTAATAATTGTAAGTAAAATCAATGGTTGGAAGTTGCAGGTAGTCACGGTTAGAGGAGACAAGGTTGGGGTGGTTCCTCATCCTGACAGATCTGTAACCATAAAATTACAAAGGAAAAGAGAGAGGCTTCGTCACGTCGGGTGTTGCCGTGTTGGTTACATCAGACAGCTGGCCACGAAAATGATAAAGATGAATATATAGTATATAATGTTTTCTTTCGGATTTGTTAACGTAAGTTTTTTGTTTGCCATTTGGTTTACAGAAACCTACAGACGAGGGGAAATGGAGAATGAAGATCAGATTTTATTTGATGTACAGAGAAAGAAAGATATGAGTGAAATTTTTTGTTGTGTTTAGTTCATATTTAGTTTAACTTTTTACTTATTTGCATTGAAAAAGGAAGAAGGTTTTCTTTTTGTGAGGACAAAGTCACGTGGGTTCTGACGTTGCACAACTATTCAACTACACTGAAGAGTGTTTATCTATATAATAGAATTAAATTAAATTTTCCTTGAAAACTTTTGTGTATATATCATAAATCGATTTTTTGTTGATGCAAAATATTTGGTTTCAAAACTTCTCGCATATATATTAAATTCTAAAAAAAAAAAGGTTATGATTATGTATGGCCTACATTTATTTTATACGTAATGAATTTTAAAGTCTATTACTTATAGAAAACTAGAATCTCCACTAAATTATATCAATGTCGGTTCATGGTTTTTTACACCTTAATTCAAGAGTCTAGGTGTAGTTAAATTTAGTTATCAAATTTCTTCGTTAGCATTTATTCTCTCTAGGCGAGTACAGTTACCATTGTGGTACAGACTCAGGTATAAGTAAACATCATTGAACATCATTGTTTTCGGTATTTGGATTAACGTAATTGGTATCGATACTCGGCGAAACCACCAAACTAGCTCCCGCACGGACCAAACTCCTGCTGCGTAGCGCGGGAGAGAAACCTAGTTCTAATTAATAGATAGTTACTTCTATTTGTATACTTATTTTAGTATTAAAGAGGTAGAACCATAAATAAGACGATGTGTATCATAATTTTATTAATAAAAACAAATATGAAGTTAACTTATAAAAATACATATCATCGAATATTATTTACTTGTTTAAAACTCTATTTTATGTAAAAGTCAATCAAGAATTAATCTTAAAATAATTATTTCGATTATATAAACAACCTTTAGAAAACACTAACTTTATAAACAAAACTCAAATACTATGTATTAACATATTTATTTTGGACTTTTAGCTGTACTAATTGACAATATATATGTATATTTTTTTAAAGTAATTCAATTATAAAGTCACAAATACATTTACCATACATGTGTGTTGACTGTGTTAACAAACCCAAAACACACACAATCAGTGTGTGTATGAATTTTAAGAAATCAAGCTGCCGGAATAATTGTTTGGTTTCATTGGTTCTAAATGAATGTATTTTAGAATCATCGAGCAATTTCATTAAGTAGGAACGGAAAATCTTGCCGGGAATGAAATTAGTTACCGGGGAACATTATATTTAGAGTAAGATAGAAAGGGATGTTTAGGATAAAAGAGATACTTTGAGGTCTCAGATGTTGAAATAAGAGAATTAGTCTAAGCTTTTATAACATAAATTTCTTGCTCATGAAGGTTTTGATAATGATGGTCGTAACCACATGTCAGAACAAGAGCTCCATAAACTAAATTTGTGACATGTGGATGTGATGACTAATCA
Source organism: Ambrosia trifida (assembly GCA_028751855.1). Classification (NCBI taxonomy): domain Eukaryota; kingdom Viridiplantae; phylum Streptophyta; class Magnoliopsida; order Asterales; family Asteraceae; genus Ambrosia; species Ambrosia trifida. The sequence goes on along the minus strand of CM054124.1, from coordinate 145,474,649 downwards.
CAAATGATATTATCTCCTTAGTTTGCCATGTTATTATCTTTTCATTGTACTCTAAAAGAAATTTTAAACCTTACGAATTCATTTTTATAAATTCTACGGCATTTGTTTCCGTTTCTTTTTTATAGAATTTACAAGGGTTATAAGAGCATTCACAACCCATCTCCCATTCCCAACCATATAATTTAAGGAAAAATCATAGTTTTCTAAATTTGCCACTCACTTTTGCAAAATATCTCACATCCCATTCCCCATTCATATCCCCTATAAGCTTTTTTTATTATTATTTTATTTCTTTACAACCAACATTAATTCACTTTACCTTTAATTTGTATTATTTTATTATTATTAAATGATATGGGGGAAGGATGGAAGACCCCATATATGGGGCTCAACATAGGTTTTTTGTAAATTTTAGAAATGGGGTATGGAGAAAGGGGTTGGGATGGAGTGAGTTTTTGTAGGATTTTCTTAAATTTTAAGAATGGGGGAGGGAATGGGGGATGGGTTGTGAATGCTCTAAGATGGTATGTTAAAAAGTTATAATTGGTTTCTAAAATTGTGGGACTTCCTAAAATAATGTAAAGCAATATGACAAATATAGCCCTATTTAATAAAAATGATAGAGGACACTTGTTACCTCTATAGCACTTCTTACACTTCTCACAAAAAATCCCTTTTGTACAGGAACCTAACTCTATATATATATATATATATATATATATATATAGGCAAGGGTTCTTGTACAAAGTCTTATATATGTGAGAAGGGTAAGAAGGACCCTTGTTGTGACATGTGGCAAGTAGTAATTACAATCATTTGGACATTATGGTAAAAATACACACCAATTTTAATTTTAGAAATTATAATTATCATTAATAAAACGTTTTGTAATTAAGAGCTGAGTTATTATAGGGATTTGATATTCATTATCATTACAACTAAATGCCTAATTATTTTGATAATTCACGTCCAAAAAAGATCACCAGCCAAACATTTCGTCCCTGTGTTTCTTGTTTCTCCTTTCAATATATCAATCTCGTTCATTGTTTTTGTGTTTTTTGTTTCTGACATGGACAACACTATGGCAGATGATGTTAATGGTACGTGATTTTCATTCATTCCTTTTGGTTTTAGCACATTCAGACCAGTACATATGTGATTATATTGTGTTTTATATTCATAAACTTTTAATTTCAGAATATTGTGTCATTGATACATACGTGAAGAGTTTAGTGTTTTTTTTATTTTTATTCATCATATATGTATGTTATGAACGCTTACATATTCTGTTTTAGGTTCATAAAGTTTTCCACAATACGTTTAGTGTTTTAAGGTATTGTGTTTTATGTCCTAACCTTTTTTTGTCATGTTACAGTGACATGGATACATAACTGTAGTGTTTTATAGTCATAATCGTTTTTTGTTTTTTTTAATAAATGTCGCTTACATATTTGTGTTTTAGGTTCATAAATTTTTCCACAATACGTGTAGTGTTTTTAAGGTATTGTGTTTTATGTCCTAACCTTTTTTTGTCATGTTACAGTGACATGGATACATAAGTATAGTGTTTTATAGTCATAATCGTTTTATGTTTTCTTTAATAAATGTTTTTTTATGAACACTTACGTGGATTTTTTTGGTAAACATAAAATAAGTTTTGCCATTTTTGTGTTTTATATTATAAAGAACGTGCATTAGATATTTATATAGTAAGATTTTCACAATTTTGTGTTTTATATTATCACCAATGTAGTTTGCTACACAAATGTGGTTTGTATCACAAAAGTGTTATAGGTTTCAATTTAATAAGATTCTTAGTTTTGTGGTTTTTTATATTACCAATGTGTTTTTTGTTTCACAGTTTTTTGTGTTTTCACAAAATGTGCTTTAGGTTATTGACTAAAACGATCTTCTTTGAACTACATCTTAACCATATCTTCAGTTTGATGCCGACTTTATATTTTACATGTATTACATGTCCAATTAATTAGATGTTTTATCATTTATTTTTGTACAGGTATACCTAGCTATGTACATGTTGGTATTGAGCATGTATGCCCTAACTCAGGAAAGAAGAGCTATTCTCCCATTGTTGATGCCTCATTAAAACCTGAAATTGGGATGATGTTCGATTCAATTCAGTCTGCCATTAACTTTTATGAGAAGTATGCGAGTGCGGGTGGATGGACTGTAAGGAAGGGTACAGATTACAAACACGATGGTTTGATTAAGTTAAAGTTTTTGGTGTGTTCTAAGGAGGGATATAAGAAGATTAAAGGTATTGATAGTCTTAATGAGGAGTCCAGTAGTAAGGGTACACGCAGGGTACCTTCAATACGGACTGGGTGTGAAGCATCAATGCGCATAAAATTGAAAGACGACAAACGTTACGAAGTCTATTACTTCAAGGAGGAGCACAATCATTTTTTTGTTCATGAATTGGATAGACACTTACTTCCAACAGCCAGAGCCTTGTCATATGTTCAAGAAGAAGCAATAACCGCCCTGGGTGCCCTCAATGTTGGCCCGGTTAGAGCTTTCAACATAATGAGGACACTTTGTGGTGGATTCGACAAAGTTGGCGCTACCAAAAATGACTTCAAGAATTTCAAAAGGGACATGAATTTGTATGTTTCCGAGTTTGACGCGGACATGCTTATTAAGCGTTTGACACGGAAGAAAGAGTATTTGCCGAATTTTTCATTCGACTACATAACCACAGATGGCGGTGTTTTACAGGGATTGTTTTGGGCTGATGAGCAAGCCAAGCGCAATTTCTATACATTTGGTGATGTGGTTTCTTTTGATGCTACTTATAGGCGCAACAAGTAAGTTTTATTTTTAAACATAGTAATTTTTTTAGTCTTTTTTTTTCGTTATGATATTAATGTGTTTAATGTTGCTGGTATATTTTTTTTAGGTACAATATGATGTTTGTGCCATTTACCGGCATAGACAACCATAACAGGAACGTCACACTTGGCGCTGCAATCCTTGGTAACGAAACTGCTGAAACCTATAAGTGGCTACTAACTGTGTTTAAGAAAACATTTGGTCATGCACCGCCGGTCATTGTTACTGATCAAGACCCGGCAATGAGGAGGGCAATTGAAGATGTGTGGCCTGAAAGTAGGCACAGGCTTTGTATGTGGCACGTGATGGACAAACTTACTGGCAAGGTATACAAGTTTATGTTTTTTTTACATGAAATTAACTGATATAATGTGTCATGTTTAAAAAACAAAAATTTGCAGGTTGGTGCAAAGTTGTGCAACAGCACTGATTTCAACCAAAGGTTGTGTTTTATTGTGTGGACGGATACAATCTCGCCAGATGAATTTGAGAAAGAATGGGATGCTATTATGAATGATTTCAATCTCACAGAACATGACTGGTTGGCTTCTATATATGCATTAAGGGAGTCATGGATCCCCGCTTACTACCGACATGAAAGAATGTCTGGCCTAATGCGTACATCATCCCGATCGGAGAGTGAGAATCATTTTTTTGGCCAGTTTTGTAACCCCAAGTGCACGTTGGTTGAGTTCCTTGGCCATTTTGATTCAGCAATCGAGGCCCAAAGACATGAACATAGGAAGAATGATCATGACACTCGAAACACATTCCCTGATATTTGGAGTGATTTCCCACTTGAGAGGCAAGCTGCTGAAGTATACACGCGTACCATTTTTTTTGATGTTCAGTTGGAAATAGAAGCTGCAATCCATAGTTCGCAAAGTGCAAAATTTGAGGAAATCGGTGATTTTATAAAGTTTCATGTTAAGGATTGGGATCAACTTCGCACTTCATTTTATGAGGTACAAATTACGTGTTATATAAATATATTAAAATACTGTTTTATTTTCCATTTTATTAAAACTATTGATCTGGTTGTTTTGTTTATTACACTATGTCGCAGGTTATGCTTCGAAGGCAGGATATGACCATGTACTGTAGTTGTAACAGGTTTGAGCAATATGGGTTGCTTTGCAGGCATATCTTTTGTGTCCTCAGGTTGGGAGACATTAGAGAATTCCCAAAGCAATACATATTACGACGTTGGACGAGGGAAGCTGTGCCAAATAGTGATCCGAATGCAATTATTAGATTTGAGGGTGAATCTGACCATAGTGTGGAGGTTAGTAGGGTTGTTAAAGAAATTACATATGGAATTGAGGCGAACATTAATAAGTTGGTTACAAACTTCGGAGCTCTATGTTCTTTTAGAGATCATGTCAATGAGTTTTCTTCGAAAGCAGATGAGGCTGTTATGAATGTACCACGTAAGAGTCGCAGGGACAGGTTTGCTGAACTTACTGGTAATTGCCAACCATCTTCTATAACTGTTCGTGTCCCCATTGGCACAAGGTTTAAAGGAATGGGTAAGCCTAAGCGTATGATGTCAAAGCGTGAAAAAGCTATTAGTCAAGCTGGCAAAAAAAGGAGGCAATGTCAAAATTGTATGGGTTATGGACACAATATCCGCACATGCACCAACGCTAAAAAGGTCGCAAATGACGAAGAAGAGAGCTCCACATCGGCGGAGTATGAGGAGATGGCAGATGAGGAACTTGATGAGCTGGAGTAGTCCCTGTGTTTTTTTTAATTCCACCTTTTCGTTTGATGCGTACTTGGATTTCTGATGTTTTTTGAGTTATGTTTGTGTGTTTTTTTTCCAATCTCGTACTTTGGATTTTCGGATGTTTTTTTTATGTTATGGTTGTGTGTTTTTTTTTTCAAAACATTGCTGCTTTTCGTTTATGGAATAAGGTTTTTGATGTTTTTATTGCTATCTTTATGTTGTCATTAAATCGAGATTACCATTAGATATGCCTTATTAGTTCAATATGCTTACATAGATTGGTTGACTCATTAAAGAATAATTCCCATTAGAGTTTGTAATACTAGTTCAATGTGTTTTACAAACATCAAACAAATGGGTCAAATTAAACCAACAGCTATAGTAGGCAAATTAAATGGCTGAACAAGATAGGGTGTTGCACAACTTTGGACCAGCCTCTTAAATTGTGTATTATCATACTGTTAGTGGTGTCATAGCTTTGCGCCATATTGAGTATGACATGAAAGTATTCTCAACACATTGTTTTAAATAACCCACTTATTAAATAGTGACCCATAGCCTAAGGTTAGTGTGTGTTCAAAGTGCTTATGACAGTCGTTTATCAAGTACCCTGTAGCTGTTGATGTTGTTCCGTATATTGTGGTGTTTTATGTGGTCTTTTTTTATTACAATATCTTGTATGAATCAAATTACAGTTTTGCGTCCCAAGTAAGATATAAAACCTTTTTCCAAAATCAGACAAACCATCAAAACATTAGAAACAAAACCAGTCGAATCCAACAAAACAAAACTAACACTGTGTACGTTCACATAAAAACACATTAAACCACATAATAACTGTTTCAAACAGTGCTTTAAAATAAGTCTTCAAATGCTGAACTGTGAACCTAAATAGTGTTTAAACGATGCTTAATCTTTTCAGCCGCTGTATCATTTAGTCGCTTCTTATACTTGTCGGACAACTTACGGTACCTTTCCACGCCAGATTCCACCACATGCTTGGATTGGTTTATATCACTTAGCAAGATCTTTGTAATGTATTTACGCCTTAGATCATCCAGCTGAGCTCCTTGTTTTTCACACAACTTTCCCTTGGCGTCCAGCTCATTCGACAACCCACAAACCCATTCCTTCACAGATGTCCCTTTATACGTTTCCATATGACGCATCAAGAAGACCCCACAATCGATTCCATTGTATTTAGTTCGCCATGGAAACTTCAGTCTATGCGGTGCTGTCTTTCTCAGGTTTGCAGCAGTTGTTGGCGAAATTGTTTCCATGTATGCTGCCAACGCATCCCGCTGTTTGACAACATTCATAGTACATTAGCTTTTTTGTTAAGTCAGCTAATTTAAAACAACATTTGGGTGTTTAAAAGGCAACACTTACCATTTTTTCAGGCCATCCTTGATACTTGGCATCATAATCGAATTCCATACCACTGTTGTCTATTATATATATTTCAGAAGTGGCAAAGTTGAATGAAATGAGGTAGTAATGATCCGAGCTATTAATGGGTATTAGAACATGTTGTATCCCCTTAATAGACTTTGCCTCTGTAGCTTGTATTACTGAATCCATGTTCTCTCGGAAATGTGTTGTCCTTGTATCTTCCGTTGCATCATAATCATCCTTCCACTGTTAATAGTTCAAAACAGTACGATTATTAGTGTTTTATATAGATATATATTTCAATAAAACAGAAGACCATATGTGTTTTATATGTATATAAAATACATTACCAACATCATAGGAGAACAAAACAGACGTGGTACCGTCCCTTTTCGTCGGTATCTCTCTTCATAATTCAACACGTTTGACCAGGCACTTATTACATTTACATGGACTGTAATACCTGGGCGCAATGATTCCATCGGCGACCTCATCACAGTATCCCCCGGTTCAGCATTGAACACAACATCCCTTTTTCAATTTAATCATTTTATTAGGTACGATCGCAATATTATTCACATAATTTAAAAAAATAAATATTAGTAAAATAATACTAACCATTTATTATTCCAAGCCGAGAACATATATTCAGAAACATCCTCCTCTGTTTTAGCCATTTTGTCCTTCAATGAGACCACGCGCTTAACATACGGCGACCTCAACGCCTCTGCCAAATTTTTAGCACGAGTTGGCCTGCTTGTTTTGTCATCCAACTTCTTCCCTTTACATGCATCATCCTTAACGTTTTCACGAGACCAAGAGATCGGTTTCGCATCAACCACCGTTACTTTTGTTTCAGCAGTCTTGTCAATACTTCCACTTTCCATACGTTCATCTATTTCAGCCAAAAATGAATCGGTCATCGGAGATAAAGAAAACCGCATCACCGATGCTTTTCCATGTGTTGGTGTTTTATACTGATCTGCATCCTCCTGTTCATCAACACCTGATGTATTTTTCTTTCCAACCAAAGCCTCCAACTTTGCTGTCCTTTCCTTTATCAAATCGTTTGTGGGGTACATTGATAAGGCTTCAGAGATTGTGGTCCGTATCATAGATACAATGCTATCATAATCCTTAATATGGTCATCTAACAGCTTGATAGTCATCTAAGGGAATCAAACAACGTTAGTAGTGTTTTATGAGTATCTTTTTATAAAATTCAAACTAAAAATAACTGAATGCATCAATGTTGCATATCATTATGTTTACCTCTAGATACTCATCATTTTCATGAACACCAGGTTCGGTTTCCGCAGAACCCTTTGTCGGTTCACCACATGTATCCACGCCATCCTATACAAATTCAATATATAATCAATGATGTTTTATTTTAAATTTCAATATTTATATTGAACATTAAAGATTAAATACAGCTTAAATTAAAGACTACCTCGGCATATTCATTAAACACATTTGGCTGTGTTTGAGTGAAATCTTCATAATCGTGCACCACAGGTATTCTGTACTCCCCATCAGAGGCCACGTATGGCTGTATAGCCTGTGAGTCACACTGCGACAACAAATAGTCCGCGCAGTGTTTGTAGATACCCAGGTGTGCATCATCATCTTCAACATAATCATCAACATCATCATCTTGCACTTGAACTTTCGAGGCATCTTCGGGATAGTCGACATCTGTTTCATATAACTTGTTAATCTCCTCAGTCCGGTCACAACTTAATTGATTTCTTACATTACCTGAGTTCTTCACGTTGTCGTGGTCCTTGTTTTCATTCTTGTCGCCCGACATATGAGACTCATCAGCGGAATTCAAACATTGTTTTCGCCCTATGTTAGTCTTCCCAACAGCAGTCTTCAGAACACTCTTCTCTACCTTACTAATAGCAGACTTCGTAACACTCTTCTCTTCCTTGGCATCACCACAATTTGCCTGTTCTTTAACAAAAACAAGCCGCTGATCCGGATACAATCCTCCTTCGTTTGCAAGATGTTGTTCAAACAATGCCGTGTCTAACTTCAGAACCAGTGCTTCTAGTTCATCCTCCGTAAACTCACCAATGTGGTGTTTTTTAGCACCAATATCCGAAGATTTATTTACCTGATCATACGCCAATGCAGCCTGCAAAGATACAATAATAGAAGTTGTTGACAGTGTGTGTTTTTGTACGAATCTGAATTAAAATTCAACATTAAATGAAAGTTTTTTTTTTTTACCGCAAGCAACGCAATCGGACCATGGAAAGCTTTATCAGGTTTCCAATTCTTCTTGCTACGATTAAGCAGTTTTATCATGTAACTACACCAATCGAATGATTTGATGTCCATTTTTCTTTTTATGGAAGGAAGGAAAAACTGGTTAACCGTATTGTTTTGGGTCGTCTCACCCAAGAATGTGAAGAAGAAAATCAGAAAGTTTAGAGTGAAGATCCTTCCACTACCACCTTGACCCTCCATGTACTTTTTGAACTGCACTGGAAGAGTCCTCTTAACATCTCCTGAAAACTGTCCCCTCCATTCTGCAACAACTGGATCCGTTTCCCTTGGTCTTTGGTGTTCTTCAATCTCATGTTCACCCATGGGTATACCATAAATTGTATGAACCAACTCTGGTGTTATGTGTATATGATGACTACCCACGTTTATTATGCACGTTTCTTCATCATAGTTTTTTACTAACCAGAATCCTAATTTGGTAGGGATGGTAGCAAGTTTATATTCTAGGAATCCCCCAAAACCAATCGATTCAATTGTATTCCTTTGGCTACTATTCAACCTGCTAATCAGTTGGCAAATGTTCACAGGTTTGATTCTTAGTTTTAGCTTTTCACCTGAGTACGGAAAATAAGGTTTTATACGAGCGTTTCGAGCCGGGGGTATACTTGTTTTTGGAACCACCTTTGGAACTGTTAATCTTGGGGATGGCTGACGTGCTACCTGGCGTTTGCTTAATTTCGCCTTTGGTTTTGCGGCCTCCTTCATATTTTCCTCTATACAAATCTTTTTAGGTGGTGGGTCAACAACATCATCATCTGGATCCTCATTAACTGTATCATAATCAAAACATAACAACTTGTCCTTATCAGTAGCTGTTTAATTATTGTTGTTAAAAAAGTTCCATAGCAAGTTAAATAAACTCAAACTTACCTTGATGTGTGGTTTTTTCAGAACATTTAACAACTTCATTTTTATCTACAATTAAACATTCTTCTTATCAGTTACTACCCCACAGAAGCCTTACCAAAATCAAAAAATAAATTGCAGGCAACATTATTACCTGAATGAACTATTCTATCATCACCATCGCCATCAAGTACTATCGGATTTTCAATTGTGTTGATAAACTTTTTAGAGTATGTTTTCTTTAAAATTCTACCACTTCTTCTAACTGCTATAATTTACTTGGTCATGTTAGTATAGCTAGAGACAAAAAATTATAAAACAAACCAAATGCATTTCAGCCTTTAATACTATATACTTGGATTTTTTTTTCTTTTGTCATCACTTTGTGAAATACAACACTACACATATTTGTGTTTTACCCCAACAAATCAAGAAAATGTGTTTTTATTATGACCATCAGTTTGTGAAATACAACACTACATATAATTGTGTTTTAATTAATACATAATAATTTGTGTTTTACACCAACAAATCAAGAAAATGTGTTTTTATCATGACTATCAGTTTGTGAAATACAACACTACACATAATTGTGTTTTACACCAACAAATCAAGAAATTGTGTTTCATCAGGACTACCAGTTTGTTGAATATAACACTACACATAATTGTGTTTTAAAGAATACATAATAATTTGTGTTTTTACCCCAATAAATCAAGAAAATGTGTTTTATCAGGACTACCAGTTTGTGAAATACAACACTACACATAATTGTGTTTTAAAGAATACATAATAATTTGTGTTTTACACCAACAAATCAAGAAAATGTGTTTTATATTCAACCGTACAGCCCTGGTGTTTTACGTTCAATCAACAAACATGCATCATCCAAACACACTTGATCAAAATAATTAAAGGCCATTAAACAACGACTAAAACATACCTAACCCAAACCTTGCCGGTAATGTCGGAATCAGTACTTTCCGCTTCGATTTCTTACTCTTGATGTCTGTAGACGCCGGCGGCTTCATCCTCGTTCCTTACAAAAAAAGAAAAAAACAATCCAATAAAACCTAGAAATTGACAATGAAGGGTATTTGTTTTGAAATAATGAAGACTCACGTTTATAAAAACCCCAAATTTTCTTGATCCGATTACATTGAATGAGAGAGAGAAGGGATACACTTTCCTAATTGTGAATGTTTTGATTTTGGAAGTTGCAAGAATCAAGGGAAGAAGACGGTTGTTTTTTTTTAATTCACATATAAATGCACCGTGTGTTTTACTATTATGCCCTTAGTTACTCTAATTTATTAAAAAAGACATAACACTATTTACCATAATGCCACCCAATCAATATACACCATAGATCTAACACATCTAAGGGTCAATAATCCTTCTTAGCCTTCCTACAAAACACCCCCTTTGTATAGGATCCTTACCCTATATATATATATATATATATATATATATAGGGTCAAGATCCTGTACAAAGTGTTTTTTTTGTGAGAAGTGTGAGAAGGTGTTTTGGCCATTGGATCATCTTAATCTATGGTATGGATTAAGTGAGTGGCATTTTTGTAATTAGTGTTATATTATTAATAATAAATTAAATGGTTGAGGGTATTAAAGTAAATTAGGCACCCACATTTAATTGATACCTCTCAAAAAATGGAAACAACCATTCTCTCTCTCACTCACTCTCTCTCTCTCTCTCCAAGAGAATCGCCCCTCTCTGCACTGATATAGATGGGGTGTCATGATTTCTTAATCAGTTCATGAGGAAATGGAGCTTCATCAATAATTGACATGGAGGAAAACTCAATTTATTAGTTAAATGATTATCGAAGAGAATATTGGCATAAAAGGAAAATATTACAGATCTAGCCAAAAGCAAAAATTGAGAATAACATGTGCATAGTGGAAGGAATTTCTATTCATTCCTTGGAGGTGATTAAATTATTGATTTTTTTTTTCAAACATGGTGTTTTGTTTTGTTTCTTTTTTTTTTAAATGTTTCTTGTTCGTGGTAATTGGGATTGATTAAAAGTTCTTTGATTTCGGTTAGTTGGGATGTCGTGTTTTATCATGATCATCTTGTTGTGTTTTATACACATAGTTTGTATAAAGGTGTGTTACATCGTTACTGTGTAATAAAACACTACGTATTGAATAACAAAAACAACTATTGTGTTATAAAACACCATACGGAGTAAACACAATTGGGATTGATTAAAAGTTCTTTGATTTTTGATTGGTTGAGATGTTGTGTTTTATCATGATCATCTTGCTGTGTTTTATGCTCATAGTTTTCATGAGGGTGTGTCCAGATTTCTTTGGTGTTTTAAGAATAATGAACCTAATTCATACGTATAACACCATGGACCCATCGTCTGAATATTTGGACATTTAAAAAAAAAATCATTCAGATAAAACACCCCTAGTATGAATATAAAACACTTCTCGATTTGTATATGCGAAAATGTTGATCTCAATTGTATAAGCAAGATGCTGGTTTGACTTGTAACTGATATGCTGTTATTTATGAATGTGAAATATGATTTAGAAATATTAATTGGTTTCTAAAATTGTGGGACTTCCTAAAATAATGTAAAGCAATATGACAAATATAGCCCTATTTAATAAAAACATTACCTTTGTTCATATCTACCTCTGATCAGTTGAGAGAACACACATGCAATTTACCTGAACCGGAAGCATGTCAGATAATGTCAATGGACCACGATCAACAGCCGGAGACGAAGCCTGATACTTCGCTTCCAATCACTACAGCTGCTGCGGCGGTGGCAAGGGGGTTTGTGTTCTGGAGAAGGTGGAAGAAAGAGAATGCATAGGAGAGAGAGAGAGAGAGAGAGAGAGAGAGAGAGAGAGAGATTAGAAATAGAATGGGTTGGGGTATGGCTTTGTTTGTGAAAGATGTTGATGAGCAGATAACTTTTGTTTGTGAAAGATGTCGATGAGCAGATAACACAACACGTGTAAAACAAAAACCACACAACTAAAACCATCCCATGGGTTCTCTAATACTACCAGTACAACCTATAAGGCATGTAGTACAAAAACATCATGGTAATTAGTATTATTTAAATGTATTCTTTGTTATCTTTAAACCTCATAAATGTTTATAAGCTGCATGTAACACCCCGGCCCGGAGAGGCCTGACGTGTGACTTTTACAGAGTCAGATCAAAAACATAATTCCATTAATTCTTAAAACATTACAAAGCTTAACAACTTAATAGGAAGCACAGTCTACTTTATTACATGTACTTTCACAAAGGTCTTTTCATTCACTCTAGCACTTTCCCATATCCATCCCTGATCGTCTTGAGAACCCGACGTAAAGAACAAAAACGCAAAAACGTACGTCTAAGCAAAATTTGAAAGTTTTGCACAGTGAGCGGATAGGGGGTAATAAAATGGCTTATTTTGATTGAGTAAAAGGCTAAGTTTTCAAAACATTTTTCGTGAATAACAGGCTTTTATTTTCGTAAACTATATCGTATAAAATATAAAATAAAATAGCATAAAAACATATTTAACATAATATACCCGAAGTCCATGGGGTTCAATTAATTAACAAGAGTGACGAAGGGTAGCTAGCCCATACGTCCATGTGGAAAAGGCGTGCGGGCAAATCACACAACCAAATTCCCTTGTAACTTGTTCATTTACTTTATCCTAGGATCGATCCATACGTCTCCTTGTTTGTACATAAAGTACCATGATTGTTTGAGACGCCGTGAACTCAACTCACCGTCACGGAAGGTGCCACATCATTTTATGCCACAATGATGGGTCCGTGGTTATCCTCACAGAAAAGGTACTGACTTGGGTATCATAATACATGTACGAAATCTTAAACTTGTAATATATATATTCAAAACTTGTAACTTGTAAACATGAAAGCTCGTAGAAACGTAAATACGTAAACTCGTATACATGTAAGTTTGTAGATTTGTAAATTCGTAAACTTGTTAAACTAATAGGCATGTAATCCCGTAACCATACCAACTAGTTAACTCGTAAACTTATAAACAAATAACTCGCAAACATGTAAACTCGTAAACATGAAAATAAAATATTTCATAAAGTATTTTCAATAATATAAATGTTGTAAAACATTTTCGAAACACTTGTCGCTTCTTAAAAACATATTTTCATAACATGATCTTAATACGGAGTTTGAAATCATGAATCAGATGCCCGTAGGCCAAACGGCTCGTATTGAAAGAAAGGGTTTAGACTATCCGTACCTTAAGCGATGATCACAAACCGAGATAATAGAAAATGGCTAAATGACACGGAATCCTACAATGTTGTTGTAATCTTATTTAGACATGTCAAATATCTCATTGATAGTTCGTTTTGTTTATTCGTTATTCCGACGACTGAGATTTAAAAAAAAAATGTTTGTTCGTATATCCATAAATTAAATTCTAATTAATAGATAGTTACTTCTATTTGTATACTTATTTTAGTATTAAAGAGGTAGAACAGTAAATAAGACAATATGTATCATAATTTTATTAATAAAAACAAATATGAAGTTAACTTATAAAAATACATATCATCGAATATTATTTACTTGTTTAAAACTCTATTTTATGTAAAAGTCAATCAAGAATTAATCTTAAAATAATTATTTCGATTATATAAACAACCTTTAGAAAACACTAACTTTATAAACAAACTCAAATGCTATGTATTAACATATTTATTTTGGACTTTTAGCTGTACTAATTGACAATATATATGTATATTTTTTTTAAAGTAATTCAATTATAAAGTCACAAATACATTTACCATACATGTGTGTTGACTGTGTTAACAAACCCAAAACACACACAGTCAGTGTGTGTATGAATTTTAAGAAATCAAGCCGCCGGAATAATTGTTTGGTTTCATTGGTTCTAAATGAATGTATTTTAGAATCATCGAGCAAGGGTGATTGACGACGAGATCATGAAAAACCGGACAAAAGAACCAACTATTCATTCTAACCCTAAGATCTATTTTCTTTGGCCAATATCAACCCAGCAGGCTATAAAAATGCTCACCCAAGATTAAATTAAATACATGGGACTGACTGGGTGTGTTTTGTCAGGCATAGTTAAGTTAGTAGTAGTAGTAGTAGTAGTGAGTAATAATCTTTTTTGGTGTCTGTAATTGGGTTTTTATGCAATGTATTGAGTTATTTCTTCTCTGTTCTCTTCGTTGCATCCTAACATGCTTCTTTCTTCTACCTGAGGATTTTCGTCCATAGTCAGTCATTTATAATCGTGTTCTGTGACGTCTTTAATTTGCCTGTTGTTTTCAGCTTATAGAGTAGTCCATTTGGATGGATTTGTTTTTGGAGCCAAAATAACCAGTTTTCAATTCGGGCCGTTCTAACCTGACCCACCCAGTTAGTTTGCCAGGTATAGCTTTATTAATTAAAACTTTATAAACGTTTCAGCTGTGTCAAATAATCCAATATACAATGTATTTTAAAGATTCTTAGGGGCTGTTTGGCAACTTATGAAAACATTCAATAAGTTTTTAAAACATTAATTTGTAATTTTTGGTTCATAACTGCAACATTGTTTCACCTTTTTTTTTTATACTAATAACAATGCTTGACTTCTTTAACAAATTCCATTTTTTGACACGGTTTTACTTTTTTAAAACTTTACATAGTAACAAACAATAAAATAATTTTTTCAGCGTTAACAACTGTCAATAGATAATAACAAACAATCAAATTAAGAGCGCTAAAAACAATTGTTTGACACCATTTAAACCTTTAAATTTTATAAACAAACAATAAACTTATTTTTTGGTAAATTTAAACCCTTAGCTTTTATACATATAATAATTTAAAAAACGTATATATTGAAAAAAAAAATCGTTTAGCGTAATTATAGAAACATGTTAATGAAATTTTATATATGTTTACGTTTATTTTAGGTAGATTGAAATCTTTACATTTGATACTTTTAGATTTTAAAGTCGTCTATAATTTAAATAAAAAAAATACGAATTTTTAATTATAGCAACATTTAAATCTAAATTAATTTTGATTTACATTTTTTATTTTCCTTTTTTATATTATTAACTGTTTAACATAAATAAATCGTGCAATTTAGATTATAAATACAGATTTTTGTTTCGTAAAGTTTAGTATAATTATTTCCTGGAAAACTCTATCAGGTATGTCTATCATATTTTACATATTAATTCAATTATTTTTTTGCATGCAATGTTTTAATAGTTACATTCTATTAACTTCCAGGTTTATGGATCCAAACAACATTACCTTTTTGAATGACATAACTTGGAGGATGACTCAATATACAATCAAAGTTAAGGTACTTAGGATTTGGAAGCGATCAAATCGAAAGATTCTGGGAGAAACTCTTTGTCTAGATATGGTTCTGATGGATGAACAGGTTAGTTTTTAACGTATTCATTTTTTCATTTATGTTGTTAACATATTATTGTTAATAAAAATTCTGATTTACTTTATTTTGTTTCGTTTTATTTTTTAAACAGAGCTCCAAAATGCAAGCTAGTGTGTGGAGTAGATATATGAAGAAACATGAAAAAATTTTACGTGAAAATGAAGCTTACTATATCTATAACTCCCAATTAGCTGAAAACAAATCTACTAAACATTTTGATAAAAACGACATTCTTTCGTTTACTTTTGAAACAAGCATTACGAAATGTAGCAGGTTTGAAGGAACTTAGTATGGTTTTAAATTTTCTTCTTTTGAGTCAATTAAGAGTGGCAACCTGTCTCAGGAACAAAGAATTGGTTTGTTTAATCACACTTAATATGTTTTGTATTACTCTTTAACTTTTCTGATAATGTATTTCTATAAATTAATAATTTTTTTTTTAAGATTTCATTGGCTATGTTGAAGAATGGACTCCACCAGAACCGACCGAAACAAAAGCCGGTTTGAAAAACAAGATGACTCTTATTTTGAGGGATTTAGAGTATGTGTTTCATCTTTACAAATCAACTTTTATTTTTTGATAATGATTTCTGTTATCTTCGTTTATATTATACCATCAATAAATTGTTATACAATAGATACTTTCATTTTAACCAACATTATGTTTATATGCAGAGGGATCAAAATCAGCTGTTCTTTGTGGGATGAGTATAGTGAGCAGATGTTTGGGTACATTAAGCAAAATGAAGATGGAGTTCATGTTGTCCAGATTGTTCAATTTGGTAGTTTTAACAATTATAAAGGTTTGTGATATATTAAGTTTTTTTGAATACACTATATATTTTTACTTTTGTTTATTATTGTTACATGTTACGTATTTTTTTATCTTTAAAGGCAATGTGAGCGTTCAAAATGGCTTCTATATCACTCGACTCTTTATTAATGAAGACATTGAGGATATTCGGGCTTTTAAGAAAAGGTAATATACTTATGTTGTTATTTGTTTTATGTATTTATTGTCATTTAGTTTAAAAATATATAAATCTTTTATTTCTTTTTTATTTACAGCTATATTGAAAAGTTGATCTCTCTTGAATCATCTTCTGTTCAACGATCCCTTGGATCTTCTGGAAGCATGAATTTGGCAGATGAATTTCCGAACAAGACACCTTTCAGCAGTATTCGTGATCTTCCGTTGATAACGGAGGTACATCAGTTTTGATTTATAATACTCTAATATGAATGTTTACATTCCATTCAAAAGATTATCTAAGTATGTATTTTAATGTATACATTAATAATCAGTTTGTTTGGAATTTTTTTTTATTAAATGTTGACATTAATATTATTTTCTTTTGCAGGTCAACAAACAAGTCATTGTTGTTGGTATAGTGAAGGGTGTGGATGCCAATGACGATTGGTATTACCTAGGTTGCGAGGCGTGTAACCGCAAGGTTGAGCCAACTCTGATGTTACCTGATGATGAAGATGAAAAAGATGTTAATTCATTTAAACAGGTTTTGGTTTGCACAAACAATGACTGTCCCAAGCATATTGTATCTGCTGATCCGGTGTAAGAATAATTTTTCATATACATAACTTAAAATTTTCCGATATTATTTAGTAAATAATGTTTTGTTATCACTTACTTTAGGTTTAGAATTCCAATAAGGGTACAAGATTGTACTGGAATAACATCGCTTACATTGTTTGATCGAGAAGCCAAAAAATTGTTGGGTATGTCAGCAATGCAGCTGCTAGAAATCTCCAAACAGGTAATTTATTTTTTTATGCCTTAAACAATATATTTTATTATACTTCATGTTACTTATGTTATTTTTTGTCTAGGTTTATGTTGAAGACAAAAAAAACTCCTGCTGAGTTTGATGCATTTTGAAGAGAAAAAGTTTGCTTTCAAGATTAAAATTGGACAATTCAACATAGATAAACATCTTGATGGTTATGGTATACGCAAACTTACAAATGATTCTTCAATAGTTGCTTCTCTTGAAGAAAGGTTCCCTGACATTCAGGTTATTATTATCATTGAAAACTTCCTTTATTATTATTCTTATTAATCATTATTACATGTTTATTTTTTTTCAGCACGATCAACCTGTTTTTGAAAACGTCGATCTAGGTGAATCTTCAACACAAAATGCATTGTCTTTGAAGGTTGTTCTTTGACTTATTTAATCATATATTCAAATTAAGTTTTTATATAGTTTATTCCAACAATTTTCACATTTCATTTAATGTTGTAGGATTCTGTTGGAGATAACACTACTCCAGAGTCACCTTCTAGAGTTAGTGTTATACGTGATGATGAGGAAGTGAAGCGTAGCCTGGACAAAGTGTATGAGATTGACGATGATGCAAGTGAATCTACAACTAAAGTTGCCAAGAAATCACCTGATATCCCCCTTTTGGTTCCTAAGCTTGAGAAATAGGAACAATTAACAATTTGATTAAACATTTGTCTGGTTTGGTTTGGTTTTTGTAACAATTTCGTTTCGTTCATGCTTGGTTTGGTTTTTTGGACATATTTCATTTAAATAAATTGGGTGTTTGCATTTTATGTGTGTTGGTTTCTTTTAAATTTTAATAAAATATTTCTACTATATTTTTTTTTGTCTTACCGTTCAAAATAATTGTACGTTGGTGAACCGCGTGTCAACGCGGGCAAAAGTCTAGTAAGTTAATAAGTCATTTGGAAAAGCACCAAATCCTGGCTTTTCAAAATGACTTATTGACTTATTGGCTTTTTCAAAAAGTTAATAAGTCAATAAATTGTTTCCAAACTCAATCCCAAACATGCTCTTAAAACAAAAAGTGCCCTAAATCTCCTCCAAAACCCTCAACCAACCAGTTCATCTCCAAAATCATCAATATCGTCTCTGTTTCCCCTGGTAAATAGCTCTCTTTGTTCGTTTTTTTAATCATAATATAATGTTTCGAATTGCTCTGTTTGTCTCCCTATAATGTTCCGATATCGAACGTAATTAGATTTAGCTGTGGTTTTGGCTGTGGTTTTGGCTGTGGTTTTTCTGATCTATATTTGTTTGTTTGTTTGTTTTACTTAATATAAAATTGAATTAATAATAATAATAATTAGCTGTACTGTACATTCTTAATCTCTCATTTTTAGGGTCAACAAATTTCCATTCCTTGGTTAACAATAATCGTAGTTTACAACTTTTTTCTAACAACCTCTGCTGCATTATGTTATCATTTCCAATTCGACGATCAATTAAACTCCTTCTTTAGGGTGTCGGTCTTTCCTAAGGAGGTTAGCTTGTCAGTTTGTTTTGGTGGCCTTTGCATGTCTGTGTGCTTTACGATGTGTTGTTAGGTGTCCTCCGTTTTATACATTTTACCAATTTTCTGTTTGGTAGCTTACTTAGAATATCTTTCGTTCATTATGTATGTACTAGCTATTATGTGTCTATGTATGTTTTTGTGACCTTTTTGTCTGTTTATGACTTCGGACCTCGGGATAAAGAGGTAAGGCTTGCTTACATATCACCCTCCCTAGAACCTACTAATAGACTGGCTATGAGTGGGATTTACTGGGTACAGTTGTTGTTGTAGTAGTATGTTTTGTATGATTAAGTCTTAAAGAGATTGTTTCTTATCTTTGTTATACAAGTTTCAACATGGGGAGTAGATTGGGAAGAAGAGTGGTTAACTTTGCTAATATTCCAATTAAGCTTCTCATGCCTACTAATTTCTCCAACATTACCGAAATCGCCCTCAAAACCATTCCGTCTGCTACCAAGGTTAGTTTTCACCACAATCTCTTCATATTTTGTTAGTTTGGTGTTTTTGGTCTTGGTTTTAAAAAGCGCGTAGTGATCCAATGTGTTTCCATTCCAAAAGCAGATACGTGGTGATGTGCTATGCGAGGCATTCGTTATTAAAATAAATGCTAAAAAACATACTTATCAAAGGCGCAAAAAAAGCAAGGGCCTAAGATAAAAAAGCGAATAAAGAAAAAAAGTAAAAATGTATTTTGTATTAGAAAAATAATACTATTCTTCAAATAAAATAAACAAAAGTTATTATATCATTTAATTAGTATCAAAAGTTTTAAAATATTAGTATATAAAAGTAGTTTTCCTTAGATAAAAGTAGAAATCTGGCCGGAATCTAACAACTATTTAGAGAGTTTGGCTGAAACTTATCAGGAATTTGGGAATCTACGCCTAAATCATGATCTTGAGAATTAAAGCTCAATTGCCTTGCATGTAAAATGGGCCTTGGCGCAAGAGGCAATGGCTTTTAACAACTATGCTAAAAAGAGATTTGTTGATAATATTTTAACTTGTCAACTTTAAACATTAAAATGCAGGATATTCTCATCATATTTAGTCAGATTGATGATCTAATTTGTTCAAATTCTATTTAGAAACTCAGATCTGTTGCAATCACGGTCAAGTTTGCTGAAATAGTGGTCAACTGCATAAAGCATCGCATCATGGATGCGCGCATTATGCGGTCCTGATGCCCCCATTTTTAAAACCAAGTTTTTGATACATCTGAATTTTGTTTCTAGATTGAAATCAAGAGGGTTTTGGAATCACTATACGGGTTTGAAGTAGACGAGGTTAGAACCCTCAACATGGACGGGAAGAAGAAGAAAAGAGGCGGGCTTTTGATTGCAAAACCTGATTACAAGAAAGCGTATGTTACTTTAAGGAGCCCACTTTCAATATCACCGGATTTGTACCTGATCCGTGTGATTGAAGAGGAGCGCAAGAACATGAGCAAGCAGAGCAAACAGGCCAAGTCCACCATTGTTGAAGGTGATGAAACTAAGAAGACTCATTGGCTTGACGGAAGCGGGGTTAAGAACCAGACTGGTTACAGCGGCAAGGTTTGGCACAGGCCGGCAGACCACCAGAGAAGTGACAACACTAGCAACATCACTACGACATCCAAGTTTCCTTGGACTAGTATGCGATCATCAGCTAGGTAGAACTTCATCATTAGAAAACAGTTTTGCTTTGGTTCGTGTTCTGTGGGAATTTTATATAAACAAGTTCACTTTTTTTTGTCATTTTAATAAGTTCTGGCCTTATGGGATGTTCTTACCTCATTGTGAACACTGAAGCTTTCCTGTTTTTGTGTAATCTCAATGGATCAACATATTGAATTTAATCACTAATCACTTTGTATTGGTTTTAGCATTTTCACTCAAATGTATTCTTTGTTATCTTTAAACCTCATTAATGTTTATAAGATATGGTTAGGGGTGTGAATTATGATAGGACACCGGACACGGACTTAACATGGAGTTTGTGTGTTTGGGTTTAGCTAGGATAGGATAGGATGGGTTTGTGCCAGTTTTGGGAATCACATTTGCTAAAACGGGTGATGTTTAGGCTTTTGTATCCTTTCATAATTTCTTTTTTTATGTATTATTTTGTAACTTTGAGATTAGTAGTGTAGTGTAATGAGTCTAATATACATACAGGATATGCGAAATTTTTGTTAACCAGAAGTCAGCTATTCGTTAGCTTACTTTTTGTTCACCAGCATATGCAGAAGTTTACATTAGTGTTTCTTTTGTACACTATTACAAGGTGAGTGTTTGGTCATTTGTTAATAATCTACCTGATTCTGCTAAGTGCTTTAGACACCCCACCGAGCATTTGTTGGTCAAAGGCTAGCTTTTTGGTGTTGCCTAGAGCAAAGCTTTAATTGAGCTTCTAAGGTAAGGACTTAATAATGTACACGGTACAGTTTTAAAAGCTGCACCTCCTAGTTAGCTTCACAAAGACTGCTCCTTTTATCAAGTTGAGGAGTAGATATGACAATAATAAAACTTGTTCATTTGGTTGCGGGTCAACACACAGGTTACATACAGAAATAGGGAGTTGCCTTGGTATATCTTTGTGGAAGTAGAGTAGTCTATTCATTCATAAATGATTTTCTTGATATTTGAAAGAAAGTGAAGTCATGTAATATCGGCGGCCACTCATGAGTTTGTTTTGGTAAATACTTCCTACCTTTCTTGGACAACCCCTACTCATACCAATCAGTATCATATTGCCATCCTCGTCTGTTTATAAAGTGTTTTTTGCCTGCTGCTATTAGTCAAATGTTCATCGTGTGACGTTGATTCAAGTTGCATATTCTATGTTCATCAAAGATTCAAGGAGAAATGGAAACTGCTAGACCTAGTAGAAGAACAACAAGATTGTTGTACCCACTGTGAGAAGCCCTAACCTTGAATCTTTGATGGACACATAATAATATGCGACTTGATTCAACATTAGGCGAAGAAGAAGTCTTGATGAATAGCAGCAGGCGAAGAACACATAAAGGGATGGGATGGCAAGGGTGATTGACGACGAGATCATGAAAAACCGGACAAAAGAACCAACTATTCATTCTGATCCTAAGATCTATTTTCTTTGGCCAATATCAACCCAGCAGGCTATAAAAATGCTCACCCAAGATTAAATTAAATACATGGGACTGACTGGGTGTGTTTTGTCAGACATAGTTAAGTTAGTAGTAGTAGTAGTAGTGGTAGTGGTAGTGGTAGTGGTAGTGGTAGTGGTAGTGGTAGTGGTAGTGGTAGTGGTAGTGGTAGTGGTAGTGGTAGTGGTAGTGGTAGTGGTAGTGGTAGTGGTAGTGGTAGTGGTAGTGGTAGTGGTAGTGGTAGTGGTAGTGGTAGTGGTAGTGGTAGTGGTAGTGGTAGTGGTAGTGGTAGTGGTAGTGGTAGTGGTAGTGGTAGTGGTAGTGGTAGTGGTAGTGGTAGTGGTAGTGGTAGTGGTAGTGGTAGTCGTAGTGGTAGTCGTAGTGGTAGTCGTAGTGGTCGTAGTAGTGGTCGTAGTAGTGGTAGTGGTGGTAGTGGTAGTGGTGGTAGTCGTGGTAGTGGTAGTAGTAGTAGTAGTAGTAGTAGTAGTCGTAGTGGTAGTCGTAGTGGTAGTAGTAGTGGTCGTAGTAGTGGTCGTAGTAGTGGTAGTAGTAGTAGTGGTAGTAGTGGTAGTGGTAGTAGTGGTAGTGGTAGTAGTGGTAGTGGTAGTAGTGGTAGTGGTGGTAGTGGTAGTGGTGGTAGTGGTAGTAGTGGTAGTGGTAGTGGTGGTAGTGGTGGTAGTGGTGGTAGTGGTGGTAGTGGTGGTAGTGGTGGTAGTGGTGGTAGTGGTGGTAGTGGTGGTAGTGGTGGTAGTGGTGGTAGTGGTGGTAGTGGTGGTAGTGGTGGTAGTGGTGGTAGTAGTGGTAGTAGTGGTAGTAGTGGTAGTAGTGGTAGTAGTGGTAGTAGTAGTAGTAGTGGTAGTAGTAGTAGTAGTAGTAGTAGTAGTAGTAGTGAGTAATAATCTTTTTTGGTGTCTGTAATTGGGTTTTTATGCAATGTATTGAGTTATTTCTTCTCTGTTCTCTTCTTTGCATCCTAACATGCTTCTTTCTTCTACCTGAGGATTTTCGTCCAAAGTCAGTCATTTATAATCGTGTTCTGTGACGTCTTTAATTTGCCTGTTGTTTTCAGCTTATAGAGTAGTCCATTTGGATGGATTTGTTTTTGGAGCCAAAATAACCAGTTTTCAATTCGGGTCGTTCTAACCTGACCCACCCAGTTAGTTTGCCAGGTATAGCTTTATTAATTAAAACTTTATAAACGTTTCAGCTGTGTCAAATAATCCAATATACAGTGTATTTTAAAGATTCTTAGGGGCTGTTTGGCAACTTATGAATGGGTAAGCGCTGAACCATTCTTAGGGGCTGTTTGGCAACTTATGAATGGGTAAGCGCTGAACAAGTAGAGGGAGGTTGGAACCATTAAGTGTTGAACCAGTAAGAGGTTTGAAACCATCCAGGCCCAGTATAATGTTTACCCATTCAGAGTGAGTCAAATGTCTGACATCTGCTTACGAAACAAACAATCTAAATGAACTATGTTTGACTGATTTAGACATTTGTCTCATAAAGAGTTTAAACAAAGAGCCTGTTTGTTAGTAATTGTTGATATGTAGGATATTGTTTTGTCTTTGCATGAAAGAGTTGTTTATCCAAAAGGGAATAATATAATTTCAAAGTATTTTTTTACATTATACACTCACTAGCCATAGATGTCCGTCCGTCCTAGTGCTTTTGGTAGTTGGTTGATGGAGATAGAAAAAGACTTGCAAAAATCTCCATTTTGATAAATAAGATGCTCTTGCATGTTTGTAATCGACGTCTACTTCATCTTCATCTTGACTTCTTGTGCCACGAGGCTAGCAAACCGCCACTTGCTTGGATGGATATGTATAGCGAAAAGCATTCGTTTCCTTTGTCACTCACTCACTTGATCAACCTGTCAAGGGCACATATTAAAGGTGGTTGGTTCTTAATCTCCATAACATAATATGCATGTTCATACTTTTGTACAATAGCTATTTATGCCTATATAACAAAACGAGACAACATTCAAACACTTGGATACTAAACTCACATATCGAGAGTTTATTCTTGTATTCGATCTAATAAATAATAATAATTTGCGACAATTAAATTAAGAAAGGAATAGAGAGTACCTTCAGAAAGATCTATAGTTTGAGCATTGGATTTCTAAAACATGATCATGTAGAGAACGAAAATGATTATTAGTATAGAAACCGGTGGTGGTGGTGGCATTCCAGTACAAGCTTTATTGAAAAGAGACTAGTATTGGTACTATATTGGTGTCGTCACAAAACGAATCGTGGTGAGAATTCCACTGTTGCTAGCTTATTTTACCATCATCTATCGCATAATCATAACAAGTACACGAATGCTACATGTGGACTGGTTAACCAAAATTTTGATTTGATCCCAAACTTTTTAAAATACACGAATGCTCCTGTGGTTTTTCACTATGTAGCACATTTAGTTCTAACGAATCTAAAGGTTTCAGCAGGTCTAAGCTAAATATCAAATACATTACAAAGTGTAAACCATATGAACCATCCACTCATTTTTAGCAAAAGTTGAGACTAAATACGTTACAAAGTGTAAACCACATGAATAATTTGTGCACTTTTGAAAATTAAAGACCAAATCCAAAATTCTAATATTTTTTTGAACGGCCAGATCAAGTGACAACGTGTACACTTGTGAACCCACATGACCTATGTCATGAGGCCTCTCATGCTTTCAAATAATACCAACCTCTTATCCACTAAGAGACATACAAACCGAGAATCTAACCTCCACCATCCTAGAAACACACCTTTTAATCAATGAACCATATGTATACGGGTCTTGATGCATTTAAGCAAAACTTTAGAGCATTCACAACATGTCCATCAACTCTTGTGAGTGTATCCCTCATATTTAAAAAAAAATGATTTTGAGGGGTTGTGAGTGAAGCGGAGAGAAAATGTTACTGTTCATATGTATATATGAAAAGTTACCGTTCACCATCAAAATCTTTTAATATTTTTTGAAAGTGATTATTAGTAAAGAAGAGAAAATTTAATAATAAAAGTATAAAAATTGTTATTTATTCGAGAATGAGAGAGAAAATAAAGTTGTTTTCAGTAAAGTAAATAAGTGATGTAATAGTATATAATTGATTAAAACTCCCCTTCGAGACAACAAAAAAAGTAATATACACTAAGACTGTGGGGTGTGGGGTGGGGAAAGGCTCGGGAAGGCTGAGTTGTCATTTTCCCCGAAGGGGAACACCGCCCCCCCCCGAAGTAACTTCGGTGAACTCGGGAGAATTCCCCCGTCCACCCCGTCCCTTTTCCCAATGAATTTTTGACCGTTTGAAAGTTTTAAACGTTGGAAAATTGACCGTTTGAAAAAAAATAAAAAAAAAAAACGTTTTTTATATATATATATATATATTAAAACTTCAAAATCCTACCACCAATTCAAACCTACTTCACACAACACTCCATATTTTATAAACTTTACACCCATATTTTATAAACTTTTCACCTAATTTTATACAAGCATGAGTTCGTCGTCAGAAGAGGCAAACGTTGCCAATTTTTTTGCGAGCACGATGGTTGAAACGGCAAAGATATTGTTGGAGTTCGTAAACGACAGTAGTGACGAGGAAACAAATTCGGAACCAAGAACAAGACGCGCCGCATTAAACAGAGATCGTGAGGGTATATTTTATTTCTTATACTTTTTAAATTTCTTTTATTTTGTTATATTTTGTTAATTTTTTTTACTACTTTTTTATTGTATTTCATATCTTATATATTAAAAATAGATTTTTGTTATTATATTTTATTTCTTATATTCTTTATTTTTATCTAAAGGTGCACACGAACGTTTGGTTGCTGACTACTTTGCTGAGGACTGCGTATACCCAGACGAGCTATTTAAGCGTCGCTTTAGAATGAGTCGCCGATTGTTTCAACGAATTGCCAATGACTTGGCTAATTATGATGAGTTTTTCACACTACGATATGATGCTAGAGGAAAACGAGGTTTTACGACTCTACAAAAATGTACTTCTGCGATTCGTCAGTTGGCGTACGGGACTGCTAGTGATTCATGGGATGAATACTTGAGGATGTCTGCTAGAATGAGTCGGGAGTGCTTGTATCGGTTTTGCGAAGATGTCGTGAACTTATATAGCAAAGTTTACTTGCGTAGGCCAACGAAGAACGAAATCCAAAAGCTTTACGCACACCATGCAGAGAGACACGGCTTTCCTGGCATGCTTGGAAGCATCGATTGCACGCATTGGCCATGGCGTAATTGCCCCACTGCATGGAAAGGGCAGTTTACGCGAGGTGACGTTGGAGAGCCATCAATTATTTTAGAATCCGTTTGCTCACAAGACCTTTGGATTTGGCATGCTTTTTTCGGAGTTGCTGGTTCATGCAACGATTTAAATGTTCTAGCTAAATCCACGGTTTTCGACCGCATCATTAGAGGTACCGGTCCTGATGACTCTTTCGTGCTCAACGGGGTAGAATACAAGCACGGGTATTATCTAGCAGACGGGATATACCCAAGTTACTCATCTCTTGTGAAAACGATACAAATTCCCACGGATGAGAAAAGAAAAAAGTTTGCGAAATGCCAAGAAGGGGCGAGAAAAGACGTTGAACGGTTATTCGGTGTTTTGACGGCTAAATGGCATGTTATTGGGCGGCCCGCACGTGCATGGCATCCAGAAAACTTGAGGTATATTATGTACGCTTGTACGATACTACATAACATGATAATCGAAGATGAAGGCCGCGCTATATGTGAGTATGACCCGAATGACGTTGAAGAGAATATCGAGCCGGTTGACCAGGGACAACAACAATCGAACCGGTGGGCACTAGAGGATAGTACCGTGCACAACAATCTTTGCACGGATCTAATCGACCATATTTGGAACAATTTTCGGGTCGATGATGTTGGTGACGAGTAGTTTGTATTTTTTTACTTTCTTTAGGTTTGTTTTTTTTTTTAATTTGTTTAGGTTTGTTTTTTTTTTAATTTGTTTAGGTTTGTTTTTTTTTTAATTTGTTTAGGTTTGTAATTTTTTTTTAATTTAAAATCTTTTTTTTATGTGTCATCCGAATTGTTTTTTTTTTTTTGTATTATTTTCGTTTTTTTTTAATTTCCATGTAATTTGTTTTTTAATTTTAATGAAAAAAAAAATAATGAAAAATAAAGTCTATAAAATAAATCAAAAAAAAAATAATAAAAAAAGGAAGGGGGAAGGGGAACCATTTCCCCTAGAAGGGGGAAGAAAAGGGGAAAATGATGTGGCGCTGAGGTGGACAAGGGGAAGGAAGGGGGAAGGGGAACCACACCCCATAGTCTAATATGAAACCCCTAAAAAGGAAAGTTGGCTTTCCACAAAAACCATGTAATAAAAACCGTGAAGACGAAGACTGAAATCCCCAATAATAATAATAATAATAATTCGTCAACCTCTTCTCCTCATCATCAGCATCATCAATGGCGTCAACCAAATCTAAAGCATCAACTACAAAAAACCAGTCACAGAACACAGCCGTTAACAAAAAAGTATGGTTCTATTCTTTACTGCTCACAATTCAATACGGTGCTCAACCTCTCATCTCCAAACGCTGCATCGGGTAATTTATTAATATTATCTTCACCGATCGATCCTTTTGTGTTATAGGTTCATTTATGTAAATAAACCTTGTCATTTACAATGCAAATCACACTTAAATGTGTTTTACTTGTTAAAGGATTTTATTGGTTTGATTATGTCAAGTTATGCTGTGATTTGAAGTGATATTGTATAATTGATGTGGATTGGTTAGATATTGATGGTGGATTAGTGTTTAGTTTTGTCATTGTGTCCTAAAAGTTGTGTGGATTAGATCGCGTAGGGGTAGAGCATCTACTTTAGAAGAGCTTTTGGAAGTTAGTTGTCCGTTTGTGGAGATATATAAATTCTAGGCTATATAATTAGCATAGTAATCAGTGTTAAAAGAGGTTGGACTGGAAGTTTGTTGGATTTTTTTGGCCGGTTGGTTGGACCGGTGGGGAGTCCAATTCGACATCCGGTCCGGTTCTTAAAACATTACATTGACAGTAATAGAAACATGCAAGGGATGATGTTCAAGTTGCAATTAGATTTGTTTGGTACTTGGTAGTAGTCGGAGAGTAGAGATTTTCTTCTTTTTTCAAATCATTAACTGATTATTTAGTTGTTTCCATTCGCCTAAAGCTTTGTTGAGTCTTTATTAGTACTGTTATTTGTTGCTAACTAGAGTTTGGGTTTATTTTCTCATCTTGAGTGATTTGTTACTCTCTCAGTCTTTTAAAGGTTTTTTTTTGAGACTTTATCAAACACTGCATTTGTTGTAGGTTGGGGTAGCAATTTTTTTTATTTTTATTTATTTATTTATTTTTTTTTGAAAAAGTAGCTCACACACCTACTAAACCTGAGTCCTAAATCAACACCAGTGTCCACCATGGGACTAGAAAACTCAACCACTAGGGGAGGAACTCCTTTACTACACTCCTTGATACTGCTAGGCTACAAGCCCTTTGGTTGCTGTTAGATACATAAGGAAACTTGGTTGTAATTAGTTTCTTGTTTTGCATGTAGCAGAAGTGCGTCTTTCATTTCATCTATATAAAGTTATGTGATCTCTGGGAGTGTGATCATTTTATATTTACCTATTTTGAGCTAAGAAGAGCTTTTCCGTTATTGAATCTTGAATGTGTGTTGCATCAATTCTTTATGCCATGCAAGAGTCAAGACATGCCTATTGTGCTATTAAGTTAGTTGACTGGTAGATGGTAGATTTGATGCTAGCTTGATGTTATATGAATATAAATCTGTGATTATTTTCGGTATCAAGGGCTTATTATACATCTCAAGAGAAACTGTAGCTATTAATCTGTTATACTACTGCCCCCCTCCCTACCCTTCCTCACCACCACCAGCACCTACACGTACATAAACAATTTGTGAGGTTGTAGTTTGATTGTATCTACCATTCCTACAGGCGAGATGTGATTGTTACTTCATCTGTTTTGGCATGCGAGCTAGTAAAGGTACTGTATATACTTCTCTACATCTCTTATGTATTTCTATTTTTTCTAATTTATATGATCACATACACCTGTGGTAGGTTATCTGTGCACTGATTCTCATGGCGAAAGATGGTAGTCTAAATAAAGCGTTAAAGGAATGGACGTTGATTGGCTCGTTAAGTGCATCAGGATTACCTGCAGCTATCTATGCACTACAAAATAGTTTGTTGCAGATTTCATACAGGAACCTTGATTCTCTCACATTTTCAATGTTGAATCAAACAAAGTTAATTTTCACAGCATTGTTTACATATATTATTTTAAGGTAACTTCTTGTGGTAGATCTTCTTTGTTCAATTGTTTATCTGCGGACACCTCATATTACTGAATACATATATCATGTTTAGAGATGAACAAATTAACCAAAGCCCAAAACCGGTCCCAAGTTAGGATGCAGTACAAAGCATTAAGAAACACTGAAATCACTTCCCAACAACTATAAGCCTGTGGAAAGTGACTTTTCCTTAGAAAAATTCAATGTTTTCTAACTTTTCTAAGATGCCAAATGACTGTTACGCTCGTCCGAACAACCATGTAATCAAAATTGGAATTTTAATGCTTGAGTTATTAGTACTGATAAAATTGTTGCTGGTTAGTTTATACCAATCTGACCTTGGTGTGGAAGGAAGGATCAGTCCCTTACCAAATTTTGGGAAAAGATTTATGTTTTTAGCTGTCTGGAACTCCCCTATGTGAATCACCCATTTTATATTGAATTATGAATGGAAATGAAACACCCAAAGCTTAAAGGCATGGCCTGGTCTAAAAACTTTTCAATCAACTTAAAACAATGGCTTCAAGTTACCAGCCCAAAACTTTGAACTTATAAGTAGCATTAATTCATCTATCTTTATCCATGTGGAACCTTCCATAACTCAATGTGGCTCCTACCTTATTTTACATGTTATAAAAATAACTGAAAAGTTGGCTGCAGGCAGAAACAGTCCATTCAACAAATCGGTGCCCTGTTCATTCTTATCTTAGCAGCTGTGCTTTTAAGTATCGGGGAAGGCTCGAGAAAAGATTATGGAATAGATAATCCTGATGAAATTGTTCTCTATGGAATTATTCCAGTCTTGATAGCTTCTGTGCTTTCAGGCCTTGCTTCTGCTTTATGCCAATGGGCATCTCAGGTTTGTCAAAAGTTCCTTTGTTAAAGATTCCTATACCTGGTCTATGAGAGGGAGGATGAAGGAGATGAAAAAAATGGGGGAGGGAGAGAGGTTTTTATATGTTTGTTCTTTATTCTTTAATAAGAGGGGTATAATAGTTATTTAAAGTGCCAAGGATCAGACGTGTTATGATAGAGTGAACAATAGGGTTGGAGGTTGGTAGATGTAATTTCCAAATCTTGGGACCAAATTGGTGTTATTCCATTACAACAATGACCATTTGTTTAATTAACTCTTATAATAATTATATAGATTATAAACTAAAAGTCTAAAACAATTCTTGAGGTTGTATGCATTAAAAATAGAATTTAGGCAACTTTTAGAGTCATGTATGAACCATTTGACCGCACCTGAATGGAATATGTGGGGGGGATTTTAGAAAATGAGAGAGAAATTTAGGGAATGGTGATTGTTAGTTAAATTACAGGGATGGGGATAGGGAATGGGATGTGAATGCTATAAGTAAATGGTTAAAATTGTCACCTTTAACTAGGAACTTTGATACAATTCTATAGCCTAGATTGATGACATTGAAAAAGTAAAAAATATCTGCATCATTTTTCAAATTTGAGATATCTGCTCTTAAAAACTCATAAAATCTTTGTTAATCATGTAAAACTGTACTCCTTCCAATTTTCGTGTTTAGGTTAAGAAACACTCATCATACTTGATGACGGTAGAAATGTCATTGGTTGGGAGCCTTTGCTTACTGGCAAGTACTTACAAATCTCCTGATGGTGAAGCAATGAGACAGCATGGGTTCTTCTATGGGTGGACACCGCTTACGATGGTAAATCATCTTTTATACTTCATAAATTTGTGCATTAAATACGCCCCACTTACGGTGTGCGCATATAATGTATATATGTGTGGCCCTCGGGGGGCAAAAGTAAAGTTGCACTAGTTTTAACGTTATTTTACGAATTTCGTGAAAATAACGTTAAAAACGACGGACGGTTAATCATGCATCATGTGGTGGCGTTGATAGCCAAAAGACAAAGGGGTACATGCACCAATCGGGTTTGTCCCGATTGCTAAGTGTTATGTGCCTTATGTCCAAGGCTTGATACCAAACCACATCGAGCCGGGGGTCTCACTGGAAGCAACCTCTCTATTCTTAGGGGTAGAGGTAAGGTTGCCTACATCTTACCCTCCTCGGACCCTACCTTAGCTTTGCTATAGGTGGGATTAACTGAGTGTGATGATGATGATGATGAAATTTGTGCATTAAAATGTCTGCTATGCTACTTCTTGCTGCAGTAAAAACTTAACACGTGAAATAGTCTGTGCTTGAACTCAGGGCTGTCTGTTGGGTTTGAATTTTAATGGAACCCACAGATTCAAATAACTCTGGAGCGCCTTGAACCATCTTGGTTCCAGTATTGAACCACTTTATCCAAATTGAACTGTGAACATAGTACAAAGTACAAACTTGAAAAATCATACCTAAATTGGCAAAAAAAAGAGGAGAAAGGATAAGATAAGATATGAAATCTTTTCAGTTTTGAATGGAATTAAACTTAAATTTGGTCTTGAAATTAAACTTGTTTGGCTTCATTTATATGTGGCTTCTTTACTCCTCGTCTTTGTTTGTATGCATTTCTTTCCACGAGCCAGATAGGCAGATAGTTGTAGTAACATCTCATAGATAGACATAGCTACTAGTTTATTTTGGTCAAGATGATTCAGGATTGAGTTATATGATATAAAGTTC
This sequence comes from Ambrosia trifida, assembly GCA_028751855.1. NCBI lineage: Eukaryota > Viridiplantae > Streptophyta > Magnoliopsida > Asterales > Asteraceae > Ambrosia > Ambrosia trifida. The sequence continues at coordinate 145,442,670 of CM054124.1, read as the reverse complement.
TGAGTCTTTGCGGTTGCATTATTTTTATTCAGATCCCAGTTTTTATCAATGCTGTTGGTGGGATTCTTGTGGGCCTGGTCACTTCATATGCTGGTGGTGTACGGAAGGCAAGTTCATTTTAGTTTCTGTTTTCGAGATACGTATTACTAAAGGTGGGAGAATGAATGGGCAGGGTGGGTTGGGCAAGGTTCAGGTCAAATTTAGTAGTTTTAGTTCGGGTCAAAACGGGACCAGGTCTTTAATGGGCAGGGTAGGGCCTGGCCTGCAAACTCTTTTTTGTCTTCTATGTCTTGAATGCTATAAATAACTATCGTTTTAAACGTGTGAATACTATTAAATGATAATATATTCACTCAAATAAAATGATTTAAGAGGTGCTATGCCGTTCAACCCATTTTCCTCTCAGATAACTTTTCAAATTTTATTAATTAGCTTAATTATTGGTAATAAAATACATGCAGGGATTTGTCATCGTCTCCGCCCTTCTTGTTACCGCCTTGTTGCAGTTTGTGTTTGATGGGAAACCGCCCTCATTGTTCTGCCTTGTGGCTCTTCCGCTTGTAATGACCAGCATTTCAATATATCAGAAGTATCCATATCGTGTCAAAAAGAAGGAAGAGTAGAGTAGACTAAAGTAGTCGCAAACCAGACACCGCGTATTTCCATCAGCCGTGGGTTATTTTTATAGGCAAGTGGCACGGTTACTCCACCAACATACAGTATATGCTATGCTTTCTGATTTACAGTTTGAGCTCTTTCTGCTGTTCATATTTTTTAAGTGTCAAGACATGTGCAATTCATAACATGTATTGGCATGTACAAAATGCTTTCCAATCAATCTAATGAGAAACTATAGCTAATATTTGCACCACATCCTACCATGGTTTAGAAAAACGATTGAGGCGCGCTTCTGGAAAAAAACGAATCTGAAGCGACGCCTCAGGGTGTTATTTTGTTCCTGCGCCTCATGCGGTAACAAAAATTGCACCTCGGGGGTTTTAGATGTTTTAGACTTTGTCTCAATTTCAAGCATTCAATGTCTTCTTTTTAATGTGTGTTGTTTATGTTTTTGATGAATCTCATGATGAACTTAGGTAGTATTTCATTTTTTTTATATTATAGGATATATAATATTTATATTTATTTTTTAGTTCTGCCTTGGGCTTACGCTTCGGTTCGCCTCGAGGCACGTTCCCGTACTTTTAAACCTTGCATCCTACTAGCTTTGTCTACGCTTTCCATGCTGGTTCAAACTCTATCAAGGCGACAACATGTCGTCAACACAGTCAAATAGTGTTATGTGATAACACGGACCAAAGTGTTGTTTGTAAGCTTATGATAACACGGACCGAAGTGTTACAGAATGAACAAATGGTAGGGGGATAGGAGGAGAAACATTAAGTTTACATCCAAATACAAAAGAGGACACAAATGCCAAATAAACCTTGAATATACTATACATGGCTTGATCTTGAACTTGAAGGGGTGTTACAAAAGAAGATGTATGTTTAAAAGTGGCTAAATATTATAGCATATGAAGTGATCAAGAGCAATAATAATATAAAAGAAACTACGATGTTTTCTAAGAATATAAAATCATGTTAATCAGAATTGTGTAGTTCTAAGATATAAATTTACAAGGCTCTATGAAAGATTAGACTACACATGCATGGTTATAAGTTTTGAGGCCTTAAAATGTAAAAGACAGCTAAATGGACTACGGCGGTTGCAATGGTTGCGACGGTAATAAGTAACATTTCCTTGAAAAAAGATTTAGGATAAGTAGTGAAGTCTTAACCCGACACCTCAAGTAAGTTCATCACCGCCGCTAGCCTCTAGCCAACTCCTTAGACGTGCATTGAACACCATTCTGGTATGCTTTTCGGCAGAACTACTCCAAATATATACACACAAAGTCAAAGAATCCGTGCACACATAAATGAGGAGACCGGAATTTTTGAGCTTTGACCATCATAAATGAACTTATCAACGATTCTACCAAATAATGTATGTTCAGAAGTTTGCAACAAGTTACTGGTTCTCTCTTGTAAGAAGGTGTTTGTTGGAAAATATAAGTGGTGAATGGAATTTATTTATTAAAATTACTAATATTAAAACTCTTCATATGGTGATACTCTTGAGTAGAGTTCTTAATGTCATTTGATGAGGTTTTATTAGAGTCTTAAGTCTCTATTTAAGTGACTAATAAAGTGAAACCTTTCACCATCCTAACTCTTGTATAATTAGTAGGCTATGTGCCTTATTTGATAGAAGAAAAAGAACATACATGAGAAATATACACTAAGAAACTCTTCCAACACACATACACTAAAGCATAGCAACCAAGTTTCGAATATTTTTCAGGCAAGTGGGATAGTCCGGCAGTGCACCATCACTGTTAAGAACTGGTGTACCCTGGAAATAGACCGCGAATCTGTTTAAGGGAATTGCGTCAAACACAAGCCCGGTTCACGCTGATGATTTCATCTTCAAATTCAATGTAAGTTTTCTAACAAACTTAAACAGATTAGTAAACAAACTTTCGTGTTCTTCCTAGGGAATCAGTCCGGTAATTTGGGGAAACGGTAACGGATTTGAACCACCGGTAAATTCCGGTATACCTGTTTATACCACTATACCGGTACTAGTACAAGGTTAATTTTTGGATTTATCGGCCTATAATGATAATATAGATATCATGTTTAGTGAGAAAGAACATGAAACAGTTTCTTAAAGACAAGGTTACTTGGTATATATGTTACTTATCTTAGTAATTTTAGTATATTTTGATTATTGGTAATTAAAGCTTCTTATTAAAATAGTTATACTTTTAGTGATGGGGATGGCGATGAAAACGAATTTTATCTTTTAAGCGATCATGAACTTGATTCTTTCATGAGTCAACACTCTAATGACATAAAACAATTATACTATTTTATATAAAAACAACTTTGTTCAAAATTGAGTAATTCTGAATTTTTTTTAGAATTGAATCACTTTTAAATTTTTTTTGTAGGGTTAACTAGCCGATCCAGTTAAACCACCCGATTCAACCGATTGAACCATTTGTAAGTCCAATCCGGTATGGTTAAAAAACGGTTTTTTAAAACATTGATTATAAGTTTTGAGGCCGTAAAATGTAAAAGAGATCTAAATGGACTACGGCGGTTGCAATGGTAACGACGGTAATAAGTAACATTTCCTTGAAAAAAGATTTAGGATAAGTGGTGAAGTCTTAACCAGACACCTCAAGTAAGTTCATCGTCGCCGCTAGTCTCTAGCCAACTCCTTAGACGTGCATTGAACACCATTCTAGTATGCTTTCCGGCAGAACTATCCAAATATATACACACAAAGTCAAAGAATCCGTGCACACATAAATGCAGTGGCGGATCTAGAAACATTTTTCAGTAGTAACGTTTTTCTTTTTTTTTCATTTTAGTAGCAACGTTTTTCAAATTTCGTAAAAAAAAAAAACAAATTTTCCACTACGCGCGCGAAGTTGAGCCTCAACGTCCGCACCCCTCTGCTATTACTATAGATCCGCCCTTGCATAAATGAGGAGACTGGAATTCTTGAGCTTTGACCATCATAAATGAACTTATCAACGATTCTACCAAATAATGTATGTTCAGAATTTTCCAACAAGTTACTGGTTCTCTCTTGTAAGAAGGTGTTTGTTGGAAAATAAGTGGTGAATGGAATTTATTTATTAAAATTACTAATATTAAAACTCTTCATATGGTAAAACTCTTGAGTAGAGTTCTTAATGTCATTTGATGAGGTTTTATTAGAGTCTTAAGTCTCTATTTAAGTGACTAATAAAGTGAAACCTTTCACCATCCTAACTCTTAGTAGGCTATGTGCCTTATTTGATAGAAGAAAAAGAACATACATGAGAAATATACACTAAGAAACTCTTCCAACACACATACACTAAAGCATAGCAACCAAGTTTTGATTATTTTTTCAGGCAAGTGGGATAGTCCGGCAGTGCACCATCACTGTTAAGAACTGGTGTACCCTGGGAATAGACCGCGAATCTGTTTAAGGGAATTGCGTCAAACACAAGTCCGGTTCACGCTGATGATTTCATCTTCAAATTCAATGTAAGTTTTCTAACAAAATTAAACAGATTAGTAAACAAACTTTCGTGTTCTTCCTAGGGAATTTGGTTTCGCGAAAGTTTGTAAGTGTTTTCTTTTGGTTTATCGAATTGGATTACATTCATGATGGGAATGCAATCTTTAATTCAAAAGACTGTTTTACAAAACGAATTTTTGATTCAATTTTTGGATTCATGGGTGTTTGGGTTGTGTTTAGACAAACCGGACTAGTAACATTTTTAACATGTATTTACACGTTTTGGAAATAATAAAGTTCTAATGAAAGTATTAGAAAAGACAAATTATTAGAAAACCCATGTAAACTTGGTTGATCACGTTTTCTTTCTAATAAGCGTTTTAGAAAGATATTTTTAAAGTAGTTGATATGTACACATTTTCTAATAAGAGTATTGGAAAATAAAGGGTTTCAAAATATAAGGTTTTGAAACATGTACTTCTAACAAGCGTGTTAGAAATGACGACGTTGAAAAAATAACGTGTCATGAAACATTTCTAATAAGCGTATTAGAAATTATTATTTACAAAATCGTAAGTTTAATTTGTAAACTTATATATTGATTTCTCTAACGGGCATGTTAGAAATTGATGATTTTAACAAGTGTGTTAGAAAAGATTATTATTGTACAAAATACACAAACGTGTTAGAAATGATTATTTCGGAAAATTTTGTGAAAAATAAAAAAAAGTTATAAACTTAGATTTTTTTTATTGAAGGTTTTAGTAAGAATACTAATTAAAACTCCAAAGTTGAAACTTAAAAATAATAAGAATACCATTAAGTTAGGTCAAATATTCTTAAAGGTTTTAATGGGGTGTTTCAACTCATGGGTTTATGGAGAATTGGGTGTTTCAACTTTTTCCAACATTAAACCGGTTTGGTTAAAATTTGATGGTTTCTAACGATTGAGTTTGAAACGGGTATATTTTGGAAAATCCAAAGTTAATACCATTTATGAAGATGGTTTAATTTTCTAACGATGGTGTTAGAAACGGTTTATTTTATATAAACCAACAAGTTCAAAAACGATTGTCATAATCGTGTATTTCTAACAAGCAGGTTAGAAACGGTTGAGAATATAAACCAATGGCCTTTAAAATGATTTTGGGTAATCGTTTATTTTCTAACGGGTGTGTTAGAAAAAGGTTTATTTAATATAACCAAAACTCTATATGATGAAACGTGTAATCGTTTGTATTCTAACAAGTGTGTTAGAAATGGTTATGTTTTGAAACCATATATGTTTATATGGTACACGTAGAGTTTCTAATGAGCGAATTAGAAACGGTTAATCATGAAAACCATATACTCTAACAAGTGAGTTAGGAATGGTTTAAATAATAAAACTATATTAGAGTTTATGATTTTGATTTGTAATCAAAACATAAATATGTAAAGTTTATGGAAAATACTTGTAAAAGTAGAAATGTTTTGTGTGAATAAAACATGTCTTTTGCAAATTATATATGGTTTGATACTTATATGAGAAGTATGATATCTTGAACCATATAATAGTCTAGAGAGACTATTTAGTGTAAAACAACTTGATGTTGTTTTGGGCATATTTACTTGTTCGACTACTTGTGAGTAGTTAAGTATACACAACTTTGTTGTTTTGAACAGTGTATTGAGGGAGTACCTCGAAACATGCCACTAGACGATATAATTGCTATTATTTCATCGAACGATAAAGTGTTGAAGAGAATAACACTTTGAGATTTGATGTTTATATATCCTTATATGAATACGTTTAAATATATTTGTAATATTATATATATATATATATTGGATTATCTATTAATTTTTTTAAATAATCAAGTGGATTAAAATATATATATATATATATATATATATATGAAAAGGATATGTAAAACGATATGTTTTTGGACGATGAATTTAATAAGGATATATATTTATGTATATATGCAAGATGCGATTTGCATAAACACAATGAACGAGTTGTGATTATGACCTATGTAATTAATCATAAATCATACATCAAATATGCAACCACATCATGAGAGGATCATGAACAACGTGGCAAGTGTATTGAAGTTAAATGCACGAAAACGAGATATGTCATCTAATGTTGAGAGCATTTACGTAGAAATGCACAAATGTAGTTTTGATGACTATATAATATGATAGAAATATATGTTATTATTCATAAGTCTTTGATAAATATTGCGAAATTTATTATAAAAGACTTAGAATAGTGATGGACGTGTAGAGTCTCTACAAACCATCAATGTTGGTTGAACTATATGGAGGATTCATGATATATTTTGGGAGAGTCACCCAATAAATAGTTTCAACAAAATATACACATATCACTTAGGCATATGTGAATGTCATGTCGTTGAGTGTCAATCTAATTGACTTGTTGATGATGAATATGTTCATCAAAGTGACTTATATTAAGACTTATGTTTAAGTCCTAAAGAGTCAATGGTGAAGCCTTGGAGATTAAAGGCAAACGAGTCTTGATCCTAATGGATGGAATTAATTATGGTTTTGAAGCATTCTTTAAACCAAGGTTTTGGAATGGTAAACAAATCTTATTTTGTGTCTAAATTAAGATGTGAATGTTAGGAAGAGATAGTGGGTTATCTCTTAAGGCTGTGAAGAATCAGAATGATGCATCTTCTGTTCACATGCTAAGTATTTGTAGTCTATGCTAGACTAATACTTGTTAATTTAGAAGCTCCACGGAGAATAAATTAAATTTGAACATTCACACATATGTGATGACATAAGAATGAACTTTGTAAAAGCAAATATATAATTCATCAAAAAAGGATGACTCGAGAGGACCGAATAAATAGTTCATTGGTTATGATACTATTTAGCTTAAGATGACGAGAACTCATATAGCTTAGAAAATGGTTCATGTGAGAAATATGGGTTGAGTAATATAATGGATGACCTCAATAACACAAAGATATAGATAGTCACTATCTATCACGAGTGTCTAATGTCATCATGAGTGATATTACTCGAACTTAATCAAAGTGCAAGCAATGTGGGGGAAAAGCCACTTAAGAAACAATCCGTAGGGATGTAAAAATGGTACTTGAGAAGTTTTCAAGCTACATATGAAAGGAAGAAACTTTCATCACCCCATTTGGTAGTTATCCAATAACACTTAAGTGTGGAGGTGACTTGCATTTGAAAATAGAAGGTTTGATATGAACAGATGTGATTTTGGGAAGTACAAATCACACGAACCTAGAACAGACTTGTTATAAGTCAGTCCTATTATGTTGCGACAACAGTCAACGTAACAGGTCAACATCCGTACATGTTTCATTCATTACGTCATCATATATGCATATTTAGACAATTTGCATACACTATACCCCCCCCCCCCCCCCAGTCTAGTAGAGCATGAGTTAATCAGAAAACTCAACACAGTATACTCGTTTAGTCATACAACACCCGGACATGACATCAAACAAGCATTACAAGAGGTTATTGCCCTCTGACACATGGCAATGCACCTCTAACACACGTTTATGAATACAAAGATCACCATGGGATATCACATAACAAACCCATGACACATATGAAACAAAATACATGTTAATGTCGTCATCCGGTGTAACACCCCAACCGATGGCGGAATCATCGAGGTGTCACGTAGTGACGATTGTTCAAAAGCACATGGTACTAAAATGTAAATATATTATTGAATAATTTTAATTGTCTTACATAGATGAAATGGGAAAAATACAAAAGTCTGAACGAAACATGAAAATTGAAATAACTTATTAAAAGCAAGCACTAAAATCCAATGCTATGGAACTAAGATCAAACTGCACCTGAAACATGTACAAAATAGGTTTTGTTAACATAAGAAATGTTGGTGAGCATTCCTAGTTTTAATACATATAGTAAGTTGAAAAATATGGTATACAATTCATGTGCAAAGCTACAGTGCAATTATGTAAACTATGTAACATACAAATGAGCGAAATCAATCCTGTGACTGTATAATGTACTAAATGAACGGCGGTGTACTTATCCAATAAATGGATAATAACTTAACAATGACCACGGATTCTCCGATGAAAAAGGGGGAGAATCAACCTATGCGGGTTGTCAATCCAATAGCGCTATCCAATGTTAAGGTCGGCTTGTACAATGTTAATGATTTCACTAAGTACAAATGTATTCTACATGTAATGTCTAAGCATAAAGCACGTTTGTAAGCAAAACCGTTATACGCGTCTTATCCCCAATTTGGTATAAACCCTAGACATCACGATCCATCCAATTGAACCATTGAACAGATACGAAAACATAATTAAGTTTAGGGCTTTTAATCTACGATACTAATAAAAAGTAATGCATCCAATAATCAAGACTAACCGGTTACGATGTGTGTGCACACGTAGAGAATGGACCGAACGAAAAAAACGTGAATCCACGATTTAGGATGGTTGTAGACGACAATTGATATAAGGGATGGAAAAATCGGCCACTTTAGAGTCTCTGTGTGGATTGAATTGCAATTATATCACTTATAATTACGAATTGGAATGTTGACCAAGCATAAACACATACGCGTTTATTTGGCTTAATTAGGAATGATTTAACGAAATTGAAGGAGGTAATTGTCTAGAATGATAATGTCGGTCATTTTAGAATGGAAACATTCCAAAAAAAACGAGTTCTAGATGCGCGAATTTGCAGAGTCAATTATCGGGGATCTGGGTGTTGACTTTTTAGACCGAGTTAAGAAAGGGTTAAATACATCTCGGATGATCTGATATCACAAGAAGTTGCGTAGCCTAGTGGTTTGTGTTCTTGTGCATATTGTCCACCCAGATGGATGCCCGGGTTCGAGTCCTGGGAGGCCCCTTTTTTTTATAAACAGTAAGGAAGGATAGGGTATTGGGCCGAGTTTTGGGTTGGGCTTGAAGTGGGCTCAGATATGGTTTGGGTTCAAGGATGTTGGCCAAATCATGTGTTTGTTATAATTTTGTTTAGTTGTGGTTAAACTTTTATTATTATTATATAAAAAATATTATTAGACAAGGTTAGTATATTTGTATAAAAGAAACATGATATAGGTAGAGTGGTGGTTTTACAAATCCAAAGATTGGGGAAAATTCCACGATGTTACAGTCTCCCCTACTTTTGGAAACTTCATCCCGAAGTTATTAAAAAAACACAGGGTTGAGGGTGATTAGGTAGAAATTAGGGCAGCTGTGGTTGAAAAATTTGGGTTAAGGTACGACAAGAATAAACTGTTTCGAATAATTTGGATAAGAGGTTTGATATGTGTGAGTTTTAAGGATTGGGTTAGGTTCGTCCGAAATAGCAAAGAGAATAAGAATCTAGTAACATACATAAGTTTTAGGAATCCTAAAAGAAATGAATGAGTTGATTTGACAAATTTTGAAGTAGGTGTTTAAAGCGAATATCTTTGACGTTTGACCCGAGGTTAGGAACTTGAGAGTGTAAATGAGAAGGGTTTTGGGAATGTGTAATTGGTGAAGGGCAGAGGTACTAATGAAGCAGTCTCCCCTACTTTTGAATGGTTTCTGACCAAACATTATTAAGGACATGCAACAGGATTTTGACTAACAAGGAGTGTAAGAGTATACAAAGTTTAAGGTTTTCTGTAGAGGTGGTCAATAAGGAAGGCTCCAACAAAACTAATTAAAGCTTATGTAAAATGTTCTTATTGAAAGGCTAGCTATTAATCAATGATCTAATGAAGAGATAGTAATGGGTAGGTTCTTGGTCAGACTCCTAGTCCGCTCCCGCGGTATCGTTTATGCTTATATATAGGGTGTACCGCAGCTAACCCACCACACTCCCGATACTTTGGACTCGTACTAATTGTCTACCAATAGCCCAAATAGAATTACACACCACCCTTATGTACCTGTAAACCCATGATTGCGTTCCGGACCGTAATCATCGATTTACCTTACACTAGGGTGCTATGCTTTTCCATAACACCAACATAAGTAATACAAGAAACAATGTGTGCAACCAAAATGTATTAAGTAATAGATACTGCTCAAGTATAAGATGCGGTTAGAGGTTCTTCCCCTTTCACACTATGTTCCAGAGTTTTTTTATGGAGAGAAAGGAAAGGATTTGAAAGGAATTGAAGATGATTGGTGTTCCAGAGTTTTTTTTATGGAGAGAAGAGAAGGGAGAGGATTTGTAGTGTATATCTCAATCCCTCCAAATTGGGAAGATTATGAAAGAAGGGAAGAGATAATATCAATCATTCCAGATTTGCCCCCATAAAAAAATGGCGGGTATATCTCCTACCATTTATCTCCCACAACCCTCCATATATTCAAGCCTCCTTTATCATCTCCCACAGAAAAGCTGAAGTTGTTCATCGAAGTAGCCGAATAACAGTAGGTATCATCTCAGTTTATCCTTTAATTATTATTATTATTATTATTATTATTATTATACAATAACGTGAAAGCTCCGTTTCCTATACTTTGCTCTGAGTAGATGTGTGTTCAATAGAGAGATAGGGTAGATGTCAAGATGTGGCCTTATGTGTCAGTAGGTGTTTTTTATTTGTTTTCATTGTGTCAGTCTTTAATTAAATCTATACTTTTGATTTGTTTTCATTATTATTATTATTATTATTATTATTATTATTATTATTATTATTATTATTATTATTATTATTATTATATATACTAACATTTACAAAGGGGGTTAACAGTACTGATTCGTTGATGGGGTCAGTAGGTGGATGCCAACATTTGTTTTTTCTTTGTTTTCACTCACGCTAAATATTCAATTTATGCTATTGAAAATATAATGAAGAATTGAAACTAGGTGGTGGGGTGGAAGAAGCTTTTGATTCCAGCTTTGTCCATATTTTTTATTTTATTTAGGCATTATACTAGAAATGTTTATCCCTTTTCATGCTCATATAATGTCTAAAGGGATAGTGTTGAGGGCATTATCATGTTTATTCATGCCCCTATAATGCCTATTACTCATGGTCTTACATATTTATTGTCCATCACGACCTTTTCGTTTTGGATTTTCTTAACCATTACCAATCGAGTTCCCGCCGCGTAGCGCGGGTTCATTTTGCTAGTTATTATTATACAATAACGTGAACAGTTCAATAGAGAGAGATAGGGTAGATGTGGCCTTATGTGTCAGTAGGTGTTTTTGATTTGTTTTCATTGTGTCAGTCTTTAATTAAATGTTGATTCTTGAAAGTATGAAGTTATTTTTTAATAATAATGTTGGTAGTTTTGTTATTTAGTAGTGATTTTAGCCAAATACTTTAAATCCTTTAGGACCGAATGAGTGAATAGCCAGAATTATGAATATTAATGTGTCAAATTTTATAGAACAAGAATGTCAAGTGTTAAGTAACAATTTCCTAATCAACTAACATTTTTTAACAGCAAGTAAAGTTACAATGGATAATCATATACGCAAGGTTATTCAACTTGTGCGAGCCAGACAATTGCAAGCAGTTAACCTGATTTGCTTTTTGGTGGCTTTTATTGCACTACGTAGGCTGTCAACCAAAAATCGTGCTAATTTACCTACTAGAGATGAAACTTTACAGCGACGATATGTACGAGAAGAGATGTTACACAGCCTTTTAAACAGTGGTAAATGTCGTGACCTTATCCGCATGAGTGAGAAAGCTTTTATGACATTGTGTAGTATCTTAAAGCGTGATGGTGGACTTCGACCTACTCAACGCATGTCTGTTGAAGAGCATGTTGCAACTTTTTTGCATATTGTAGGTAATGATTTTAGAAATCGGTTTACCTCTTGGCTATATCGTCGTTCTGGATCAACAACTAGTCGCTGCCTACATAGAGTTTTGCGAGCGATCATATCTTTAGAAGGTCGGTACATTCAACAACCTAAAGGTGATATTGTCCCGAAAGAAATTCAAGAAAAAAAAAAAGATTTTATCCTTTCTTTAAGGATTGTATCGGGGCAATTGATGGAACACATGTTCGCGTCAAAGTATCTAATAAGGATGCCCCTAGATATCGTGGTCGTAAGGGATACCCAACAATAAATGTGTTGGCTGCTTGCACATTTGATTTAAAGTTTACGTATGTGTTAACTGGATGGGAGGGTACAACATCAGACTCAAGAATTATAAAGAACGCATTTACTAGAGATGATAAACTAGTAATTCCAACTGGTAGTTTCTTAAACCGAAGTTACTTAATTGTGTAATAATTTATTATAATACTAATTACAACTTGTTTATAGGTAGATATTGTTTAGTAGACGCGGGTTTACCTCATACGAGTACCCTAATGACACCATATAGAGGTGTTAGGTATCATTTGAAAGAATACTCCACTCGTTCCCCTGAGAATGCAAAGGAGTTGTTTAACCTCCGGCATGCATCGTTACGTAACGCAATTGAACGAGCATTTGGTGTGCTGAAAAAGAGGTTTCCTATTATTAGAAGTACAGCAGAACCATTTTACTCTTGTGAAACACAGTCTGACATCTTCTTGGCATGCTGTATTTTACACAACTTTTTACTAGAGGAAGATCGTGACAAAGATCTTGAAGATGAGGTTTTACAAGAGGTGTTAAATGGACCACAAGAGGAAGAACGTCAAAATACAACAGGCAATGGTGAGGGAAGTACCAGACACGAACAACTAAGGAACTCAATTGCAAATGCAATGTGGACTAACTATTTGACGTATCCTAACAACGAAATAGATTTGTCAAAGTAGTTTTAGATTAGTACTTTATAATATTTCATTTTAATTTGTATTGACTATTATGGTTACGATTAATTGGTGATTTGGTTATTTTTTTTATTTGCGTGTGCATATACTTGTTCTATATTTATTATAAGCAACCATTTACATATTTACACAAGCGAATTTTATTTATGCACCATGTAGAAATTTATCATGAGCAAACACAAGGCCACCGGAAAAAGTTCACAACTAAAGTGGACGGAACAAATGGATAATGCATTCGTACAATCCATGATAACGCAACAGGATAACGGCAATAGGATCAATGGCACTTTTACTACACAAGCATACATCAATATGGTTGAGGAGCTAAGCACAAAGCTTGGAATGGATTTCACCAAAAACCATTTGAAAAATCAGTTAAAAACGATGAAAGGTAGTTTTTCACAATGGTATGATATGTTTCGTGGAACATCACTGAGTGGGTTCTCATGGAATTCAAACACTCAATTAATCGAAGCTGAGGATGATGTCTGGGATAAATTAATAGATGTAAGTGCTTTAATTATTTACTTGAGTATTTAGATTATAGTTCATAATACTAGTTATCCTCATTTTGTTGAATAGTCAAAGCCTGATGCTACAATGTTGAAGACGAAAAAAATCTCAAACTATAATGAAATGCTAGAACTATTTGCAAGGGATAGGGCATCTGGTGCACAGGCTGAAACTGCAAAGGAAAGAAATGCCCGATTGCAAAAGACTGCTAGCATTAACATAGAAACCGTTCCAGAAGTGGATGACTTTTTAGTTGCCAATGATGTAACGTTAGAGAGTCCAAACATTGTTGATGATGATATTCAAGTGGTATATCCTTCGTCTTCTCAACTTGAGCAGTCTTCAAGTGCTAAGAAATGTAAGAGTAGAAAAAGAAAAGTTGAGCAACAAGATGAAGATTTAGCCTCTGTGATTACGAATAGCGTTGGCAGCGTGGCTAATGCAATTATAGATGGCAATAAAATTATCCAGGAGAGTAATAATCTACTAGAAAGAGTTTATCATCGCGAGTACACAGGTGATGAAATCTATAATGAATTGGAGCCAATGGGTTTGGAAACTCATGAACTACAGTTGGCTTTCAATTATTTGTCAGAGAATCAAGCAAAAGCAAGATCATTATTTACTTGTCGTCCTCAAATACGGTTGACTATGCTGAAAGGTATGATTGGTTTAAAGAATTAAGCGAGTTAAGGATGCATTTATCTAGTAATGTTTTCGTTGTTTGACAACTTAGTACGTTTATGACATTTTTATTTTTTTCTTGCGTATTTGACTTTTTGTTCATCGATCTTGAAAACAATTGTTGGTATAAAGATTTCTTTTTCCGAAAAGGAATCTAATGGTTAAAGTGGTTTTTTTTATGGCTTTTGCTTGTTTGTTCATAACCAACATAACTACAGGTGGTTGAATTAGTTATCTTTGCATGCAGATTCAGGTTGTACATTATATTGTCGAAAACATAGTGCTGTAAAAATAGTGCAGTTTTTTGCATACCAAACACAGTAAAAAATGCAGCTTTCTGCACTCTAAATGCAGTAAAAAAGTGCAGTTTTTTGCACTCCAGATGCAGTAAAAAATGCAGCTTTCTGCACTCTAAATGCAGTAAAAAAAAAGTGCAGTTTTCTGCACTCCAAAGGTTGTGAAAAAATGCAGTTTTACACACTTTATTATTGATAATTGCCTTGTATGTTTTTTTTTTTTTTTTGTTGGGGAGGAAAGTGTATGCAAGTTTAGAAGCAAAATGCAAAAGGGTATAATAGTAAAACTGTTTATTTTCTTTTCCTTTCCTTTCCTTTAATGAAACTCGGGAACACACAAGATGTTTATTTTCTTTTCCTTTCCTTTCCTTTAATGAAACTCGGGAACACGAAGTAAAATCACACCCCCTCCTTTCCTTTCCCTCCTAATCTTCTTTCCTTTCTCTTCTTTCCTTTAATGAATCTCTGGAACACAGTGTCAGGTTCACCTTTTAACCGTAATGAGATTAATGTGTAAGTATAAGACATGATTAAGGGTTCTTCACCTTTCGGGTTCACCCTTAACCGGTAAATTTCTGTTCACATCATTGGGCTTTAAACAACTATATTGATAAACTCTGATGATTGCACCGTTCCCCTCGGGTTAGAGGAATACTCTGAACCGAGTCGTTCATGGGAAACTGGCTTAGATTTCATACGAGCTATCAATTTGTTTGTTCGTTGGCCATGATGATGAACAAAATAATGTAAAGTATAACAGGGTTTTTGCTCACAACAAAAAAAAATATGCATACCAAATATGCGTTCATGTAAGTATAAAAGTATAGCATAAAATTTCGATTGAAAGAACAGCATAATGTAAATCGAGTAAATCGCACAATTTGCACAAAATGAAAGTAAACGAGTTAAATTAATGCTCAAAACTAGTGTTGTAAGAATAACTACTAATAACTAGTGCAAGAATAGTTGCGAATAACGCGTGAAAATAACTACCAACAAAAGAATAATACAAAAATAATAAGATAATGTACGAACGTAACTATAAATAGAATGGTGTAAAAAAATAATGAAATTTAATGTAAATGAAAGTGCACAGAACATGCATATAGTCTACCGGTATGAGGATAACTTTTTGGAAACCGAAGAATGTTTTAAGTTCAAAACAGGTTCACTTGAAAAGATTTCGTAGGTACACATTTTCATGTGTTTACGAGAAGTCGAGTTTGAAAAATGTTATAAGGTATATTATTAGTTGCAAATTCCTCCCGAATACATATATTGGATACGTTATATGAAAACATGCAGCTTTACATTTGATTTGTAAAATATGCAATGCAAGTTTATAAAATGCAAGATGAAACCATTTCATGAAGTGTGTGTAAATCTAATGTGTTTCGAAAGACCAAGATTTAAAATGATGTGAAGGTTGTGAATGATCCCAGATGCCTTGACGAATTTTGGAAATAAAATTTTCTGTATTTAAACATTTCTTTAACTTGTGGGTTGAAAAGTTTGAAATTTTTAATTGTTATGAAATGTTGAGAAAATCGAAGTGTTACCCGTTAAGACTGGGTAAACTTGAAACCTTTTAACTTTTCAAACTTTTACGAAATTTATACATTGAAAGATCATTTATTTGTAGGATCGTTAAGGCATCTCTTTGGGCTCATAGCGGGCTATTTGTTTCAAGGCACAAGGTGTATGAAAAGTGTGTTCTAATTTGGCGAATAGGCTTTGTGAAAAGACATATAGAATAAGTTGTCAAATTAATCGTTTTAGAGAGTAGTGTACTAGTGCATATCGTGTAGGTAGGGATTTATGTATGAGTTTAGTCTGACTAAGAAGTTCTAACTAATGGTAGTTGCCTATGGCTTAGGAGTCTGGGTGCAGCAATATTAGTATTAGGTATATGAGGATATACTGTGACTTCGATCAAGTAAGTTTATAAACATGAATGTATAAAACAGGTTGAAATAATAAGTTTGGAAAACCATGTTCATTTTTAATTGTATGATGACGCAACATTCCTAAAATCAGGATGTGATCAAAGTTAAACACAGCGTTTAGAACTTAAGTCGTGGGTAAAAAATGTTTTAACGCAAAACGAGTAATACCTTATAGTGTAAGAATCATGAGCATAAGTGAAATAGTGTAAGCTTTAATGCGATAATTTAACGAACAAAAAGTTTTAAAAATGATGATAAGGAATCCAAAAGCGAATGATCAATGAATAATAGCATATGATACAACAAGTGACTAAATTGAATCTTCAAATGATAAACAAATATAAATATCAATGATATAAAAATTGGAATTGCTTCCATAAGAAAATTTGACTAACTCAAGTATTTGAAATTTCCTAGTGACTTGTGGGGGCGTACTTTAGCCTATAAGTGAATGCTCATCCTAAGAGTTCCCAGGTAGGTATACGGGTCCCTCGTCTGATTGGACTTTATACGAAATACCAGGCCTAGACAGAAAACTCAGGATACAGGCGCTCACCCTTCCAGATTGCACGTGCCCCATCACTAGTGAATTCCAAAACTTTAGCGAGATTTAAAAAAAACGAGATGCAAAAATAGATCCTTGAGATTTGGATTTCACTCCTAACTCAAAGATGTATTTCAAAATTGAAAACGATTGTGGAATGAAACCAATCACTAAGTTAAAGATATCACTCCCAGCTTAGTGGTTAAGTTCCTTTTTGAAAGAAATACTCTTTGAGGTGTGGATGTCACTCCCATCTCAAAGATATATTCCTAAGATAAATAACATATAGAGGAGTGAACCTAATCACCAAGGTATGGATGTCACTCCTAACTTGGTAATATCGTTTCGTTTGTGAAATACGAGTATCTTCTTCTTTAAACAACACACCGAAAGAATAACGAGAAAGAATCATAGAGAAAATATCTTGAAAGAAAATAATAGGATAAAGAGAAATAAACACAAGAGGACTCGTGAATGTAAGCTTGGTTATAGACTAGGCTAAAAGGCATTCTAATAACCTAATTCCCTATAACCATGGCTCTGATACCAATCTGTAACACCCCAATCGATGGCGGAATCATCGAGGTGTCACGTAGTGACGATTGTTCAAAAGCACATGGTACTAAAATGTAAATATATTATTGAATAATTTTAATTGTCTTACATAGATGAAATGGGAAAAATACAAAAGTCTGAACGAAACATGAAAATTAAAATAACTTATTAAAAGCAAGCACTAAAATCCAATGCTATGGAACTAAGATCAAACTGCACCTGAAACATGTACAAAATAGGTTTTGTCAACATAAGAAATGTTGGTGAGCATTCCTAGTTTTAATACATATAGTAAGTAGAAAAAAATGGTATACAGTTCAAGTGCAAAGCTACTGTGCAATTATGTAAACTATGTAACATACAAATGAGCGAAATCAATCCTGTGACTGTATAATGTACTAAATGAACGGCGGTGTACTTATCCAATAAATGGATAATAACTTAACAATGACCACGGATTCTCTGATGAAAAAGGGAGAGAATCAACCTAGGCGGGTTGTCAATCCAATAGCGCTATCCAATGTTAAGGTCGGCTTGTACAATGTTAATGATTTCACTAAGTACAAATGTATTCTACTTGTAATGTCTAAGCATAAAGCACGTTTGTAAGCAAATGCACATAGTACTAGAATTGTATTGTAAAAATGTGAACTTGTATTTGTAATTTGTATAAGTGTACATGTAACACCCCAAAAATGAATAAAAGCAAAAAGGGAATAGGAAATACTCACAGTTCGCGTAATAACTTGAAACTCTACCGAACAACGTGATATGAATTAGGATTATCCCAAAGGATTAGCCTAAAGAATTAGATAATTTGTAAGGGAATGAACTTAGGATACAAGTAGTTCTAGGGTTCCTAATTTGGGGATAAGTAATTGTTTTATTAATTAGGTAAATTGTTAATAAATAAAGAAATTTGGTAAATAATTAAATAAAAGACTTTTGTAGGTGTTTTTTATTAAGGATGGTCATGTTATAAGGTTTTAAGTATGAAAATAATTTTTATAAAATTATTTTCTCAAAAATTGAATATTTAGTATATTTATTTCTACTTGACAAAACATAGTTTTAATATCTAAAAATATTAAAACTAATTAAATTTCAAATTAAAATTTATATTTCTGTTCTAAATGAAGATAAATAATTTATATAAAATTTTGGTATAAAAATATTGAAAAATGAATTTATTATGATTTATTTATGATTAAAAAACAAAATTTAATTAAAAATATTAAATAAACGGTTTTTCTGGAATAAAATTTATTTATGAAATTCTTATTGATCTACAAGTTTAAAATAATTTTTGTGGGATTTTATAAAATCGTTTAGTTATTTTTATAGAATTTTTAATTTATTAACGAATAGACTTGTAATATATTTTTTATATATATTAAATAAATTATTTTTGAAAAACTAAAAATTGCATGATAAAATTTACCATCTGAATAACATAGAATAAATTTTGTAGAATTTATAAATTTGATTTGGTATTTTAAAATCAATAAAAAAATAAAACAAGAAATATAAAAGAAAAGTTTCAAAAAAAAACATTTGGGTTATGTGGGGATCGAACCCTGCCCACTTTCTGTATAAGCACACAGACTTAACCACTGGAACAACTCCCCTGTTTGGTTTATTAATGGAACAGAAGATTTAAAACCATTATACGCGTCTTATCCCCAATTTGGTATAAACCCTAGACATCACGATCCATCCAATTGAATCATTTAACAGATACGAAAACATAATTAAGTTTAGGGCTTTTAATCTACGATACTAATAGAAAGTAATGCATCCAATAATCAGGACTAACCGGTTACGATGTGTGTGCACACGTAGAGAATGGACCGAACGAAAAAAAACGTGAATCCACGATCTAGGATGGTTGTAGACGACAATTGATATAAGGGATGGAAAAATCGGCCACTTTAGAGTCTCTGTGCGGATTGAATTGCAATTATATCACTTAAAATTACGAATTGGAATGTTGACCAAGCATAAACACATACGCGTTTATTTGGATTAATTAGGAATGATTTAACGAAATTGAAGGAGGTAATTGTCTAGAATGATAATGTCGGTCATGTAAGAATGGAAACATTCCAAAAAAAACGAGTTCTAGATGTGCGAATTTGCATAGTCAATTAGCGGGGATCTAGGTGTTGACTTTTTAGACCGAGTTAAGAAAGGGTTAAATACATCTCGGATGATCTGATATCACAAGAAGTTGCGTAGCCTAGTGGTTTGTGTTCTTGTGCATATTGTCCACCCAGATGGATGCCCGGGTTCGAGTCCTGGGAGGCCCCTTTTTTTTATAAACAGTAAGGAAGGAGAGGGTATTGGGCCGAGTTTTGGGCTGGGCTTGAAGTGGGCTCAGATATGGCTTAGGTTCAAGGATGTAGGCCAAATCATGTGTTTGTTATAATTTTGTTTAGTTGTGGTTAAACTTTAATAAACCAAAACTAAACTTCTACACTTTAATAAAATCTTATTATTATTATATAAAAAATATTATTAGACAAGTTTAGTATATTTGTATAAAAGAAACATGATATAGGTAGAGTGGTGGTTTTACAAATTCAAAGATTGGGGAAAATTCCACGATGTTACATCCGGCACCCAAGAGGCATTCCTATGTCTTAACTTAAACCAACCTATGATAAACTTACAATCTAGACCTACACACACACACATACATATATATATATATATATATATATAGGGAAATTATAAACTGAAAACCCCCTTAAGTTAAGAAAACTAAGAAAACTTTTGTAAAAACCATCTGAAATTTTGTAATTTTTTTTGAAAAAAATACACAAGGTAACATACATGTATTAAAGCGTTTTGGGCAAAAAAAATAAAAAAAAAGCGCGGATAGAATATTTTTAAAAAAAAAAAATAAACAAAGTTTGTGCTGTTACATATGTAACAGCTTTGTTACATATGTAACAGCAGTTGTTACATACGTAACAACGTAAATTTTGTTTATTTTCTTTAAAATATCCAATCGGCGCTTTTTTTATTTTTTTGGCCCAAAACGCTTTAATACATGTATGTTACCTTGTGCATTTTTTTTCAAAAAAAAAAATTTAGATGGTTTTTACAAGGGTTTTCTTAGTTTTCTTAACTCGAGTGGGTTTTCAATTTATCCTCCCCCTATATATATATATATATATATATATATATATATATATATATACAGCACACACACACATGGACAACAAGACACCTACTGTAACACCCCAACCGATGGCGGAAACATCGGGATGTCACGTAATGATGATTGTTCAGTAGCTCATGGTGAATAATGAATTTCATTAAATAATTTAAATAAGTTACATACAATTGTTCTACAAGAAATCATACATCAAAATGAATAATACAATGAACACATCTTCAACCATTATCTCAAATCTTCAAGCAAGTGGAACCTGAAACATGTTAAGTTTGAAAATATTTTGGGTCAACAAAAGTTGGTGAGAATACATAGGTTTTCGAATATGATTCATACCAATAGTTTGTACAACAATCACAGTTGTATAATGATAGAGTATGAGTCCGACATGTAACAATGCGTCTTTGTACAATCAAACCTTGTGTCGACTGATGACTAACTCGCAAGTTAGTTAAATGTTGTTACTGTTATCGATCATCCCTGAATTTATGCGGGGGGATGGGTTTGTCAGACCTATAGCGCTATAATCTAAACAGGCGGCTTGATCAATGTTAATGATTGTACTGTGTCTTTTTGTTACAGTCAAATGATAGAATGAGTAAATGATAGTGTAGTTGAATCACAAGTTTCAACAATGTAAGAATGAGTAAATGATAGTGTATAAAATGTTTAAACATGTTTCACCCTAAAATGTAAAACAGAAAAAAAGGGGCTATGTAAACTCACATTGGCTAAGGTGAATTATCCTCTAAGTGTTGTGAATGTATGCGAGGCGAATCCCAAAGACTCAACAACGTAACTTGATGTATTGTAAAATACATCTATTTACAGTGTAAAATTTGTATAGTTTTCGAGTCGTTTAAATAATACTTTTATTAGTTTTAGGCTTGTACCAGTCTATTTTATTTAGTATAGGTGGTTATAGTTTTTTATTAGTTTTGAGCCAGTTTTAGCGCTTATTTATTTATTTTGTATTTTGGTAGGTGTTCAAATGGACGTTGGAGCGTAAACGAGCCACTTTGGTCAAGTCAAGAACACCCGAGTCTAAAGCACGGAGTTATACCACTATATATAATATTAGTATTAATAATAATAATAATAATAATAATATAAAGAAAAAAAAATAACAAAACACTAAAATGTGACTTTATGTCACGGGTCCAAAGCCCAACAACAATAATCTTGGAGGGCACACCTATTTTGAGTGAGGCACAAGATAAAACAGAGGGAATTTTGATATTTATTGGAAAAAGCGGCGCACAACATCAAAGGGGGGAGAATATTATTCTATAAGAGGAGCTATTTTTCTTGAGGAGTGGCGCACGATTTTAATTTTAAAGGAGACGGAAGAAGCACAGCAGCGAAGGAGACATCGAGCAGAGACAATAGCATCAAATATTATTAAGGGGGCAGGCCAGGGATCAAAGGTTTTAAGCCAGTGATTATTCGGGTGTCAATCATTCGGTGTTTTCGTTCCTTTATTATCTTTGTTCTATATAATGATTGTTGAATTTTTAATTGGCTTTGTTTTTCTTTTCAAGATGATTTGTGGCTAAAACTTTTAATAGCTACCTAGGCCAAGACAAATAACTATGTTTTGATTTGTTTTTATTTTCTATGGTTTTTGGAACGTGTTTTGGATTTATGATTCAGTAAAGATTTTGATTTCTCTAGATCTGGTGTATGTGCGTATCTATTATTTTTTAATTGTCACTTATTCACTCCACTTGCACTTTTGTGAATGTCTTTCATGTATGAGTGCTAGTTAGGTTGCAGACTTTGTGTAGCAACTAGTTTATGGTCAATAGTCGCGAGTTTACCATAGGAGTGGTATTTGGTGGTTAGAAGATTTTAGGTATTCTTCCAAGTTCAATAGCTGTGAGGTGAGGGCTTGTTGGTATGTCTAGGTTGTTAGATTGCTAGGTTAGAGGCTTTGTGAGAAGATCTGCCTAGTTTCCCTTTCAACTCTTGCGTATCAAGTTAGATCTAGGCTTCAATAATTACCCTTTGCACCTAGTGTAGTGAGGCTTTCGCGCTGTGAGGTAGATTGTCTAGCGGGTACTCGATCATAAGAGTTAGATAACCTGTGAGGGTTTGTACTCCAACCGGTAGTTTAACAGCACAAAAATATTCTAGGGTTTCCCCTTGAGAAGGGTCGAGGGTGTCTAGTTTATTCTTGATGTTTAGTATTTTAAGATCCCGGTTCCAATTCAGTTCCATAACCATAGAAGCTCATCAGGCATAGTTAGGAGTCTGGTCTAGGTAGTGTCTTGTCATCATCTGAATTCGGCTAACTAAGTTCGCGTCTCTAGTTCAGTTTAGTAATTTTAGTTATTCTTTATTTTATTGCAATTTATTTTTCAGTAAAACCCCCCTTTAAAATAATAAATTAATTTAATAGATATTTAGGATAAGTAATCGAGTCTAGTTTTCGTTTTCCATTAGAGTCTCGTGGGTTCGATATCCGGACTTACTTTAGCTATACTAGAGTCGATAGGTTCACTTGCCTGTCAGTAGTTTAGTTTTAGAGAGTCTAGAGTATTACTAGGTGTCTAGTTTTAGGTTTAATTTAGTTATTTTTATTAAACTACTTTTAGCACATCAAGTTTTTGGCGCCGTTGCCGGGGACTCTTGGCGATTGCGTTAAATAGCTTTGATTGAACTTATCTGAAATATCTGTGCTATTTGTTATTTTATTTTAGCTAATTTTTATTTTTATTTTTATTTCGAGTCTTTTCTATTTTTCTTAGTTTATTTTATCTGTTATTCTCTTACCTCTTTTACTGTCTACTCTGCAGTTTTATGCCAGTTACTCGTTCGCGGAGCAAGTCAGCTGCTGAAGTTAAGCTTGAGGAGGTAAGTTCTTCTAGCTCGTGTTCTTCTAGGTCATCCTCCCCACCACCCAGTCCACCACCAAACCTTTTCCAAATGGCTGAGCGTCGCACTGTCCACCAACAATCCACCCAGGGTTTTACGGGAGTTAACTCCCCTATTACCATTCCAGCCATCAACAATGATGGGTCCTGGCAGATACCCTCCTACATCATGACGGCCATTAATAACACCTGTCAATTCCACGGCCGCGATGATGAGGATGCCCCGGCCCACATAGCCCGTTTGACTCGCATCCTAGCTACCTTTAAGCTACAGGGTGCCAATGATGATGCTAAATTCCTCCACCTTTTCCCCTTTTCCCTTTCTGGTCGAGCCGCCACTTGGCTCGACTCTCACCCTACTGACACTTTTACCACCTGGGATGCCCTTAAAGAAGCTTTTCTGAATAAGTACTTTCCACCTAGCAAGGCATCCCGCCTTCGCGATCAGATCCATTCGTTCCGGATGGAACCTGATGAGCCTTATTATCTTGCATGGGAGCGTTTTCAAAACCTGCTTAGCAGGTGCTCCCAACATGGTCTGACTGATTGGGCCCTTGTAGAGAAATTCTACAATGGCTTAACTTATGAGGCAAAGAACCGCTTTGATACTTCTGCAGGCGGCCACATGATGGGTAAGAAAACTGCGGCCGAATGCAATGACTTATTTGAAAGTTTTGCCCAAACAGACCATGAGCAGCGGACTTTAATCAGGAATTCCATTCCTGCACCTAGTACCACCTCACCAGCTCGAGGTGTTCACCAAGTCACATTGGATACTAGTGTGGCTGCTGCTCTAGATGCTCTGACTAAGGAAGTGAAGGAATTGAAATTGAAATCTGAAAAGTGTGAGATGTGTAGGGGAGGGCATGCTACTTCTGAGTGCCCTTTGATTCATCAGGAGGAACAGGTGGACTTTGTAGGCGGTCAGAACCGCGGGTCAAGCAACTCTTATGGAAATTCTTACAACCCAGGTTGGAGGAATCATCCAAACTTCAGCTGGAAATCTTCTGGTAATCCCCCTGGTTTCTCATCGAACTCTACTCATAACCAGGGGCAGGGTCAGTATTCGGGTGGAAATTCGGGAACTAATGTAGGTTCGGGTACTGAGGGTGGGTTGGGTAAAATAGAAGAGCTTTTAACCCAGTTGGTAGCTAAAGATGCCCACACCCAAAAAACTCTAGCAGAGCATGACACCTTGTTGAAAAATCAGGCTATGCTCTTGAAAAATCACCACTCTGCGTTCTTAGATCTTCAGCGTACCGTTGGTGACATTGCTAGGCAGTTGGAAGAGCGGCCCCAAGGTCAGTTCTCGGGTAGTACTCAGCCCAACCCAACCGCCCAACTGAAAGCAGTCACCACTCGTAGTGGTAGAGGGGCAGAGAGAGTTAGTGAGCAGGTAGAGAGTGAGGTAGAGGAGCAGATAGATGAGGAAATAGAGATGGAGGCTCCTAGTAGGGTGCAACCTAGGCTAGTCCCAGCAAGTACCGCACCAAATAGTGAGCCTCAGATAGAGAAGGTTGTAGGTAGGACACCCACACCGATTAGGCCTACCCCTGAGATTGATCCTTCTCGTCTTCCATACCCAGCCCGCCTTAGGAACCAGAAATATGCTAAGGAGTATGGACATTTTCTAGATATGTTTAAGCAGCTTAAAATCAATCTCCCGTTCATAGAGGCCCTCCAGCATATGCCTAAATATGCCAAATTCCTTAAAGATCTTCTGAAAAGGAAAGATAGGCTGGGGGAGGTCTCAAACATTCCATTGACTGCGGGATGTTCTGCGGTGGTTTTGAACAAGCTACCGGAGAAATTGACAGACCCCGGGATTTTTACAATCCCGTGTATGTTTGGTAGTGACACTCAGAACCACGCGTTGGCGGACTTAGGTGCTAGTATCAACCTGATGCCTTATTCTCTTTATGAGAAACTAGACCTAGGTGACCTGACCCCAACGCGCATGACTTTATCCCTTGCTGACCGATCAGTCAAATATCCACGGGGCATTGTGGAAAACTTGTTGGTGAAAGTTGATAAATTTGTTTTCCCCGTGGATTTCGTTATTCTTGACATGGAGGTAGACGACAAAGTACCTCTAATTCTAGGTCGTCCGTTTCTGCGTACCGCCAAGGCAGTCATTGATGTCTTTGACGGGAAGATCACTCTACGCGTAGGAGATGAGACGGTCACCTTTGAGATCGTCAAATCCATGAGATACCCTGGTATTCAAGACGATTTTAGCGGTCCCACTGACTCTGTTTACTTCATAAATTCTTTTATTTCTCGGGTGGACCGATGTCTTGATTACATCTGTGGGGGTGATTTGGTAGTTGAGACCCATGATGAGGAGTTAGAGTTAGTTGGGGAGGAAGCTCCTTTATTTCCTGAGGCATTAGAGATTAGTGAGGTTCGTGAGGAGAGTAGTAAACCTTCATTAGAGATACCACCGCCTTTAGAACTTAAGGTTTTACCCTCTCACTTAGAGTATGCCTACTTAGGGGAGAATGCTAGTTTGCCCGTCATTATTTCATCTAAACTGACGGAGGAGGAGAAGAGTCGGTTGCTTGATGTGTTGAAGGCGCATAAGCAAGCCATTGCATGGAGGCTCTCTGACATCAAGGGCATCAGCCCTACCTACTGTACCCACAGGATACTCATGGAGGATGATTATAAGCCTGTGGTGCAGCCTCAGAGACGCCTAAATCCGAACATGCAGGAAGTAGTTAGGAATGAGGTTCTTAAGCTTATGGATGCTGGTCTGATCTATCCCATATCTGATTCCCCGTGGGTGAGCCCGACTCAGGTTGTCCCTAAGAAGGGAGGGATGACTGTGGTCACTAATGAGAAGAATGAGCTCATTCCCACTCGTACTGTCACTAGTTGGCGTGTCTGTATTGATTATAGGAGACTGAATGATGCCACCAGGAAAGACCATTTTCCTCTCCCGTTCATTGATCAGATGTTGGAGCGTTTGGCAGGGCAGCAGTTTTACTGTTTCCTTGACGGATTTTCAGGTTATTTCCAGATCCCCATTGCACCGGAGGATCAGGAGAAGACCACCTTTACATGCCCCTACGGCACTTATGCGTATCGCCGCATGCCGTTTGGGTTATGTAACGCTCCAGCCACTTTTCAGCGTTGCATGATAGCTATTTTTCAGGATATGATTGAGACGTCTATGGAGGTTTTCATGGATGATTTTTCGGTTTATGGTAGCTCTTTTGATGTTTGTTTGAGTAACTTAGAGAGAATGTTAGAGAGATGTGTAGAGTCTAAGTTAATGTTGAATTGGGAGAAGTGTCACTTTATGGTGACTGAGGGGATAGTACTAGGACATAAGATTTCTAGGGATGGTATAGAGGTTGATAGGGCTAAGATTGACACCATTAGTAGGCTTCCACCTCCGACCAATGTCAAGGCCATCCGTAGTTTTCTAGGTCATGCGGGTTTCTATCGTAGGTTCATTAAGGATTTTTCCAAAATCACTCGCCCCATGACTCGTCTTCTTGAGAAAGACGTTCCTTTTGTCTTTGATGAGGAGTGTCTTAAGGCTTTTGAGTTTTTGAAGGAGCGGTTGGTGAGTGCTCCTATCTTAGTTTCCCCCGACTGGAGCTTGCCTTTTGAGCTCATGTGTGATGCGAGTGACTACGCAGTCGGGGCTGTCTTAGGGCAAAGGCGTGACAAACACTTTCATCCTATCTACTACGCCAGTAAGACCCTTAATGATGCTCAGGAGAACTACACAACCACCGAGAAAGAGCTCTTGGCGGTTGTTTTTGCTTTTGATAAATTTCGTTCTTATCTCGTGCTTTCCAAAACCACCGTCTTTACTGATCACTCGGCTTTGCGGTTTCTTTTCGCAAAGAAGGACGCCAAACCTCATCTAATTCGGTGGATTCTTTTGCTTTCCGAGTTTGATATTGAGATTAAGGATAAACGGGGAGCAGAGAATGTGGCTGCAGATCACCTTTCTCGTTTAGAGGATCCGAGTAGGGAGGAGATTCGTGAGGAGGCAATCGGAGATAAATTCCCTCACGAGTCCATTGATTTCGTTGAAGCTGAGAAGCAGGGTATGCCATGGTTCACTGATTTGGCAAATTACCTTGCTCATGGGATGTTGGTAGAGGGTATGAATACCCAACAGCGTAAGAAATTTCTGAGAGATGCTACTAGGTATGTGTGGGATGATCCTTTTCTGTTTAGGATAGGAGGTGATAGGATTTTGAGGAGATGTGTTAGTAGAGAGGAGGGACTAGAGATTATTAGGCATTGCCATGAGAGTCTCTATGGAGGGCACCATGCTCACCACACCACTGCGCAAAAGGTCTTTGATAGTGGTTTTTATTGGCCTACTGTGGTGAAGGATGCCCTCGATTTCGTGAAGCGGTGCGACGCCTGTCAACGCACCGGTAACATTTCATCCAAGGATGAGATGCCTCAGAACCCCATTCAGGTTCTTGAAGTTTTTGATGTCTGGGGCATTGATTTCATGGGACCGTTCCCCATTTCTGGAGGGAACCGGTACATCCTCGTGGCCATTGATTATGTTTCAAAGTGGGTGGAAGCGCAAGCTTTACCTACTAATGATGCCCGAGTGGTGGTGAAATTTTTGAAGAAGTTGTTCACTCGGTTTGGTACTCCCAAGGCACTTATTAGTGACCGTGGTACGCATTTCTGTAACACCATGATGGAAAAGGTGTTAGCGCGCTACGGGGTCACTCACCGTTTATCGACCGCTTACCACCCCCAAACAAGCGGTCAAGTGGAGAATGCAAACCGAGGAGTGAAGAGAATTCTTGAGAAAACCGTTGGGAAAAGTCGGAAGGATTGGTCCGACAAGTTAGATGATGCGCTTTGGGCGTTTAGGACGGCTTATAAAACGCCATTAGGTACTACACCTTTTATGATTGTTTATGGTAAAGCGTGTCATCTACCCGTTGAGCTAGAACATCGAGCTCTTTGGGCCCTCAAGGCGGTTAATCTTGATCTTACCGAGGCTGCTAGGAGACGATTTTTCCAGCTTCATGAGTTGGAAGAGCTTCGGGATGCAGCATATGCACGGTCGTTGAGCATTAAAGAGAAAACTAAGGAGTTGCATGATAAGAGGATCAAGAAGGTGAAGGAGTTTAGAAAGGGAGATAGAGTGCTTTTATATAATTCACGATTGAAGTTGTTCGCAGGTAAGCTTAAGTCCAAATGGGCGGGTCCATACACAGTTAATGAGGTTTTCCCATATGGCACAGTCGAATTACTAAATGATGCAGATGGAAGCACTTGGAAGGTTAACGGTCATAGGCTTAAAATTTATATCGGAGGACCGTTAGACCCGACGGAGAAGGAGGAAACTCCTCTCGAGACTCCTTAGAATGAGAAATGGTTGAGTTCTTGGGTACAATCCCAAGTGTAGAGTTTGTAAATTTATTTTTATTTTTAGCTTTTCATTTATTTTATTTTATCTGTCGTTCGGTATTATGCTCGGGTTTTGTTTGTTTCATTTTGCGCAGGTTTGGATTGCACCGCCCGTACTCAATCTCCATTCGGGTGATTCCGGAGCTGTTTAACATTTATCAAGGCAAACCCGAGAGTTTATTATTGTGTCAG
Organism: Ambrosia trifida; assembly: GCA_028751855.1. NCBI lineage: Eukaryota > Viridiplantae > Streptophyta > Magnoliopsida > Asterales > Asteraceae > Ambrosia > Ambrosia trifida. The sequence goes on along the minus strand of CM054124.1, from coordinate 145,413,608 downwards.
AGCCGATCGCGAATGAAATGCTATACGATCGAGCTGGATTGGACTGGAGTTTTTGGAGCTTACGCGTTAATAAACCAGCTAAGTCCTTTCCAATTTGCCCTTTTCTTTTTATTTTTGTATTCGGAATTTATTTTTGTTTTAAGTCGTTTTCTATTCCTACATTGAGGGCAATGTAGAGTTTAAGTGTGGGGATGGAAATTGTCGTGTAGTCTGTATATAGAGTCGTTTTGAGTCCAAAAAAAAAAAAAAAAAAAAAAAAAAAAAAAAAAAAAAAGTCCCTGATTTTGAAGTTTGCATTATATAAAATATGGAAAATGATAGGTAAAGTTAGGTGTCCGGTTTTCAAATACTATGTATAATAAGAGATTAAAATTGATTGAAAACGTGTCTGATTTGGGATATGTGGGTAGGCTCGGCCGGTAGAAAGGTTCCCTTTGAAAAGTAATAAATTAATTATGTTAGGCTATTTTGTGGGTTCTCATCTAGGAGAAACGGGGAGACCGAAACCGCCAAAAATAGTATAAGAAGCACCGTTATAAGTAGAAAACCGTTAGAATTTCTAATGACTTAAAAAAAAAAAAAAAATTAGAAATCAAAGCAAAAATGCTGAAGCTTAAGGTGCCTGGCCACTGGGATAGCGACTTGGATTGGTCACACCCTCTGAGTTAAGTATGCTGAGATGAAAAAAAAAAAAAAAAAATGCTGAAGCTTAAGGTGCCTGGCCACTGGGATAGCGACTTGGATTGGTCACACCCTCTGAGTTAAGTATGCCGAAAAAAAGTGATTTTAAATTCTCTTGGTTTTCTACATAAGACGGTTGGGAAATGGTCAATTGGTCGTTCCTTTAGTTTCATAAGCTTGAGGCGGGATTAGGAGGATCTGTGGCTTCCTTTGAGTGAGACCCTAGATAGACTAATAAACATGAACTTAACATAAATAACAAGGGGCTTGGAAACCGGTATGGGTTTAAGAGGATCAATATATCTGCAATCGCAATCAACACGTTAGTAGATTATTAATTAAGTAACCTATGTTTTGAAACTGGATGTAAACCTAACTGTGATTCCATAGCATAATTCTTTTTCAGGGACGAAAAAAAGATAAGTGTGGGGATATTTGATGTATTGTAAAATACATCTATTTACAGTGTAAAATTTGTATAGTTTTCGAGTCGTTTAAATAATACTTTTATTAGTTTTAGGCTTGTACCAGTCTATTTTATTTAGTATAGGTGGTTATAGTTTTTTATTAGTTTTGAGCCAGTTTTAGCGCTTATTTATTTATTTTGTATTTTGGTAGGTGTTCAAATGGACGTTGGAGCGTAAACGAGCCACTTTGGTCAAGTCAAGAACACCCGAGTCTAAAGCACGGAGTTATACCACTATATATAATATTAGTATTAATAATAATAATAATAATAATAATAATAATATAAAGAAAAAAAAATAACAAAACACTAAAATGTGACTTTATGTCACGGGTCCAAAGCCCAACAACAATAATCTTGGAGGGCACACCTATTTTGAGTGAGGCACAAGATAAAACAGAGGGAATTTTGATATTTATTGGAAAAAGCGGCGCACAACATCAAAGGGGGGAGAATATTATTCTATAAGAGGAGCTATTTTTCTTGAGGAGTGGCGCACGATTTTAATTTTAAAGGAGACGGAAGAAGCACAGCAGCGAAGGAGACATCGAGCAGAGACAATAGCATCAAATATTATTAAGGGGGCAGGCCAGGGATCAAAGGTTTTAAGCCAGTGATTATTCGGGTGTCAATCATTCGGTGTTTTCGTTCCTTTATTATCTTTGTTCTATATAATGATTGTTGAATTTTTAATTGGCTTTGTTTTTCTTTTCAAGATGATTTGTGGCTAAAACTTTTAATAGCTACCTAGGCCAAGACAAATAACTATGTTTTGATTTGTTTTTATTTTCTATGGTTTTTGGAACGTGTTTTGGATTTATGATTCAGTAAAGATTTTGATTTCTCTAGATCTGGTGTATGTGCGTATCTATTATTTTTTAATTGTCACTTATTCACTCCACTTGCACTTTTGTGAATGTCTTTCATGTATGAGTGCTAGTTAGGTTGCAGACTTTGTGTAGCAACTAGTTTATGGTCAATAGTCGCGAGTTTACCATAGGAGTGGTATTTGGTGGTTAGAAGATTTTAGGTATTCTTCCAAGTTCAATAGCTGTGAGGTGAGGGCTTGTTGGTATGTCTAGGTTGTTAGATTGCTAGGTTAGAGGCTTTGTGAGAAGATCTGCCTAGTTTCCCTTTCAACTCTTGCGTATCAAGTTAGATCTAGGCTTCAATAATTACCCCTTGCACCTAGTGTAGTGAGGCTTTCGCGCTGTGAGGTAGATTGTCTAGCGGGTACTCGATCATAAGAGTTAGATAACCTGTGAGGGTTTGTACTCCAACCGGTAGTTTAACAGCACAAAAATATTCTAGGGTTTCCCCTTGAGAAGGGTCGAGGGTGTCTAGTTTATTCTTGATGTTTAGTATTTTAAGATCCCGGTTCCAATTCAGTTCCATAACCATAGAAGCTCATCAGGCATAGTTAGGAGTCTGGTCTAGGTAGTGTCTTGTCATCATCTGAATTCGGCTAACTAAGTTCGCGTCTCTAGTTCAGTTTAGTAATTTTAGTTATTCTTTATTTTATTGCAATTTATTTTTCAGTAAAACCCCCCTTTAAAATAATAAATTAATTTAATAGATATTTAGGATAAGTAATCGAGTCTAGTTTTCGTTTTCCATTAGAGTCTCGTGGGTTCGATATCCGGACTTACTTTAGCTATACTAGAGTCGATAGGTTCACTTGCCTGTCAGTAGTTTAGTTTTAGAGAGTCTAGAGTATTACTAGGTGTCTAGTTTTAGGTTTAATTTAGTTATTTTTATTAAACTACTTTTAGCACATCATAGCTAGTCCAAATTGAAGAAAACGAAAAAGAAAGAATATCAAGCTTCCAATTCGCCAATTACAAGAGCTTATAATCAAAGCTTCAATTGTAGAAGTAATAGACTATAGAAGAAAGGTATGAGGGAAAGTTTAATCGGATTGAAACAATCGATTTAGAGGTGCAAAGTATAATGGGTCATAGGTGGGTTTTTATACTAGTTTTGGAGTCAATTAGCCATTAAAATTGGTCAACACCATAAAGTAAGGTTTTATGATGAATTGACTATTTGACTAAGACTTTGACTGTTTGACTAAGACTTTGACTGTTTGACTAAGACTTTGACTAATCAATTTAAGGAATGTGTTAAGTTTATTTTCTTCTGAAATACTACACAAGATGATAGTTGGCTCAGTTGGTTGTCACTGTGTGTTGGTTGGCTGTGGACGCGGGTTCGAGTCCCGGTCCACACAAATCTTTTTTTGGAAATTATTTCCCTAAAACTATATTATTCTAAATTCATAATATGATTATATAAGCCCGAAAGTGACTCGAAATATTTTTAAAACGTACAAAAGTGTCGAGATACAAATAATTATTAGTTTAAGGTATTTAAAACATATATTGTTTAAAACAATACATTCTTTTTATCAAAAAAAAAATTAGGGGAAATTCGCGATGTTACAGTCTCCCCTACTTTTGGAAACTTCGTCCCGAAGTTATTAAAAACACAGGTTTGAGGTTGATTAGGTAGAAATTAAGGCAGCTGTGGTTTGGGTTAAGACACGACATGAATTTATAGGTAATAGAATAATTTGTTTCAAATAATTTGGATAAGAGGTTTGAGATGTGAGTTTTAAGGATTGGATTAGGTTCGTCTGAAGTAGCAAGAAGCATATGACTCAAGGCTTTATTTTGAAATGAATTTATATCTTCCTTGTTTGAGATTATAAATGTAATTGGAAAAATGATTAGCTTTAAATAAGAAATAAATAAAAAAAATCATTAGTTTGAATTAGAAAATAAAAACACTGTCTTATAAAATGACGATTTTATAAATAGAATTAGGATAGGACATATGTCATGATTGAAGATTTTTTTTTTTAGTACAATAATAAAAGGAACTTAGAAAAATAGAGTGCACGGATAAAGATAAGAATACTTAGAAATAAATTAGACTTTATATCATGGATTGGGAAATACTTTAATGCAAAATAAATGGGAAAATTCGTGAGGTTACAGTCTCCCCTACTTTTAGAAACTTCGTCCCGAAGTTATATAAAAAAAACACCGGGTTGACAGTGATTAGGTAGAAATTAGGGCAACTGTGGTTTGGAAAATTTGTGTTAATACATGACATGAATTTATAGGTAACAGAATAAACTATTTCGAATAATTTGGTAAGAGGTTTGATAGGTGTGGGTTTTAAGGGTTGGATTAGGTTCGTCTAAAATAGCAAGGAGAATAAGAATCTAGCAAAACACTAAACTTTAAGTTTTAGGAATCTTAAAAAGAAATGCATGAGTTAATTGACTATAGAAATACTAAACAGGTAACTAGAGTTTATAATTGGTTATCTACCAAAAACCTTGATAGAATTTCACACTACCTTAACGTACCTGTAAATTCATGATTACGTTCTGGACCGTAATCACCAATTTACCTTACATTAGGGTTTTGTGTCCTTCTATGACTCTAAACACACATGTAAGTAATGCAAAATAACCTTGTGATTGAATCTTATACAATGTATCCAAAAATGAGTCCAACTGTTGAGCAGGAAAAAGATTTCTACCAGTCAGTGAGTAAGAACCTCTACCGATTGTTGAGCAGGTGCGATAGCCTCTACCAGTCGTTGAGCAGGTTGTAGGGCCTCTACCGACTGTTGAGCAGGCATGATGACCTCTAACAATCGTTGAGTAGGTTATTTGGTACTCTACTAACTGTTGAGCAAGTACTTCATCCTCTATCAGTTGTTTGATTAAGTGCACCAATTATTACACACATGAATTGCAAATTGATAATTTGTACATGTAAGCAATCAAGTATCAAGTATATCATACGAGTTGTAATAGAGTTGCCCTAGACAAGGTTAATGACTCTAGGTGTGTCTATAGCAAATAGTTTATATTCCATGAATTCTAGTTTCAAATGTTCAAATATGGTAGATAGTCGAATCCTCATGTATAACTAAGGATTATGTTTGATGCAACACACAATCAAGTTTCAATAGTTTGGTTATCATAGGTAACTAGCTCATGTGTGAGAAGGTGAAGGATATGAATTTAGTTCTTGAGAGGATGATGAAAAATCTTGAAGCAGAATCAAGGTTGTGAGAGATAGTGAATGTGAAGATAGTTTATAAAGAGTTTATTTTATAGTAAGGAGATTATGTAGCAGTGTAAATTTTGGGGTTTGGATCAAAGGTTATAATCAAGTGTATAAGAAAACATGATTGTGGTATATGCCAAATATTGTAAAAATTTGAACAAGTTGAAAATGAGTGAGTGTCGATGGAGAATCTAGAGACTAGATATTATTCCTATGGATAAAAAAAAATATTTTCAAAATTGGTTTTGTACATAAAGCAAAAGTTGTTAAATAGTACAAGATAAGTAGGCTTTGATTAAAATATTCCCGTTAGTTGGAGATTTCAAACATGACATTAGGTTTTGAAGATCAAGGTTCTATTAAGTGATTTTTAATAGTTTAAAGCATTATATAGAAAATTGTTTGTTACGTCAATAAATAAACAATTGAATTTAAGTTCGAGGACATCTTTTGACAAAAAATATGTACTTTGTAAAGTTACTAGGTAATGAAAATACAACAAGATTTAGAAATCTTTAGTTTGTGCTAAGGTATGAGGTTATAGTTTTTAAAAAAATAAGTAACATGTGGAGAAATGAAATAATATGATTTGGGTAGGGTGTTGAATATTTAAAAAGTGGCTAAGATGGTAAGGTGAAGTGTGATTGTGAATTCCATAGATGGTTATGAAATGAGATTGATTTAAGCTGTAAAATTTTGAGATTTTAGAGCTTAGTTTAAGGAAAGTGAGTGTAATCATTTATTCATTAATTAAAACGAATAAATGAAAACGTTGACTTATCAAAACTTCTAGATTCTAATAACATAATGAAGACATGCTTTAACCTATAAGTGAACACTCATCCCGAGAATTCCCAGGTAGGCATCCGGGTCCCTCGTCTGATTGGGATTTATGCGCAATGCCAGTCCTAGACAGAAAACTCAGAATACAGGCGTTCACCCTTCCAGATTGCACGTGTTCGTTATTAAAATCTAGAACTTCGACGAGATCTTCAAGGTGGTTCAGGCTAAACCTGAGGATTTGTCCTATTAGTCTAACAGTAGCACATGGTACTCAAGTTTTAATTGAAATTTATTTAAAGTGCAAATATCCAAAATTGAAAATACATAATAAGTCTTGAATGGAATTCTAATACATCAAATAACCAAATAAAGCATAAACTTCAATTTGTCTCCTCATGCTAACACTCTAGTCTTCACGCATCATTATTTCCTGTTGAGCTGTAAAAATAGGGGGGTCAACTAGAAGTTGGTGAGAATACATAAGCCATGTCAAGCAAATAGTTTAAGTATAAAAGTTTAGCAATTCATATGTCTATCGTAAGTTTAAGTCTACATGAATAAACATGGAATGTTGAATCGACATAATCAAACCTCCGACTAGTTTAGGTCCATCCCGTCATCTACGGTTCACCTTAATAATATGTTGGAACGATAACAATCACCTACGCTACCTATGTAGGAGGTACACGTATCCGGGTGGGATTGTCAATCCAATAGATCTATTATTGAGTATCGCCGGCTTGGCCATAGCTAATGATTATGTAATGTTGAAACTCGTTGAAACTGTTGTTGTTGTCTACATCATGAGGCATTAAATTTTACAACTAGACAGGCATGTAGAATTGCTTAAGTATAATGTTGCAAGTATGAAGAATTGCATAAACATGGTTACGTAAACTCACCTTAGCAAAGTATTAAGTCTCGAGAAATGGAATATGTGTAGCCCCAAAGTTGCCAATTACAAGAGCTTATAATCAAAGCTTCAATTGTAGAAGTAATAGACTATAGAAGAAAGGTATGAGGGAAAGTTTAATCGGATTGAAGCAATCGATTTAGAGGTGCAAAGTATAATGGGTCATAGGTGGGTTTTTATACTAGTTTTGGATTCAATTAGCCATTAAAATTGGTCAACACCATAAAGTAAGGTTTTATGATGAATTGACTATTTGACTAAGACTTTGACTGTTTGACTAAGACTTTGACTATGACTAAGACTTTGACTCTAAGAATTATGTTTGTCAAGACTTTGACTCTTGACTCAAGGCTTTATTTTGAAATGAATTTATATATTCCTTGTTTGAGATTATAAATGTAATTGGAAAAATGATTAGCTTTAAATAAGAAATAAATAAAAAAAATCATTAGTTTGAATTAGAAAATAAAAACACTGTCTTATAAAATGACGATTTTATAAATAGAATTAGGATAGGACATATGTCATGATTGAAGATTTTTTTTTTTTAGTACAATAATAAAAGGAACTTAGAAAAATAGAGTGCACGGATAAAGATAAGAATACTTAGAAATAAATTAGACTTTATATCATGGATTGGGAAATACTTTAATGCAAAATAAATGGGAAAATTCGTGAGGTTACAGTCTCCCCTACTTTTAGAAACTTCGTCCCGAAGTTATATAAAAAAAACACCGGGTTGACAGTGATTAGGTAGAAATTAGGGCAACTGTGGTTTGGAAAATTTGTGTTAATACATGACATGAATTTATAGGTAACAGAATAAACTATTTCGAATAATTTGGTAAGAGGTTTGATAGGTGTGGGTTTTAAGGGTTGGATTAGGTTCGTCTAAAATAGCAAGGAGAATAAGAATCTAGCAAAACACTAAACTTTAAGTTTTAGGAATCTTAAAAAGAAATGCATGAGTTAATTGACTATAGAAATACTAAACAGGTAACTAGAGTTTATAATTGGTTATCTACCAAAAACCTTGATAGAATTTCACACTACCTTAACGTACCTGTAAATTCATGATTACGTTCTGGACCGTAATCACCAATTTACCTTACATTAGGGTTTTGTGTCCTTCTATGACTCTAAACACACATGTAAGTAATGCAAAATAACCTTGTGATTGAATCTTATACAATGTATCCAAAAATGAGTCCAACTGTTGAGCAGGAAAAAGATTTCTACCAGTCAGTGAGTAAGAACCTCTACCGATTGTTGAGCAGGTGCGATAGCCTCTACCAGTCGTTGAGCAGGTTGTAGGGCCTCTACCGACTGTTGAGCAGGCATGATGACCTCTAACAATCGTTGAGTAGGTTATTTGGTACTCTACTAACTGTTGAGCAAGTACTTCATCCTCTATCAGTTGTTTGATTAAGTGCACCAATTATTACACACATGAATTGCAAATTGATAATTTGTACATGTAAGCAATCAAGTATCAAGTATATCATACGAGTTGTAATAGAGTTGCCCTAGACAAGGTTAATGACTCTAGGTGTGTCTATAGCAAATAGTTTATATTCCATGAATTCTAGTTTCAAATGTTCAAATATGGTAGATAGTCGAATCCTCATGTATAACTAAGGATTATGTTTGATGCAACACACAATCAAGTTTCAATAGTTTGGTTATCATAGGTAACTAGCTCATGTGTGAGAAGGTGAAGGATATGAATTTAGTTCTTGAGAGGATGATGAAAAATCTTGAAGCAGAATCAAGGTTGTGAGAGATAGTGAATGTGAAGATAGTTTATAAAGAGTTTATTTTATAGTAAGGAGATTATGTAGCAGTGTAAATTTTGGGGTTTGGATCAAAGGTTATAATCAAGTGTATAAGAAAACATGATTGTGGTATATGCCAAATATTGTAAAAATTTGAACAAGTTGAAAATGAGTGAGTGTCGATGGAGAATCTAGAGACTAGATATTATTCCTATGGATAAAAAAAAATATTTTCAAAATTGGTTTTGTACATAAAGCAAAAGTTGTTAAATAGTACAAGATAAGTAGGCTTTGATTAAAATATTCCCGTTAGTTGGAGATTTCAAACATGACATTAGGTTTTGAAGATCAAGGTTCTATTAAGTGATTTTTAATAGTTTAAAGCATTATATAGAAAATTGTTTGTTACGTCAATAAATAAACAATTGAATTTAAGTTCGAGGACATCTTTTGACAAAAAATATGTACTTTGTAAAGTTACTAGGTAATGAAAATACAACAAGATTTAGAAATCTTTAGTTTGTGCTAAGGTATGAGGTTATAGTTTTTAAAAAAATAAGTAACATGTGGAGAAATGAAATAATATGATTTGGGTAGGGTGTTGAATATTTAAAAAGTGGCTAAGATGGTAAGGTGAAGTGTGATTGTGAATTCCATAGATGGTTATGAAATGAGATTGATTTAAGCTGTAAAATTTTGAGATTTTAGAGCTTAGTTTAAGGAAAGTGAGTGTAATCATTTATTCATTAATTAAAACGAATAAATGAAAACGTTGACTTATCAAAACTTCTAGATTCTAATAACATAATGAAGACATGCTTTAACCTATAAGTGAACACTCATCCCGAGAATTCCCAGGTAGGCATCCGGGTCCCTCGTCTGATTGGGATTTATGCGCAATGCCAGTCCTAGACAGAAAACTCAGAATACAGGCGTTCACCCTTCCAGATTGCACGTGTTCGTTATTAAAATCTAGAACTTCGACGAGATCTTCAAGGTGGTTCAGGCTAAACCTGAGGATTTGTCCTATTAGTCTAACAGTAGCACATGGTACTCAAGTTTTAATTGAAATTTATTTAAAGTGCAAATATCCAAAATTGAAAATACATAATAAGTCTTGAATGGAATTCTAATACATCAAATAACCAAATAAAGCATAAACTTCAATTTGTCTCCTCATGCTAACACTCTAGTCTTCACGCATCATTATTTCCTGTTGAGTTGTAAAAATAGGGGGGTCAACTAGAAGTTGGTGAGAATACATAAGCCATGTCAAGCAAATAGTTTAAGTATAAAAGTTTAGCAATTCATATGTCTATCGTAAGTTTAAGTCTACATGAATAAACATGGAATGTTGAATCGACATAATCAAACCTCTGACTAGTTTAGGTCCATCCCGTCATCTACGGTTCACCTTAATAATATGTTGGAACGATAACAATCACCTACGCTACCTATGTAGGAGGTACACGTATCCGGGTGGGATTGTCAATCCAATAGATCTATTATTGAGTATCGCCGGCTTGGCCATAGCTAATGATTATGTAATGTTGAAACTCGTTGAAACTGTTGTTGTTGTCTACATCATGAGGCATTAAAGTTTACAACTAGACAGGCATGTAGAATTGCTTAAGTATAATGTTGCAAGTATGAAGAATTGCATAAACATGGTTACGTAAACTCACCTTAGCAAAGTATTAAGTCTCGAGAAATGGAATATGTGTAGCCCCAAAGTTGCCAATTACAAGAGCTTATAATCAAAGCTTCAATTGTAGAAGTAATAGACTATAGAAGAAAGGTATGAGGGACAGTTTAATCGGATTGAAGCAATCGATTTAGAGGTGCAAAGTATAATGGGTCATAGGTGGGTTTTTATACTAGTTTTGGATTCAATTAGCCATTAAAATTGGTCAACACCATAAAGTAAGGTTTTATGATGAATTGACTATTTGACTAAGACTTTGACTGTTTGACTAAGACTTTGACTATGACTAAGACTTTGACTCTAAGAATTATGTTTGTCAAGACTTTGACTCTTGACTCAAGGCTTTATTTTGAAATGAATTTATATCTTCCTTGTTTGAGATTATAAATGTAATTGGAAAAATGATTAGCTTTAAATAAGAAATAAATAAAAAAAATCATTAGTTTGAATTAGAAAATAAAAACACTGTCTTATAAAATGGCGATTTTATAAATAGAATTAGGATAGGACATATGTCATGATTGAAGATTTTTTTTTTTAGTACAATAATAAAAGGAACTTAGAAAAATAGAGTGCACGGATAAAGATAAGAATACTTAGAAATAAATTAGACTTTATATCATGGATTGGGAAATACTTTAATGCAAAATAAATGGGAAAATCCGTGAGGTTACACTATTCACCAAATGATGATACAAATGTTAAACACAAGCTTTATCTGTAACAACCGGCAAAAATAAGGTAATTCCGTACTAATTAATTAATATATGATTAACGTAATTAAGTGCAGATATGTGTTAATTATTTAACTGAGGCCTTAGAGAAAAGTAAATTCCCCTATGATGCATAGGAATGCATACGTTTAATAGTAAAACATGATAGGATCATGTGCGAATAAACTTATCCGGTATGGACGTTGGCGATTACCCGGTAAAAATTAAATAAACAAAAAGGATCCCGGACACCCGGGATATAAAATAAAGGGTATTTTCACAAAATATATGGGTTTTGGAACTCCAAAACCATAAGTGAAAACTTTCCATACAAATCTCCTGGTAACGAATAAAGTGCGCGTACCACACCCGGTACGCGTATAACTTATATTTTCACCCGGCAAGAGCCTAAATAACCAATCAACGCTTCAACTAGGCTATGTTTAAGGGTTATTAGAGGCGCTTTTGATGTCCTAGTAACACGCGAATAAAGTCCGAAAAATACCCGAACGGCACCCGAACGTAAAAGAATTAAACTTAACAAAATAATTAACAAATATTTTTGCCCAAATGGACCCCACCCCATGACCCTAGAACCGGCTCCTAACCCCCCCCCTACTTAATCTTTTTTTTTTTTGTTGTACCATATAAATAGATTGTGAGGGTATGGGGAATGGATATGGCATGGTATTATGTAATATTATATGTCCTTGAAAGATTGTGAAAACTCACTTTTGGCTTGAAAATCTCGGCCATCCACCTCATACAATCTAAATGAGATCATGCAAATATCACCCTAGTACATCCACAATCCTTATAAATCTAAGATAGATTATAATAGATAGTGTGGTGTCCTTGAAATCAAAACAAAATCCTTCCCTTGGCTAACCAAAACTCACGGCCCAACTCATCCAAGAAGAGCAATCCACACAAGATACTACTAGTACAAAAGTATCCATGTTTTAAGGGATTTAAATCCATGAGAGTTCACATACAATCCATGGAAGATATGGGAGTATTATAAAGAAACATGTGGTAGATACTTGATCATCAAAGGCAAACTCCTTCTTTTTTTTCTTTCTTGTGGCCGTAGGGTTACAAGGGCAAACACACACATTTCTTACAAATTTTTACACCTTTTTAATCACTCAAAACATCCATCCTTCAAAACCCCATTGTGTGTTTCAAGAGCTTGGAGCTTAACCATTTGGAAGAACACACTAAACCTCATCCAAATCAAGGTTTTTGTCTTCCCTAGCCTTGTGCTAGTAGTAAGCTTCTTAATCTTGCTTTCGTTCACTAAATATTCATGTTATGTGTTTTTAGAAGCAAGTTGTACATGGGTAAACTTGAATAAGATTTCATAAGAAAACCTATGATTTTAAAGACTAAAAATGGTGGTTAGTTAGTATAAATAAATTGAAAGCTTAGTGATAGATGTTAAGTATTCATGTAGCTTGTAATAAAAAGATGAATACTTAAAGAAAAATGGTGATTTGGATAACACTTGTTAATGGAACTTGGATGACTTAAAAATGATTTTAATCATCATGGATTAAAGATTTAAGACTAGTCTAAGTGTTATTTTTACTAGAAAACTAGTATCATAAAAATCACATTACTAAAGACTACTCACTTGGATAAATGAAATTTGGATTTGTTGGACAAATATACTAATCACACATATTAGTAGCCTTATTAATGGAATATGAGACTATTAAAAGTGGTAAAATGTAAAGATAATCCAACATTAAAAAGATGATCCTTTAAAGTCCACTAATTTGGGAGAAAAATGCTAACTTTGAAAGTTAGTATGGAAAAATACAACTTTTATAAGTTAAGGGACTAATGTTATAACTTTGAAAGTTGAGGGACTAAAATGGATATTTTAGAAACTTGGGTCCAAAAATGCAATAATGGAAAGTTTGGTGTCAAAAGCATAAATAATAATTTTTCCAAGGTTGGTTTGGTAAACACTAGTAAATTTACTTATGTATTTTGTATAAAAAGTGTATTTTTATAAAATGGAATTTTATAAAAATATGGACTTTTACTAACATAAGGATTATTATAAAAACAAAGGTTTTTTTTATAAAGTGATGGACAAATTAAAAACTTGGGAGAACTTATATAAAAATGAACACTTTTATATAAATGGGAATATAAAAGTGTTGGAACATTTTTGTATATAAGTTGTCAAGTTTTGTATTAAAAATACAAAAGTATTTTTAAAACCTTCCAAGTAATATGGGTTGAGAAATGGAAAAATTAGCTATATATATATATATAAGTTAAGAAATCGGGCTTGGACGTGTTATTGAACAATGACGTAAAAGCGGACAAACGAGAAAAATACCGTTACGGCAAAATAAGTAAATATATATTTTAAGGAGTAAAATATATATCTTGGGTGAAAATTACATAACACTTTCCTAAGCGTTGGAGAAAATATTCGTGGGAGAAAACATAACGTAAATAATCTAACGATTAAAAACGTTAAACGAACGTATGGACTTAACGAGGAAAGTACATGTGTATATATATATATATATATATATATATATATGCGGCTCGACGAAATTCTAGTATATCTACTTAATGGGAAAGTAGATATACGGGAAGGAAAACCGAGATGAGTAAATAACATATATATATATATATGTGTGTGTGTGTATACCGAATCGACGAGATCCTAGTATATTTACTTAATGGGAAAGTGAATATACGGTGCGGTGAGTCGAGACGGGCGTTAAGAATATACTATCGAACGACAAGACCTTAGTATATTTATTTGAATGGGAAAATAAATATGCGGTAAAGTGAGTCGGGTCGAGTGTTGAAAAAGTATTATTTCGAACGAAACGATCTTAAGTATAATTATTTTAATGGGAAAATAATTATACGTTAAGTGAAGTCGAGTCGAGGATAATATAATGCAAGTTAAAGAAATATTAATGTGAATATAAATAACTTGTAAGAAAGGGTAATCCATCACCAACGGACCTAGGACATATGTTTAATTAAACGGGGAATTATATGTAAATAGTGGTGTTGGGAGTTGGGTGTACAACTTGCCGGAAAAGCACACGCTATAGACTTAGTGACTTACACGCACTAAGACGTTCGTAGGTGCTTGACCACGGACTTGCTATTCTCTGCTATTTGATTGTACGATGTACATCAGGTGAGTTTCACGGCCCCATTTTACTGTTTTAACTGGGGGAAAGATATGTTTGTCAAATGTTGTCACATGTTGAAATGTTTTCAAATGATAAAATGTGATAAGTGGCATGATGAGTACTTGAGCAGTGATCGCCACTCGGGGTTGAGTCCTCTCTTCTGTAACCATTAATTCAGGGAAATGAAACCGAAGGAATATTTGGATAGTACTATTGGTGCCTGACAAGGCCCACCCCTAATCGATAGCGTCGATTATGCATCGGCGTATGCCAGGGGTGCACGTATTCTGAAATTAAGTCATTGGGTTCCGAGAAACGACTTGGAGCGGGGCATTATTATTAGTCTTGGTTTGGTTATGGGGCTCAAGGGATTGCTCATCATCATAGTTTGTAGGAGCTAGCTACTCCTTACAAAGGCCACCAGTTGTGCAGGTTTCGCACATGTTGTAAAAACAAAATATCGATCGACAAGATCCTAGTATAATTATTTAATGGGAAAATAATTATACAGTAAAGTGAGTCGAGTCGATGGTTGTGAAAATGTTGTTGTTATGAAACTAAAACCTGTGAACTCACCAATATTTTATATATTGACGTCTTTTTAAACATATCTTCCAGGTAAGTAAGTGCTGAATAGATATGGGGCTAGTGCGGTGGAATTCGGGATGTCGGATACTGGTCGGGGTTTCATCTCTTGTTACCATCGGGTTGGAACATAAATGAAATTACCCCCACATTGAAACTTAATGTTTATTGTTTTATGTAATGCTTCGTGCAATATTGTAACGAGATACTCAATTTCGACATCCTAATAAATTGATCTTTTCTAATTAAATATAGTTTGTGTTAATCTTGACTTTGATATGCTTTCGAGCGTTGCGCCACGTGTTTCCGCCATTGGCGTGGTGTGACAGAAGTGGTATCAGAGCCAAGGTTATAGCGAACTAGCATTTTTTGAAAAATCTAGACTATAACCGGTTTCGGCTCGAAGACAAATTTTTCAAAACTAAAACATAACAAAATATTTTTAGAAAAGAAAGAAATTTGTACATGGGATGTACAAGGGGAAATTCCGACCGACTAGCCATGTGTGTCAATATATGAAGTATTAGAAAATACGGATAAGAATGTTATGTTGCATAGAAATCCGATTTTCTAAGATTAGTTAATACATATACGTAGTACGGATATTTTGCCATTAAGGATGTCGTGTCACGCTTCACATTAGTCCGCACTCCTGCATCGATCACCGGTACCAACAAGTAGGAAGGATGCTGTGGTCTACGAGGAGCTCACTCGCTTACCTGTAGACGGGATGATCGGAAGGACTAATCTCTATCGCGATAATGGATGTCGCCGCGTTGTTTATGATTTGGAGGCGAGACTAGACCAAGCCTTTTGTTGTATGAAATCTTTGTTTTGGGATCAGGAAGCTCGGAACTAGCGGGCAACAAGATTACCTGGCAACGCAAATTATCATTACGGGTGCACACGTAATAATAGTTTGGGGGTGCACGGTAACCTTGGTGGGCGCTAGGGCCGGGATTGGTGATCACTCCTTGTCTTGGTTGTTCTTGTTCTTTAGATTCAGTCTTAGTTTTTGATTGGCCAATGGGTTAAATGGGAGGTCTCGTCGATGTCCCTTGATCTTGATCCTAGCTAACCTAATGAGCTTTCTTCGACATTTCCTTTAGGGTACGAACACGGAAGAGCTCGAACGTCTATTCATATGAGAAATCTGACGTAAACCCTCGCATCGGATAGTGACGGGAGACGAAAACTTCCTTGTATAGGAGTTGAATGTCTCCGCTACAAAGTTTTTTTTCCCGAAGGAGCGGGCGTACGAGGATACGCTGCCTACCGAAGAGATGAATGCCTGGTAAGATGCGAGGAATGCTAAACTTGGAACCCAGTGAAGACTTAGGGTGTGTCCCTCTAAAACTAGTGCATTTTGAGAACGGGACCCTGCGTGGATTAGATATGAGACTCGTGGCCGTGTGCTGCTGTGTCATCATGGTGAATAAGTCATGTTCGATCTAACGTATGCCCAAGTTGTCTTCAGGGGTCGAGTATTTTTTCTTCTCCTTGTGGAGGACAGAATCGAAGTTGCTGAGTTAGGAAGCTTGATCATTGTTAATTCGAAGGCTCGATAGCCTTGTCTAAATCGACAGTAGCGGTTGTTCCCATATGTTCTCGGCCGAAAACTCTAACCCCAACCCTTGATCATCAACCACAAAGCTCAACATTTGGAGTTCAAGAGGAGTCCAAGAGATCCAAGCAATCGACTCACTTCATTCTCCTCAACTAGGTAAGATATTCGACTAATAACCTCCTCATTTGTTCATGCTATACTCGACTACCTTGTTAACCCAACCTTCAGCCTAGACTCCACCTCTTTATCACTCACACGACACTTTAAGGAATGGTTTACCAAAACATTACTCATCATGTATAGATCTTGTGCACATTATCTTAGTTCTAGTGTTTGTTCCTATGATCTAGTCTTACACATCATTGCAATCGGCTTTAATATAACTTAGAGTAGTCAAATTGTGTTTTGAGATTATACACCACTTAGATCACTACTTAATAGATTGGTTTGCATAAGTATAAGCTCACTTAGCTTACGTATAAAGCTAAGGCTAATAACATGATGATCAAAGCTTAAACTTGTTACAAAGCTCACGAATATGTCATGTGATAACACCACAAGGATCGAATAAGCTTAAAGCAATCAAGTTGATTCACTAGATAATCGGCATTATCCTTTATACAATGAGAACAAATCGGCTACCATAAGCTAACATGTGTTAAGCTAGGCCAAAACATGTGTTAACCTTGAATTGTGTAGTATAGAGGTCTAAACGTATGTTAAGGTGCTTATTTAACACAAATCAAACACACAATAACCAAGATCACAAACGTTGGGTGAACAATTTGTATGATAAACAACTTTCGGGTGATTTACCATGTCCATAATGATCATATGGTATCATTTGTCAGGACGGTGACCATCTACTAGCTCACTAGACCACATACAACTCAAACAGGTGAGTTCCTATGGCCCCATTTTACTATTTTACATTTTGGGGGAAATACATGTATCAATACTTGTGTCATTTTCAGGTGTGTGTACATTCTATCATGACTACCATGTGGAACATGAGACATTTTGGTTCATGAGCTCACTAGTCCTCGTACAACGTTTACTGTAACCATTAGCTAGACATTTAGCCATGGAACACTTTAATAGATCTATTGGGTTGACACCCCCACTCTTGGTTAGTCACTTTAACCGGCCACATGCAAAAGAGTGTTAATATTCTACTATACATACATTGTCTTTGGTGTACAATGCGCAAGGCACAACAGTCAAGAGGTTTGGTTACGAGACTCATGGTTCTCACAGTAATCATTTGCTTAGCTAGCTTATGATTGGTCAAACACGAATGACACGTTCATTTTACAGTACATTCAAAACCCATAGACTCGCCAACATTATTGTTGACAAAACTCGTTATGCATGTGTTTCAGGTAACTAATGGAGGGCCACCGAGGATTGAGGGAAGGGTTCGAGCATGCACCCCGTGGTATCACTTTGATGGTTGTTGTCGGTTACAAGTTGTTATGTTTTTTCAGTTTCCATAAAACAATGTCTCTTATGATCACACTATGGTTTGCTTTTCAATAAATTCATGACAATTACCATCACTTATGGTGGTACTATTTCAATAAATGTGTATTGCATGAACCTTGTGCTTGAAAACCTTTCGGACGTTGCATTCCCATGTTTCCGCCTTGGCGGGGTGTGACATATGTGGACAAAATTCTTGAGAAGTTCAATGGAAATGACTCTAATGTGGCTATAACTTTCATTAATTCTTGAGAAGTTCAGTGGAAATGACTCTAATGTGGCTAGAACTTACATTGACACGAGTCAACGTCTAGCTAAGAATCGAGGTGAGCCTGTTAACCAATTAGAGTACTCAAGAATTATTGGCAGCCTGTTGTATCTGATGAGTTGTATCAGACCAGATTTAGCAAGCAAGCTAAGTAGATACACGAACAACCTAAGTTCAATTCATTGGAATTACAAGACACGGGTGCTTTGGTAATTAGGATACATACGAGACTACGGGCTGCAATATAAAAGATATCCAGCCGTTGTTGAAGGTTACTATGATGCGAATTGGATATCTGACAATGATTCCAAGGCAACGAGTGGGTATTTGTTCACACTTGGAGGTGTTGCGATAACATGGAAATCATCTAAGCAAATGGTTATTGATAAATCCATGATGGAATCAAAATTCATCGCTTTAGAGGATGAATAGGCATAATGGCTACGTCAATTTGTTAAAGATATACCTAGGTGGCCGAAGCCGGCATTGGCCTAATGCATACGCTGTGATAGTTAATCAGTAATTGGCAGAGCTCATATCACAATGTGTATCGGTAAGAACATGTATATAAGACGTAGGCATAATACGGTACGACAACTAATCTCTACGGGAGTTATCACTGTTGACTACGTGAAGTCAAAGGATAACATCACGGATCCGCTAACAAAAGGCTTAAGCAGAGAGTTAGTTTAGAAGTCGTGAATGGGAATGGGACTAAAGCCCATGAAAGGCTAAGTTTATGCGAAGGAAACCTAACTCAGCTGACTGGAGATCCCAAGATCCGAGTTCAATAGGACAACCTAATTGTATGAACTGGTGAAGATCACTGTGGGGGAGAGTTGATGGAAACCCCACGTTTTGAAAAAAGGGAGTTTACTATAAGATTTAATAAGCTTCCTAGACCATTCCTAAAAGTGACAAGGTTGAGATTAAGCTTATGGCTTTTAATGATTCGACTGAGGTAACCAGTCCTAGTAGATCACCTATGTGAGAGAGAAGTGGGGTCGCTTCGAAGGGTATTGTTGTGGCACAATACGTAAGAGCTCTCACAGAACCAGGCACGTATCCATGACCATAATGGACACAACTATGAGGACTTGATGTTGTCAGGGAGAGTTTTGTGTGAAGCGTATTGTCGTCTACACAAACGGCAGACGAGTTCAAAGACATCACGTTCTACTCAGAGCCAGTGGGCTAAGTGCGTTTCATAAGCGAAGGTTCAAAGGGTCACACCTGCCATTCGTATGCAAAACTCAACTGTTGAAATTTAATCAGAATGAGGTTGTTTCTGTATGACTCCCATTCATGTGGGGGTATGTTGGAAATTCTGTGTGTTTTGATCAATCTCCATTCATGTGGGGGATTGTTGGAAAATATAAGTGGTGAATGGAATTTATTTATTAAAATTACTAATATTAAAACTCTTCATATGATGAAACTCTTGAGTAGAGTTCTTAATGCCATTTGATGAGGTTTTATTTCATATGGTGAAACTCTTGAGTAGAGTTCTTAATGCCATATTTGATGAGGTTTTATTAGAGTCTTAATTAGAGTCTTAAGTCTCTATTTAAGTGACTAATAAAGTGAAACCTTTCACCATCATAACTCTTATATAATTAGTAGGCTATGTGCCTTATTTGATAGAAGAAAAAGAACATACATGAGAAATATACACTAAGAAACTCTTCCAACACACATACACTAAAGCATAGCAACCAAGTTTCGATTATTTTTCAGGCAAGTAGGATAGTCCGGCAGTGCACCATCACTATTAAGAACCGGTGTACCCTGGGAACATACCGCGAATCTGTTTAAGGGAATTGTGTCAAACACAAGCCCGGTTCACACTGATGATTTCATCTTCAAATTCAATGTAAGTTTTTTAACAGTGTTCTTTCAGAATTTTGCCACAAGTTAGTGGTTCTTCCTTGTAAGAAGGTGTTCAGTAGATATTCGAGACCAAGGACAACTTGAGCCACGTTAGGACGTTTCTTTGGATGGTTATTGATGTTCTCATAAAATAAATTTCTTGCATATCCAACTTTCATTTTAGACATTTTATTGATGTTCTCATACTTGAACTTGGTTGCCTGCAGTACCGCTTGGCCCTCAATAGTAATATGGGTTTCCTCCTTCTCGCTTGCCTAACTGAAGTTACAATATAGATACTCAGTCTTAGAGCGACTAATCCGTAAACTGTTTCCGTCTAAAGTTGCTCGCCAATTTTCTAACCTCGCATTTAGGCTAAGTTTACTTTTAGCAGTTAACACAATATCGTCCGCAAAAGCAAACACCATGGAACTGTCTCCTGAATCGACCTTATCAACTCATATAGGACAACTGCGAAGAGAAACGGGCTCAGTGCAGACCCTTGGTGGAGTCCTACCTCTACAGGGAAGAAATTAGTGTCCCCTACAAGTGTACAGACACTAGTTTCAGTTCACCATACCTATCCCTAATTACGTCTATAACCCTCCCAGGCACCCCTCTACTCTCCAAACTATCCCAAATCAATTTAAGAGGTACACTATCGTAGGCTTTCTCTAGGTCAACGAATACCATATGAAGATCCCGCTTCTTTTCCTGTATTTCTCCATTAATCTCCTAAAAATGTGTATCGCCTCGGTAGTCGACCGCCCTGGCATGAAACCAAATTGGTGTACCGTGACCTGAGTTTCCCCCTAAGTCTAGTCTCAATTACCCCCTCACATAGTTTCATAGTATGGCTTAGCAGCTTAATCCACCTATAATTTCCACAACACTGAGCGTCTCCTTTGTTTTTATATAAAGGCACTATGACACTACTCCTCCACTAATCAGGTATTCTTCAAGATTTGAAAATAAGGTTGAACAGAGTGGTAAGCCAATTAACCCCTTTGTCTCCTAAGCACTTCCACACCTCAATCGGTATGTTATCCAGACCAACTTCCTTAGCCTTTCCCATCTTTCTAAGTGCTACCTTCACCCATCCCTCCGTGATACGCCGACAAAAGCAATTAGTTCGTTGTTGTCTTTATGTAGTGGAGTTGTCAGTTACTTGTTGAAAAGCCCTGTTACCGTTGAAAATATTCTGGAAGTATGATTGCTATCTCAGTTTAATGCCATGTTCCTTTACTAAAACATATCCATCTACTCCCTTAATAAACTTTACTACCCCTAGATCCGGCTGCCTACGCTCCCTATCTTTGGCAATCTTGAACATATCATTTTCTCCCCCCTTAGTATCCAACCGATCATACATCTTCTTATAGGCAGTGTACTTCGCCTCTGTCACTGCCTACTTCACCTCCCACCTGGCTGCTTTGTATCTCTCCTTCAATTTATCTCACTCCTCCTTGTCTGTGCACTTCAACATATCCCTAAAACTCCCTTGCTTTTCCTTTATTTTGGTTTGCACGTCCTCACTCCACCACCATGACTCCTTGCGCCCACCCATCTTCCCTGATGTGACCTGTAGAGTCTTTTTCGCCACATGAGTAACAGTGATCGCCATAGCCTCCCACATCTGGTTTATGTCCCCATCCAGTTGAGTCGATGTCCTTGAGATGACCTCATCTCTGAACACTGCAATCTTTTCGCCTTTTAAATTACCCCATCGAATACTATGCTGGATGGTATCGATGAAGAGCAGCCTCAGGAATATTGTGCGACAAGAGATTCCCGACTAAATTAAAGGGCAAATTTTATAGGGTGGCAGTGAGACTGACTATGTTAAATGGAACAGATTGTTTGGCCATCAAGAAGACATGGGCGCATAAATTGGAGGTTACAGAGATGAGAATGTTGAGGTGGATGAGCGGACATACTAAATTAGACAAGATACGAAACGATGTCTTTAGTGATAGATTAGGAGTTGCCAGTATATCAGATAAGATCAGGGAGGGAAGTTTAAGATGGTTTGGGCATGTTAAGAGGAGACTGGCAAAGGCCACAGTTAGAATCGTGGAAAATCTCTTTGTGGAGGGAAGAAGGAGCAGAGGCAGACCAAAATTGACTTGGGATGAGAGGCTTAGGAGAGATTTGCTAGACTTGCACCTCTCTAAGGACATGGTCGAAGATAGGAGTTCGTGGTGATGTATGATTAAGGTTAACGACATTTAGGAGAACGGTTCGTTTTTATATTAGATACTCGACTTATGGGTTTAGCTTTTCATCTGTTATTGCCTATGTGCGTTATCTCTTGCATATGTGTCTATATGATTGCACTTTTGTATGTTCTTATTTGACTATTATGTCGGTATATGGTTTAGGAGGTGAGAGTCTCTCTGGAAGCAGTCTGTCTATCCCATAGGGTAGACGTAAGGCTTACCTACATTCCACATTCCCAGACCCTACCAATAGCTTGGTTAGAGGTGGATTATATTGGGTACAATTGTTATTTGTTTTGTATTGATGTTCTCATAAAATCAATCTACATAACCGCGGTCGCCGCCACCATCGATCACCACCACCCACCACCTTCCATCTTCGACCACCATTGTCGCTGATCACTTCCACCACCAGCACGCACCGTCGATTTTATTCCTTTGTCATTTCATGCTTACTAAACAACATAAAGTAATGGTTTTGAATTGCCAAACAATAGCATGAATTCTTTTATCCATTTTATTTATTACCTACTCCAATCCAATTTTTCATCCATTCCATTACCCCAACCTAAAATATCATTTTATAAATGGTCTAACCTTATCTTAAACCTCCAAAACCCTGAACTGAACCAGAAGTCCTCCTTGGTAATTACATCAGGTCATCCATCCCCTACACATTGATCCTATTAAATAAAATAAAATAAAATAAAATAAAATAAAATAAAATTTATTCTGCCAAGTGCTCCTTATTAACCGAAACCGTCTTGTAAAGGTAAACCTTAATCCTTAAGCAGCCTACTTGTAAACCCTAACCCTATATATATCTTATTGTAATGTTTAGTAGTTGTATCTGTACCATTTTAATATTTCTAGTATTGTTAGTCTTCAGACCCAAAAAAAGTAACCATTTAGGTTAAGGATGTTTAAGGTTTGGTTTATGGATGGCTTTAGGTTTTTCCAGCATGTGAATGTCTTCTTGTTTTTATGTCTGTACTGTATGTTGTTTTATAATGTTGCATCTTATATCTATTTCACAACTACTTTTGTTATTGGTAGCTTTTATTTCCATATATTTAAATTTTTTTTTTTTTTTTTTTTGGAGCCCTATATGAAAGCAGCTTATCTATTGTATCGCTCAATGTAAAGATAATACTTGAAAAGAGAGGAATTATTTAATAGTGTAATGAACGATCAACTGCTTTAAACTTTGCTATGGCTTTGCAATAATAATGCTCTTCTATCAAACTATGTAATTAGTTTCATGGTTTACATGCTTGAGGCGTGCGCCTCGAGTCTGAGGCACGCCTCATGGGGTATAGTCTGTACATACGCCTCTAAGGGCTGAGGCGTCAAGAAAATGTGCCCCTCAGGTGGTTTAGGGTGTTTTTTATATGTGTTTTTCTATGTTTTAGACTTTTTGGTTCAATTATTTTATTTTTGATGTATGTTTTTATGTTTTAGACTTATCTGGGTCAATTATTTTTATGTTTTATAAGATATATAATTTTTATATTTATTTTTTGATTCTGCCTCGGGCTTACGCCTCGGTTCGCCTCGACTCGAGGCTTACACCTCATTAGGCGAAGGGAAAACGCCTCGAGCCTCGTTTCCGTTCTTTTAAACTTTGATTACTTTTATTCTTTGTCTCTGATTATATGTAGGCTGTTTGTTAGTTCAAACTAGCGGAGCTGGAAATCGGATTTGCTTTTTGCAATGTCATTACAGTGTACAGGATTACGTTTGGGGTCATTTTACCAATCTCTATATGCAAAGGAGAATGTGTTCAAAGTTTCTTTTCCATTCGATAAGCCTCCTTTTACAAGC
Source organism: Ambrosia trifida (assembly GCA_028751855.1). Classification (NCBI taxonomy): domain Eukaryota; kingdom Viridiplantae; phylum Streptophyta; class Magnoliopsida; order Asterales; family Asteraceae; genus Ambrosia; species Ambrosia trifida. Next base: position 145,389,491 of record CM054124.1, on the reverse strand, counting down.
ATATCTCTACCGAGATTGCGCTTTATGGTATCTTTCCATTTGAATTCACTTGTTCAGTAAAAGTTTGTTACAAAACCCTGCTATAGAATATATATTATATTATATATTATTGGCATGGCGATTGCGATCACTAATGGGTCGATTTTGGTTAATCTTGGGTGATGCAGATCAAAAGTCTATTCTAAGTGCATACAACCTCCTAAATGATTTATTAAAACATATTGTAATATTATTGTTTATGTGCTAAAAAAATTGCGCTTAATTTGTATGTAAGCAGATATATAAAATGGCCACAAAACTGCTTGCAGTTCTGCCTGACCCATTTTGACCTGTACAAAATGACCCATTTCGACTTGAACGTGTCTTAACGCTGCCAGGCCTACACATCTACCACCTTTAATATATATTTATCAATTGGATTTTGAAAACAGGCTGGAAGTTTGAGAAGAAATAGTCTGAGAGCTTCTAAAGTTGAAGAAATCTTGGATGATAATGATAATGAAAAGAAAGGAGTCAAAGAGTCAAGCAAGAGTGATCAAAGTGATGATGATGATGATGATTTCGAAATGGACGAGGATGAGAGGAAAGAATTCAGGGAAAAGATTAGACAAATGATTGCAATGAACCCCCAGGTTGACGAAGAAGTTGATCCTGAAGAAAAAAGAAAAAAGATGCAGAAGCTTTTGGCTGATTACCCCCTTGTTGTGGATGAAGATGATCCTGATTGGCCTGAAGACGCTGATGGATGGGGTTTCAATTTTAGTCAATTTTTTGATAAAATGACCGTTAAGAACGTCAAAAAAGAGGACGATGATGATTATGATAGTGATGGTGAAGTTAATTGGCAAGATACACGCCCCATTAAAGACATCACTTCTGCAGAATGGGAGGAAACTGTATTCTCAGACCTTAGCCCGTTGATTGTTCTAGTGCATAACCGTTATAGAAGGTTAGTATGTGTATTTTGGCTGCTTATTCATCAAGCAAGTTGGCTGGGAAAAGTGCATGTAAAAAGGGTCTGTCTATATTATAAGTCTTCTAGAAGCATCCTTTCCTAGGGATAGAGTTAAGGCTTGCCTACATCCCACCCTCTCCGGACCTTGCCAATAACTTTGCTATTTGTGAGATTTTACTAGATACAGTTGTTATTAGTCTATAATCAAATAAGTTTGTCACATGGTTAAGGATCATAGTTATTAATAGCGGTGATAGCGACCGCGATTGCGAATAACATCGCGTGTCGGCTATCCATCGCTATCTTGTGTTTAGCGGGGCAATAGCGATTAAATAGCGACTTCTGGCGATGTTGCTGTGATTTCTGCCGGAAACAAGGAGGAGGATGAAAAGCGGCTGCATCTTCTCTGTCGGACGTTTTAGGGTTAATATAACTTTAATCCATTTTCACATTTAACCCCTCTATCTTTCATTTGTTTACATTTGGTCCTAAAACTTCTAAATTTTACATAGAAAGTATCAAATTAGTTTGTGTATATAAACATTTGGTCCCTATACTTGTAAATTTGTACATCCCTTTATTAGTTTTTTAGTGTAGTTTACCGGTCTCTCTCTCTCTTTTTTTTTTTTTTTTTTTTTTTTTTTTGCCGAGCCGGGGGTCTCTCTGGAAGCAGCCTCTCTATCCGCAAGGATAGGGGTAAGGTTTGCCTACATCCCACCCTCCCCAGACCCTACTCTTAGCTGTGCTATTTTGTGGGATTTACTGGGTAAGGTTGTTGTTGTTGTTGTTGTACTTGTAAATTTGTACATAAAAATATTTTAATACCTTATCGCTATTTACGAAATAGCGGGCGCTATTTCATTGATATCGCTACGTAGCATATCGGTAGCCCGTCGCTATTCGCTATCGATAACTATGTTAAGGATTATATGTTACTGGGTCACTTATTTAATTATAGCCATTATAAATTTTGACCTAAAAGTTGATTTTGCAAGTATGTTCCTTGTACATGCTATTGTAGATCTTAGGTTTCCACTATATGTCTTGACTTAGTGTTTCATAGTTGACATTCTTGCTTGTGATTGGGTGTTGTCAATAGTTTTAAACTGCCAATAGTCCTTTTGCTTTTGATTAGAGATGGCACAATGGATTGGCCCAAAATGGGTCGGGTGGTGTTGGGTTGACCCATAACAGTTGTGTTCAAACATGTTTACAAAATTATATCATAACGACAATCTAGCTAATTTAAGAAAACGATTTAAGAGGTTGCATGCATTAAAAATACCTTTTTGGCGACTTCCAATCCGTTTCCTATTCAGTTGAACTTTTTTTATTCTACCTATTTTACCGATTAAGGATAAAACAACCCAGACTGGCGGCCCATTCATAAGCAAACGGGGAAATTTTTTACACTACTTTCAATCATCTAGACTAGGCAGTAGGCATTATATATAGCCAGCCTTATAGGACTTTCGATAAATAAGCAATGGACAAATTGGAATAAAATACTTGCACTTGATTCTTTCAGATAATTATTAACATGTTTTGACTTTTGACATATGATGATTTTATGATTGTCTGTCTGTCAGGCCAAAGGAAAACGAAATGGTTCGTGATCAACTAGAGAAAGCCATACAGCTTATATGGGATTGCAGAATACCATCACCGAGGGTAACACAAATTCATCTCCCTCATATATGCACATGTGTATGCATGCGTGTGTTATCTATTTGTATTATGTTGTATGCACACATTATAAAAACATATGTTGTTTGTTTCAACAGTGTGTTGCAATTGATGCTGTTGTGGAGTGTGACCTAGTATCAACACTGGGAGTTTCTGTGTTTCCCGAGCTCATATTTACGAAAACTGGGAAGATCTTACATCGCGAAAAAGGTACCAATAATATGATATCATGATGTGTTATCATCCTCAGTTACAAATTTGCTTAAGACAATCAGTTTGGACAAATGACATATTTGTCCATCATCGCAAATCTGTCCCCCAGAATTTATCCTTGTTCGGGTAAGATTTAAGATCGATCATTAAAGATGATGATGATGCAATTATGTTTTGTTGGTTTTCAGAAATAAGAAGAGCAGATGAGTTGTCGAAGATAATGGCCTTCTTTTACTATGGAGGGGCAAAGCCAGACTGTCTTAATAATACCTCTGCAATCACCAATGAATTAGTTCCTGGTTTCACCAACAAGAAATAGAGGTACAAGTTGATGAACCACCTAAATCAGCAACCATGACTTGTACTTCGTGTATGAAAAGTTGTGCATCGCTGTTTTCTTAGCAATTATATAAGAAATTTTGGAAGAAGTATCTACTTAGGCATCTGTATGTATTTATCAGGTTAGGTTAGGTTAGGTTAGTTTATCCAGTGTGCTTTGTTTTTGTTTGGATTTTCTTTTCTTGTCATATATACTTAATTTAAAATGCTACATTGATAGATAGATAGATAGATTGCAGCAATTATATTATAGCGAAAGCATTGAACAAAGATGTGTTACTTCTTGGAACTCTAATCCTAAGAAAAGTGTAAAATCCGGTATATGAACATAACCATTATGATGGTTACTGTTGCTTATCACCGTGGGGTTATAAGCCTTCGACTCGGGGGGTCTCAGGTGGGTTTTTGGTTTAATTTGCGAGTAGAGAGGATATCGGACTATGAGTAAAGAGTGGTAGTGGGTTTGTGATGTCCGTTACCTTGGTTAGGGGTAGTATTTATAGTAGTATCTTGGGGTTTAGACAAGGATTCTAATTCTATTCTAGGAATCCACGCTTTGGGTCCTTTCTAGCGTAATTGTGCTATTAATTAATACTTTTTGTCGCTGTAGTTGTTGACATTGACTTCTGACTCAACTGTTTTGTCAAGTTAAGTTATTATCTCTTGCAGACCTTGGACATTGACTTCTGCTCAACTGGTTTGTCAAGTTAGATTCATTGTTAGCCAATGATATGCTCGCATGTGAATCGTGACTCATTCTTTCCATATACTACGAGTTGTCAAGCCTTGATATTTCTAAGTATAAGAGTCCATTCGTGTTATGTCTTACTCGTGCCGCAACTTGTATGTGTTTTGGCCAGCAGCTTCCTGTTTTATTCTCATCTTCCCTTAGTTGCGACCAAAATGAGTTTGGCTCAAATCGTAGCATTTTTAAGAAGGCGAATCAGGTCCCATTTTCACTTCACATAAAAGCCTTTCAACTAGCTAATAAGTAAGAAGGCAAAGTCACGGATCGTTTCAATAAGGTGGATAACAACTTCATGGGGGCGGTGGAAGTGATCCGAGTTCTGGATTGGAGTTGGATGAATGGAACCTATGTGTTGGATTGTTTTCCTGTTTCTCAAAAGTGGAGAAATAGTTGGGAATGGTTGGGAGTAGGCATCTACATGATGGAGTGGAAGGCGACGATGGATCACATTCCTACTCTAGATGTCCTCCATAGGAGTTGTTTTTTGGGGACTTTACTTGCGCCTTTTGTAGGGCGATCCTGAGTAAGTGGATCGTATTTTTTTTTCTGTGCTTAGTTGCCACAGTGGTTTGGAACCACATTAGTGTTTGGTGCAAGGTTAAGCCGATTTTCGTGTTCTCTTTAAAGAATTTGTTAGAGCTGCATGAGCACATTGGCCTGGGAGAGTCGGCTAGGAAGGCTTTCCAGGATATCTTGTGTTGATGTATCTGCAAGTCTAGTAACAGGAGTTCTCCAACAAGGACGTTAAGAATTCAAGATAGATTACATATTCCAAGAAAGTCCCTTGGTTTTCTTTGGTATAAAATAGATCTAGGAATAAGTCAATTACGTGCAAAAAGTGTAATTTTGATGTAATGTAAGTTTTTTGTTGTGTTGTTGGGCTGACCCTACTTTTTTTCTACTTGGTGGCATTGTGATAAAAGTTGCCTTTGAAAAAACAAGTTACTTTCATTTACACTAACTACAACAATAGTACACAGTCAGTCTCACAAATAGAAAAACTATTGGTAGGGTTTGGGGAGTGTGACATGTAGGCAGACCTTTCCTCTATTCATAGAGATAGAGAGACTGCCTCTAGAGAGACCCTCAGCATCGGTAACAAATAGAAGACAAACAACCAGACCTAAAGACGAAACTGACCAAACAACAAAGTAGATGGTGTGGGAGTAACATAGTAAAATAGAGATAAATATAAAAAGTCACAAAACCATATATAAACATAGGTGCAGAACGACAATCATATGCAAAGTCTACCTAAATTTCACGACATATAAACCCCTTCAACAAAGTCAGGACACAAATAAACCTTGTCCTACAATTTTGTAACATTAATTTTACGTCTCCATAGATCCCCTATCATTTAACAAATCATGTCTAATTTGCTTATTTCAAGTGATTTTTGGCCTACCTCTATTCCTCCTTCCCTCAACTGCTTAAGAGTTCTACTGCTCTAACTCATCAGATGCCCAAACCATCTTCATCTTCCTTCTTCTATCTTATCTAATATGCAGACAACTTAACGCTAATTAGAACAATTTTCTATATAAGATAAAACACACACCCACCTCATTTCAATTTAAAGAAAATTGCAGTTTTCGTCCATGTGGTTTGCCTAAACTAACAGGCTCAGCCCAGGCTTAACACCCTGAGTACCTGTGGTTTCATTTTCTAACAGTTTACATCCCTCGAGCTAACGGCCGTCTATCTACCGTTACATCACCCCATGTGCAGCTCACGTGAGGGGTACTCTGGTCGTTTAAACTCGTTAATGAAAGGCAGTTTGGTCATTTCAACTCGAAAATTGAAAGTTATAATTTGAAGAAGCAGTCTTCTTCTTCCCCAAATCCACTTCAAAAACCCTAATGTGTAATCCAATGTTTTACTCCAATTCGAGATCAGCAATGTCCAATTGGAGCTCAAATTATCATCTATGAAATGAAAGATGGAGTGATGTTCCTCTAATTTGCATATTTGTGGCTGAAACATAGGAAACACAGGAAGGGAAACTGGAGTGATGTTCATGAACTGAAACTGTTGTCATTCATCATTGTAATAAATATGATGTTGTGTTCTTTGTGTTGTACTTTGTTCATATTTTGTTAATGTAGGTGTATGCATTGAACATTGTAATAAATTTGAATTGGAATGAAATGAAAATGATGTTGTTACTTAAACATTGCATACATTTCATTCATAGCATTCATTCATAGCAACTTGTTACATCAGCATCATGTTTTGGTTGTTCATCACTTCCATTTGTTACATGTTTCACTTCCAGTGACGATCATCATCAGAGAATGAATCAGGCCGACGCTCATCTTTATACGGGTCGTGGTACCACTCATCATCAGAGTCTGCATAATCCCAGGCTTTTTTCAAAATCTCAGGATCATAATCGTCGTATGGATTAGCTTCTTCTTGTTCCTTTTTTGTCTTTCCTTCATGATCATGTTCATCATCAGCAGCATCTTGTTGATTATGAATCAGTGGATCTTCAAACTGATTCAACTGCACATCACTCTCATCAGCAGCATGTTTTGGTTGTTCATCAATTATTGGATCATATTCATCATCAGTGGCATGTTGTGGTTGTTGATCTTGATCATCAACAACATCTTGTTCCTTTGGATCTTGATCACTAGCAACATGTTCATGTTGAGTGTGTTTGGTTTTTAGTCTTTTGTTTTTTGTGTTTTTTTTTATCCATCTTACTAATTGGATTGTATGGTCATTTGGTGCCTTTTTGTGCTTTATTTATAGTGAATATGGTCGTTATACAGGGCAATATGGCCGTTAGAAATGACATTCAATTCATGATCATATTTACCTATTTGCATACTTGACCCATTTGACTTAAATAAGTCAACTATTCATGAAACAAACCTATGATCATACTGACCCAAACTACACAAACCATTAACATAGGCTGCAAAAAAATGCCCAAAAATGAAGTGACCAAAATGACCAAAAATGAAGTGGCTAAAATTAAGCCATTATACCCTGACCCATTATCAACCAAACTGCACAAACCATTAACATAACCTGCTCAAACCAAAATACCCTGACCCATTAACAACCTGCACAAATCAACACCATTCAACTGCACACCCTGACCAATTAACAACCTACACAAATCAACACCATTCAACTGCACACCCTGACCCATTAACAAACTGCAGCCTATGTACATCATAACAAACTGACCCATTTGAAGGTGACTGATCCAACATCATAACAAACTGACCCATTTGACAATAATTAACAAACTGCATTGAGTAACAAACTGCATTTGACATGTTCATTAACCTTGACCCATTTGACATGTTGATTAACATTATGACCCAACACAACCATTAACATTAACATATGACTCATACACAATAACATTCATTCATCCATAATATTCATTTCATTACCAAAACATTCATGACATAATATTCATTCTTCATCTTCATCAAAACATGACTTTCATTACTTTCATTACAAAAAAACATCCACCAAACCTAGAAACCATGACTGCACAACCACCAAAAAACATCCAAGACCTGCACATACCCTAGACCTACTTCATAACATAATACATCACAAAAAAACATCAAAACAAACACTAGACCTAGTTTCAGCATCTTGTTTTCATTCTCTGTTTTCGTCAACACTTGATCAGCTTCTGATTTCCTGGCACACATTCTTCTGACATTGTCTTCATGGTTTCGTATGGTGGCCAACAGAGCAGTTATCAACACAATAGGGTTTGTACAAGTAGGGGGTCCATCCAATCAACAAAACCACATCCATTTATGCAACAATGGTACCTACGTCCTGGATTCTCATTCGTCCATGAAATTCTGAGGTCTGTTGTTGCTCCACACCTGCACATCACCATTGTAGTTTGGTTGGATGGTTGATTGAGATTATTGATGATGAACGATTGAAGGTGAAGCTTAGGGTTGAAGATTAGGGGATTGAATAGGGAGGGAAAGTTAATTGATCAGAGATATTTTTGTTAAGATTTTTTTTTAATTAAGGATTGAAATGACCAAACTACCCTTCGTTTACGAGTTGAAATGACTCAAATACCCCCCTCAAGAGATGAAATGACCAAACTGCCCTTCATTAACGAGTTTAAATGACTAGAGTACCCCTCACGTGAGCTGCACGTGAGGGTGATGTAACGGTAGATAGACGGCCGTTAGCTCGAGAGATGTAAACTGTTAAAAAATGAAACCACAGATACTCAAAGTGTTAAGCCTGGGGCTAAACCTGTTAGTTTAGACAAACCACAAAGACAAAAACTGCAATTTTCTCCTTCAATTTAATTGATAACTACTAGTTTTACACGTTGAATTCGACACCAAACAACTATTCAACAAAAAAAATGTATTATCTAAAATATTTTCCCTACCAATCAATTTCCTTCATACCGTTACACAAATAACAACCAATCAAAAATAAAAACCTAACAACCATATCCTCACAATATCTTATTATCCTTTACATTCCTTTTATCTCCTTCTTAACCTTTTTCCGATGACTATAACCACCTTTCCCACCACCACACGACCACCGTCATCCACCCACTAGCCACCACATGCCGCCACCACCACCACCACCGTCATCGTCACTCACCAAACCTAATCCATCCTCTCTCTCCGACCTCATCTTCTCCGCTTTCTCTCTCTTTGTTTTCTATTCTTCCCCTAATTTCAACCCTAACCCTAAACGTCGTCGTTTTATTAAATTCCCAATCATGCCCTTAACCACCACCACCACCACCTCCATCACCAATAATAATAATAATAATAACCTCACCACCATTAACCGCCACAACTTCCCCACCCCTCAATCCCTCTCCGATTGGCTCCAACCACGTCTCCCATCAGACTCCTTAACCTCATGGGGCACTAAACCCGGTACTAAAAACATCCACAACCTCTGGCTTGAGCTCACCGATGGCGAAACCTCCCTCGCCGACTCCTCCCCCCCTGTCCGCACCCTCGAAGTGGTCGTTGTCCGTGTCCGCGACTCGATTAACCGAGTTTTAATCGAATCGCATCAGGAATTGTCGAATGGCGATGTCCGGAAGCGGTCCAGACCGCTTTCGGAGAAAATGAAGCCTGGGGAGAGTGTAGAGGATGCCGTTTACCGGGCCGTAAAGGAAGAACTTGGATCAATACTTAGGGTTGGGGTTAGTGTTGGTGTAAGGATTGTGCCGGGTTCGTATACGAGTAAAGTGGAGGAACGGGTGTCAGTGTCATACCCGGGATTGCCTGCTTGTTATGTGTTGCATACAGTGGATGCATTTGTTGATGGGTTGCCTGATTGTGAGTTTTGTACTGAGGAAGAGGATGAGTATGGGGATTTGGAGGGGACGGAGAGAAACGAGTTGGCGGTTTCTTGTAAGAAGCATTACTGGAAATGGGTTGATGGGAATACGCTTCCGGGTTGAGGTTTGCGGCTGTGGAGGTGAGTTTAAGTTTGAGGTATCAGTTTTGTCTTTGTTGGTTTATATATGTTTATAATAGAATCAGAACTGCTTTTTGGCTTCGTAAAGGTTACGGATTTATGTGTTTTTGAACTTGATTATATACTCTTTAAATGAAGTCTTGATGGTTTAATAATGTATGTAAATTTTGGCGTTCCCTGTTGAGTATTATTGTTTAGTGTTCCGATGTATATATATATTGTTATGCAGAGAGCAGATTGCAGATACTGATATTTAAGTTTTGATGCTTCATATTCAACACTTATAGACTCTAGCTTCTTATAGGCGGTGTTTAGCGTACTGTAAAATGATTGTTTGTAGTTTCAAGTTGCAGATGCTCAGTTTCTAGTAATCTAGTGATAAGTATAAGAGCGGCTGCAATGAAATTTACTTTGCTTATCTTTATTTAGTCATAGTTAATTAGCTTCTAGTTTCTTTCTAATATCCATGAGAACATCGCCTCATCAGCACTCTGTTAACCAATGAGACCAGGTAAACAAACTTTCGTCATGGAAGTTGGATTCGAACCTAAGAGCTTTGCGCCTTTGCTAGAGGGAATCAGGCACTTTTAGCGGTTACCACTGCTCCACCCCTTTGAAGGTTCTGGTGTTAGGTATTGTCAATAGTGAAAAACTGAATACATATTTTGGTTATTTAAGGGTCAAATAATTAGTTTATGGTTAGGAGTTCAGGAATAGCTCCATCAATACTGGTTTTGATCATCTGATTATGTAGAAGGTCGTTTTCCTGACCTTGTAAATATAATATTTGCGAAAATTCAGAACAAGTTACATTTTTGCAACATCAAACAGCAGAAACACATCCAAACACCATCTTTTTTTTTATCGTTTGCATGTTTTGTTATTGTTGATTCCCTTGTTCTGATTATTTCATACCTCAAGTGCCAAACACCCCCTTAAGTAAAACTTTTGGTATTTATTTCTTTTGTTCCTTCCATAATACATGAGTTAAATAAATATTGATTGAATAATTTATGGAAGCTTGATGTGTTGATTTTAGGGGCGGTACACGAGAAAAAAATAATCAGGTCAACCCATTTAATAAATGGGTTGACTGTTAACCTGTTTAAGTTTAAGATTTCATGGTTTAAAAAAACGGGTGAGGCGTACGCTTTGAGGCGCGCCTCGAGACGCAACTCTAAGAAAATGTGTGCCTCAGGTGCGCCTCGGGTGGTTTAGGGTGTTTTTGATTTTTTTTTTTTTTTTTTTTTGGTGTTTTAGACTTTTTGGGTCAATTATTTTATTTTTGATGTGTGTTTTTGATGTTTTAGTCTTTTCTAGGTCAAGTATTTTATTTTTTATAGACACATAATTTTCATATTTATTGTTTGACTGCTCCTCGAGTTTACGCCTCATGAGGCGAAGGGAAAATGCCTCGAGGCTCAATTCCGTTGTTTTAAACTTGATAAGAGATTTTAGAAAAGCTCCTATTTAGATTTAGATGGATATTGGAGTTATTTAAACAGTGTTAAAAATTGAAATTTGGTATTTAGATTTTTAATTCTTCACTATTAATATCCAGAAGTGAATTAGGTTGGCCTTGAAACAGTTACCGGTTTTTAATAAAAGGTTGATGCATCAATTGTGAACCATAAAACTAGCAGATTAGTTTCTAGTGTTGTTCTGTACAGTGAAACTTGTTCTGATCAATGATTAGTTTGAATGATAAGTTTAGTAGTGGCTGCAACGAAACTAACTGTTGTAGATCAGAGTAGGCGGAGGATGCAAAAGTTTGACAATAAAATGGATAGCAACGGGTGGGTTGAGATACGTACGGTGTCACCACTGTTGCGCGATCTAAATGAAAATTTAAGATACAGATAAATCACCCCACTTAATTCAAGTTCAGAATTTAAAGAACACCATCAAGAATGCAAAGCTTGAACTAGCAATGAAAACCAAGTTACTGTCACAATGATCGAATTCACTTCACTGCCTTGATTAATATACAGAAATTGATTAAGAAGTACATTGTTAATTCACCACTAACAACCACTTTCCTAGACTAGACCTTAGGGTAATTGGAAATAGCATGACTAAAAACTGCAATAATAAAAGTATAAACAAAAAGGTGTACTGGCTGGAGTACATGGGAGCCTTCAGTTGCCACCATGTGTATTCGCCCCACATGCTGCTGCCGACCCGCTTGTTTCTACCTACCCGCATACAACAGTTAGCGATTGACCATTCTTTTGGGGAGCTGCTATCACTTTGATAATCTTTGTTTACTCAGAGCTAGTTAGCATTGAGGCCCTAAGGGGAATCACACACTTGCATTTGTTTTGTGCCACCCCTTTGAAGGTTGTCTGTCAGCTTCTAGTGTAAGGTATAGAAGTCATCAGTGAAAAGATACAGCCATTATTTAGGGGTCAAATAATTAGTTTTGGGCAAAGTTTAAAAGAAGGTAATTGAGCCTCGAGGCGGATTAAAAAAATAATATACAACTGAAACCATAAAAAAATAAAATAAATGACAGAGTCTAAAACAACAAAACACATATAACTCCATGAGGAGGCGGCCTTTCGAGGTGCACATACAAAATAACCACCCATGAGGGAAGCGTTTTCTTAGCGCCTTGACGACATTTTTTTAAACTATGGTTTTGGGTTACTGATTCTCTATTTATTTAGGTTAGGGGATAGTTTAACTTGTAAAATATATGAGCATTCAGATTTCAGAACATGTGATCGATCACTCAAACAACATCCCCCCTGCCAAACCACACGTAAAACCCTTGGTATTTATTTATTTCTTTTATTCTTTGCATGCATAATACATGACTTTTGTAATAAGTATGTGCGCCAAAATAATTGCCAGCCAAACACACCCCCCCCCCCCCCCCCCCCCCCCCTTAAGCAAGCAGTAGCAAAGCTTGAAGATCAAACCGGCGGGGGCCAAAGTCAACTTTTTCGTATCAGTAGGGGCCAGAAGATCAAATCTGTGGGGGCCGGACTCAATCTATATAAAAACTTCCACCACCGAGCCAAAAGGAAGTAAAATTGTGTTCTTGTACAACAATTTCCACACCTAACCTAACCTTGCACTTAGAAAGATATGAACCCACACCTAAATAAGTAAGTTTATTTAGGGATGGACGTCAAGTTTTGGGTTGGCTCGTTTATTAAAAATGTCAACATATACGACCGACCCGTTTAGTGATCAGGTTGGCATGTTAATGGTTTTAAGTAAGGGTGGCAAAATGGGTAGGTTGGGTGGGTTTGGTTGTTGGGTCAGGATGGGTTTGGGTTAGGATGGGTATGGGTCAAGATGGGTAGATTAAAAAATGGGTTAGGATGGGTTGGGTCAGGATGGGTTTGGGTACGGATGGATTTGGGTATGGATGGTTTGGATTAAGATAGGTTCACATTAAAATAAATTAAAATTTTAAAAAAAAAATTAAAATAGCAATAAAAAATTTAAAAAGTAAATAAAAAAAATTAAAAAAAAAACAAAAATAAACTTAAATATAAAATTTTAGGGGATCTGAAGTATTTCATTTTGAACCGGACCGTTTCGACCCTATCGGGCTGGAAAATAACCCGGACCGTTACGACCCGGCCAGGCCGGGTAGCGACCAGAACTGTTTCGATCTGACCCGTCCCGTAGCGACCCGGACCGTTTCGACCCGGCCGTTTCAACCTGACCCGTCCCGTTTTGACCCGGCCGGACCCGGAAGCGACCCGAACCGTTTCAACCCGGTCGGGCTCGGTAAAGAACCAGAACGTTTCGACCCGACAAGACCGGTAGCGACCCAGACCGTTTCGACCCGACCGGGCCCGGTAACGACCCAGACCGTTTCGACCTGACCCGTCCCGTAGCGACCCAGATTGTTTCGACCGGGCCGGGCCCGGTAGCGACTCGGACCGTTTCGACCCGGCCGGGCCCGGTAGCGACCCGGACCGTTTCGACCCGACGGGACCGGTAGCGACCCGAACCGTTTCGACCCGACCGGGCCTGGTAGCGACCCGGACCGTTTCGACCCGACCAGGCCCGGTAACGACCCAGACCGTTTCGACCTGACCCGTCCTGTAGCGACCCGGATTGTTTCGACTGGGCCGGGCCAGGTAACAACCCGGACCGTTTCGACTGGCCCGGGCCCGGTAGCGACCCGGACCGTTTCGACCCGGCCGGGCCCGGTAGCGACCCAGACCGTTTTGACCCGACCGATCCCGTTTGCAACCTGGACCGTTTCGACCCGATCGGGCCTGTCAACGACCAGACCATTTCGAACCGAATGGGCCGGTCAACAACCCAGACCGTTTGGACTCGATTAAGCCTGCTAACGACTCGAACCGTTTCGATGAGGTTGGTCTCGTTAACGATTCGTGTTGTTTCAACATGGTCGTCCGTTAACGACCCGAACGATTTCACCGACTGGGTTATCAACAAATTCAAAAGATATAATTTTTTGTTTTTAGTGGCATTGATTTCTATGAGGCACCAACACTTTTGGTGTTGGGTGAGTTTTAATTCAAATTTGTATATGATTATCTAAAAATACCCATCCTGACCCATTTATTTTTTTTGACATACCCATCCTGACCCACTTACTTATTTCCTAGAATTAAAATTACCCATCCTAACCTTCTTGAAAATTATACTAAACCCATTTTAACCCACAAGGTCAAATTTTAAACCCAAAACAACTCAAACTCAACTAGATGGGTTGAAATTGCCAGGTCTAGTTTTAAGTTTATAAGATTAAAAGAAGTTTGTATTTAGATTTTATTATATGGGGACTGGGGTTATTTAAAATTTGATGTGTTGAATATTAATTTTCCTTCTTACTATTATTAACTTCCAAAAGTGATTTAGGTTAGGTTGCCCTTCAAACGCTTCATTATTTGTTTTTCAATAAAATAAAAATAAAAATAAAAATTTGATGTGTTAATTATGATTTTAAATTCTATTATTACAAGTTACAACAACAGTATATGAAAGAAAGATTGTTGAGAACCATAAAAAGATACAACACTGCTACAGAACAAAGAGAAACTATTTCATTATATATATCAGGAAGGAAGGAGATAAGCTAGCTAGCTATACAAATTACAAACCAATCATAAACACTTTACTATACATTTACATATATAAATAAGAAAACTCTTCATTTCTTAAATCAATACCAACTTATATATATATAGTATATTTGGTGATCAAACTGTAGTATAACACTGAGCCCCTTGCTTAGTAGTCAATGGACCTGCTGCAGGTGCAGATGAACCAAAAGGCAACACAACAACGCAATTTACTATAAACATATACCTGCTAGAAACCCAAGTTCCTACCTTCCACCGAAGATGACCGTTTGACTTAAGATTTAAGACCAACCTTCCCACCATTTGATCACGACCCATTTCATAACCGAAAGATGGGTCCACAGGTATCCCATTTGCAACTAAAACCATTGACAAAAGATTGGTATCCTTGCTTTCTTGATAGAAAGGAGGGATAGATGAATCAAGTGTTATCCGTTGGCCTTTATACGAAGCGTAAACTTGGATTTCATCATAGTAAATACCAACTTTTTGATTCGGATTTTTTGAAACAAGAGTGATTTGAATGGATGAGTTGAGAAGGTGAGACCCTGAGAGGCCGAGTTGGTAAATATCGGCTTCTTTGAGGGCGAACTCTGGTTTGGAGGGGTGGAGTATGACCCATACAACAAGTATGAGTAATAGGATTGAGAGGATAAAGGTGGTGAATGTGTAGATTAGTTTTTTGTGATGTTTGTTGATGTTTATAACTTTCTTTTTGGCACAATGTTGGGGTGATTTTTCTTGAATTTGAGACATTTGTTGAGAGAGGAAGTTAATAAGGCTAAGTTAAGGATGGTGGGAGGCTTATATATGAATAAATGGAGTGGTGATAAGTTTTGACATTTAGACTTTAGAGCACCTCAATTATTGTAGAAGAAGGTGGTTGGTATACATACACCTTCTAAGCTTTGGGGGCTTGTTTGGGCGCGTTTTTTAGAATTATGTGATATTGAATGATCAAAGATATCAACCATCACAAGGTAGTGTTTAGGCGTGTTCATGTTGCTTGAAGTTGTAATAACCGCATAATTATATTTAGGAATTATTATGATTTTCAATAAGTTTATTATAGGTATAATATAACCAATAAGAACATTTTTATGAGAAACGAGACGTTTTGTGAAATGAAAATGAACTTCTATTGTTATGTAAACACAAGGGTGAATATGTCATATTAGTATTTCTTTTGATAAATTGTTTTATTGCGGCTCGTATGAAATCAATAATTGAAACATATTATTGACCCTATAATCCAATAATCAAAATCAAAGTATTTTTTTTATCAAAACGCTTAAAGTTAATTTTAATAGGACTAAAAGGCTCAATAATAAAATTCAAGTAGTTTTGCAATTGATTGTAACTAGCACTTGCAAGCATGCAAAAGAAGTGGCCACAAGACATGATTAACCTTTTGGTAAAGAAAAAAGCTCCCTGGATATTGAAAATGATGGTTTAAAGTACTAACCAAAACAATATCCCATGTTATAGCATGAAAAGGTTTGCATAATCAATAATAATAAAAAAAATCAATATATACTAATCTTATTTTGATCAATTTAAGACGATAAGTGGACTTTATTGGGTACGTTTGTTTGTATTTTGACCATTAAAGAGTTAAAAAGTCATTAGCTTGTAGAGAAATCATAAATCTATTTTGTTAACTTTCGGGAGTTTAATACATTTAAAATAGTTTAATGATTGTGTATATTAAGTATTAACATAGTCATTATCACCATCATACTCAGTATATCTCACCAGTAACCTTGGACACAAGGCAAATAACACTCAACACTCATGACAAAGGCCGATTGGTGCATGTGCCCCTTGTCGACTATCAAACAGGCGTTCATTATATAGAATTAATATATCTATTGTTATGTATATAAATGTGTGTTTATATATATACTTGAGGATGATGGTTGTTGATTCCTGGTTAGAATATGCATGATCCAGTCACATTTTCAATATATGCAGTAGTTCATGGATGGAGTATGATTCAAAGAAGGATGTCTGGGGTATCAAGCATAGTGCAGCAAGAATCTTTGTTGAATAATTGAATAGAAAGTGAAAAGCTTTTTAAGTGCTTTAGGGACAAAATAGTCAATAGTTTCTTTATTTTGGTCAGGCTAATGTAATGATCTTTGGTTTGTTTTGTTTGTTACATTATTATTGATTAGAA
Organism: Ambrosia trifida; assembly: GCA_028751855.1. Lineage (NCBI taxonomy): Eukaryota > Viridiplantae > Streptophyta > Magnoliopsida > Asterales > Asteraceae > Ambrosia > Ambrosia trifida. The sequence goes on along the minus strand of CM054124.1, from coordinate 145,372,830 downwards.
ATTAAGAAAACTTATAAAATTAAAAAAGGAAAACATAGGGAATCTGTAGAAATTGACTTGGGTGGCAGTGGGATTTAAAGATTGACTAGTGGTGTCACAAACCCTTTGCCTTTAGTGTTAAGCAATTAGATTTTTTTTTTTGGCTCTTTAGGGGGTGGTTGAGGAGGAGCTTCTCTAAGAAGACTAATAAGATTGGTTTTGCAAGATGTGGTAGTAGAGGTGGGCAGTGGCAAAATGGGGAAGTTGGACCGGATAACATTTTATATGAGTTTCTTAATAATTAGTCTGTCAAATATGATTATAGAATTATTTTACGTGGGAGTTATTACGTAGTTTATTTAATAAAATGAATTATCAGATTTTATATATTAAGAACACATTTTCTATATGTTTCTTAACAATTAGTCAATTAGTCTATCAAATATGATTATAGAATTATTTTACGTGAGTTATTACATAGTTTATTTAACAAAATGATTTTTTCAGGTTTTATATATAACAACACATTTTTGGTGGCTTATACATGCTTTTTAGATAGTGCTCTTTAAAACTAAAATATTTATTATCTTTTTAACTATTAGATATGAAAATAAATAGATTTTTTTACTTAAAAAATAAATGGGTAAAAGTTGTCTTTTGACAATATTTTTTTGCATTTTAATATCACGTAACTTTGCACTTGTAAGGATATAAACACATAACGCTTTTGCAGAGGACAAACATCATATTGTAAATAGACAGACCACCTTGCTCATGAGTGGTAAAAATCGTTTTTGGTCCGGAGTTTTAAAATCTCAATTGTATGGAATTTATTTGGCATTAAGAAGCGGGTTCTAGATAGCAAAACATTCCAAGTAATTTATATAATAATATATTGAAGAAAAGGAGAAATTTAATGAAAAGTACACTGATTATGCTTGGAAAAGTTGGTTCATGAAGTGACAGGGGACTGAACCATATTTATCTTTTAAGCTTTATTTGTGAATTTCTGTAGTTACTTCTCCCGTGGGAATACCTTCTTTTGGATTTTTACCTAAGGGGAAAGGGCGCTTCACTTGTTTTTCACTTTATTTCACTAATTTCTACTAATCCTGCACTGTTACATCACTTCACTGATTTTCTTTACTGAAACACTTTTTTGTAGACAGCACTCCACTGATTCTTTACACAACTATCAATTATTTTCACACATAATAATAATAATAATAATAATAATAATAATAATAATAGAGAGAGAAAGAAGAGACTAAAACATTAAAAAAGAATAAAATTGTGTGAAAGTTTGTGCCACATCCGTGAACCAGCACGGTAAGTAGAACCCGAATTTGGTTCACGGGACCACTACCAGCATGGGTGGCGGCGGTGTTACCGTGCTGGTAGTGGGGTACCCATAGGGCTGTTCAAAACGCTCGGCGCTCGTCGATCGCTCGCCGCTCGTTCGGAATTTGCTCGGAAATTGCTCGCTCGATTTTCTGTTCGGTTATAAACGAGCCGATCGGCTCGGTTCGGTTTGTAAACGAGCTAAGCACGAGCAAAGGTCCACTCAGATCGGTTCGGCTTGATATAATTTTATTAATTTATTATATATACACACATTAATTACATTTATATTTATAGTTTTATACATGTCACTTTATAGGATTTGACTCAATATATGCATATATACAATTATATTTATAGTTATTAGCACAGTCAACCCAATGATAACTTGACACTAAGTTTAATTGTAAAACCCTAAGTCGTGAAAAAACATGTTTGACTTGTCCACCATTAATCACCTCCAGCTATCAACCTACGCCACAACGCGACAATTGTTATCTGTAGTATACTCATCACTTCACTGGCCTCATGCTCAGGATTTTTTGACCGTTATCCCGATTGAGGGTTTAGGTCAATGTATGTCTGCAGTGGAGTACAGGGCTATACTCAAGTACCGGTTGATGATCCCTATGTATCCGGAAGATGAAACATGCCCCATCTGCCGTAAAGCTTGCATGGATAAATACAGGGAGCACGCAATTCATTGCAAAGAGCTTCCTGGGTACAAATACCGGCATGACTGGGTGAGGGATGTTTTGTGGACATCCTGAGAAGAGCTAGGATTTCTGCCAAAAAGGAGGCCCCTGTAAATTTTCTCACAGACCCTGCGGAAGGGAGATCCACCCTGCGACCAGCAGATCTGCTTGTCTTTGGCTGGGAGAGGGGGAAACATGCTTGCGTGGACCTCACAGGGGTTTCTGCTTTGGTTGGGTTAAGGGAAACAGGGTTTGTAGCTGCGTAAGCATCGAGAAAAGCGGAATCGAAGAAAGTAGATAAACATGCTAAAGCTTGTGCAAAGAACCAACATGTATTTGTCCCTTTGGCCTTTGATACCTTTGGCTCCCTAGCGCCAGAAACTATTCGTTTCTTGACCAGGGTCCAACGGGTCGTCCACAACAATAGTTCATCTCCAGGGGGGCAAGGATTTGTCTTTGGTAGGCTAGGGTTCGCAATTCAGATAGGGGTGGCGGCGCAGCTTGTTGCCCGTCTACCTTCTATTATGATGTAACTTTCGTTTTAGAAATTAAATAAAAGTTTGGTAAAAAAAATAAAAATAAGTATTAATCCTCAAATTTAATTTCCCTCACTAAACGTTAAGCAAGTTTTGATTATATTATAAGAATACAAGTAAACATAAGATTAAACAGGTAGATTCGATCATGTGTACTTACTGATAAACCTCCATCGGGGGTGGTATCAAAATTTTAATGATGAAGAATTTTATTGAAGAAGCATAACGATGGTGATGATACTTTGGTTGTTTGGATGTAATTTGAATATAAAATAACAAGTTCCAAAGCTCAGAGCAATGTACCAGAGAAAAAACGAGTCAAATAAGTTTTAAAGCATGGTGAGGGTTGGGATTAAGTTTACGCTGTTCAAAAAAAAAAAAAAAAAAGGCCTGTCATTGTGTTTACATATTTAGATTATCTTGTTATAATGTTGTTTTCTTGCCCAAATGTGTTTCTTTACAACAAAATAAAACCCAACTTTTGCATACACACCAATCTTAATTGAGACATTTTGTTGGGTTTTCTGATATTCTAAAGAGAAGGTAGTTATTGTGGTATTGAAGTTCAATTTTATTTCATCGGGATTTTGGTTGGAATGGTGTGAAAGCATATCATTCAAGCAAATTAGTCTAGAATCAAATGGTTAACTCAAACAAACCAAAAGCATCGTCAATGGTTGTTCAATCAGCAGCTCATTTACAGGCAAAAAACAAGTAATATCAGATCGCGCGCATAAACAAAATCACCTAGTAATGCGATATGAACTCAGCTCACTCGTATAAAATTAAAAAACCAGCCAATAATGCAAACAAAGTCGTTCACATAATAAATAAGCCAACCATTGTGTAAAGCTTAAGGTCACCTTCAATTAATCAATTGTGTGGGATGGATTGTTATTCTAATTGCTTCGTCAAACAATCTTATGGAAGCCACACACACGGATGTAAAATCAAAACAAACCAATTAATCTAAAAACCAATCACTTCACAGTAGGGTGTTCATCGGTTCGGTTTACGGTTTATTTGGTTTATTCGATTCAGTTTATTCGGTTTTTAAAATTTTATACCTCAAACCAAAAACCAAACCAAACCAAATTAGAAATATGAAAACCAAACCAAATTCAACCAAATTAGATTCGGTTCGGTTTCTGTTTAAAACCAAATAAACCAAATTCAACCAAACAAACTAAATTGAAACGAAGTTTTTTTTTCTCTAACTGATATACCTGTATGTTCCAAAATCCGAAAAGAAAATTTGCAATAAATATAAACTAAAAAATCAAACCACGCAAACAGAAATATTATAAAAATTAGAAATCGTAAAATGAACCTTAGTTTACTAGTTTATACTCAGATTATTACCTCTATAAATTGGCAGGCTTTATTTATTTTAGGTTGGGTTTAATATTTTGGGCTTATATATTATATATGAGTTATTAAATATTATTATTTTTATTTAATAATTAATAATTTTACCGGTTTATTCGGTTATCCAAATAAACCAAATAAAAAAAATATAGAACCAAAAACCAAACCAAACACCGAATAAGCAATTCGGTTTCGGTTAAAACCAAACCAAACATCAAATTCGTTGTTCGGATTGGTTTTTTCGGTTACGGTTACAGTTCGGTTTTCGGTTTTTATTTGGTTTGTAGTTTTTCTGAACACCCCTACTTCACAGGTTCCTTATGAATCGGTCAAACCGCTGTAGGCTGAACGAGCAGCAGGTTCGGTAACCGACTTGATCCACATAGCAGCTTGGACAATTTGGAATTTATACAAAAACAAAAGCGGAGTCTCAAGTAAAAGGAGGCAGATCTCAAACAGAAAAAACAAAATGAAGTGTCAAGTACAAGCCAGATCTACAACTCCTTACGAAAAGTGGAAGCCATGCCCGGACAAATTCAAACAGGCATGCATCGATTTAGTATTTAAGAAAAGTCAGAGCAAAACGAGCATGCCCAAACAGGCATGGATCAGTTCAATAATTTAACAACCCTACCTAATGGTTAATGAAACCAACAACCGATCATCAACGCTAAGACCGACAATGTTAAATGGGCGTGGATTGTCTCAAACACCGTCCCCAGGGGGCGTTTTTCTTCTTTTTTTGGCTTTTGGTGAAAATTTTCAAGGTGTGAAATTTGAGGGCCAATCATATTCTCCCATTTGGAGTGGAGGGACGTTTGCTCTTAGAAGCAATGGGTTTTATTAGTAAATGCAGCAACCTCAAATGAGAACAAAAAACATAACATTTGCAATTAAGAGGTGTATAGTAATGACCAAATTCTTAAATTCATAAACAAAATCTCAGGGAACAAAGAAAACAACACACAGAATACAACTATCAAATAGGTTCCAAAAGAACCCTTTCATGTTACAGAAAAAACACTAATCAAACAAACTGAATCCCATATCATCGTCACTCTCTTCCTTTGCTTCTTCCTGAAACATCCCCAAACCAAAATTCTTTTATAAACAAACAAGTTTTTAAAACCGAAAAAAGAAACAATAATCCACAAGCCCTAAATTTCTTAATTTATTTAAATATTTAGTGGTGGAATCAGATTATCATCATATACAAATTAAATTAACCTACTAAACAAACAATTAACTAGAGTAATTATGAGGGATTGCTTTTTAAAAACAGTTTATGCCATTTGTTACTTACGGCACGGGTGGAGCTGCTTTCAAATTATTGCGTTTTGGTAGTAGCCTAAAAATCAATTTCAAAACTCAACACCAAACACTAAAAACTTATTACTTCCATTTTCAAAACACAATATTTCAAAAGTCAACCCCAAACACCCTCTATTATTTTCAACTAGAGTGGTAGATTTTTTGTAAAAAAAATACAAGGCTTCCTTCCATTTGTACTCTATATAAGGCTTAGACAGTCTAAATTACTTCTCAAGGTATTGAGGTTCACTATTTATCTGTAAATATAACTTTGTGATTCTATAAAACAATAAAATAATTATTTGTAAAATAGTAATAGAGACTCCGATGTGAAATGCTTTTAAAAAATAAACAAAGTTAAAAAAAAAAGGGTCTATTTTAGTTAAACTATAGTGATAAACAAACTCTAGTTTACAAACTAATTGCTCTAATATTAACATAATTATTATTATTATTATTACAGTTATCTATGTAGAAGCATGTGAAGTGTTTATGCTAATTAACATTTTATCACTAAACAAAGCAATTAATAAACAAAACAAGGTATACCTTCTTCTCTTCAGCAGCAGGAGCAGCGTCGGCCGGAGCACCACCACCTGACGGAGCAGCGACAGCAACGGCAGCAGCACCACCACCACCAGCACCGACGTTCATGATAAGATCATCGAGACTCTTCTTCTCACACAACTTGGCAAACAAACTCGGCCAGTAGGACTCGATGTTTACGTTAGCTGCGCTAACAAGCGTAGCGATCTTCTCGGCCTAACAATAATAATAATAATAATGTAAGAAAAAAGAAGACAGCAATAATATTTGATTAAATTGAATAATATGAGAGGAGAGGAGAGGAGGAATGAAGTAGTTGATTTACGGTAATTGCGATTCCGTCGTCGTGGAGGATTAGGGAAGCGTAGGTGCATGCTAGCTCGCTAACCGCCATTGGTATAGATGGTTGATCTTGTCTTGTGCGGCGTTAATTAGGGTTTGAATGAGCTAGGGTTGGAGATTAGACCAAGTGTGTGTTTATATAGGTCGAAAAATTAGGGTCATGTTATGGGCTTTCGCCTTTTTGGAATTTCAACCCCAACTAAAGGTTTTGGCCCGACTTTAATTTTTTAAATACTAGCAAAGTTTTTAACTGTGATTTAACAATTTAGCAATGGCTAGTTTGGCTATTTATAATTAAAAAAACGTGTTTTTATTTACTCACAATAAACAAATACACTCTTCAACCTAAAAACACTTAAAAAATCACAAAGCAACTTTCGATCTTTAAAAACATGGATCCGTCACAATGGCAATGATGTTACCAACCCGCTATGGAGTTCTTTGATGAAGACGAGTATGGTACGATTAACGAACTCGAAGTTAATCTTAGCCAAATGCAGTGGCGAAGCTTGAAGATTAGACCGGCGGGGGCCGGACTCAATTTTTTTCCAATCGGTAGGGGCCGGAAGATCAAATCGGCGGGGCCGGAGTCAACCCGGACTCAATTTACCTACGAAAATCGTAAATTTCTACCACTGCGCCAAAAAACAGGGGGGCCGGGGCACCCCCTGGCCCCATGTATTCTTCGTCCCTGGCCAAATGCCACCACCGTCTCTGGATTTTGTAATTCTGGATTCGCAACCACCACCCCCAAAGCGATGTGGCAGAAGTGGTGGTAGGGGTGGTGGTCCGGCAGCTAGAGGTGGTGGCCGAGGACGGACCAGCTGGAAGGGACAAGGCGAAAGCTAAACACACTGCTAATGAAGCCGATAACGGGTTCTCAGGAGAAATTAGCAAAATAAGGACTACAATGGAGATGATGGCGAAAGCTAAAGTCGATAAAGTAAGATTGAGGAACATGGACTTTTTAACAAAAGACTTTAGCAACCTACCAATGCCTCATCAGGCGATACTTCAACGAGAAAAGGATCGTCTCGTGAAGGAATTCGAACAAGAGCTCAACGACCAAGAGGAGTAGTTTACTGGTTTTTTTATGTTTTTTTATTAATTATGTCTTTTTAATTTTTTTTATTAATGAATATTTTATGTTTATTATTTAATTTGTGTTACAAATTTAAATATTATATAAATTTAAAATAAAACAAAGTTTAAAAAATAATAATTTAAAAAAAATGGATAAAGTTGTTGCTCACCTCTACCCAAAGCTTTCCTGATTTTGGATACATTGTTAATTTGTTAATTGTTTTAGGTTAGGTGTTACCCAAAGTTTCGTGCATGTAAATGTAAAGCGCATCAGTCTATTTCGTATGTAAAATTGATATGTTATATTAGATTTCTCAACCTCGAAACACTACCGGATTATAAATCTAGTAATTTATATAAAAAAACAAAAAAAAAAAAACAAAACAGGTAACGCCAGAGTGAGCCTAGGGCTTATTGTAGCACAATATATAATATATAATATTATATAATCATGAATACTATATAATTATTCATACATAGGGTCTGTTTGGTATGGGGTAATGGAATATATGGGGGAATGGAATGAACGAGGTAATGGAATGGACAAGGTAATGGAATGGCTCATTACCATTCCATGTATTGTTTGGTTGTCATGTGGGAATGAAACAAAACATTACTTTGTGTTGTTGGATAGACAAGAAAAAACGAATGAATAAAATCGATGGTTAGTGGCGATGGAGGGTGGTGGTCAGTGGCGGTGATGGTGGGTGGTGATATGTGGCGGTAGCGGCGGTGGTGGGTGGCAGCTATGGTCGGTGGCGGCGACGGTGGAAGGTGGAGGTGGATGGTCGTAATGGTGGGTGGGTGACGACGGTGAGTAGTGGCGGTGGTGGTGGGTGGCGGTTGGTGGTGGTGATGGTAGGTGGTGGTGTGTGACGGTAGCGTGGTGGTGGATGGCGACGGCGGTGATAGGTGGTGGCGACGACGGTGGTGGGTGGCGGCAACGGTGGTGATGGGTGGAGGTGGATGGCGGTGATGGTGGGTGAGTGACAATGGTGAGTAGTGGCGGTGGTGGGTGGAGGAGACGGCGGTGATGGGTGGCGGCGGTAGTGGTGGGTAAAGGAAGTTGTGGTGAGTGATGGTGGTAGGTGGTGGAGGTGGCGGTGGGTGGTGGTAGGCGGCGGTGGGTGGTTTTGTATGGCGGCGGTGGTGGGTGGGTGACGGTGGTGGGTGGTGGCGGTGGTGGGAGGGTGAAGGTAGTGGATGGTGGCGGTGGTGGTGGTGGTGGTTGGTGGCTATGGTGGGTGGTGGCGGTGGTTAGTAGCGGTGGTGGTGGATGGTGACGGCGGTGGTGGTGGTAGGTGGTGGCGGTGGTGGGTGGTGGCGGCGGCGGTGGGTGGTGGCGATAGTGGTGGTGGGTGGTGGTGGTGGGTTATGCTTTTGTTAGTAAAGGGTGAATGGGGATGGAATGAAAAAAAAACATGGGGGGTGGATGGAATGGTTTTGAGGGAATGAAATGCCTTGTGGAATGGGTGATTCCATTCCTTTAGCCAACCAAACACATTATTTTTCATTACCTTGTAATGATCCATTCCATTCCCCCTTTCATTCCATCATACCAAACGCTACCATAATTTATAAAAAAAGCAGGTCATGCGAGAGTGAGCCTAGGGCTTATTGTAGCACCCCCAATCTATCTATCTATACAACTAATATATGAAACTCAATGTGTACACTTGTCCCTCCCACATTCATCCTTCAATTCTCTAGCCTATCATATTGTGCCAAGTGTCCAAGTGTGAGAATTTATAAAAATTTTAATTTTTTTTAAATCAAAAATCATTTATTAGTTTGGTCAAAATCGGTCATTAATATTAATTTTCCCATTAATATGTTTCCTATTTGTTAATCAAAACCAATCTTTCTAATAACTTTCTATCTTCTACTTCGTTACAAATATTAGTCTTTCTATCAAACCATCCACAGATTTACACTCGCCTTTCGATTTTCTCTTATTCGGTATGCGTTCTTTATTTTCCTCTATTATGCATTCTTTATTTTTCTCTATTACGATTTATTTTTCTGAGCTATTTGGAGGTTTTGGTCTTCTGGTTTGATTTAGGGCTCTAATCCCTTTGATTTTTGCAGATACTAGGGGATAAAATATTGGATTTTGTGATTGAAGAACAAAAGGTCTAAAACATAAAGTTATTTAAATTCTTAATTGCAATGTGGTTATATTGGGAATGACGATATCTTTTGTGGTTGTTTATTCTTATTTGCTTATTTCAGTTGGGAATAAGCAACCCTGAACACACCCTTACATTGTTTTGTTCATTTGTTTTTCAACGTTTAGGCATTGATCAAGAAGTGGGCTCCTGTTGCAATTGTTCTTGGAATTGTCATTATGCTATTCTTGGCCAAAATAAGATATGGTGATCAACACAAGGTTAGTGGGTCAATTGACAAGCCGATCTTTTCTTTCAAATCCTAAGCAAATCAAACATTTTTCATCTCGATCAAAATTCCAATACCTGGTTAGTCTTTTTATCCCCTCATTTGATGCGATTGTATATTCTTTATTGGAAATTGATTCATTGGTCTCTCTCTTTTCGCTTTTTGATCGGTACCAACGTTTTAATTTTTACATTTTTAGTTTAGTTTTTTTTTATTGGATTGGCTGGATTCTGAAGGTTATTTGGGATTTTTTCTGAAGGTTAGTTTTTTTATTGTTTTTTTTCGTGTTTTTTTTTTCTGAAGGTCTCCTCCATTTTCTCATTTTCTGTCTGATTTTGTTATTTGGGATTTTTTCAATTAATTTTTGATTTCTTCTATTTCTATTGTGTTTTGTTACTAACGTTGTCCACGTTTTACACATTCAGGAGAGTTTGAAGTATCGGTTGCTGGATTCTGAAGGTGATATTGGTTCCTGGGGTCATGAGTATGTTAGGTAATCAATTTGTTGCCTTATGTTTTAAACTACGATGATTGATACATATGCATGATAACATATGTGTTCATTGCTTTTGGTTTGGCAGGCCAAATGTCAAGAAGTCTTTCTAATATCCGTTTGAATTTTATGTTTGATCTTACTTGTGTTGGTAAAGAATGGATTGCATGTTTGTAGGAATATTTTAATTGGTTTCCAAGATTGTGGCATTAACTCTGATTGACTTGGTTTGACCAATTTTTTTATACAAAATCTTAATTTATAATTGATTTATTTGTTTGAAAGTTCAAAATTTTGTTTTGACTTTATATATTTTTTTTACGGAAACTTAATCAATATTAAGAAGTTTCCTTATCAAATCCGTAAATGTTTTCCAAGATTGTATATGTAATTTTGAATTTTCAAATTTAAATGTTTAATTGAATTTTAAATTCAAATTCAAATTGTCACACTAATTTTAGTAATTTAAAAACTTAATACATACCTTTTAATTATTAATTTTTCTATTTCTAAAAGTTCGCTTAGTTAAATTTGAAATTGATTTGTAATTTATTATAATAATATAAATTAAACTGGTTTAATAAGCTTTCATTACGTACCTAAAAATATAGAATATTTATTTGTTAAAGTTTTACTCTAATTTTAATCACAAGTATCATTTGGTAACTAATACCTTGTTGTTGCTTTTGGTTATTGTTTTTAATTGGATTATCATCTTCGAATACGATGTATTTAGTTATCTGTGAATCCGATTATCATCTTCGTCTTCAAGGTATAATTTCGTTTATTAATACAATGACTTTATTAATTTTTTTAAAATCGAAAATCTAGCCATTAAAGGCAATGGTCAACATCGGTCAAATATTAAGCACTTTCCATGTAATTTATAAAATGTTTAGTTTTTTTAAAAGTCATTAATTAAATTAAATTAGGTAATTCATTGATTAAATTAAATTAGGTAATTCATTATGATTATTTTAATTTGAATTTTCGGTCAAAACAAACATTTATCAATTGTGTAATAACATGCCACTTAATTTTTTCGTATGTAATTAATGACAATATTGACTTTTTGGTCAAAGAAAATAATTAAATTAATTATAGCCAATAAAAAAATCAATTATAAAAATAAAATATACATTGTTAACACTTTTTTTGAACATGTACTCTAAAGTATTATTTTTAGAAATTATTATATCAAATATCCTTATTTCAAAACCAACAACCTCTTCGTCTATTAATACAATGTCTTTATTATTTTTTTTTTAAATAAAAAATCTAGGCATTAAAGGCAATGGTCAACATCGGTCAAATATTAAACACATTCCATATAATTTATAAAAATTTTAGTTTTTTTTAAAATAAAAAATCATTAATTCGAATTAAATTAGGTAATTCATTAATTAAATTAAATTTGGTAATTCATTATGATTATTTTAATTTGAATTTTCGGTCAAAGCAAACATTTATCAATTGTGTAATAAAATTTCTGTTAAACTCTAAAAATATTCGAATACTAAATATTCTGTTTAAGTATTTAACTTCAAATTTTAATATTCACAATTTTAATTTTTAAATTTTGGGTAATATTATAAAAATTGAAAAATTTGAATTTTTGAATAATTATGGTAACATTAGTTTCATAATTGTGAATGATTTAAATATTTAAAAAATCCAAATTTGTTAAAACTTCGCTTTGGGCCTCCAAAATGGTGGTGGGTTGCCTAGGTTATAACACTGCAAAATCTGAACCGATGCCTTATTTTTCTAGAATTTGAATGTGATGTATTTAATTGTTACATGGGTAACTTTTAAACGTCTTTATGATAAACCAACCTTCTGAGTATTGTTCTTGAAATGATTGGAGTTGGTATACATTTGAAAGTTTAACAAGAAAAGCTTTATCCTCTTAAACATGTATATGCTAACATGCATGCAAATTAGGATTCTATTAATTTATGGTAAATGATTTTTAATAATTTGTTTCATTTAATATATACATAGGTATATATTTTAGAAAATTATAATCGTGTCAAGGTAATAACTATACCTCATGGGGAAGTAAATGAAGTACAATTTAAAGGAGCTAATTATACCTCCTGTCAAGGTAATAACTACTATGAACTTTTTTTTATAAAATTAAACAAATTGTGTTTTGTGGGTGAATACAAAAATGATGCCAGAGTTTCAAGCTACATATCTTTATACCTTCTCTCACATATAAGTTTCCTTTATTTTATAAACCGTTTTTCACCCCTTTTTTTTATTATGATCCTCACTTTTGTATTATGATATTTATATAATACAATAAGTAGATACCGTTTCGCCAATGGTTTGATAAAATTACTGTTCATTTGTTTTATTTAAAACAACAAATGTGGTGTACAAGGAAATCTTTAGAGACTTATAATTTTGCTTATATGTTTTGAAATTAACTGTAATTTCAAGATTCCAATAAAGTTCCAAAGGCGTCAATTTCCAATAAGCGTATGTTTCGCAATGACCGTCAATAAAAGCCAAGGACAGTCTTTATCTAAGGTTGGATTGTATTTAAGAGAACCTGTTTTCTCACATGGCCAACTTTATGTCGCACTGTCAAGAGTTAAAAGCAGGACAGGAGTGAAATTACTTATACTTGATGGTGATGGGAATGTGAAAACTAAAACCAGAAATGTGGTGTATAAAGAAATATTTAGTGATATTTGAATAAAATTTGTATTCGTTGTTTTATACTTTAATACAATATTTCTACTGCATTTTTCTTATACGTTATAATTCTCCAAATAGATGTACGTTGGTGAACCGCGTGTACACGCGGGCAAAAATCTAGTACATCTAATAAATAAAACTTTATTGTGACACATGGCACTCCCATATTGCACCATCAATTATCTCTCATTTCCATATTGTGCCATGTGTCTCAACAATAGAATTTATAAACTTTTCTTTTTTTTAATCCAAAATTCAATTAATATGTTGACTTTTGACCATTCTCATTTATCACAATTCATTAAAGATAAAATCATTCATTAAAGATATGATTAATTAATATGTTGACTTTTGACCATTCTCATTTATCATAATTCTTCTTCTGTACGCTACTTTTGTTGTGTTATTGTCCTAAATAAAAAATATCTATTATTATCATCATTCCTAAACACTAACCCAATCAAACCATCTTGTCGCGTCTCCATCATCGATTCTCCTTCGTTTTCCTTCAATCTTCTTCAAGGTTTCAATCTTTCCATTCTTGTGTAAAATGATTATTGTTCATCTATCTGTACTCCTGTGTTTTTGTTTTCGTGTATTTTTGTTTCAGACATCAATATATCTCGATCTGTTCATGGCGATTACTGTTTTCCTATTTTTTTAAACTGAAATCTTTGCTTTTGTGTTTGAATGTTGATACAGAAACTATGGCACAATATCAAGAAAAAGTTTGGTATTATAAGGCTTTCTTTATTTGGTTTATTTTCACAGATAACAGTTTCAATTTCTGAATAATTTTCATATTTATTAATTGTAGGCGTTTGACGTTGATTTTCAAATCGATGATTTCTTGACGGGATAAAGAGAGAACTGATGGTTCATTTAAGATCATTTGCAAATTTTCTTCGATCAAACTACGGAATTAGCAAGGTATTATGTGAAGTTTCTGCTATGAACATCATTTTAATCGATTTTATGTTATGATGGAAGGCCGAGCATGTTCATATTGATTAATTATTATCGGATTGATTATTGGTGGATCATACAGATGATGATTAGTATGGATTTTGGCCGATTATTTTCAACAAGATCCTATGCGCATAGTGTGCACACTGGAAACTATTGGCCATTGATTGGTATCATGTTGAACTCCAAGGTATGATCGTGTATTTCACATTATTTTGGTTGTCTAGGTATGGGTTGTCATGTTCTTGGGGTCCTTTGTTGTTTGTTGAAATAGTTTAAGAATGATTGTTTTGTTTGGTTGGTGATTAGAGTTAGCTGATTATGATTAATGTTTGATTCTGATTATGTGTCGATTTAAAATAACGTAGTTGTTTCTAGGCATTAGACCGAACCCAAACTTAGCCATTGAATTCGGCTAAGCTTTGGTTAATCATCACATATTTTTTCGTTCATGTTCATAAGTTCTTATTCGGCTAAGATTGTTTAAAGGGTTCAAGAATTTTCATCAATTGTTCTTACTTGTTCTTGAGGATTTAATATGTTTTGGATCTTCATATGCTTGAGAGAATGTTTTTTTAATGAAAATCTTTAGCTTGGTTGGTGATTGGATGGATCATGGATCTTGGATGTGGGTGCACCCGATTGCATCGTGTCAAAATCGGAAAGTGGTTTAATTTTTTTTTAAAAGAATCTATAATCTTTCCTATTTTCAAGCTTCTAATTTTATGGAATGATTTAAAATTTTCGATTTATGGGGATATGGAATTGAATGATATTTTTTAATGTGGATATAATTTTATGGTATGATTTAAAACTTCTGATTTAGCTGTATCATGTGTGTTTGATACATCTAATTTTATGATCCTGGCGATTAATCTACTATACCTTTTTCTTTTGAAACTAGATCGTTCTTCCAATCTGCCTTAAACACAAAAGTGATGGGTCTTTCTTGAAACAAAATCAATTGTTGTAGGCACGCCACTCAATCGGTTGTAAGTTTTCATTCTCCTTATTATTTTGTTCATTAATTGTTCAATTTCCTATGTTACTTTTCTATATTGTTCAAATCTTTTTTATAATTATCACTGATTTATTTTTTTCAAAATTATGTTTTGTATATTAATCAAAACCTAAATTTTGGTAAAATAATTATATATTAACTATATTTACGCCCATTCCAAATTCAAAGATTTTACCATATAAACAATTGTTTGACTTTTTAAAAAAATTAAATTTGAAAATCCCATATTTTTCGTAGATAATAAAATACACCTTAAATTTTGGTAAAATAATTATATATTAAATATATTTACGCCCATTCTAAATTCAAAAATTTACCTTAATTATCTGAAATTCAAAACCTAAAATTCTAAATTAAATAACTTCCATTAGATTAACGTCCATTACTAACAAATATAACATTATAAAATGAAAATATCATAACCAAAAAACTTTTTCATATTATTTATTAACACAACCATATAAACTTAGATTAATGTTATAGATTATACCTAAACCACGAGATTATAGCTCAGTGGTTTGGGGAAATGATATTTTCTTTGGCCACTTGGTCTGATTCCTGATTCACCGGGTTTTATCGGCTCTTTATCGTCATGCCCTCGGGTGGGTAAAAGGTCGGGTTTTCCCCAGAACTGGTGGGTGTTACCTACCCATCAATAAATGAGAATGAGAAAGGAAACTGACGTAAATTAGGAACTCATTAAATTTCCTTATTACATTCAATTTACTCACTTCCTAAATTTAGTGTAATTTATATTGTTAATAAGTTAAATTTCGAATTTTGAAATTCAAAATTCAAATTAAAATTCACAATATTTAAATTCGAATTATACAAAATCTCAAATTTTTAGTTTTGATTAATAATGGTAAGAAATTACACATACTAATTATACTTTTAATTACGCATTTAATAATATTCAAAGTCTCTACATAAGTAGTGTCAACTCTCCAATTAATACATTAATTGATCCTATTAATTGTGTTATATTATTCTAATATTAGTTTAGATTATATTGGTAATCAATTAAATATCAAATTTTGAATTTCAAATTTCAAATTAAAGTTCGAAATATTTAAATTCGAATATGACAAAATTTAAAATTTTGGTTAATAATTTTTAAGAAATTAAACATACTAATTATCCTTTTATTCACACAGTTAATATAATTCAAAGTCCCTAAATAAGTTGTGTCAACTCTTATTAATACATTAATTGATCCTATTAATTACTCTATATTATCCTAATATTAGTTTAACTTATATTGGTAATCAATTAAATAACAAATTATCAATTTCAAATTAAAATTCGAAATATTTAAATTCGAATTAGACACAATTGCAAATTTTTAATTTCGTTTAATAATCGTAAGAAAGTACTCATACTAATTATCCTTTTAATTACACATTTTGAATGACTTAATCTTTAAAAAAAAAAATTGAATTAAAGTTAATAATGGTAACCATTATACCTATTTATTATCTTTAAATTATGATTTCCTAATATATTTAAAATATAACAATTAATAATTTTGGTTGTAACTTTCTCAAATTAATTACAAGTAAAAATTAAAATTTTAAATACTAGAATTTGAAATTATAGATTTCTGTTAAACTTTAAAAATATTTGAATACTAAATGTTTTATTTAAATATTTAATCTCAAAAATTTGAATTTAAGATTTATGGTAACATTTAGATTATATTTAATTAACGCATTTAAAATATTTAATTCAAAATTTTGAATGATTTGAATATTTAAAATTTTGATTACTAGAATTTAAATTGATAGATTTCAATTAAACTTTATAAATATTCAAATATTAAATGTTCTATTTAAGTATATAATTTCATATTTTGATATTTATAATTTTAATTTTTAAATTTTTTTAACATTATAAAAATTCAAAATTTTGGATAATAATGGTAACAATAAGACTTAATTATAACATTTAATTCAAATTTTGAATTATCTGAATATTTTAAAAAATTTCAAACTTTGAATTTAAATTCATAATTATAACAATTAATCCTACTATGATCATTAAAATAGAGATATTATAATTAGAGATTTCCTAATATATTTAAAATT
The DNA here is from genome assembly GCA_028751855.1 of Ambrosia trifida. Lineage (NCBI taxonomy): Eukaryota > Viridiplantae > Streptophyta > Magnoliopsida > Asterales > Asteraceae > Ambrosia > Ambrosia trifida. The sequence continues at coordinate 145,355,956 of CM054124.1, read as the reverse complement.
TAACAAATAATAGTTTTGAAATTTAACAAATAATAGTTTTAGTTATAAATTTCTCAAATTAGTTACAAGTTAAAATTCAAATTTTGAATACAATAATTTGAATTGATAGATTTAAGTTAAACTTTATAAATATTCAAATATTAAATGTTCTATTTAACTATAGAATTTCATATTTTAATATCTATAATGGTAACAATTAGACTTAATTATAACATTTAATTCGAATTTTGAATGATCTGACTCAAACGGTGTCTTACTTTTAACATTTTATCAGAAATAGTTTTCACTACTATTTATTTTTTACTAGAAAATACTCCTCAAATACCATCTGATAACAAGATTCCATTGAAGTTCCAAAGGCGTCAATTCCCAATATCTGTATGTTTCGCAATGACTACCAATAAAAGCCAAGGACAATCTCTATCGAAGGTTAGATTGTATTTAAGAGACCCCGTATTCTCACATGGCCAACTTTATGTCGCATTGTCAAGAGATAAAAGCAGGGCAGTGGTGAAATTACTTATACTAGATAATGATTGGAATGTCAAGACTAAAACAAAAAATGTGGTGTATAAGGAAATATTTAGTGATATTTTAATAAAATGTGTATCCCTTGCTTTTGAATTTTAATAAAACATTTCTACTATATTTTGTTTATAGGTGTTACCACTCAAAATAATTGTAAGTTGTTGAACCGCATGTCAACGCGGGCAAAAGTCTAGTCTACTATAATATATAAATAAAAATTTATGTGGGACACATGGCACATTTTGAGAGCCTATTGAGTTTTTTTTTTCCCGCTCATTTACATATTCTTCCTTTGTAAGCTACTTTTCTTCTTTCCTATTTATTCTCACAAATCCTAACAAGAAAAAAAAAACAAAAGAAAACAAACAAACAATGAAGGAATTAGTGGACTGATTAGTAACAAAATCATGCGTTTTTAAGTAAATGATTGACTTGACTGCAAGCATATGCACCTTATATATTTGTTACCCATTATTTATGGAATATTTTGATAACATGAATTTACTGCATTTTTAATTGAATTTTAGACCTTAAGTTTGTATGACGGTGTCGTGTAAAAAAATGAAAACTTAATCTGAAATTGTATTTGTTTATTCGTGGTGAGTCATACTTTCTTAGCGACCTATAGGGTCATATAAACTTTTGTTGTGTATAAAAATATAAATTGACTATAGGCTCAATTTTGTGCAGGATCATATGAAAGTATGCATTAAAATTGATTCACTAGAACAAAAGATACAACTCTTAATAAGTAAACAATTGCCTATATATTTTAGAGTGAACGCATATTCTTCGGCAATCGGGTATGGATTTTTAATCTTTGATTAGCAGTTAATACTGTTAAAGGTTTTAGTTTTTGTCAACATTGAAGAAGTAAGAACCTGTGTGATGCTCTGAATCTTCTAGATGATACAAAAAGGGTCTTTCCCAGTTCGTTCAAAGATGATAGTGAAGGTTGTTCCTACAAAACAAAACACCGTTAGGACTCGCCACAGGATTGGGGGTAACCCTGTGACCACCCTCCGGCGTGAGAATAAGTATTGTTTTCTAATGAGGAAGAATGTAGTATATAGTGGTAGTAGAGATCGTGATGATGTTTGTGACATCTGTCACTTTTCTTTTTATTGTACATTTCTATGTACGTTGAAACCTCAATTAATACGACGATGCATTTTTATCATTTTCGAATGTTCAAAAAAATATTCTATGACACATACGGATTTATTTAATCATACTATAAGCTTTTAACGATATAAGAATAGATGAAATATTGTCAAAAAATAAAAAGCTTGGGCCGGGATTCGAACCCGAGCCCATAGCCGGTTCACTACACACCACACACAAACCAACTAGGCTACACCATCCTTTCTGTTTTGAAACACACACGAATTAATTATATATCTTGTGTTTAATCGACCAGTTTGACTTGAAAAAGTCAACTGCATCGAACAACCATCATCATCAACATTCTATACGCGTTAATTGATCCTGAAATGGAATGGTATTGAATCCCTTTGACCATTACGCGTCAATCACAGCTGCAATCACCATTAAAACTTCCCAATTTTCGACTATTCGCGCGTCATCACATTCAAGACGGGTCAACTTGCCTAATCCATCAACCCAAGCCTCCCCCTATAAATTGAATCCCTCATTTCAATCATCACTCGCCGAAAACCTCCTAACCACCTTCAATTTCTGTTAAACAACCTGCAAGCGAAGCCTTTTTGAGTCGCGTTTGACTTTCGCAGTTGACCGAGCATTATACCCGATATCCATCTTGTAAGTCCATTTTTTTGGTTGGGTTATGTTCATCGGCACCCTAAGATCAATAGCCCCAAAGATTCAGGGGCTATTGATCACTAATTATGGTGATTGAAAATCTAGGGCTCGAATTGGGTAAATTGGGGAAGAACACGCGAGCATTCAACATATATAATTATTTTGAAACAAAAACTCAACAACCAACTGACCTAGGTCAGTTGGTTTACACGCGTAAAGGTGGAACCTGAACCGGCCTTTGGCCAAGGTTCGAACCCCACAAAACTGTTTTATTTTTTCTTATTTAAACCAATTATCAAAACCAACACATTTAACCTATATAATCAATTACAATCCAGTTTAACTCGTTCTTAGGGTGTGGCTCAGTTGGTGGCCACGCTTGTGATAAAACCCGAACCGGCCAGAGGCCCGGGTTCGACTCCCATAACCAACAAACATTTTTTTTTGCCATTTTTATATATATACTTAATATATTAAATCTTTTAAAATAGTTTTTAAATATTAAAAGTGGTTTATAAATTCTACAAAAATTACTGTATGATCTTCTAATGATAAAGTTCATCATACAATTTTTAGTTTTTCAAAAATAATTTATTTAATATATATTATTAATAATACAGGTTTATTCATTTATAATTATAAAATTTAATAAAAATATCTAAACGATTTTATAAGATTCCACAAAAATTATTCTCAACATGTATAGCCTTAAACATTTCAGAAATTATTTTTATTTTAGAAAAACCGTTCATTTTATATTTTTAATTAATTTTTGTTAGTTTTAATCATAAATAAATCATAATAAATTCATTTTTCAATATTTTTTCACCAAAATTTTATATAAATTATTTCTATTTATTTAGAACTGAAATACAATTTTTAATCCAAAAATTCTTTAATTTTAATATTTTTAAATATTAAAATTATATTTTGACAAATTGAAATAAATAGATTAAATATTCTATTTTCAAGAAAATAATTTTAGAAAAATTATTTTCATACTTAAAACTTTATATTATGACCATCATTAACTTAAAAATTTACAAAAAGACTTTTGTTTATTTATTTATTAAAATTCTTATATTTAATAAACAATTTGATATTTAATCAAATAAATACTTATCCCCAATTCGAAACCCTAGAAATACATGTATCCTAGAATTATTTCCCTTACACATTATCAAATTCTTTAGGTTAATCCTTTGGGATAATTCCAACTCAAATTTCGTTGTCCAGTTGAATTTCAAGCTATTACGTGAGCAGTGAGTATTTCCTATCCCCTTTTTGCTTTTATTCATTTTTGGGGTGTTACATGTACACTATTACAATTTCAAATACAAGTTTACATTTTCACAATACAATTCTAGTACTATGTGCATTGCTTACAACGTGTTTTATGCTTAGACAATACATGTGGATTACATTTGTACTTAGTGAAATCATTAACATGGTACAAGCCAACCTTAACATTGGATAGCGCTATTTGGATTGACAACCCGCCTAGATTGATTCTCCCCCTTTTTCATCGGAGAATCCGTGGCCATTGTTAAGTTTTTTTATCCATTTATTGGATAAGTACACCGCCGTTCATTTAGTACATTATACAGTCACATGATTGATTTCGCTCATTTGTATGATACATAGTTTACATATTTGCACTGTAGCTTGCACTTGAATTGTATACCTTTTCAACTTACTATATATATTAAAACTGGGAATGCTCACCAACATTTCATATGTTGACCATACCTATTTTTGTACATGTTTCAGGTACAGTTTGATCTAGTGCTTTAGCAAGGGACTTTTAGTGCTTATTTTAATCAGTTACTTCAATACTTACGTTTCATTTAGACATTGTATTTTCCACTTCAATGTAAGACAATTTTGGCTTATTCGATAATATTTACATTTTAGTACCATGTGCTTTTGAACAATCGTCACTACGTGACACCTCGATGATTCCGCCATCGGTTGGGGTGTTACAGATTGGTATCAGAGCCATGGTTATAGGGAACTAGGTTATTAGATGAATTGGCCTAGACTATAACCGAATTTCAACTTTCAGGTACAACATTTCCTAATTTATCATTCCCCTTATTTCCCTCCACTTTCCTCCCTCAATCTTTCCCCTTCTTCCCCATTTCTCATTATCTTTCATCATGGTGTATAGAGATGGTGTCCTACAAGGAGTGGAAAGACTACATCATCATGGAGCGGGAGCAGTACCTTTCATGAAGACACTCTTAGGCATAATGCCTACTCTTATTTTTGCTCCTTCAAAGTTGTTGAACTTTAATGAGTGTGATGAGGACACGTGCAATCTGGAAGGGTGGATGCCTGTACACTGGGTTTTGTGGCATAGGCAAGCATAGCGCATAAATCCATTTACGGACCTGTTATGCTTACCTGGGGATTCCTGGAGTGAGTGTCCACTTATAGGCTAAAGCATGTCTTCTTTGATCACCATTGGGTTTAATTCCTTTGAAAAGTCAACGTTCTTGTTGGGCTTTATAGCTAGACAAGGGCAATCCAAGCATTCTATGCAAATTTTTCAATGATACACTCTTATTTCACATACAATATCTTGTATTCATAATCATTTGTACAATTATACACTTACATTTTATAATCTCATAATTTTTCATTGACTGCCTTGTAGATGTCTGCTCGCCGCATGCTCCGTGATGCTAGCCAACGCACTGTTCGTGCTTCTGGACAACGTTCTGACCGTCGCCTCGCTTCTCTAGTTGCTGAGCAAATTGCTGCAGTGATCCCAAATCTTGTTAGTGAGTTAACCCAAAACAGCAACAGTGCCAACACAGAGGGTGCAACTCAATTTCGGTGCACTTTCAAACACTTCAACTCATGCAACCCCACAAAATTTACTGGTGAGGAGGGTGCTACTGGCCTCCTCCAATGGTTTGAAAGTATGGAGAGTACCTTTGTGAACAGCGAGTGTCCTGATGACCTCCGCGTTCGCTATGTGTAACATTTCGCATTTAACTATTTATACGTTACGGATTAAAACGACAAGCCCTATTATTTTTGGTGATATTTTGAACCCCTATACAATGATAATTATGTATATATATATATATATAATAATAATAATAAAAATAATTATAAGATTTGTTCAATTATGTTAAGCCCACAACACAAATTAACCCACCCTTTCTTTAAACTCGGCCCAGCCCACACCCTCACCCAGCCCAACAGCCTCAGGCCCAAACCCCCTTATCCTCTTGGCCTCCCCCTTATCAAAAAAAAGAAAACGTGCTGCTCCTGAGGCTCGAACCGGAGACCTCCCACACACAACACACGCGTATAACCAGCTGCTCCACTCCTCTTAGTTGGTTTAAACCCAACTTAAAACATATTTAACCCCTTCTAACTTTGTTTCTTCTCCTTCCCTATTCGAACAGCAGACCCAGACGTGATGTTTATTTATTTTTTTTTCTTTTCTTTTGACCATCCAATTAACTAAATTGACACACTTAAATTTATATATGGAATGATTACATGATTATCGGACCTTTATGACTAGAATGCACGTCAATTATCAATCAATTGATAATTAATTGACCATTAACGCGCATAATATTTAATTTTTGGTCAATTCTTACCAATTCTTCAATCCAGTGATTAACACTATAAATTAAACCTCTTCGAACCTTCACAACTCACCACTAATCCTTCCTACATCTCCAATTTCTTCATATAAGCTTCTGTTCAGGATTTACAACCGTGTGTTTGACTTTTTGTCTGACTAATCGTGCGAGCTCAAAACGAGATTGTAAGTAGCATTTTTTTATGGGTTTTGATCATCGGCTATCAACAAGCAATAACCCTATGATGAATCGGGTTATTGCTTGTTAGATTGTGCGATTGTAAAATCTAGGGCACGAAATCAACTTTGGGGAAGAAGACTAGAATTCCCATCTGTATAAAATCAATTCGTATTCAAATAAAACACAAACAGACGAGCAGGTCAGTTGGTTGTGTGCATTGTCTGAACCCAGTGAGGAGACGGGTTCGATCCCTAGCATAAGCAAGTTTTTTTTTCATAAACTTTTTATACTTATATATTTATTTACACTTTTAAAAATAGATTTAAAAATACCAAAACAACTTTATAAATCCTATAAAATTTATTTTACACAATTCAAATGGTTAAGTTTATTAAACAAATTTTTAGTTTTTCAAAAATCTTTTATTTATTATTTATAATAAATATTACAAGTTTATTCATTTATAATTGTAAAATTCTATAAATATATCAGAACAATCTTATTAATTTCCACAAAAATTATTCTAAGTTTATATAACAATAAACTTTTCTGAAATGATTTTTATTTCAGAAAAATCATTTATTTAATATTTTTAATCAATTTTTGTTAGTTTTAATCATAATTAAATCATAATAAATCCAATTTTTATTATTTTTGCACCAAAATTTTATACAATTTATTTTTAAATATTTAGAACAGAAATATGATTTTTAATATAATAATTCTTTAAATTTTGTATTTTTGAAAATTAAAGTTAAATTTTGGCAATTTGTAATAAATAGATTTAAAAATCTATTTTAAAAGAAATAATTTTATAAAAATTATTTTTATACTTCAAACACATTATTGTGAGCATTCTAAATTCAAATTTTATAAAAAGGCTTTCTTTTATTTAATTATCAAATTTCCCTTTATTTAATTAACATTTTATTTTAAATTCAACAATTGGATATCCCCAAATTCGAAGCCCTAGAAACTTATACATTTATAGACTTGGTAGACTTAGACATATATATTACCTCATTATAGGGTGATACTTGATACATTGGGCAACACACTATTTTTCAAGAGATAACGTTTTGCTAAGGTGAGTTTACATAGCCCCTTTTCTCTATTTTTACTATTTTTGGGGTGAAACATGTTTAAACATTTTATACTATCATTTACTCATATTTACTTGTGATTCAAGTACATCATTATTCTATTATTTGACTGTAACAAAAAGACACAGTACAATCATTAACAATGATCAAGCCGCCTGTTTAGATTATAGCGCTATAGGTTTGACAAACCCATCCCCCGCGTAGACTTAGGGATGATCGATAACAGTAATAACATTTAACTAACTTGCGAGTTAGTCAGCAGTCGACACAAGGTTTGGTTGTACAAAGACGCATTGTTACATGTCGGTATCATATTCTATCATCATACAACTTTGAATGTTGTACAAACTATTGTTATCAATTATTTTCAAAAACCTATGTATTCTCACCAACTTTTGTTGACCCAAAATATTTTCAACTTAACATGTTTCAGGTTCTACTTGCTTGAAGATTTGCTTGAAGATATGTGCATAGTTTTATTCAATTTGATGTACGAATTCTTGTAGATCAATTGTATGTAATTTACTTAAATCATTTAATGGAATTTATTATTCACCATGAGCTACTGAACGATCATCACTACGTGACATCCCGATGTTTCCGCCATCGGTTGGGGTGTTACACTATGCTACCAGTGTCCTTCAAAAGGGGGCACTAACCTGGTGGAATGGTGAAAAGCGCAATCGGGGCGCTGATGTTGCTTTATCTTTGTCTTGGGCTGAGGTTAAGGAACTCATGATCGCCAAATTCTTCCCTAGGAACGAAATCAGGAAACTAGAGGAAGAGTTCCATGGGTTGAAACAAGACAGTGGTGAAAATCTTGCGTACAACACTCGATATCATGAACTCAGCATATTGGTTCCACACATGGTTACCCTGGTCTCTCGAGCAATCGAGAAATATATCGAGGGATTGCCTGACCTAATTCAAGACGTAGTCATTGGAAGCAGACCCACTACGGTGGAAGAAGTCATCCAGCTTGCAGCCTCCTTGACTGACAAGCACGTGAAAAAGGGAAATCTGGTTAGGAAAGGAACCAAGAAACCAGCTGAGAAGACCCCCGCCCCTACTACTGAATCATCAAGAGTTGCTGTAGACAATACCGGTTCCAACACTAGGAAGCGGAAGTCCAGAGGTAGAAACTACGCCGTTGTAGCCCCAGTAACCCAGGCTCCAATAGCCCAGGCTCCAATGGCTCAGGCTCCTCTTGTTAAGAAGGTTTATAGTGGAAACTTACCCAAGTGTGCCACCTGTCAGTACCATCACCCCTCAAATTTTCCTTGTCGCCACTGTACCACCTGTGGTAGGTACGGTCATGTAGCTGCCACATGTCGATCAGTGCTTCGACCTCAACCAATCAATGCTCAACCAGTTAACCCTCAACCAGCCAACCCTCAACCAGCTCGCCAAAACCCACAACCCATAGCATATGGTCGAGCTTGCTTCAATTGTGGTGATCCAAACCACCTTACAAATCAGTGTCCAGCACTTGTCCCAGCAAACCGTGCAACAAACCCAGTGGCTCGTGGTAGGGCTTTCAACATCAATGCAGCAGAAGCCCAGGAAGCAAATGATGTGGTGAATGGTACGTTTTTACTTGATGGTCATTATGCTTCGATTTTATTTGATACTGGTGCGGATAAAAGTTTTTGTCATTAGCATTCGAACCTTTACTATCCCACACTCGCTCTAGATTAGGAGCGCCTTTCACTGTCGAGGTCGCGGATGGTAAACCCATCTCAATCGATTCCATCATCCAGGGTTGTACTCTTAGCCTTAACGAACATGACTTCACCATTGATCTCATACCCATGAAATTGGGAAGCTTTGATGTCATCGTGGGTATGGATTGGCTTTCTAAACATCATGCTGAAGTTGTCTGCTTTGAGAAATTTATTCGGTTTCCTCTCGCATCGGGTGACTTTTTACGGGTTTATGGTGAGAAACCATCCAGTGGTCTTAAACTCATGTCATGCACTCAAGCACAAAAATATCTACGTAAGAAATACGTAGCTTTCTTGGCCCATATCGTGGAAAAGAAGGGTAAAGACAAGAGTATCCAAGATGTTCCTGTTGTTCGTGAGTTTCCAGAAGTCTTTCCTGATGACTTACCTGGACTTCCACCGGTGCGTCCTGTTGAATTTCGTATTGACCTTGTACCCGGTGCCACGCCCGTTGCAAAATCTCCATATCGTCTTGCACCTTCTGAGATGCAAGAACTTGCGAGTCAACTTCAAGAGCTGGCAGAAAAGGGTTTCATTCGTCCCAGTTCATCACCTTAGGGAGCTCCAGTCTTATTTGTAAAGAAGAAGGATGGATCTTTCCGAATGTGTATTGATTATCGGGAGCTGAATAAACTCACCATTAAAAACCGTTACCCTTTACCCCGCATTGATGATCTTTTTGATCAACTTCAAGGTTCGACTTGCTTCTCAAAGATCGATCTTCGTTCGGGATATCACCAACTTCGAGTTCATGAAGACGATATCCCAAAGACAGCTTTTCGTACACGCTATGGTCATTACGAGTTCATGGTTATGCCTTTTGGACTAACGAATGCACCCGCTGTCTTCATGGATCTCATGAATCGCGTGTGCAAACCCTTCTTGGATAAATTCGTAATCGTTTTCATCGATGACATTCTCATTTACTCCAAAACCAAATCAGCCCACGAACAACACCTTAGACAAATTTTGAGTCTTTTGAAGAATGAACAACTGTATGCCAAATTCTCCAAGTGCGAATTTTGGCTTAAGGAAGTTCAATTTTTGGGACACATTATCAGTGATAAGGGAATACACGTGGATCCAGCTAAGATCGAGGCTGTTAAAAATTGGATTACACCCAAGTCTCCCACGGAAGTTCGCTCTTTTCTTGGCTTAGCGGGTTATTATCGTCATTTTATTCTCAACTTCTCCAAGATTGCCTTACCTCTCACTTCTTTGACCCATAAAGATAAACCATATGTATGGGGACCCAGTCAGGAAGAAGCATTCCAGACATTGAAGCAGAAACTGTGTGATGCTCCAATCCTCACTTTACCTGACGGCAATGAGGATTTCGTGGTTTATTGTGATGCCTCTAACGAAGGTCTTGGTTGTGTTCTCATGCAACGAGGCAAGGTTATAGCATATGCATCACGACAACTGAAAAACCATGAGAAAAATTACACTACCCATGATCTTGAACTCGGAGCGGTCGTTTTCGCACTTAAGATTTGGAGACACTATTTATATGGTACAAAATGTGTGATTTTCACGGACCACAAGAGTCTTCAATACATTTTCAACCAGAAAGATCTGAATATACGACAACGACGATGGGTCGAGTTGTTAAACGACTACGACTGCGAGATTCGCTACCACCCTGGCAAGGCGAATGTTGTAGCCGATGCCCTTAGTCGTAAAGATCATGCCCAGCTTTATTGTGCACAGGTCCAGTCTGATATCAAACTCCGCATCATTGAAGCCCAACATGTCTTTGTTACTGAAGGCAACATGTACGAAGAAATGTCGTGTGGAGCCGAGAATCAGTTGGAAACCAAAAACGGTTTACTTTACTTCATGAACCGTCTTTGGATCCCTGATCGTGACAACCTGCGTACCTTCCTCATGGACGAGTCCCATAAGTCTCGTTACTCCATTCACCCTGGTGCAGATAAGATGTATCAGGATCTGCGTACCTTGTATTGGTGGCCCGGTATGAAGAAGGACATAGCTCTTTATGTGGCTAAATGCCTTACTTGTTCCAAGGTCAAAGCTGAGCACCAACGTCCATCTGGTTTACTTGTGCAACCAGAAATTCCAGTGTGGAAGTGGGAGAACATTGCTATGGACTTCATCACGAAGCTTCCACGCACCACTCGTGGGCATGACAGTATCTGGGTCATCGTCGATCGATTGACCAAATCTGCTCACTTCCTACCCATTCGTGAGACCTACACAGCTGAGAAACTGGCTAAAATCTACATCAGTGAGATTGTCAGCCGTCATGGTATTCCTCTAGACATTATTTCCGATCGTGATAGCTGTTTTACTTCTTGCTTTTGGCAGACATTTCAGTCCGCACTTGGTACACAACTGAATCTTAGCATGGCTTATCACCCACAGACGGATGGTCAAACTGAACGAACCATCCAAACATTGTAGGATATGCTTAGAGCGTGCATCATCGACTTTGGTGGCAATTGGGACACGCATTTACCTTTGGTTGAGTTCTCGTATAATAACAGCTACCATTCCAGTATTAACATGGCACCATTTGAGGCACTTTATGGTCGCAAATGTCGTTCCCCTGTTTGTTGGAGCGAGGTTGGTGAAACACAAATCACCGGTCCCGAACTAATACAGAAAACGACAGACAAAATTCTTCGCATTCGTGAGAACTTGCAAGTTGCTCAAAGCAGACAGAAGAGTTATGCCAATCAAAGGCGCAAGACTCTAGAATTTCAAGTCGGAGACATGGTACTTCTCAAGGTTTCACCTTGGAAGGGTATATTTCGATTTGGAAAGAAAGGGAAACTTGCACCTCGGTTTGTAGGCCCTTTTAAGATCCTTGAGCGAATTGGGAAAGTGGCTTACAAGCTCGATTTACCACCAGAGCTCAGTAATGTTCATCCAACGTTTCACGTTTCTAATCTTAAGAAGTGTTTGGCTGAAGATAACCTCCATGTTCCTTTAGAGGATATCCAGATTGACGAGTCGATGCGCTTCATAGAAAAACCTGTGGAGATTATGGATCGAGATGTCAAGACGCTTAAGCGAAGCCGAATTCCAATTGTCAAAGTTCGTTGGGAATCCAAACGAGGCCCAGAGTTTACTTGGGAGCGTGAGGACCAAATGATGTCAAAGTATCCTCATCTTTTTCCAGAGACTACCACTTGAAGGAATTTCGGGACAAAATTTCTAAAAGTAGGGGATGCTGTGACATCCGTCACTTTTATTTTTATTTTACATTTCTATGTACGTTGAAACCTCAATTAATACAACGATGCATTTTTATCATTTTCGAATGTTCAAAAAAATATTCTATGACACATACGGATTTATTTAATCATACTATAAGCTTTTAACGATATAAGAATAGATGAAATATTATCAAAAAATAAAAAGCTTGGGCCGGGATTCGAACCCGAGCCCATAGCCGGTTCACTACACACCACACACAAACCAACTGGGCTACACCATCCTTTCTGTTTTGAAACACACACGAATTAATTATATATCTTGTGTTTAATCGACCAGTTTGACTTGAAAAAGTCAACTGCATCGAACAACCATCATCATCAACATTCTATACGCGTTAATTGATCCTGAAATGGAATGGTATTGAATCCCTTTGACCATTACGCGTCAATCACAGCTGCAATCACCATTAAAACTTCCCAATTTTTGACTATTGGCGCGTCATCACATTCAAGACGGGTCAACTTGCCTAATCCATCAACCCAAGCCTCCCCCTATAAATTGAATCCCTCATTTCAATCATCACTCGCCGAAAACCTCCTAACCACCTTCAATTTCTGTTAAACAACCTGCAAGCGAAGCTTTTTTGAGTCGCGTTTGACTTTCGCAGTTGACCGAGCATTATACCCGATATCCATCTTGTAATTCCATTTTTTTGGTTGGGTTATGTTCATCGGCACCCTAAGATCAATAGCCCCAAAGATTCAGGGGCTATTGATCACTAATTATGGTGATTGAAAATCTAGGGCTCGAATTGGGTAAATTGGGGAAGAACACGCGAGCATTCAACATATATAATTATTTTGAAACAAAAACTCAACAACCAACTGACCTAGGTCAGTTGGTTTACACGCGTAAAGGTGGAACCTGAACCGGCCTTTGGCCAAGGTTCAAACCCCACAAAACTGTTTTATTTTTTCTTATTTAAACCAATTATCAAAACCAACACATTTAACCTATATAATCAATTACAATCCAGTTTAACTCGTTCTCAGGGTGTGGCTCAGTTAGTTGCCACGCTTTTGATAAAACCCGAACCGGCCAGAGGCTCGGGTTCGACTCCCATAACCAACAAACATTTTTTTTGCCATTTTTATATATATACTTAATATATTAAATCTTTTAAAATAGTTTTTAAATATTAAAAGTGGTTTATAAATTCTACAAAAATTACTGTATGATCTTCTAATGATAAAGTTCATCATACAATTTTTAGTTTTTCAAAAATAATTTATTTAATATATATTATTATTAATACAAGTTTATTCATTTATAATTATAAAATTTAATAAAAATATCTAAACGATTTTATAAGATTCCACAAAAATTATTCTAAACTTGTATAGCCTTAAACATTTCAGAAATTATTTTTATTTCAGAAAAACCATTCATTTTATATTTTTAATTAATTTTTGTTAGTTTTAATCATAAATAAATCATAATAAATTCATTTTTCAATATTTTTGCACCAAGATTTAATATAAATTATTTCTATTTATTTAGAACTGAAATACAATTTTTAATCCAAAAATTCTTTAATTTTAATATTTTTAAATATTAAAGTTATATTTTGACAAATTGAAATAAATAGATTAAATATTCTATTTTCAAGAAAACAATTTTATAAAAATTATTTTCATACTTAAAACTTTATATTGTGACCATCATTAACTTAAAAATTTACAAAAAGACTTTTGTTTATTTATTTATTAAAATTCTTATATTTAATAAACAATTTGATATTTAATCAAATAAATACTTATCCCAATTCGAAACCCTAGAAATACATGTATCCTAGAATTATTTCCCTTACAGATTATCAAATTCTTTAGGTTAATCCTTTGGGATAATTCCAACTCAAATTTCATTGTCTAGTTGAATTTCAAGCTATTACGTGAACAGTGAGTATTTCCTATCCCCTTTTTGCTTTTATTCATTTTTGGGGTGTTACATGTACACTATTACAATTTCAAATACAAGTTTACATTTTCACAATACAATTCTAGTACTATGTGCATGTCTTACAACGTGTTTTATGCTTAGACAATACATGTGGATTACATTTGTACTTAGTGAAATCATTAACATGGTACAAGCCGACCTTAACATTAGATAGCGCTATTTGGATTGACAACCCGCCTAGATTGATTCTCCCCCTTTTTCATCGGAGAATCCGTGGCCATTGTTAAGTTTTTTTATCCATTTATTGGATAAGTACACCGCCGTTCATTTAGTACATTATACAGTCACAGGATTGATTTCGCTCATTTGTATGATACATAGTTTACATATTTGCACTGTAGCTTGCACTTGAATTGTATACCTTTTCAACTTACTATATATATTAAAACTGGGAATGCTTACCAACATTTCATATGTTGACCAAACCTATTTTTGTACATGTTTCAGGTACAGTTTGATCTAGTGCTTTAGCAAGGGACTTTTAGTGCTTATTTTAATCAGTTATTTCAATACTTACGTTTCATTTAGACATTGTATTTTCCACTTCAATGTAAGACAATTTTGGCTTATTCAATAATATTTACATTTTAGTACCATGTGCTTTTGAACAATCGTCACTACGTGACACCTCGATGATTCCGCCATCGGTTGGGGTGTTACAATGTTCCTTTACCTTTCATTCTCCTTTTATAGTCGATGTCTCCTTGCGAGAAGAGATAATCCCTGCATGATTGCTTGCTCGTTGATCTTGCCTTCTGACCAGCATTGTATTAATTATGTTTGACTGCTTATATTGACCCCTTTGACTCTTTAGAGTTGGTGGGTCTTTCTTTATTGGGCTTATGTCTTTGTGGTATGGGCTAGGTTTATCTGGGCCCTACCTCGTCATGTCCCCCCAGTCTAGTGATAAGAATGTGTGATTATTACTAGACTTTTTTAGAAAAAGTATGGAAAAATAACAAGTAGTCTTATTTGAAATCTAAATTGGGTTTCGTGCTTCATGGTTAAGGCACGTGATGTAATAAT
Organism: Ambrosia trifida; assembly: GCA_028751855.1. Lineage (NCBI taxonomy): Eukaryota > Viridiplantae > Streptophyta > Magnoliopsida > Asterales > Asteraceae > Ambrosia > Ambrosia trifida. The sequence continues at coordinate 145,340,803 of CM054124.1, read as the reverse complement.
TACTATAACCGTCGTATTAGTCTTCCTATTTAAGAGGTATGACTGCCTAGGGAATTGACATCTGGCGTTTGTTATATTTGAATTTTAAACTTCCCCAATATTTTCGTATAAGAACGGGTTTTTTGTGCAACTAAACTTATTTCCACCATTTAGCCCATCCTCTGAACAACAAATGGCTCCCAAAGCAAGTTCCTCATGAGTTGTCATGAGTGTATCCGACATACCCTGTAACTGGCCCTCTTTTCCCTCATTCATCAGTGATTATCAGATTCCCCTGGACTGGGGGCCGGTGCTTCCTGGTAAAGACGACCGGGCTTTTCCTCTCAAGGGAGGGAAGATTACATTATACAGAGAGTTCTTCACTTTTTCTCACTTCCGCCAGCCGGCTACCAATTTCCTCTTTGATCTTCTGTCCTATTACAAGGTAAACCCTTCCCAATTGCATCCCCTAGGTTTAATAAAAATCCGCCATTTTGAATTTTGTGCTCTAGGTCTGGGTAGGGCTCCTCGCCTGGAGATTTTTCGTGTATTATATGTTTTGAAATTTAAAGGAGAGTACTTTACTTTTGATCGGCGTCCCGGTTCATTGTCGTGTATAGACAATTTCCCCCAGAGCGTCCGTGACAAAGAATGGAGAAAGAAATTCTTTTTTGTTGACGAACGTGTTCTCCCGGTTCAGGCCCCAATTAGGTATCCGGAGGCCAAAACTAAATTAGCCGATGAGTATCCTCTTCCTGCTGTTTATGAGAAAGATCCATTATATCTTGCCCTTACTAATAACCCTACAGAATGTACTTGTATCCCAGAGAGGGCTTTGGTTGCTGTTGGTATGAGCCGGATGTGGGTAGATGATACGGTTTTTCCAGAGTATCGTCGTAAAGATTAGGCGTCATGGCAATATTTTGATGTTCTTGACTCAGAGATTTCTTCTCAATTGGTAGAACATGATCGGCCGTTAGGTGCTGATGAACTTGACGTTCTCAGCCAGACCATTTCTAATTTCCTTATTCCGGCCCCTGTTGGTTCCGTCTCGCGGCAGGTTGACGATCCGTCTGTGTCTGTAGTAGAGTCTGTGCAGTTAGATATTGGGAAAGGTTTGGTAGATCCAATTGATGCAAACCCTATCAACGTTGCTCCACCGCAAGGTGATGTGAATGCAGAAAAGAAAAAAGATAAGTCAAAGAAGAGGAAGGCCTCTGCCATTCCTGATGTTGAAACCTTGTTGGCTAAGAGAAAGCAAACGTTAGAGTTGAAGGAAAAATCCCTTTGTAAGTAATCTTTACCCTTGATCCTTTTGCATTGTTGCTTTCCTCCCCTTTTTGTGATACCTTTTATGATTGCTGTCTACAGGTGAAAGGATATCTGTTAGTCTTCCTCAATCTGGACCTGAAGAGGTTGTTACAGCCTCAGTTGATGCCCCGCAGGTCATATCGGATGTTGTCGGGAGTAGCAGCGGAGAAACTGCTGCTGTTACTTCTTCCCCTGTTTCTAGTACCATTGCTCAGTCTTCGGTACCTATGACTGATGTTCCTGTGTCGTCGCCAGGTCCTGTGTCTGCAGGTGTTGCAGTTACTTCATTACCACTGCCTAGCGTTTCGGTCCCTGTAAGTGCTAAACCAGTATTTACTCCTGCGGGCCCCTCCGTTACTTCAAGTTTTATAGTGGAGCCAAGTTTCTCTCAACTCTTGCGGAATGTGCAGAAGAACCCCTTCCAATTTCCCGGTGGGGTTCGTACTGGGATTCCATCATCTCATGGTTCTGCTAGTTCCAGCGAGATTCCTGCTAATGTCTACTCACCCGGCATCAATTGGCGGCCGTCTTTAAAAGATGTCCGTTACACGCCGGGGTGGCAAATTGCCGAGTCAAGCCGTTTGATTCATCCATATGTCATTCGTCATTGGGCAGAACATGCCTTCCCCCCAGCCAAAAGGTCCTATTTGCAGGGACTGGATAATGCCCAGCTTGCTGAAAATGTTCTGGGTTCTGGTGCATGTTATACTGCTGCTTCCTATGAGGTGCTCCGTCGATGGCGATCAGGTCTTGCTAGTCTTCTGGAGGTTCGTGATGGGCAGGTCTCACTTGTGTCCCAGAATGAGAGATTGGCTAAACAGTTAACAGAAGCTGAGGTAGAACTAGTGTCCCGGCAAGTTGCTATAGAGAAGTTGGAAGGAGATAAGGCCCGGATGGTAAAGGGTCATATGGAGGAGAAGTTAGAGTTGCTTCGTGCTAATGATTCCCAGGGTGGCATTATCTCCCGCCTTGAGGGTCGAATTGATTCGTTGTCCAAAGAGCTTGCGGCTGAAAAGAGCACTGTTGCCCGGAACCAGGCAGAGATGGAGAGATGCAAACACTTTTCTCTGCCGAGGTTGAGAATTTCGAGTCCCGGGTCAGACGAGCAGAGGAGGAAAAGGACTCCCTGGTTGAAAAGCTTAATGAATGTCAAAGGCAACTAACTCTGTCCAATCAACGTGCTGATCAGGCTGTGGACTCTACTGAAGCTGCCAAGAATCTCGCCATCTCACTTCAGTCTCAGCTAGAGCATTCTCGAGGTGACCGTGATTGGTTGATTACCCGAGGTATTCCTGCTTCATGGCGTTTTATCCAGACCAGCCAGGCATACCAGGATCGTATTAACGCTTTTTATGAGGTAGCTATGGAGGCCGGGTATCTTGGTGGGCTAACATATGGGAATAATCTTGGACTTGTTGGTCAGAAAGTGCCCCCTCCCACAGAGCAGGAAAAAGAAATTGGGACTCGAGTTGCTGATTCTATGCAGGCTTTGAGTAGTGACTCCTTGGAAGCCATCTCGCAGTTGAGCAATCAAGTTGGTGATGATGGTATCTCATCTCTCCGGTCCTTGCTTGAGCCTTTTGTTAAAGGCTCGTCTGATGTTGAAAGTTCTTCTTCCGATGGGGATTAAAAAACTCTTTTGTATTCATGACTTTGTTTATTTATATTTTTATGTTGCACGTGTGTTCTTGTAAATATGTGGTGTCAGGTGTGGGTGTGTGCCACTTGTCGTTATTATATTCAAATGTGCTGAAAATGATTTGACGACCATTAATGGCCTTTTGCATGTCATGATTGCATGACGTTACGAGTTGCCATTTTCACTATTTGCACAGATATTTGTGTCAGAGATATTAAAAGCGTATCTCTTGGTCTTCCCAAGGGGATCTATATAAGTCACTTGACTTATCAGATAGATCATTATCTCTTGTTCAAAAATTTTGCTTTTTTACTTTTTCCTTCTTCCATGACGCGCCGATCATCTTCTATAATGGAGTTATCGAGGGAGCTTGATGCTGTTGACGCTCTACAAATGCTTTATCAATATTCTCGTGAGATGGATGCCCGTCGAGCTACTCTCGAAGATTTTAACATTAGGTATGCTGACTATGTTCCTGCACGTCGATATGGGAAGACGTACTCTCGTGGTCCACGAAAGCTATTTTTTGAGGCGGATCATGATGTTGGTCAAGGTCCTCTACCAGATCATGATCCAAATGTGATTCAAGACATGCCCATGGTTCATGACCCGAATGTGGTCATGGACGTGCCGGTTGCTCATGTTCCAGTAGATCCTATTGCTTTGTTGGATCACGGTGATGGTCCCGTCGATAATCAAGAGGATCTTTATGCTGGAGTCGTTGAAGATTTCCCTGACCCTCCAACTCCCCTGCCTGTTCAGGAAGAAGAGTTGTTGTACACCCCTGCGGAGGTGTTGGCGATTCTGGATGGTAGATTTTGAAGATCTTTATGCCTGTGAATAGGCTGACTTTTGTTTTTGTTTGGTCTAGCTAGTATTTTGTAGGGAAATGGCATATGGATTTTTGTCCTGCCTCCTGTTTTTGTTATGTCATGTGTATAACTAAATTTTGGGTGTAAAACATCAATGTATAAAGATGCCGTAAATATTGTCGTAAAAGGCGTTTTATTAACACGATATGCCGTGATTATTATTATAATGTTTACATAGAGTATGTCTATCATGAAACATTAATGGCTTGTGTCTTGACTTGTGCCTAGTTAGACGTAACATTTCATTAGCTGTGCCGCGTTCCATGTCCGAGGTATTGGTTCCCCGTTTAACTGTTTCAGGGAATATGCTCCCTTTCCCAGTACCTCAGCTATCTCGTACGGCCCTTCCCAGTTTGGTCCCAACTTTCCTTGGGCCGCGGACCTGCTTGCTTCATTGTCCCGCATCACTAGCTCTCCTGCTTTGAATGTTTTTTCCAGTACCCTCTTGTTATAATATTTTTCTAGAAGTCTTTTGTACCGTGCTTCATTGATGCATGCTGCTTCACGGCGTTCCTCCAGCACTTCCAGGTTTTCACGGATTAATTCTTCGTTCCTGCCCTCATCGCTATTTCTTCTTAGGGAAGGGATTCCGATTTCTGCCGGGATCATTGCTTCTGAGCCGAACGTCAGACTAAATGGCGTTTCTCCATTGCTTGTCTTTGGCATAGTTCTGTGTGCCCACAGGACATGCGGCAATTGTTCAACCCATGATTTTCCTTCCGCAACCAGCCTTTTCTTCAAACCATCCAAGAGACTTCGATTTGTTCTTTCGACCTGGCCATTGCCTTGCGGGTGCGCTACGGAAGTGAAAATCTGCTGGATGTGCAGCTCCTTGCACCATTCTTTAAGTGTCTTATCCGTGAATTGTATTCTATTATCACTGACAAGATATAATGGAACCCCGAAACGGCAAACTATGTGTTCCCATAGGAATTTTTTGATATTCATTGCCTCAATTTTTGCCAACGGTTTTGCCTCTACCCATTTGGTGAAATAATCCACGGCAACCACCAAATATTTCAATTTTCCCGGGGCCAAAGGAAAAGGTCCCACCAAATCGACCCCCCATTTTTGGAATGGCCACGCGGCTGTGACCGGAATTAGGTTGTTCTTCGGTCGTATGGTCTGTGGTGCGTGCTTCTGGCAACTGATGCACTTTTGTAGTTCTTCCACAGCCATATTGTGCATCCCCGACCAGAAATAGCCTGCATTGGTTATTTTGGCTACCACTGCGCGGGGGCCTGCATGTATGCCACATATGCCCGCGTGGATGTCCTGTATTAAAAATCTTGCCTCGGATGGAGCACACACCCCAGGGCTGGACCTAGGTATGATTTCCGGTATAATGCTCCTCCATGTATTTCGTACTGCAGGGCCTTGGTCCGTATCTTCATTGCCTCCCCCTTGTTTTCCGGCAGCATCCCCTTTTCCAGGTACTGTTGGATTGGGGTCATCCATGACACCTCTGACATGCAGATGCTGTGCACTTCTGTCTCCTGGGTTGATGGTTGCTTCAAATTTTTGATGTGAACGTCTTCTTCAGTGCCCGAGGACGCCAACTTGCTGAGGGCGTCTGCGATGTCATTCTTGTGTCTTCGTACATGAGTCAGTGTAACTTTCTCGAATTTTGACATTAACTCTTTCGTCAATCCCAGGTATTTTGCCATCGTGTCATCCTTAGCTTCATAGGATTCGTTGACTTGGTTGTTCACCAACAACGAGTCTACATGGGCGTCCACCTTCTTTGCTCCCATCGACAGTGCCAGCCGCATGCCGGCTAGAAGTGCTTCATACTCTGACTGATTGTTTGAGCAGTCGAAATCAAAACGTAGTGCGTGTGATGTATTGTAAAATACATCTATTTCCAGTGTAAAATTTGTATAGTTTTCGAGTCGTTTAAATAATATTTTTATTAGTTTTAGGGTTGTACCGGTCTAATTTATTTAGTATAGGTTTTTATAGATTTTTATTAGTTTTGCGTCGTTTTTAGTACTTATGTATTTATTTTATATTTTGGTAGGTGTTCGAATGGACGTTGGAGCGTAAACGAGCAACTTTGATCAAGCCAAGAACACCCAAGTCAAGATCATGGAGCTAGAATGCTATATAATAATAATAATAATAATAATAATAATAATAATAATAATAATAATAATAATAATAGAAAAATAGAAAACGTGACTAGGTCATGACAAAAAAAAAAAAGAAAGCCCAAAAAGAGTTTGGCATTAAAGAGATATATATGTTTCAAGGAAGGGAACAGAAAGAGGGGCCGCATCATATTATCCTTGAGGGAGGCGCAAATAATATAAATTCTTGGGGAGGACATCCAAGATAGGGCGGCACACAAGATAATTGTTTGAGAAAGAGGATTGATTTTTAGAAGGAAGAATATTATTTTGAGGTGGAGGTCAAGGTTGAGGCATAGGTGCCAGCACGGGTCGGTTCCAATTCAATTCTTTATTATTTATCTAATTGATACCCGTAGTGAACACCATGAATATGTTTAGTTTTTATTGTTTTGATTTTTTCATGACAATTATTGGCTAGATCATAGAACTACCTAGGTTAAAGATGATTGCACATGTTTGATTTATTTTCTTTTGGTTTTGGAACTTTTGGTTGTGGGTGAATTTTAAAGTAAAGTACTTTTTATTTTCTGGTTTGATGTATATGCGTATTTAGTTTTGTTTAATTAATTTTTATAAACTCCACTTGCGTTTTTGTGAATGTCTTTCATGTATGAATGCGGGTTAGGTTGCGGACTGGGTGTTAGCGACTAGTTTATGGTTAATTTCTACAGGTTATCCATAGGAGTTATAATTGTTAGTTAGATAATTCTAAGTGTTCTGCCAATTCTCAATAGCTGTGAGGTGCGAGATTGTTGGTCTGTCTAGGGTGTTAAATTGCTAGTTGTAGAGGCTTTGTGAGAAGATCTTCCTAGTTTCCCTAGCACTCCTTGTAGGCCAAGTCTTATCAGAAATATTGTAGTTACCCCTTGCACTTTAGGGTGTATTGTGACTTTCGCGCTGTGAGGTAGACTGTCTAGCGGGTACTTTAAGATTCGAGTAGGTAAGCCTGTGAGGGTAACCTCTCAACCGGTGGTTTAACAGCACAACAATATTCTAGGGTTTCCCCTTGAGAAGGGTCGAGGGTGTCTAGTTTATTCTTGATGTTTAGTATTTTAAGATCCCGGTTCCACACCAGTTCCATAGCTATTAGAAGCTTTATCATTCATGTGTAGGATTCTAGCCTAGGTAGTGCCTTCCCATCACCTGATTCCCAGTTCCAGTCTCCAGCTTGTGTTCTAAGTTATTTTAGTTTTATTTTATTTATTTTTATTAGTTTATTAGAAAACCCCCCTTTAAGCAATAAAACATTATTAAGTCAGTTTGTAGATAAGTAATCGGGTCTAGTTTACGTTTTCCAGTCGAGTCTCGTGGGTTCGATACTCGGACTTACTTTAGCTGTACTGCACTGACCGGTACACTTGCCGGTTGTGTGGTTTAGGTTTAGAGAGTCTTAGGTTATAAATTTAAAACTTAGAGTGTCTAGTTTAGGTTAATTTAGTTAGTTTTTATTAAACCACTTTGAGCACATCAGCGTGCCAGGATCTCGTCCCCTCCGGGCTGACTAGCACGAGCCCGGCCCCTGATCCTTTGCTGTTGGACGATCCGTCCGTGTACAACTGCCATACTGGACCATTGCCTTCCAGTGTAGCCGTGTTGTTGTTCCCCGGTACCTGTACCGCTTCATTTTCCGGGATCTCAGCCATGAAGTCTGCTATCACTTGTCCTTTGATGGACGTCCTTTTCTTGAATGTTATATCCAGGGCCCCTAATTCAATGGCTCATTTTGCTAATTGTCCTGAAACTTCTGGTTGGTTCAGAACTTGTGCCAAAGGAAACCCGGTTAAGACTTCGACCTTGTGTCCTTGGAAATATCGACGCAGGCGGCGGGATGCATGTATCAAAGCCAGCACCAACTTTTCCAACGTAGGATATCTTCCTTCAGGATCAGAAAGGACCCGGCTAATATAATACACCGGTGTCTGTAGATTTTCTCGCTCTACCAGCAGGACTGCACTGACCGCGTGATGCCCGGCCGCTAGGTACATCTTTAGGATCTCTCCGGGTCTTGGGGCCGTGAGTGTTGGTAAGTTGCTGACGAATTTTTTCATTTCCTGGAATGCTTTTTCTGCTTCCTCCGTCCATTTGAATCTGTTCTTGTTCAAGCATTCTTTCAAAGTTGATATGAAAGGAAGAGATCTCTCCGCGTGTCGTGCCAGGAAACGATTGATGGCTGCTAGCCTTCCGTTCAGGGTTTGGGCCTCTTTCAACGTCTTTGGAGATGGCATGCTAGTGATGGCTGTCACTTTTTCAGGATTGACCCGAAATCCGTCCTTTGACACTACCACACCAAGGAACTTCCCTTCTTCCATTCCAAAGGAGCACTTGCCCGGGTTAAGTTTGATGTTGTAATCCCGCAGCGTCTTGAAGGTTTCTTCGATATCCACTATGATTTTTTCTTCAGTGTAACTTTTGATGACCAGGTCATCGACGTAAACTTCGAGATTACGGCCGATCTGTTTTTCGAACGCTTGGTCCATTAGCCTTTGATATGTGGCTCCTGCGTTCTTTAATCCGAAAGGCATCTTTGTGTAACAATATATGCCGGCATCGGTGTGGAACGCCGTCTTCTCTTCGTCTTCCCGCGCCATCTTTATCTGGTGGTATCCTTTGTATGCATCGAGAAAACACTTGAACTTGTACGGTGCTACGGAATCTACCTTGAGATCGATCTCCGGCAAAGGGTATGCGTCTTTTGGGCATGCCTTGTTTAAGTCTTTGTAATCTACACACATTCGCCAGGTTCCGTCGTGTTTCCTGACCATGACCGGGTTGGCAACCCAAGTATGGTACTTGGTCTTCCGTAGAATGCCTGCTTCCTCTAGTTTTTTTACTTCTTGAACTACCGCCGCCCTCCTTTCAGGAGCCATGCTCCGCCTTTTCTGGGTGACGGGTTTGAAGGACGGGTAGGTCGACAGCCTGTGTTCCGCTTTTGATCTTGATATGCCTGTCATGTCAGCGTGTTTAAAAGCAAATATATCCATGTTACTTTTTAGCACCTGTTTAAGCCTCTCCCGTGCTGCCGTAGACAAGGTGTCTCCTATTGTGACTGCCTGTTCAGGGTATTCTGTGTTCAATACCCACCTCTCCGGGCCGACGAGTCCCGTAGGTGCTTGACGATATGATTTTCGGTCGGTGGTCGCACAAGCTTTATCTCCGGACACCGTGACTACCCCTTGAGGAGTGGGAAACGTCATAAAACCTCTGGCCGTTGAGACCAAGGCATCAATCTTCCCCAGAGTATATCGTCCCATGATCACGTTGTACTGGGAGTTGGCTGGGATGACCAAGAAGGTTACCAGTACCGTACGTTCTTTTCGCCCATCTCCTATGGTGACTGGAAATGTTAGTTGTCCCAGGGGCTCAATGCTTTCCCCCGTGAAACCTCTTACAGGTCCTCTGGCGGGCTCGAGCATTCTTTGGTCTTCCGGACGCATACGCCGGAAGCATGGCTCGTATATGATATCTTCCGAGCTTCCCGTGTCCACCAGGATTCTTCTCATGCTATAGTCTCCCACCGCCGCGGAGATTACCAAGGCCTCCATGCTTAACATCCGGTAATGAGGAGGTATGGTAATGGTTGCCTCCATCCACGGTTCTATTTTCTCAAACGATCTCTTTCGATCGTATCTTGATTCAAACTTTATCATATTTATTTCCCAAGGCCTTTTTCCTGCAGCCTTCTCTGCTCCAGCCGACGAGGTGTTTGGCTTTACATCTCTCACCAAGTGTGCTAACTTTCCCGTCTTGAAGAAGTATTCAATTTGTTTCTTCAGCTGGAAGCAGTCGTTTGTCTCGTGTCCAACACCCTTATGGTAAGCACAGTATTTAGACTTGTCTTATGATGGTGACTCCTTCAACGGGCGGGGCGTGTTAAGCCTTAAGTCTTCGGACTCCAATATTTGGAGTGGTGTTTTCGTCAGCTCCGGGTATTCGAACCTTGGCTTCAAGCTTTCTCCGTTTCCCACGAATGTGTTCTGGGACCTTTCGGATCGTCGTCGGTCATCTCTTCGGTCTTCCCGGTTGTCATTCCGGGAGTACGAATGTCTGTTCGATCTTCCTTTATTTTTGGAACTTTGTTGATCCTTGAAGCCCTCAGAGTTTTTTGTCGCCTCTTGCCTCTTCCTTAAAGCATGGTTCATGGCTATGGATTTTTCTTGTTTCACATAGGCCTTCGCGATGGTCATCATTTCATCCATGGTCTGTGGATAACCCGTCGGGCCGTGTAACTTTCGTAACAAACCATCGTCATTTACCCCCATGGTGAAAGCAGTACATGCTAATTCTTCGGTGAGCCCGGGGATCTGCAATCTTTCTTTGTTGAATCGAATGATAAAATGCTCCATTGACTCATTATCCCTCTGTCGTATGTGCATTACCTCGTCTCTGTATTTGGTGTGCCTTCTTTGTTGACTGAACTGTTGTGAGAAACCCTTTACGATTTCTTTCCAATTGGATATGGACCCGGGTGGTAAGCTATCCCACCAGACTCGTGTGGCTCCAACAAGAGTCTGGACAAACATGTGACACCAGGCTTGCATGGGCCAATCCTTCGACCGTCCTGCAGACTCGAAAATACTCATATGGTCGTCCGGATCCCCGGTCCCGTCATACTTTCCCACGGTTGATGGTAGCTTTAGATTGGGAGGCAAAGGGGCGTTGGCTATCCGGGTGGTGAACTTCGAGTATGTAATCATTGCCGGAGGTCAGTAAGGTCGAGTTAGGTCTTCGTCATCCCCTTCTCCTCCATGACCGGGAGCTTGGGTACGTGTTACGTCTTGCACCCCGGGCTGTGACACCCGAGGTAATGGATGACTTGATACCGGTGTGTCTTCATATGACAATCTCGTCCCTACTCCTCCGAGGAGTGTTTCCGTATTTTGCCGAATCGGATGGGTTGTACTTCCCGGCCCTGTGGGCATGGGTTGAGTCGGTGGGTACATGTAAGGGAAAGTGTATGGATAAGGGCTTCCCGCTACAGGAGGGTACATGTACCCGTAAGGTGGTACTGGAAACTGTGGAAAGTACGAATGATTTCCGGGGGTGACCGGGGTGTATAGGGACATAGGGGCGGACGCCACAGACGCGTTCATTGCCACCGAAAATAAAGGTAAACTTGATGCTGCATCCATCCATGATGTGGCCGCCAGGACAGACGAACCCCCCATAGCTGTTACAGATGCCGCTATTGATCTTGAGTAGGTGTTGGTTGGAGTCGGTCCAGCAAACAAAGGTGTGGAGACAGCTGAAACTGCGGGAGGCATAGATCGAAGTGCTGTCGGGAGTGTGGTGAATCCCGGGGGCTGTTCCATCAGTATTTCTTCGTCCATGTGTTCTTCTGAATGGCGGTCTTCTCCTGGTCTCTCCAGGCCTTCAGACATTAACCCATGTTGAACTGTGTTGTTTGTCGTCATTTTGATCGAGTGGGAAAGATATCTTCTTGCCTTGTTTCCATCCCACGGATGGCACCAATGAAGAAGTAAGAACCTGTGTGATGCTCTGAATCTTCTAGATGATACAAAAAGGGTCTTTCCCAGTTCGTTCAAAGATGATAGTGAAGGTTGTTCCTACAAAACAAAACACCGTTAGGACTCGCCACAGGATTGGGGGTAACCCTGTGACCACCCTCCGGCGTGAGAATAAGTATTGTTTTCTAATGAGGAAGAATGTAGTATATAGTGGTAGTAGAGATCGTGATGATGTTCCTTTACCTTTCATTCTCCTTTTATAGTCGATGTCTCCTTGCGAGAAGAGATAATCCCTGCATGATTGCTTGCTCGTTGATCTTGCCTTCTGACCAGCATTGTATTAATTATGTTTGACTGCTTATATTGACCGCTTTGACTCTTTAGAGTTGGTGGGTCTTTCTTTATTGGGCTTATGTCTTTGTGGTATGGGCCAGGTTTATCTGGGTCCTACCTCGTCAAACATATTGAATAAGGGTGTATGTTAGTTTGGCTCCTAACGACTTAACCTTTTTTTTCCTTTATCATTAATTACTCTTTTTTATCTTTTTTTTTTTTTTTTGCTGTCATGTATTTTTTATTTGAGCTTAAGTTACAGGTAATAAAGTTATAATAAGTCAAACACTATTTTAGTAATAATAGTAGTAGTAATAGTAATCTATACATATAATAAACCAAAGCCATTTTAATGACATGACATTCAAAGAGGGTATTCTCTTTATTGAGTGTGCCATGTGTCATCCTATGTGGCAAGGCCTTTATTTTAGGAAAATAATAATTTAAAATTTAAAAACAAAATTAGATTTTTATCTCTAATGTTTCCTCCCATAACTTTTAAACGTTAATATCTTTTATACACGAGATTTTTTAAAGAAAAAAATTACACCAAATTAACGAGCGTTTTATTATCTTTCCAACGAGTACCATAGTGCTATATAAAAAACGGAGAAAAAAAACGACTATTTTTGTAACCCGACAGGTATTGTGTCAGGTTTGGAATTAGTTCAAAAAAAATTGTGGGTTTGGGTCGGGCCTGGGATTAGGTGATACCCGACCCAATTACCATTTTTTTATATTAGAATATGATAACTTATGGCAGAGATTTGTTAATAATAATAATAATAATAATAATAATAATAATAATAATAATAATAATAATATTCATTAATCATATATTGGCAAGTCATTAATTATGTTGTCATATTAGATATTTTATTATGTCATACTAGATATTTCAACTCGGGACGCTCTCCAACAGGTAATTGCTATGTTTTCTTTTTCTACCATATTTTGAAATAGTTCAAATCTTATTGTATACAGTTAAAGACCTTTGATATGGCATTCAAAGAGGGTATTCTCTTTATTGAGTGTGTCATGTGTCATCTCATGTGGCAATGTTTTTATTTTAGGAAAATAATAATTTAAAATTTAAAAACAAAATTAGATTTTTATCTCTAATGTTTCCTCCCATAACTTTTAAACGTTAATATCTATTATACACGAGATTTTTTTAAAGAAAAAAATTACACCAAATTAACGAGCGTTTTATCATCTTTCCAACGAGTACCATAGTGCTATATAAAAACGAAGAAAAAAACGACTATTTTTTGTAACCCGACAGGTATTGTGTTAGGTTTGAAATTAGTTTAAAAAATTGTGGGTTTGGGTCGGGCCTGGGATTAGGTGATACCCGACCCAATTACCCTTTTTTATATTAGAATATGATAACTTATGGCAGATATTTGTTAATAATAATAATATTATTCATTAATCATATATTGGCAGGTCATTAATTATGTTGTCATATTAGATATTTTATTATGTCATGTTAGATATTTCAACCCGGGACGCTCTCCAACAGGTAATTGCTATGTTTTCTTTTTCTACCATATTCTGAAATAGCTCAAATCTTATTGTATGCAGTTAAAGACCTTTGACTGAATGTATTGGTGCTAAACAATCTATGTCCCATTGAAGTGCTTGGAATCTTAATATTCTGTTTTAGGTGTTGATGTTGTAAGGTGAAATGGATCTTTTGGTATTGTTTTTTAAAGTATCTAATGTAAGTTGATACATAGATGCCATTTTTATAGATTATATACTTCTAATTTTATTCACTTACTTAGATTTCTCAACCCGGGACGCTCCCGGGGTATAAGCTAGTAATATATATATATATATATATATATATATATATATATATATATATCATCACTATATAACTACATCCCCTATGGTTATCTCTTTTTGCCAATAAAACAAGACTTAAAGCTACATGTCCAAGTCTTAAAGCTAAACATATCTATCAATTATACATATAGATACCAATTAGGTATACCCAAACATCGTGCAGCCCCGCCGCAACGCGCGAGTTCCTGCTAGTTGAATAAGGGTGTATGTTAGTTTGGCTCCTAACGACTTAACCTTTTTTTTCCTTTATCATTAATTACTCTTTTTAATCTTTTTTTTTTTTGCTAATCTTAATTCTTTAAAATGTGAAGATTAGTAGCAGATTGTATTTTAAAGTTTATAACATATTTCAAGTCTCTTGTTCTGGTCAAAGTGGTCCTTTATGGACTACTTATATTATCGGGTTTTACTTTGGTCTTCATATGAAGTTTTCATGAACCTTAATAAAGATTGACAAGATTTAAATATGAGTTTTACCTTAATTATATTAATAATTTGTAAGCTTATTGAATTTAATGTGTGTTATGTTATGTTTCTAACTCCGCTTCTATGTATAACATTGTTAAATGGAATATGCAATTTCATTCTTTGTAGTTTTTTTTTATTATCTCTAATTCCTTATTGGATGTAAGTTGTTTAACCCGTGTGGCACACGGGAATCTAACCTAGTTTGCCTATAAAAAAGAGTTAATGGCCAAAATCGTCCATGAGGTTTAGTTTTGTTATATCAGTCTAAAATCGAAACTTTTTACATCTGGGTCATTTTGTTTTACATTTTGTTGTCAAATTCGTCCCTGACACTAAACCCAATTAATTCTATTGTCGTTAACTCTAAGGGTATTTTTGTCTTTTTGACTACCCCGATAAATGGTTTACGAACCGTTTGCCAAACATTTTGTTTGTTTACAGCCCTAACCATGTTCATCCTTAGCTCCCCATGTTGTCATTTGATTCACCATTACCACCGTGGTCTTGAGTGGCAGATTCATAAACCCATGATTTTCCAATTTTTGTGAATTCCTTTTGGTAAATTTTTTTTTTTCGAATGATACAAGCTTCTCATTAACTTTTTCTATTTTTACCAAACAACAAAAGTGGATTCCTAAGAACCCGCAAAAGTGGGCTGGATCCGCCACTAGTGGTCCCGTAAGGCTATAAAAGGCTTCAATTTATCTCTAGATTTCTTCTGGTCTTCTTAGGCTAAACGGGGGGGGGGGGGGGGGGGGGGGGGGGGGCATTGGGCCGTCGACCCCGTCTTGGGCCAGCCAACACCGCCCCCATCGTTCCTCCTCCGACCAACCCGGCTACTCTTGGACGAAATGGACGGGCCCTTTTGATTGGTTGCTTTGTGATTCCCAAGCCTTGAACGGTTCTTCCCCCCTCTCTCTCTCCTCTCTCGGTTCTTCCTCTCTCTCTCTCTCTCTCTCTCTCTCTCTCTCTCTCTCTCTCTCTCTCTCTCTCTCTCTCTCTCTCTCTCTCTCTCAGCTGTGTTCTTCGTCTTTCTCTGTTGTGTTTTTTTTAAAGAGGTTGATGGTGATGGTGGTGGAAGGGAGGCGCTCCTATGGTGGTGATGGTGGTGGTTGAAGGGGATGAATGTTGATAATGGTGTGGATTGGATAATATTGTGACGATGGGTATGAAGGTCTTAGACTGTGAGGTTGAAGATGGGTATAAAAGTAGGTGAATGAATATAATATTATTTATTTTAATATAATATAATATAAATGACGAACCAATAAGAGTGGGGGACTATCCTAGAAAGACTAACCCCACACCCTTAGGTACTACTCAAGTTGTCTAAATACAAGTGGGTCTCACTTTTTGCTTACGTGGCGACAAGGCTTCCCAAGCCTTCCATATAGTCTTAGGGTTATGGGATTCATACACCCTGTGACGTCACATTCTAGAGGTGTGACATCACATTCTGGAGTATGTGACAGCCTCCTATTGGTATGTGATGTGAGCCAGGATGTATGAATCCTAATTACCATAGTCTTAATCCCTATTCAACTTATCTCAAATCCGATTGACACATCGTGCGTTGTCTTGATGGGGTTTCATATTAACACACCGATTGGTATTAGTTTTGTTGGGCATTATTTTTAACACTTATTTATTTAGTTCACTCAAAACAGCCGGTTTATTTATCATGAGCAATGGTCTGGTTTTCAATCTAAGACAGGTTAATTAAACAAAGGTCTAGTTTTACATATTACGAGTCCAATTGAAATGCAAGCAGAAGTTCTCTCACAAGTATCACAGAAAAACAAACAAACATGAATAGGTTCAGACATCTAAATGTATGTATGAATCACCAAATATAACAAACTGGTTCATAAAACAATAAAGGCTGCGAAAACAGACAGATAAGACTTGTCATTGGCTCAAGGACTTGGCTCCTGGAAACGATATAACAAAAGCAGCAGCATTAGATGCAATTATTAGGCATTTCGTAAATCATGTACATGAACATGAAACGTGTGTTATACCTTCCGTGGAGATTGGGATTTTGACTTTGACCTGGACCTTGACCTGGACTTGGCTCTGCAACAAGGTTTGATAAGAAGACGGGTTTATAGAGAAGCTGTTAGGTGCATAGAATACAATGTGGGAAAATGGCCGAGGCAGGCAGAAAGTAACGTGTTAGGGCTGGGCTGGGCTGACCCTTATACACAAGTTTCATCTGCCTTATAGAGTGAGTTTATGAATACATAAAGCATTGAACATCATCATAAGAACCGTATTACAAAAACAAGAATCTCAACTTTTCAATAAATTGATCTAGAAGATTTTTTTTTTTTTTTTTTTTGTAACTTTTTATGCATTTGAAACACTTGGATGCATTGGCATTTGACCAACTACTTTGTCAGTTAAATCACTTAGCTTAACCCATTTGACTCGTTACGAGTATACTGGTTAAATTATCACCTCTAAACATAATACACATTGTATGGGCATGTATGTGTGTAAGGCGGGTGGGCGTACTGTATGGGCGTGCGTGAGTGTGTGTGTGACTGTACTCATGCGGGCAGGCTAGAATGTCATACCTTGGCGACTTCACAGGAGATGCTGATCTAGATTTTGGTGGCAATTTTGCCGCTGGTCGCTCCAAAGATTTGCTTTAAAAAAGAAACTTTTAAAGTTAATAAACAATAACATACCAAAAAAAAACTAACTTTATTCATACCTCTTGCTTCGGCTTCGGCTACGGCTACGGCTTCTGCTTCTACTACGGCTTCTGCTTCGGCTTCGGCTTCTGCTTCTACTTCGGCTCCGGCTCCTAGAAGGACTCCTGTCATACTTCCTTACCTGTACCATTAAGTTAAAGATTTGATTGCCTTTTATCTGAAACTAACCAAAAGCTGCCAAGAGCTGATCAGTTTTCAATGGATAGAACCACAAAAAAAAATAAAAAATTAATCATATATTTAGATTATTATTATTATTGTAAGTAAATTGTTTTTGTATCAATCCTAATCCAATAATCATAAGTAGATAAAGTTAAAAGGAGAAATTATGTTAACGCCCTGCAAAGATTAGCAAAAAACAAACCTCAATATAAGTTTTTGTCCATGGATTTCTGAACTCGGTGTCATCAAGCTTCCGTATCTAAGTAACAAAAGACAGTTGAATGGACATGTAAAAAGATATATTATAGGTATTCTAAACAAAAATTTCTTTATAGGTATTCTAAACAAAAATTTCAGAAACTTACAGCATACTTCATGTCCTCATAGTTGGTATAGTCAACAAGCCCAAATGTCCCTAGATATGAACTCTTGGTTAGAAAAAAATATCCATGACAAATATAATCTAAAACATAAAGGTGGTATATGGATGGGTCATGGACTCATTGGGGTCGAGTAACAGGTCAAAACGAGTTGGTCAATTTTCCTGTGTTAGGGAAACTACATTTATCCAAAGCAACTATCAACTGTTGTCAAACATAATTGAAAACTTATGTTATTTTAATAATAGTCCTTCCCTATAAAAAATGAGAGTTTTGTGCATTGAAATTTAAAACTAAACTTTAAGTACGTCCGACTTATTTGCCTTCTTTTAGAGATAAAGCGTAAACGAATAGATCCGTTCATATACAAATGGATCAAATTTCAACCTTTTGCAATTTAAGAAGGTTTTAATAAGAACAAAATCATAATAATATGATTTATACCTTTGCTATCACGAGAAACTTCTGCAAAACATACATCACCAGCCTTACGCATGTGATCCTGAAAGACAAGTTTATTCCAGTTAATAATGCAGCAAGAATGAAAAGCTAGGCATTAGACATGTTACCTTAAGATCCTGCCATGAAGCAGATGATGGTAGCCCCGACGAACAATAACTGGCATAAGAAACATAAGGTTGCAAGAATGTATTAAATGGCTATAGAGGAAACTTGTCAAAAATACAACTGAGAAACTGCATCCCTTAAGGTTATAGTTTATAAGAGATCAGAGATGGCAAATTCAACCATGTATAAACATATATAAACAGTCAAATTTGGGTTGTTGTTTGTTTGATTACAGGATAAACTAGTGAAATGCTAAAAAAAAAACTAAAAGCTAAATGGGTCAGAAGCCGTCTGATGTACATTCAACTAATTACAGCATCCTAAATCCATGTTATTTCAAAGAGTTTAAAAAATATTTTATTAATTTCATAACAATTTTAATCATACTTGATAAATTAACCATTAAAAAATTTCAAAAAATGTTAAACGGTCAGCCTCTCACATTTTGACCTGCACATAATAAAAAATTCTATTGAACTAAATTACTGAACCCACTTTGGTCGGTTACCTGACCCGACTGACCAAACCACCTGTTGCCATCTCAAATAATTGTTTATTAACTTATTAATTTAAATTTTGAAGCCCAAACCTCGATACTCAGAACGCTGTGAAATGCCAAAACGTCCACCGCCGCCGCCGCCACCACCACCACGGCCCCGACCACCACCACCACCACCACGGTCACGTCCATCACCTGAAGATTGTCCACGGCCACCATGAGCAAGCTCAACCTGCACCGAAGGGGCATATCAAAAGTTTTCAGATTTTATAGAAAAATGTTTAGTCAGAAGTTTTTAACTATAAATTAATCGAAACTTAGTGATACCCTAAGGCGGCAACCATCAAAATTATAGCCATCACGACCCCTAATGGCATCTTCAGCGTCTCGTGCATTTGCAAACTACAATTTAAACAACATTGGCAAGTCAAAAATCAAAATAACTGTTGAAACTAATTCCTCCAGACAAATGAAAAAAATTAAAGAAATGAAATCCAAATTTATTGTATTACCTCCACAAAACAATAACAAGGAGGACGAGGTGGAATCTTCAATTCTATGTCCAAGATGCGTCCATACTGCGTGAAGCATAAAGCAGCTTTTAAAAATTAAACATAATCTCCAGCATTAACTTAAGTGCTATAAAAAAACAAGTGCAAAGCCTTCATAAAAAGTACTCATATTGGACCCGTGAAATAATTTACATAAACGCACCCAGCATAATTTTAACCAAATTCATATTCAAATTCAAACTTTAATATCAAAAGTACTATATACGTAATGCAAATACATATATGTAGAAGCATAGTTAAAAAAAATAAGTAATACTAGAACAGGGCATAGTACTATATACGTAATGCAAATACATATATGTAGAAGCATAGTTAAAAAAAATAAGTAATACTAGAACAGAGCATAGAAACATGAGGTAGTTGGTAAAATGAAATGATTGAATATAATGCAGATGAGATTATACAGAAACTGGAGCAGCTGCAAGTGTGCAACCATAATCTTCTTTCTATTACACAAACACAACATATGTGTGCCTGTTATGAAATATGTAATATAATTTATAAGACATGATATATGTTTTTTATTAAATAATGCAAACAGATATAAATTTCCAACATTCCTTGAGTTCGAATTTAAAGGATATCGCAAATTTAGACGAACTCTCAATTGAATACTGATTTTCAACAAGTGTCGTGTTTGAATACGAACTTAATGGAATTCTTAAACAGATTAAGCTTAAACAAACCTTATAGAAAAGATCTTCAACTTCCCTCTCTCTTATATCCAGAGGCAGGTTTCCAACATAAATCATGCGTGAGAAGCGGCTACTCATTTTCAGTTCCAAAGAGACAGTTCAGTAGATTAGCCCAAAACTGCAAAAAAAAAAAAGCATAACCAATAATAAATCAGACCTCACCAAAGATACACGCGATCCTTCCTAGATTATAACTACTTGTAGTGTTCCTTATATACACTTTTACTTGCATGTGGTACTGGTTTGAACAATTAACAAAAATTAATTAAATCAAAACCATAAAGCAAACCAAAAAAAGCACTCCTCATGAAGAGCTGTGCTTCACAAGCTCCAAGGCCTATGCAGTCCATGAAGTTCCAGAGCTATAATATTTGAAATAAAATTCCCCAAATCCTTTAAAATTGCTCAAAAGCGCCAATGTGCCGCACAGCTATACATTTTTGGAAACAAATTTTGGGGTCCAATTATATTTATATAACCCCAACTCCAAACTGATTTCTCCTAATTCCCATTCCCATTTCTCCTAATTCCATAGCTCATATTTGTCCAAGCGCTTGACATCTATCATAAACAAAGCATCTCAGTCATAAGATGATGCAAAACTACCATATATTAATCTATTCACCTTATTAGTACTTGTTTTCATTGTACAGTGGGATACCCACCAGGCATCATTTTAAGATCTCTAATTGATGTGCTGTAAATTTTGAAAAGCAGATTACTTTTTAAACTCAGTTTGCAGCAACGCAAAGTTCAAAGAATGGAATCGAGCCCAAAATTTAAAAAATAAAATAATTGACAAAGAAAGTCTACGTCATCAAAAATAAAATAATTGACATAGAAAGTCCAAAACATACAAACACACACAACCCCATGCGGTGCACCTGAGGCACAAGTTTTCTTAGCGCCACGTCCCTTCAAGACGCACACCTCACACGTTTTTTTAAACTATCGCAGCAAGATTTCAATAATTATGTACTTGTTTCAATATAAACTAGTTTTTCCCCTTTCGACCGTTAGTACTTTTTCTGGAGGCTGCAAGAGAAAACATTTTACAAGCATTTACTGAATCAAATATTCAAACGAAACGCCGCTTACGTCTCTAAACAAGAATATAAACCTAAACCATACTCCATCTCTCCTAAGCCCTATCTATCAAATCTTAACATAAACTTTTAATTTAGGGTTAAAAAATTTCCAGCACCTAAACCTAACACAAATTTACACTCCAAAAACGGAAAATTAAAACAAATTGCATATAATTTAGGGTTAGAATATTTCAGCACCTAAAACCAAACGAAAACACGGTCTATGAATCAGTAAATCAAACAATTAATTAATATAATAATAGAAAGATACATCAACAAATGATGATGGATTCGTCTTACTTCGATGCTGGAGACACGTGGCTCCAGCTAGGGTTTCAGATTAGTGACAGACGAACGATGCTGTGATTAATATATAAATAAGATAAGGATTAACGATGATTAATATGATGATATTATTGAAGAATTTGAAAATATTTGTAGATCTGTTAGACACACATACATACCTGATGGAATTGAGCGGCAGTGCGTAATAGTGATTCACGTTGTTATTATTATTTGATTGGAACCAGGAAAAAACAGAGGGTTTATTTGTTGGGCTTAGTGGGCTTGTTGACGACCCAATATACATCTCCATTATTTTTTATTTTTTTTTTCATGTTCTATGCTAAAAACTAAAAAGTATAGGTGGAAAAAACCAGTTTGGATTTCCAAATTAGTTTTTTTTTTTTTTTTTGAAGGTGACTTTCGTTATGAGTGACTTATTGTCACTCTGTCAAGGCTGGGCTGACGATATTCTATCGGGCCATGTGCAGGATCATCGGTCTTGGTGGCTCCCCCCTCCCCCGGAAACCGTACTGCCTTCACACGAGTTGCCTTGCTGAAGTAATAGCCGGATTAAAACCGGGCTTGATACCATTTTCAAAACCGATTTGAAGTTTGAACCAATATGGTTTCAACCAGATCAAAACCGTCATTTTGTAACTCATGTTCACCGGTTCCCACCTGACCGAACCCGCGTATTTGAGTATCAATTTGGCTATGAATAGGCTTTAACAATACATAAATCGATCATCGTGTAAAAGGTATTTCTATGCTTAAAAATTGAAATCATATAGATATTAAGTGATTGATAATAGGATGTTAAATATCATGATTTTGAACATGAGATTATTATTAGAATATTGATTTTTTTTATCAAACTTAAACTCAACTCAAGTTGATGTTTCTTAGTATATAGATATAATAACAAGTGTTTTGAAGTGTGGACTTTGCAACTTTGTCGTTAAAACGCAAACTTACTTCTCCCATTGAAGAGGTATAGAACCTCACCTCCGAACCATGATCCCTAAAGACGCGGCACTTCATAACGAGACGCGACTCAGTATGACACAAATCCTAAAGTACACCAAAGTTAAGACCGGAGGTCAAAGGCTCCGAGGGTTGGTACACCTGGACGTACGAAAGTACAACCATTCTGACTAGTATAAATACCCCTTCAAAAGTACAAGTAAGACACGGACTGACACACTCTGAACCTCCCTCTCTCTCTCTAAATTTTCTTTCTCTCACTAAACAAATATTTATCCTCACGCCAGAGGGTGGTTACATAGAGGCCCTCCCTGCCCCCTGTAACGAGCCTAATGGTTTGTTAGTTTTGCAGGTACAATACCCCAAAGATCTTATCAAGTTAGTCATCTTTTACCTCACTTACGAGGTACGTGCTAGCTTTTGGATCTTCAATTGGCGCCATCCTTTTGCAGATCTACTCTCTCCACTTAGATCTGGAATGGCTATGGAAAATTTGAACGTTGTTGATATTACAAACAGAGAAGATGATGATATTATCACTTTTGAACAAAACACAACTGGTTATTCTAGAGTGTCGTTAGACTCCATAACAGTCGTTTCTACTGCTGAAATGGTCACTGTAACCACTGGGATGCAAACCATATCAGTAGAATTTGATGAAACTTTCCTCCAAAGAAACCGTGACTTCTTGTTAAAATTAAAAGACCAACAAGACAGGGAAGAAAGACTTCGTAGTGTACAAATAAATTTATTCCCTTTCGAAGGGTTAACATCCACCACTACGATGTCCACTCCAGCCAGTTTCCCAACATACTCCACTGTGGTTACCTCCGTGCCAATACAGACACCTTATGGTTATCTGATGCCTTTTGGATACGTGGGACCGTTGCCAACTGGACTCGCATCTACTGGTTCGATGACTACCGTCCCAGTTATGCCAGCCAAGCAACAATCCAATTACAACACCGTCGATGACGAGCTTACTGCTCCATATCGACCAGCTTACATGACTTCGTATTCGAAGTTCATTCCAAGGGTAGCCAGTGCCCCACTACCAGCTAAGCTGAAGATGCCAGCTACTGTTAAGAAATACGACGGAACCATTGATCCGGATGACCACGTTTTTTTAATTTTGGTGGAGTCGCGGAGATCGAACTATGGCCCATGCCAGCATGGTGCCACATGTTTGCTCAATCACTAACCGGAGCTGCAAGAGTGTGGTTCGACGGTTTACCAGCTGGACAGATAGAAAATTGGAAAGAGCTGCGACAAATCTTCTTACAGAACTTCTCTCAGCAAAGACGCTGCACCAAAGACATCACGGAAGTACATAACATTCGAAGAAAAGATGGTGAGTCTCTGGAAAAATTCATATATCGGTTCAACAAAGAGAGCATGCAGATATCTGGAGCTGTTGATCAGTTGCGGATATCGGGTTTCTGTCATGGGGTTCGCAACAATCAACTGGTGGAGAAACTTCGAAGATCTCCCAAAAACAATGGAAGTACTCATGGAAAGGGCACGAGCCTTTGCCAGAGGAAAGAACGCATGCGGTCAAACAGGAGATAATGATTACAAGGGAAACTCCAGAGGCAATTCTTGGAAGAAGGGTGCTCCGGCACCAACCGAAAGAAACAGCTCTTGGTCGAAACATCGGTCACAACCATATTCAAGAAACGATCGAAGTGAAAAGTCTAGTTCCGGACGCTCCTCCCGAAGTGCCAGCTACTCAGACCTCAGCAAAACTCCAAGTGAAATTTTGAGCACCGAGCAAATACGTTTCCCAACTCCTCCGAAGCATAAACCCACCTTCGACAGAAACACCAAAAAATATTGTGAGTATCACCAAGCCAAGGGCCACAACGCTGATGATTGTTGGTCATTAAAACAAGAAATTGATAAAGCATGCAAAGCAGGAAAGTTGTCTCACCTAATCCGTGATTTAAAAGAAGGAAAGCCAGCCGCAGTACAGATCCCAAATCCGAACAATCAAGCATGGATTCATATGATCCGAGCTACCTCCAAACAAGGAGTTAAAAGAAGTTACGACCACATAGCACCATGGATGGAACAGTTACTATTTTTTCCACCTATCGATCCAAGAGAAGCCAAAGAAGCACCCATTGTAATTTCCGGGGTCGTTGCACGACACAAGGTGCGACGTATATACATTGACAACGGTAGTGCATCCGAAATAATGTACTACAGTGTTATCACCAATTAGCTCCAGCTACCAAGGACAGGCTCATCCCCGTCCAAATGCCACTAATCAGCTTCTCCGAGAGAAGTAATACACCCATTGGGTCAGTTAACTCCTCCGGTTACATTGGGTACTTAAGAAAACCAAAGAACAGTTATCCTCACCTTCTTAGTGTTCGGCGCACCTTCAGTTCATAACATCATATTGGGTAGACCCAGAATGAAAGCTTTCAGCATGGTCACTTCAACAATCCATGGGGCCATAAAATTTCCCACCGAAACAGGTGTGGCCACACTATACACCGAATCTGATATTTGTGTAGCCGAAGTTCGACAGTCCTTGGGACAACCTCTCCCTGGTAAAACAGAATCTGAAATCAAAGCTACGGAAGAATGGTTTATCCATCCAGCATTCCAGAACAAAAAGTCACCATCGGTACTCAATTACCTGAAAATGTTAAAAGATCCTTATGAAGGCTACTATCTACATCTCTGGATGTGTTCGCCTGGCAACAATCAGACATGACGGGGGTACCAAGATCTCTGGCATAACACAAACTTAACATCCGACCTGACAAAAGGCCAGTAGCACAAAAGAAGCGGAGCATGGCTCTGGATGGAGTAAAAGCTATTGCTCATGACGTCAAAGTCCTACTAGATGCGGATATCATTAGAGAAGTGGAATACCACACGTGGGTATCCAATCCAATTATGGTTCGGAAGCACGATGGATCCCGGAGAATGTGCATTGATTTCAAAGACCTAAATGATACATGCCCCAAAGACTGTTACCCTTTACCAGAAATTGACCAAAAGGTCGATGATGTGGCTAATTTCAAACTGAAATGTTTTTTAGACGCTTACAAGGGGTATCATCAAATCCAAATGGCCGAGCCTGATGAAGACAAAACAACCTTTGTCACAAATCAAGGGTTGTACTGCTACAAGAAAATGCCATTTGGATTGAAAAATGCCGGAGCAACGTACCAAAGAGTAACGGATCGGGCTTTCAATAATCAAATTGGCCGAAACCTAGAAGTATATGTGGATGATGTTGTAATAAAAAGCTCAAACGAAGAAGCATTGTTGAAAGATATCATGGAAAATTTTGATAAGCTTCGAGAAATAAATATGAAGCTCAACCCAAAGAAATGTCCGTTCGGCTGAGAAGAAGGAAAGTTCCTTGGCCTCCTGATGTCCAAAGATGGAATCCGACCAAACCCAGAAAAGGTCGAAGCCGTACTCACCATCCAACCCCATCCAATTTGAAAGAGGTTCAAACCCTCAATGGGTGGTTAGTCGCACTACACAGGTTCTTATCTAAAGCAGCCGAACGAACGTTACCCTTCATGGTCGTTCTTAAAAAATACTTGAGCACAAAAGAATTCCATTGGACAACTGAGGCAGATATGGCCTTTAATGATCTAAAGAAATGTTTGGCAGAACTACCAATACTAACTGTAACATTTCGCATTTATTTCTATGTACGTTATGACATTTATTAATAAAACGTCGAATTTTTATCATTATCACACCTTTTAAAAATATTTCGTGACACGTTTGGACTCCTAAAACCATACTATAAATATATATTATTAATATAGTGGTGAAATTATTGTAAAAAATAGATGTTTGGGCCGGGACTCGAACCCGCGTCCCAAACCGGTTCACACACACCACACAGCCCTACCAGCTAATCTACAGCTTGTTTTTGTTATAACATTCAGGTATATATACATTTATAACATATTTAGACATGCAGTTGACTTATGAAAAGTCAACTGCGATTCAATCCTCCATAATTAACCATCCAAACCGCGTAATCTAGTTATGGAATATTTATGACCGCCCTAATCAGCTTGTTTATCACGCTAATCACCATGAAAACTTTCCTAATCGAAGCCTTTCACGCGTATGCGAGTTATTGTGGGTCAAAATTACCAAACTTACAAGAACGCACAATTTGTATAAATTGACCACGCCATTACAGGCTCTAGGCACCGATAAAGCATCCCCCATACTCAATTTATTCTAAAACTCCTCCAATCTGCGTTTTTTTTTGCCACGGTTGACCTTGTCGTTGACCACCACGAATCATGCCTTTAATTGCATTGTAAGTTTATTTTTCTTTGTGGGTTTTGTTATCCGGTTACATACGAGCAATAGCCCCAACATCACAGGGGCTATTGGTTGTCAATTGTAGCGATTGGTATTTTAGGGTTCATATTGATTGGGGAAGATGATAATTGTTTAACTGTGTTTAAAAGGATTTCAAATACAATTCTGAACGACTATATGATATAGATCAGATGGTCACGTTTTCTGTTAATTAATCTAGGGGCTGTGGGTTCGATCCCAACCTCATGCGAATCCTTTTCTTTTTCCTAAATTATAGGATTTAACACAAAAACACAATATATGACTTTGGATCTGATCTTAACCGTTCTCAGGGTCCAGACCAGATGGTCTGGACTTGTGATTTTAAACACACGAACCGGCCCAGACTCGGGTTCGATTCCTTTCAGCAGCAACAATTTTTTTTAAAACCCTTTTATTTATATAATTAATCTATTAAATTTTTAAAATAGTTTTTAAATACTAAAAGTGGTTTATAAATCCTATAAAATTTATTTTATGCTATTCAAAGGGTAAACTTAATTATACAAATTTTAGTTTTTCGAAAATCTTTTATTTATTATATATAATAAATATTACAAGTTTATTCTATTATAATTATAAAATTCTATAAAAATATCAAAACGATTTTATAAAATTCCACAAAAATTATCCTAAACTTATAAAACAATAGACATTCCAGAAATGATTTTTATTTCTGAAAAATCATTTATTTAATAATTTTAATCGATTTTTGTTATTTTAATCATAAATAAATCATAATAAATTTGTTTTTCATTATTTTTACATCAAAATTTCACATAAATTATTATTAATCATTTAGATCAGAAATATAAATTTTTTACTTGAAATTTATAATTTTTAATATTTTTAAATATTAAGTCTATATTTTGTCAAATAATTATTAATATATAAATATTCATTAATTAAGAAAATAATTTTATAAAAATTATTTTTACATTTATTACAATGTAATTCAATTACTTTTAGATAATATTGGCCAGAAAACATTTTCATTAATTATTTCTTTATTTATTCAAATTTAATCATAAACAAATATTAATCCCCAAATTAGGAACCCTAGCACATCTTAGACTTATTAAGTTTTCCCCAACACTTATTTATTACCTTGAAATAGGGTGATATTTGGATACACACGAGCCACATTTACTTATATAACAAGGGTCATCATTCTAACACTAAGGTGAGTTTACATAGCCCCTTTTCTATTTCACTATTTTGGGGTGAAACATGTTACAACATTCTATCTACAATTCAATCATAAAGTGTCTATGTGTTATTCTATGTTGCATTATGTCTTAAACATGACTAGGGTAAGCACAATATTCTAGCATAATCATTAACATTGATCAGCCGACGGTATACAATGATAGATCTATTGGACTGACAATCCCACCCGGATACGTGTACCTCCTACATAGGTAGTGTCGGTGATTGTTATCGAATTCATAACATAACCGAGTGAACCATGAGCGTTGGGGTGTTACACTAACCGCACCAGAACCAGGAGAAGCTCTCACCATTTATCTTTAAGCTTCGGAAGCATCCATCAGCTCAGTTTTGATGGTAATAAGATTGAAGTGTAACATCGCAAAATTTTTCCCCAAATTCGAATACTTATATTATTTTTTTTATCATTCGTAATATGCCTAAGTTTTTATTTTCCTACCACCCAACTTATATATACATATATATATATATACAATGGTATAATAATAATAATAATAATAATACATAATAACAATAATATTGAAACAATAAAACTAATTAGCTAACCCAACCCAACAACAGGCCCACCCAGACCCAAAGAACCCACAGGCCCAACTGTCCACCGACCCACTTGTCCTCCCCTTGTACCTGTTTAAAAAAAAAAAAAAAAGTCTGCTGCGGGCCGGACTCGAACCTGAGTCGGACGCATGCAGCACAACAGACTTGACCACTACATCACATACGCATTTCGTTGATTGGAACTAGATGTTATTTCCTTTATCACCTCCTAAAAACAACCCAGACCTACTTCCTTTCTTCCCTGACTCGCTGCACGATTACAACCAAATGGGTTGACTTTTTCTTAATCATGGAAACAAAATAACAACTTTGACTCATGATTTCTTCATCATTATTGAACGACTAATTTCACGCATCATTACTACACCTATAATCATTCAAGATCATACCAAAAATCACCCTTTCTCACATAATTATAATCATGACGGTCAAACCTTCCAATTCAACGAACCAGACCCCATCCCTATAAATTGAACCTTTCTGGACCTTCACAACTCGCCATTCATTCCTTCTAAACCTCTAATTTCTCATAAAAATCTGTTGTACTTAGAATTCTTATTCGAGTTGACTTTGAAGCTTTGACTTATCATTCGTAATCGATTCGGCTTTGTAAGTCTAATTCTTATTGTGGGTTTCATTAATCAGCAGATGCACAACATTAACCCCATGATTAATTGGGTTAATGTCGTGTGAATTGTTCAATTGCATGATCTAGGGCTTGTTCTTATTAAATTGGGGAAGAACACTGATTTCTTATACATTTTATATTTTAAACAAACTGAAAACAAACACAACCACTGGTCTAGACCAAGTGGTTGTGTCTGGTGTTCTTGGACCAACCAACACGGGTTCAAACCTTGGCACCAACATTTTTTTCCCTTCTTTTTGTTTTGCTTACAAACTTTAAATATAATTATTTATGTTTTATAAATTCATTTTAAAATACTAAAACACTTTTAAAAATTCTACAAAAATTATTTTGTATTAATCTGATGAAAAAGTTTAACTTACAATTTTTAGTTTTCAAAAATTTATTTATTTAATATATATAATAAATAAATCAATTTTATTCTATTATATTTATAAAATTCCATTAAAATATCAAAACAATTTTATAAATTTCCACAAAAATTATTCTGAGTTTATATAATGATAAACTTTTCTGAAATGATTTTTAATTCTGAAAAATCATTTATTTAATATTTTTAATCAATTTTTGTTAGTTTTAATCATAATTAAATCATAATAAATCCAATTTTTAATATTTTTGCACCAAAATTTTATACAAATTATTTCTGATTATTTGAAACAGAAATATGATTTTTAAACTAATATTTCTTTAAATTTAGTATTTTTAAATATTAAAGTTAAATTTTGGCAAATTGTTATAAATAGAATTAATATTCTATTTTAAAGAAAATAATTTTATAAAAATTATTTTTATACTTTAAACTCATTATTGTGATCACCTTAAATTCAAATTTTATAAAAAGATTTTTGTCTATTTATTTACTAAATTTCTCTCAATTATCAAACATTTTATTATTAATCAAACGAGCATTTATCCCCAATCCGAGGCCCTAGAACATATACATTTGTAGATAGACTTAGACATATTTATTACCTTATTATAGGGTGATATTTGGCGTTTTTGGGCAACACATATCCTATATCACGAGACTTAACATTTTGAGGTGAGCTTACATAGCCCCTTTTCTCTATTTTTCACTATTTTTGGGGTGAAACATGTTTAAACATTTTATACTATCATATTTACTTGTGATACAATTACATCATCATTCTATCATTTGACTGTAACAAAAAGACACAGTACAATCATTAACAATGAT
Source organism: Ambrosia trifida (assembly GCA_028751855.1). Taxonomy (NCBI): domain Eukaryota; kingdom Viridiplantae; phylum Streptophyta; class Magnoliopsida; order Asterales; family Asteraceae; genus Ambrosia; species Ambrosia trifida. The sequence goes on along the minus strand of CM054124.1, from coordinate 145,310,804 downwards.
CAAGCCACCTGTTTAGATTATAGCGCTATAGGTCTGACAAATCCATCCCCCCGCATAAATTCAGGGATGATCGAAAACAGTAACAACATTAGACTAACTTGCGAGTTAGGCCTCAGTCGACACAAGGTTTGGTTGTACAAAGACGCATTGTTACATGTCGGTATCATACTCTATCATCGTACAACTGTGAATGTTGTACAAACTATTGTTATCAAGTATTTAAAAAAAAAAAAAACCTATGTATTCTCACCAACTTTTGTTGACCCAAAATATTTTTAATTTAACATGTTTCAGGTTCTATTTGCTTGAGGATTTGAGTTAATGCTTGAAGATGTGTGCATAGTATTATTCATTTTGATGTATGAATTCTTGTAGAACAATTGTATGTAATTTATTTAAATCATTTAATGAAATTTATTATTCACCATGAGCTACTGAACAATCATCACGTGACATCCCGATGTTTACGCCATCGGTTGGGGTGTTACATGAAGGCACAAGTACCTATCTTCTATTTCAGCCTAGTTTTGCCTGATTACAAGACGCGGTACCCTGCTATGGAAAAACTGACACTCTCCCTGGTACACGCTTCACGAAGGCTACGGCAGTATTTCCAAGCTTTTGAAATCGAAGTCCAAACAAATCAGCCAATCTTAAGTGTGTTAAGAAAGCCGGAGGTTTCAGGCAGATTGGCCAAATAGGCAATCGAGCTTTGGGCGTTCGACATAACGTACAAGAGAAGAGGTCCGGTTAAAGGGCAAGTAGTCGCTGATTTCCTTACCGAACTAGCAATAAAGCAAGACGAGGTAGCCATACCTTCGGAACCAAACGAATGGAACATCTTCACTGATGGTGCTTCAGGTTTCGAAGGGTCAGGGGTTGGGGTAGTCCTGAAAGACCCTAATGGACAAGAACTTGTGTATTCAATCTGTCTAAATTTCAAAAGCTATAACAACGAAGATGAATACAAAGCTTTCTAAGCATCAAATACTTTGGCCCCAATATCGAAGCATAGCTTCTAACTCCTTGTTTATATTTCACAGGCAAAAAGCTTGATCATGGAGTTTAAAAAATGCGAAGTAAAACACGTACCAGGGTCGAAAAACAAACAAGCTGATGCTTTATGCAAGCTCATGGCCAACACACCAGATCATATCTCACAAGAAGTAAAGCTTGAAGTGTTGAATACTCCTTCCACATCAGAAGCTGAAGTATGTATTGTGCACGAAAGTCCAGAATCCCGGATAACCCCAATTTTGAACTACATCATAAATGACATACTACCCCCAGACAAGTCTCAGGCTCGAAATCTCAAAGGGAAGTCCCTACAATATCAAGTGATAGATGGCATTCTGTACCAAAAGACCTTCCTAGGTCCTTTACTCCGATGCTTAGATCCAGTACAAGCCAAATATGTCATAGAAGAAATTCATTGGGGGAATATGTGGCATTCACGCTGGACCACGAATGGTAATCACCAAAGTAATGAATACCGGGTACTTCTAGCCAGGCATGCACCAAGACGCAGTTGAGGAACTCCAGAAATGTGAAAACTGCCAGCGACACGCACCTATCAGCCTTCGAGCAAAAAATAAGTTAGTTCTGGTGTCCGCAGCGTGGCCCTTTCAGAAATGGGGAATTGACATTGTTGGTCCCTTCCCCAAATCTTCCGGTCAAGCCAAGTTCTTGTTGGTCGCAGTAGACTACTTTACCAAGTGGGTAGAGGCCAAACCCCTAGCTACAATCTCTGGAGCTGAAGTAAAAAAGTTCGTATGGGAGAATATAGTCTGCAGATTTGGCCTGCCCATGACAATTGTCAGCGACAATGGCAAACAATTCGCCCATAATCCATTCAAGAAGTGGTGCGCCAATATTGGTATAGAACAAGCCTTCGCCTCCGTTGCTGGACAGTTCCGTACGTGATGAGACACCAACTCCACCCCTTCAGTCAGGACAAATTGCTTGAAACCAAAAAGTCCCCCAACCTCCTTCAACAAATCATGCTTCTCCGACTCTCGCTTGTGGATCTCCGCCTTCAAATCTTCAACAAGCTTTAAAGCATCCTTCTCACGAACCAAGGCTGCATCTTTATCTGCAAAAAGTAAATGAAAAATTACCAAGTATCAAAACAGGTTGAAGAACAAAGAAGATGTACAAAAATATTGTACGACCTTTCACCAGTATGTCTACGGCATCCTTAGTTTTAGACATCAGCCTTTCAAGCTCCTCAATCGAAGCGACGTACTTCTTTTTAGACATCTCGTGAGCCAACTCAGCAATCTCCAACTTCTTTTACAAACCAATAACTTCATCCTGAAGTTTGCCCCGACCTTCACTAGCTGCTGCGGCAAGAGAAGCTTGAGTAGAACGAAGCTGATCCTGACTATTCTTCAAAGACTCCACTACATTACCATGACCACAAGCATTACCCCGCCTCATCAACTTCCCCCGTTGAAATTCTGAATCAATCCATCTCCTGTACATCTCCGACACCAAGAAATTAGATTGAGCATGCTTTATCATCAAGGCGTCTCCCAGATCATCGTCTTTCAACCTCCGATAATGGGCATGGTCAGCCGAGGTATGCAGGTTGAACAACATCATTTTTGATGACAAAGCATCGACCACCCTAGATCCATTCTTCAAATCCCAATCAGGGGCAAAAACATCCTCAGCAGTAGAAGGGTCAATCTCCATGATGTCATCCAAAGGATCTACAAGATTAAACATAATCAATGTCTCTGTCTCGAACCAACAAGGAGAATAAGACGTGCCATATTCATTCTCCTCACTAGTACGAACGGTAGAGATACAACCAGTAAACTTACCAGGAGAAGACATTGAAAAACCACCCGCGTCCCCAGTCGTCAAGGTCCGGATCTGACTATTGGCTATATCACGAAAGACGTCATCCCCTTCCTTTTCACCACCACCTGACCCACTTGCCGGAACATCCATGTCAATAGGATCACTGTCTCGGGAAGACTTACCACCAGTCATGTGCAAATCAAATTCATCCAAAATATTACCTTTCGACGAATCAGAAATGGGGAGAGTACTGGTCGGAGCAAACTTCACTTTCTTAGGGATTTTCTTTGCTCTGGATGGCTCGGGCTTCCTATTCCGGGCCTGAACATTCAAATGTAAGGATGAGTCTTCCACAACATTGTCATCCGTAATAGGAGTACTCGAAGAACTGACAGTCCTTAAAGGTATAGGATTAGAAAAAACATGACCAACGGTGACATCGCCTTCACCAACTTCACCACGAGGTTCACTACCCTTGCCACTCCCACCTTCACCTTCGGCTTTATTTTGACCCTCACCCCCAACTTTCTCCACACCTTCGCCATCAGCACCTTCGGGACGAATAGGGAACTGCAATTTATCAAGCTGTTCAAGAACGGGTTTGCTTGTACCCACGGGTTTGCTGGTCAACTTAAGGTAATCATCATCATAATCTTCAAACTTCAAAGCTGCAAGCAACGACATCTCTACAAAAACAGAAAACAAAAGTCATGATTTATACCCAATAAACAGGCCGAAGGTCAAGAAGCGATCCTCACCCTTATTTTTATACAACATAACAGGCCACCGATCAGGTTCATCCCATACCCTACTAATGCCTCCTAACACCAGAATGTGCTCCGGATATTTCTTAATGTTCGACTTATGAGCCACAAGCTTTTTGTACAAAGTAACATCATAAGCAAAGTCGGCCGGAAGCTCCCACTCAGAGGACTCAAAGTCCTTCCTCCATAAAGGCACCATCTCCTTCGGAAAACACCTATCATCTAGCGAAAAGAACTGCGTCTTCCAGTTCTTTAAGCTAGAGGTGTCTTTACCATGACACTCCGACTTCTTCCTCCTCTTCTCAAACGTGAACCAGTCGCCTGCCTGATTCAACTTGTAGAAAGCCCTAAACACATCAACATCGGGCTTCGACTTCAAGGCCCTACATTTCAACTCAAAATGGCAAACCCTCCCCAAACTAAAAGGATTCATCTGAGAAAAATGAACCCCATGAAACAAGAGAACCTTAAACAAAAATTTTGTCATAGGAACTCGGTAATTAGCAAAATCACATACGCGTGTGTAAAATGCAAATTTACCAGCGAGGTGGGGGTAGATAGAACGATCAGGGGCCGGAAGTTCAGGGTTTAGATCTAAGGGTATCCCATAATTCCTCAAAAATTTGTCAAGTTTATTTTGGGATAAAGTGGAGAAACTAACATTCATATTATCTTTCCCCATACTAAACCGATAGAAAAATAGAACCTTGAAAGAAAAGAAGGAAGGAACGAACCTGTGTAGGGATGGATGAAACAGAGGATCAATTGAAGCGAATAACAGCAGTGGAAAAAGGAAGTGAACAGTTTTTTTCTGAGGAAAGTAAAGTAAAAAAAGAAAAAAGAAAACCGCCTTTTATAATAAGAAAGGGAAACCCTAACGTCAGGACAAGTGTCAAAATCCCAACAATTTGAAAAAGTTGTCAAGGCTGATCTAACGGCTGAGAACGTCTTGAGGCAACCGCCACGTCCCATCCAAAATACATGGCAAAGGACGTGTCCATGTGCTGCGACCACAAAGATAGCTGGTAAGCAGTAACGAGGATCGACCAACTCCATTAAGTTATAAATTAACTTATGGACTTAAGGGGACATGAAGAGGTATAGAACCTCACCTCTGAATCATGATCCCTAAAGACGCGACACTTCATAACGAGACACACCTCAGCATGACACAAATGCTAAAGTACACCAAAGTTAAGACCGGAGGTCAAAGGCTTCGAGGGTTGGTACACCTGGACGTACGAAAGTACAACCATTCTGACTAGTATAAATACCCCCTCAAAAGTACAAGTAAGACACGGACTGACACACTCCGAACCTCCCTCTCTCTCTAAATTCTCTTTCTCTCACTAAACAAATGTGACATCCGTCACCTTCATCTTTAATCAACTGTTAAATTTAGTCCTTATACTTTTTTTTAACATTGTCGAACTTATTAAAACATGAGTTACTTTTGAATCAGGAATTTAAACGCTTACTGAATGCGTGAGTTTTAGTCGAAACTTACAAAATACAAAATTTATTTTTTATTTGATCCGTTAAGATAAAAGTTTAAGTTTTAAAAGTGTGGCCAATGACCTCCAGCCCAGTTGGGGAGAGGTGGGAGGGTTTACCTCTTCGGAGGGTTTTCGCCCGGGCTTGGTTTTGAGTTCGAATCCTGCACACCACGAAAAAATTCCCTGTAACGGTTTGAGATAACTTCAAAGTGAACACCGGTGCGTGGGTAGTGATTCGAACTCGGGTTGAGGGGTTGTCTGTCGATTGGTTTCACTGCTGAAGTACACCTTCCAAAAAAAAAGTTTTAAAAGTGTGGTTTTGGTTAAAATTAAAACTTAGTTAGCCTTGTTAAGTTTTATAAAGGAATATTTAACCAAAATTATAGTTAAGCTAACAAGGTTAAGTAGTGAGGGACCTATTGTGACAATATATGAAAGTTTTAAACCTACTTATACCCCTCCTTCCCCTGATCCCGTTTTTCCGGCGAACAGTCACTGGCGGCGACGGTGGTCTCTGGCCACTTCTTAAAACCGGCCTTTAATACTCCTTTAATCCCTTTTATGGTTTGTGAGTCGTTTCACCATTTCATACTAACTGTTTCGAACATTAAATCATGCATTTATTAGTTTTAATCATAGGTTTAATTGGGTTTAAAGGTTGAAACCGTCAAGTCATAAATCCCACTCAACCGATCGTTTTTCTTGATAAACTCTATAAATTGAACCCGTGAATAAGTTCTGCACACTTACACGATTCCACCCACATAAAATATACCTAAATCGCGTCCAGAAAAGATCAATTTCGTTTTCTTTGGGTTCGGACCTTGAAGTCGATTGCGAGCATATTAACGTGATTGTAAGTCGTTTTTATTTATGCCATTTCATTCATCTAGTGATTCCGAGCAAAAGCCCCATATTTCTGACCTGAATGGATGTTTGTTCGGGGTTATTGATCTTACCTAGGGATTCGGGTTCAAACCCAGGCACCATCACCATTTTTTTTAGATTTTCTTTTAATTATTCATTTATTCTTATTTGTTATTGTTATTTAAAAACATAATTATAATACATATAAACTTAAAATATTTATAATAAATTCGTTTTTGCTCCAAAAATTATGAAAATTTAGGTGCAACATCTTGGCACCATAAAAAAAATTACCACATTTTTATTTTCTGAAAAATGTTTTATTTTTATATTTTTATTGAATTAATTTGTTTTAATCATAATTAATTGACTAAAAATCTATTTTTAATGATTTTAATCTCAAACTTTTTGGGAAATTATTTCCAATCATTATGAACTGAAATAAAAATATTTGGGTCAGAAAACATTTATTTTTATTAATTTTCCTATTTTTAATCATTTAAACATGATTTAATCTTATTAAATCAGTTTTAAATATAAATAAGTTTATAAAAATTATGGGAAAATTATTTTCATTAATTTACATCAGAAATCATCCATTTTCTATAAAAATAGCGTTTTTGGATCATGTCTTGAATTATTAGTCTTATGTATATTTAATTAGACATAATTAATAATTTATTTATTTATACTATTAAATATCTATTTTATAACTACTTTTCCTATAACATAGAAATAATTCTATGTTTGAAAATCTTAATTACAATTTGTGGGATCATTGTGTAACTCATAATTATTTATTCCAATATTTATGATTATTGTATTTATTTACAATAATTAGTTAAAGTAATTAACTACATTATTTTGTCTTAATTATTCAAACACAAGTTTTATCTAAATATTCAATAGGTAATAATTATATACACTAAACCCTATTTACAAACTTTGGTATGTTATTGTACAACTTTTACATTAACATGATTTATTATAAAAACTCTAATTCCCCAAATCAACATAGCAAACCCTAATGCTTTAGATCCTAGATGGGTCGTTCTAATTAAACCCCCCCAACTTCTAAATCAACCCCTTAACCAAGGCGCCTCGCTTAGGCCTAAGCGAGGCGCCTGGAATATCGTTTTCAGGAATCTTAAGCTTTATGTCTAATCAGGCAGCCAGACGCCTCGCTTTGACAGGGGTGTTTGAAACTCGGACACGGGTTTGGAGGTTAAAGGTGAAAAACCCGATGCACAACCACACTCCCTTTGAACACTTAGAGGGTCACCCGTATGCCAGAAGGCTTTCCGTGGATGACAGACAACTGGTCGGGGAGATGATTGAGAATGATGTTCCCAAGCGTAGCATTTGGAGAATGATCTTTTCAAAGAACCCGGAGAGAAAGACTACCCTGAAAGATATACACAATGCGGCTCAGATGATGAATGCTGGAAAGGGAGTCATTCCCAAAGGTGCAATGGAGCACCTCGAATACTTTCTGACGGAGAGAGGATTCACCTACTACACGCGTGCGGATGAAACCACGAAGGCTCTCACGGATATTTTCTTCGTTCACAAACATTCACATACTATGTGGTGCGCATTCCCGCATGTGCTGATGATTGACGCCACCTACAATACAAACATGTACAATATGGCGTTTGTTCAGGTAGTGGGTATGGCGTCGACAAACCAGTCGTTTTCGATTGCCCATGCATTTATTTCTTCTGAGAGGATTGGAAACTACATTTGGCTGTTGGAGAGGATAAAGTCTATGTTGGACAAATGTATGGAGCCGCGAGTGATTGTGACAGACAGGGACCTTGCGCTGATGAACGCGTGTGATGTGGTTTTCCCAAAGGCGTACAAGTATCTATGCCGGTTTCATATCTCGCAGAATATCAACAGGAACAGCAAGAAGGAGTTCACGGATAGGGAGTGGAAGGAATTTGTTCAAATGTTTTGGTGGCTGTGTGACTTTGCGACGGAAACCCTATACGAATACAATTTGGGGCAATTTCAGTCATATTTGGAAAAGATGGATCGTCTAGGTAAGTAGTTTTACATAATTACATACGTACTTGTTTACATACACACGCCTGACAAGTTTTGGTTATATTTTTCAGACGTTTTTTGCTACACGAAGAATAACTGGTTGGACCGGTTCCGTCAAAAGTTTGTGTCTGCGTGGACTAACCAAACGCTGAACTTCCGCCAGACCACTACCAACAGAGTTGAGGTCATGCATGCCAAAATTAAAAGTTACCTTCCAAGCAATCGCAACTCGTTGTCGACAATTGTGAAGTCCGTTGATCAAATGGTTGATAAGCAATATAGAGACATTAAAAAAGGTTTTGAAGAAAGCCTAAGAAAAACAATGAGCCACCACAAGAAGCAGCCATTGCTTGATAAGTTACTTCGGAAGGTTAGCAAACATGATCTTCAGTTGATATACGAAGAGATCGACCGTCTTCAAACGTCCATGCGCCGTTACAATAATACTTGTGGATGCCAGCTTTATAATAGTTGTGCTTTGCCATGTGCCTGTCGTCTCGAGCAGTTACAACTTAATGGTAATTAGTACTAGTGTCCATATGATTTTACTACATAATTTATTACATGATTTAACTTTATAACATATGTTATTTTTTCAGGTCAGGAAATCTATTTGTTCTCGATAGACGTGTTCTGGAGGAAGCTTGACTTCAAACCTGCGAAGACTGGTTGCGAAGATATAAATGTAGATAAGGTGTGGGCAAAATAAAAGGAAACGATTGATACAAAACCAGTTTTTACCCAATTAAACTACCTGGACAAATTTGCACAAATCGTCACAGGCAACTACTCCCCCAATAAACCGCCTGTTGTGCAAAAGAAAACATGTGGTCGTCCAACCAAGAAGCAGCAAGAACACAAGAGAGAACAATCTGCAAGAAAGAGCTTGCATATGCCGGTTGAAGAAAGTGGGTCCGACGAGGAGTTTGAATTTCCCCGGCACAGCTCATTCGTACCATCACAGGAGGACCTCGTACGACCTTCCCAGTCCCAGCCATGCCCTCCTTACGAGCTTCACCGTCACAGCTCTTACATACCGTCATCGTCCCAGGGGGCAGCATTTGGGATAAATTCAATTTCCTAAAGCTTCCGCGGACAAAAAAGTCAGAGAACTTAGTAAGGAAATATGGGGATAGAATTCCATCTGTGTTTCACCCATATTGTAACACCCCAACCGATGGCGGAAACATCGAGGTGTCACGTAGTGACGATTGTTCAATAGCTCATGGACTAAAGTGTAAATTTGAATACATTGATTAAATAATTTATTACATTGAAATGAAATCCAACGATACTAACTGACAACTAAATTGAATACAATGAATCAAAATCTAAATATAAATCCGAAAGCTTAAAGGATGCATCTCAAAACAACCTGAAACATGTACAAAATCATTTGGTCAATACAAAAATTGTATTGGTGAGCATACCCTGTTTGAATAAATATAGTAGGAAAAGTGTTTAGCAATTCATGTGCGGTACCATTTGCAATTATGTAATAAGTAATATCCGTTCAAAACCAAACCTGAGAATAATGACTAACACATGACTAACCAACTGAATAATGAATTAACAAGACAATGACCGAGATTCTCTCAACAGAGTCTCAAGGGGGTATACCATAGTACTATTCATTGAAAAGCTAGGCCGCCCAGCGGTTAATGATTTTGACAAGTCATAGACACACCAATTAACATAAAGCAAACACACATGAGAATTGCATTAAGTATAAGAAACTGAAACTTGATTAATATATAGGTACATGAGTCACCCCAAAGTAGTAAAACAGTGAAAAGGGGAAAGATATACTCACAGTTTGCGAAAGCGATCAAAATCCACTTAAGCGGTCGTGAGCTAAGTAATGGGAATTCTGAGGAATTCAACCTATAATGTGTAAGAATACTAATAAGGAAAAGTCTAAGAGTCTAAAGTATCTAGGGTCTAAGGCATTAGGGTTTGCTAAGTTGATTTGGGGAATTAGAATTTTTATGATAAATCGCATTAATGTAAAAGTTGTATGTCAAAAATAGTATATCAAAGTTTGTAAAAGTGTCCTAGGTGATATAATTATTATCAATTGAATATTTAGATAAAAGAAATATGTTTGAATAATTAAGATAAAATAATTTAACAAATTATTGTAACTAATTACAATAATCATAAATATTGGAACAATTAATTATGAGTTACTCAATGATCCACAAATAATAATAAAGACTTTCAAACATAAGATTATTTCTATTTTATAAGAAAAGTATTTATAAAATAAATGTTTAAATAGTGTAAATAAATAAATGTTTAATTATGTCGTAATTGATAAATAACACTAATAATACAAGACATAATTCAAAAATGCTATTTTTATTGAAAATGGATGCTTTCTGATGTAAAGAAATGAAAATAATTTTCTCATAATTTTTATAAACTTATTTATATTTAAAACTGATTTAATGATATTAAATCATGTTTAAATGATTAATAATAGGGAAACTAATAAAAATAAATGTTTTCTGAACCAAATATTTTTATTTCAGTTCATAATCATTAGAAATAATTTATCAAAAACTATTTTGAGATTAAAATCATTAAAAATGAATTTTTAAATCAATTAAATATTATTAAAACAAATTAAATAATAAAAATTACGAAAATAAAACATTCTTCAGAAATAAAAAATATGATAATTTTCTATGAGATGTCAAGAAGCTACTCCTAAATTTTCATAATTTTTGGGTAAAAATTGAATTTATTATGAATATTATAAGAATAATGTATTTATACATAAATATATATAATATAATATGTAAAAAAAATAATAGAAATCAGGAAAAAGGGATTGACCCGCGTATAGGAAGGGTCGAACCCTGGTACCTTGCAAAACCTCACACATCCATAACCACTAGACTATAAGCATGGTATGTTGAATTATTTGAATTTATATCATATTTAAAGTATAAGTAATAACTCATCTTCTTCCCCAATACATCATCCAAGAACCCTAACCCTAACCCAAAATTCAATAACCCGAATGACTGCAGGTTTGATGTCGAAATCATGGGGCTAATGCTCGGAAAACAACAACTAACAAAACGGCATATACCAATTCGACTTACAATGATGTATTTGGCTCGAAAGGAAAGAATGAAGGCCGCGACTTAATGCTCCAATTCAGAGGCATTCCAGCAGCGTTTAGGCCGATTTTTCGTGGGTTTTGAACCGGAATGAGTGCAGAAACGTTAAGGTAGGAGCAATTTATATAATGGTCAAGTAAATCGTACGTTTCAACTCGTTAAAGGTCTCCGGCGGTTACATGAAAGAACCCGGATTAAATCACCATAAAAAGAATGTTATAACTCGTTTAAATGATTGTAATTTGTAGGAATTAATAGGGGAAAACGTTCGGCGAACAATTAATGATTGAAACGGACATTTAGACAAGTTTTATGACTCGTCGGACGATTGCCGGTTCCGGCCACTGGCCACCGGAAAAACGACGGGATGGAAAAAAAGAAGAATCAACTTTGTTTTTTTTTAAACTTTGAAAATTGACAAAACTAGCCCCTCAGGTTTAACTAGGTTAGATTATTACATAACTAGGTTAGTTTTTCTTTATAAAAACTTAACCATACTAACTAAACTTTAACCCTTTTAACTTTAAACTTTTTAAACTAAATTATATATTTTTATAGAATCTTTTACGACTACGTTTAAACATTCACATTTGATTAAAACTTATACCCGATCTATAAAAAAAATTTAATTCGCTTTAAAAATAAATTTTAAAAACGGCGAAACTTATCGGGATTATAATGGAATATTTGAAGGACTATTGTTGTCTATTAGATGTAAGACGAGGGTGACGGATGTCACACATATATATCTAAAATAACGGATGTGAGACCTGATGGTCATTGCGGTTTTTGAGCGGCAGCTGTGGGGTTAGGGATAGGTAAAATGAACATATGTTTGTCTGATCCCAAATGCTACTCGAGTTGCGCAATAACGAAGCCTTGTGGAGGTCAATGTTTGATCCGAATAACGAAGGACATTATCAGCGTCTCTGCGATAGCATTTCTTTTAAAGGGGTGGGAGATGCACCAGAAGAGAATTGGATGACGACGCCGGAAGCGGGGTTTCTCATTGCACAGAGATATGGAGTTGTTTTTCATACACTCGACATCAGAGGTTCTGATACAGTTTTCCCTCTATTTTTAGGCCCAAGTTGCTCTCTACCGCCTATTCAGACGGTAGCAGTTTGCTTCGTGGACCGACATTACATCAACATAAAGCTTGAAGGATCATATCCAATGCCTCCCCCGAATAGAGCTTGGACTGCTTTTAGAAATGAGGGTGGTGCGGAATGGGAAACTATGTTTGAAGATCAAATCAATATGTACAAAGAATTAGTTTTCCCGAAACAGGACACCAATCAAAGTCCTGAAGTACAAGATTTAGGTTAGATATGTGAAATTTGTAAAAATATTTAAACACTGTTTACGTTCTTAAAAATCGTATTGGTTATGTTTATGTCTTTTAACGGGCTTGTCGGGTCGGATTGTTTCGGTTCGTTAATGGGCCGGTCGGGTCGGAAAAGTCCGGTTCGTTCACGTGTCGGTCAGGTCTGACTGTTTTCGTTCGTAAACGTGTCGGTCATAATAATAATAATAATAATAATAATAATAATAATAATAATAATAATAATAATATTAGTAATAATAATAATAATAAATACAATAATAATAATAATAAATACAATAATAATAATAATAATAATAATCGTAATAATCGTTCATGTGCCGGTCGGGTCGGACTGTTTCGGTTCGTTAACGGGCCGGTCCGGTCGGAACAGTCCGGTTCGTTCACGTGCCGGTCAGGTCTGACTGTTTTCGTTCATAAACGTGTCGGTCATAATAATAATAATAATAATATTAGTAATAATAATAATAATAATAATAATAATAATAAATACAATAATAATAATAATATTAGTAATAATAATAATAATAATAAATACAATAATAATAATAAATACAATAATAATAATAATAATAATAATCGTCATAATCGTTCACGTGCCGGTCGGGTCTCACTGTTTTCGTTCGTAAACGTGTCGGTCATAATAATAATAATAATAATAATAATAATAATAATAATAATAATAATAATAAATACATTAATAATAATAATAATCGTAATAAAAATCCGGCATCTACTGTATAGTTGTGACAACCTGCACCCTTCACTTTTCATAAATGTGCATAATTGGCTCCTCAACTATTTCAAAATTTTCATTTTTAACCCTCATATTTTAATAGGACCAAAATTTACAATTTAATAAAACTTATAATTTTTATAAGTAAAAGTATGCACGTTTTATACTCACATCTACACCTGAGCACGTATGTTTCAGACTTTGATACTCAAAGCCCTTAATTTTTTGGTCCTAAAACAACTTAGAAACAGAAGGAAACAAGTCTATGACTTAAAATTGATTAAATTAGAAAAATTATTTTTTTTAGCCCTCGCGGTCCGCTGAGACAGTGAAACAGTCAAAGTCTCAGTCAAAATCCTAGTCAAAGTCCTAGTCAAATAGTCAATTCATCTTAAAACCTTACTTTATTGTGTTGACCAATTTTAAAGCCTAATTGAATCCAAAACTAGTATAAAAACCCACCTATGACCCATTACACTTTGCACCTCTAAATCGATTGTTTCAATTCAATTAAACCCTCCCTCATACCTTTCTTCTAGAGTATATTATTTCTACATTTGAAGCATTGATTATAAGCTCTTGTAATTGGCGAATTGGAAGCTTGATATTTTTCCTATTCGGTTTCTTTTCTTCTAAATTGGATTAGTTTTGTTGTTGAATCTTTGGATTGCTCGCATTTTCACGCTCGCTTAGTCATCTAGTTATTTGGCGAAAGTGAGTATTTCCTATCCCCTTTTTGCTTTTATTCACTTTTGGGGTGTTACATGTGCACTTATACAAATTACACATACAAGTTCACATTTTTTACAATACAATTCTAATACTATGTGCATTTGCTTACAAACGTGCTTTATGCTTAGACATTACATGTAGAATACATTTGTACTTAGTGAAATCATTAACATTGTACAAGCCGACCTTAACATTGGATAGCGCTATTGGATTGAAAACCCACCTAGGTTGATTCTCCCCATTTTTCATCGGAGAATCCGTGGTCATTGTTAAGTTTTTATCCATTTATTGGATAAGTACACCGCCGTTCATTTAGTACATTATACAGTCACAGGATTGATTTCGCTCATTTGTATGATACATAGTTTACATATTTGCACTGTAGCTTTGCACTTGAATTGTATAACATTTTCCAACTTACTATATGTATTAAATCTGGGAATGCTCACCAACATTTCATATGTTGACAAAACTTATTTTGTACATGTTTCAGGTACAGTTTGATCTTAGTACTATAGCATTGGACTTTAGTGCTTGCTTTTAATAAGTTATTTCAATTTTCATGTTTCGTTTAGACTTTTGTATTTTTTTCCATTTCATCTATGTAAGACAATTTAAATAATTCAATAATATATTTACATTTTAGTACCATGTGCTTTTGAACAATCGTCACTACGTGACACCTCGATGAGTCCTCTCGTGTTTATTTCTCTTTATCCTATTATTTTCTTTCAACATATTTTCGCTATGATTCTTTCTCGTTATTCTTTCGGTGTTTTGTTTAAAGAAGAAGATACTCGTATTTCACAAACAAAACGATATCACCAAATTAGGAGTGACATCCATACCTTGGTGATTAGTTTCACTCCTCTATATGTTATTTATCTTAGGAATATATCTTTGAGATAGGAGTGACATCCACACCTCAAAGAGTATTTCTTTCAAAAAGGAACTTAACCACTAAGCTAGGAGTGATATCCTTAACTTAGTGATTGGTTTCATTCCACAATCGTTTTCAATTTTGAAATACATCTTTTTGAGTTAGGAGGGAAATCCAAATATCAAGGATCTATTTTTGCATCTCGTTTTTAATCTCGCTAAAGTTTTGGAATTCACTAGTGATGGGGCACGTGCAATCTGGAAGGGTGAGCGCCTGTATCCTGAGTTTTCTGTCTAGGCGTGGTATTTCGTATAAATCCCAATCAGACGAGGGACCTGTATACCTACCTGGGAACTCTTGGGATGGGCATTCACTTATAGGCTAAAGTACGCCCCCACAAGTCACTAGGAAATTTCAAATACTTGAGTTGGTCAAAGTTTCCTATAGAAACAATTCCAATGTTTTATATCATTGATATTTATGTTTGTTTATCATTTGAAGATTCCATTTAATCACTTGATGTTTCATATGCCATTATTCATTGATCATTCGCTTTTGAATCCCTTATCATCATTATTAAAACTTTTGTTTGATATATTATCGCATTAAAGCTTACACTATTTCACTTATGCTCATGATTCTTACACTATAAGGTATTACTCGTTTTGCATTAAAACATTTTTACCCACGACTTAAGTTTTAAACTCTGTGTTTAACTCTGATCACATCCTGATTTTAGGAATGTTGCGTCATCATACAGTTAAAAATGAACATGGTTTTTCCAAACTTATTATTTCAACTTGTTTTATAGCTTCATGTTTACAAACTTACTTGATCGAAGTCACAGTATATCCTCATATACCTAATACTAATATTGCTGCACCCAGTCTCCTAAGCCATAGCCAACTACCATTAGTTAGAACTTCTTAGTCAGACTAAACTCATACATAAATGCCTACCTACACGATACGCACTAGTACACTACTCTCTAAAACGATTAATTTGACAACTTATTCTATAAGTCTTTTCACAAAGCCTATTCGCCAAATTAGAACACACTTTTCATATACCTTGTGCCTTGAAACAAATAGCTCGCTATGAGCCCAAAGAGATGCCTTAACGATCCTGCAAATAAATGATCTTTCAATGTGTAAATTTCGTAAAAGTTTGAAAATTTAAAAGGTTTCAAGTTTACCCAGTCTTAACGGGTAACACTTCGATTTTCTCAACATTTCATAACAATTAAAAATTTTCGACTTTTCAACCCACAAGTTAAAGAAATGTTTAAATACAGAAAACTTTATTTTCCAAAATTCGTCAAGGCATCTGGGATCATTCACAACCTTCACATCATTTTAAATCTTGGTCTTTCGAAACACATTAGATTTACACACACTTCATGAAATGGTTTCATCTTGCATTTTATAAACTTGCATTGCATATTTTACAAATCAAATGTAAATCTGCATGTTTTCATATAACGTATCCAATATATGTTTTCAGGAGGAATTTGCAACTAATAATATACCTTATAACACTTTTCAAACTCGACTTCTCGTAAACACATGAAAATGTGTACCTACGAAATCTTTTCAAGTGAATCTGTTTTGAACTTAAAACATTCTTCGGTTTCCAAAAAGTTATCCTCATACCAGTAGACTATACGTCTGTTCTGCGCACTTTCATATACAATAAATTTCATTTTTTTACACCATTCTATTTATAGTTACGTTCGTACATTATCTTATTATTTTTGTATTATTCTTTTGTTGGTAGTTATTTTCACGCGTTATTCGCAACTATTCTCGCACTAGTTATTAGTAGTTATTCTTACAACACTAGTTTTGAGCATTAATTTAACTCGTTTACTTTCATTTTGTGCAAATTGTGCGATTTACGTTATGCTATTCTTTCAATCGAAATTTTATGCTATACTTATATACTTACATGAACTCATATTTGGTATGCATATTTTTTTTTGTTGTGAGCAAAACCCTGTTATACTTTACATTATTTTGTTCATCATCATGACCAACGAATATACTAATTGATAGCTCGTATGAGATCTAAGCCAGTTCCCATGTACGACTCGGTTCAGAGTATTCCTCTAACCCAAGGGGAACGGTGTAATCCTTAGAGTTTATCAATATGGTTGTTTAGAGCCCAATGATGTGAACAAAAATTTTACCGGTTAAGGGTAAACCCGAAAGGTGAAGAACCCCTAATCATGTCTTATACTTACACATTAATCTCATTACGGTTAAAAGGTGAACCTGAAAGGGGAAGAACCTCTAACCGCATCTTATACTTGAGCAGTATCTACTACTTAACACATTTTGGTTGCACGCATTGTTTCTTGTATTACTTATGTTAGTGTTATGGAAAAGCATAGCACCGTAGTGTAAGGTAAATCGATAATTACGGTCCGAAACGCAATCATGGATTTACAGGTACATGGGGGGTGGTGTGTGATTCTACTTAGGCTATTGGTAGACAATCAGTACGAGTCCAAAGAATCAGTAGTGTGGTAGGTTAGCTGCGGTACACCCTATATATAAGCATGAGCGATACTGCGGGAGCGGACTAGGAGTCTGACCAAGGACCTACCCATTACTATCTCTTTATTAGATCATTGACTAATAGCTAGCATTTTCTATAAGAATATTCTTACACGAGCTTCAATTCGACTTCCTAGAGTCTTTCTCTGGACCTTCCACACAGAAAACACAAACTTTGTATACTCTTACACTCTCTGTTAGTAGAAATCCTGTTGCACGTCCTTAATAAAGTTCGATCAGAAACTTCTCTGAAGTAAGGGAAGCTACTATAACACTGCCCTGCCCTCACCAGTTATATACTTTTCCCAAACCATGCTCATTATAAACTCTTAATTCTCTAACCTTGGGTCAAACTTTAAGTATTTTCAAACTCTTATTTTGGGTATTAAACAACTACTTCAAACTTTTTCAAATCATGGCTGATGCATTTCTTAAAATCTACTTACCTTTTTACAAATGTCTTTTGTTTCATGGAAACCTTCACTTGAAAGTAATTTCGGGACGAAATTTTCTAAAGTAGGGGAGACTGTGACAACCTGCACCCTTCACTTTTCATAAATGTGCATAATTGGTTCCTCAACTATTTCAAAATTTTCATTTTTAACCCTCGTATTTTAATAGGACCAAAATTTACAATTTAATAAAACTTATAATTTTTATAAGTAAAAGTATGCACGTTTTATACTCACATCTACACCTGAGCACGTATGTTTCAGACCTTGATACTCAAAGCCCTTAATTTTTGGTCCTAAAACAACTTAGAAACAGAAGGAAACAAGTCTATGACTTAAAATTGATTAAATTAGAAAATTATTTTTTTAGCCCTCGCGGTCCGCTGAGACAGTGAAACAGTCAAAGTCTCAGTCAAAATCCTAGTCAAAGTCCTAGTATTATTATTATTATTACGATTATTATTATTATTACGATTATTATTATTATTATTACTAATATTATTATTATTATTACGATTATTATTATTATTATTACGATTATTATTATTATTATTACGATTATTATTATTACTAATATTATTATTATTACGATTATTATTATTATTATTATTACGATTATTATTATTATTATTACGATTATTATTATTATTATTACTAATATTATTATTATTGCGATTATTATTATTATTATTATTACGATTATTATTATTATTATTACGATTATTATTATTATTATTACTAATATTATTATTATTACAATTATTATTATTATTATTATTATGATTATTATTATTATTATTATTATTACTAATATTATTATTATTACGATTATTATTATTATTATTATTACTATTATTATTATTATTACTAATATTATTATTATTATTACTAATATTATTATTATTATTACGATTATTATTATTATTATTATTACGAAACCGAAAACTATTTATTATTATTTTTAATAATAAAATTATTATTTGTTATTATTATTATTACTGTTATTATCATTAGTAACTAAAAATTATTGTTTACATAGATATGGAGCCAGGTTTTTCAGACGCAGGTTTTGGTGGTGGAGATGACGCTAGGTCGTCTGCACCGGGGCCTCCACCGAAGAGGAGTCGAAGGGCTCCACCACCGGACCCCTTACTGGACCACCCATACCTGCACTTTGAGGAGGGGTTTGACGATGCGCAGCGCAACTGCACGAAGCTGCGTCATATGGCTGTCGACCCTTAGATGTACATCAGTTGGTCACTTCTGGAGAGGGTCGGCGAAACCGGAAGGGCGAACGGCTTTGTGGGGTTTGACACTCCATGGCGTCGTCTCTTTGACATAGCCCAGCTGCCTTCTTACCGAGCTTTGATGATAGAGTTTCTGTCGTCGTTCGTGGTACTGGATCCGTCCCAGAACCCGAACCCGACTGAGACTTTTCGCCCCATCCAATTTCGGTTGGCGAGACGTTGGCAGCAGCTGACCTATGAGGTATGTTATTTCAAATATCTGTCATTTTATTATTATGTTACCAAAGTTGTTAATATTTACAATTATTTTTTGCAGGAGTTTGCTGTTGCTTCGGGGTTGTACACAGCCCCGGAGACTGAGTCTGCGTTGTACCGAGACGCTCTCCATACGGTGGATAGGCCGACCCTGGTCAAATTTTGGAGGTTCATCGCCAAATCGCACTTTGGTAAGAATTTTGTGAAGGCGACGCCGATTAAGGACCCCCTGCACTATTACTTTCAGCATGCGATCACCACCTCTATCGCAGCACTGGGGAACAGTCGGGAGAAGGTCAACCAGAGTGACCTTTTCTTTTTGTACTCTTTGATTATGCAACAGCCGTGCAACCTAGCCGCGTCCCTGGTCGAGTACTTTAAGTGTTGCCACATGCGCCAGGCTCGCTCACATCTCCATGGTGGGGCGTTCATCACTTACATCGCGCGTCATCTGGGGATCTCGCCAGATACTGACCCTCAGTTGTCGCCCTCGATCCCATCGGTAGATCTCGGTGACGCCAATGCCCGGAGCATGGGGATCCTCTTTGAGATCTCGAAGGGTGTGCATCAGTTTCGAGGTATTGGAACCAAGAAGGCTTTTGAGCCGGCCCCCTTCCTACTTTCGATGATATGCCGCCCTACACTGAGGTGCGTCCGGGATATCCTCTCCTGGTGGACATGGCGGGTCACGACGACGAGGCTGACGACGATGACGCCCCCACCTCCTCCGCCGCCACCACAGCAGCAGTACCCCCGTCATATATATGATGACCTCACTCCTGCTGCGCGTTTCGTGGCAGAGGACATCGATCGCCACATCGGTGAGCTCCGGGAGGTTCAGGAGTGGACGGTCGACTCGATGCTGGCGATGGCCTCGCATTGGCAGGTACAGTTACGCACACCACCACACCGTGGACCAGCACCGGGGGCCCCACCACCACCGCCGCAGTAGACTTTTTTTACTTGTATTTTTTTTTGTATGGACAAACTTATTATTATTATTATTATTATTATTATTATTATTATTATTATTATGCACTTGATCTTTTGTTTATATATATATGTTGTCTGTTTTGAATGTTTAATTGTCTAATAAATATTAAACCCATAAATAATAAATGAACTAACACCAAATTATAAATTGCAAGCCAGTAAAAACAATGAAATATCCGATTATAAACGTTAAAAGATCACTCAACCCTTTCAATCCCAAACCAAATAAAACTTGCATGTTATGAACCAAAACGACGTCACCTTGACCATCAACCACTATATTCGTATTAAGTTTCGCTAATTCGTTCAATCTTTCTCGACAAGGTATTCTCCGTGAATAGTTAATCCACTCACATTGACAATTGAACACTTTATTAATAGGTTAAAGTTAAGATTACTTGATTAATTATAGTTTGATTAGGGCTATCACGTTGTTTTTTTAAATTTAAAAAATAATTAACCTAATGTAAAAAAGTTAATTAAATTAAATAAAAAAAGTTAAAAAAAAGGGTAAAATAAAAACACTTCAAAACAAACACAAAAAACACCCAAAACCCTCCCAACACCAAAAACCGTCCAGGTTCATCCCCCCTTAATCCAGGCGCCTCGCTTTGGGCAAAGCGAGGCGCTTGGAACACGTTTTTCAAACTCCCATGCTGTCACACCCCAACCGATGGCGGAAAACATCGGGGCGAGACTTGTGGTAGATTGTTCAAAGGCTTCATGACACTAATTGTGACAATATGATAAAATTTCGTTCATAACATAATCATCGTCTAAAAAGATAACAAAATACAAATTGTTTTCATGAAAAGAGAAATACGACATCAAAATATAGAACTTAAACTAGCGTGAGTTTCTAGTCCAATCCTAAGTAGGTTTCTTGAATATCCTGCATCAAACATTTCCTGCAACGTGTATAAAATATCCGTCAACACATAAAGCATTGGTGAGCATACTAGTTTTAGTTTACATACATAGTATTTTAGAATGGTTTACTCAAATCTCATACTATAGCATTGCACATACCTATCATACAAAAGACATAACTCAAACCCACGAGTACCACAGCGTATACCTAACATATTCATGTTAGGCCGTTAAATCTTAACAATGACCCATAAAGGGGGCGGTGTGCTAGTCCTATAGCGCTATACATGTTAAGTGGGCTAATAATAGTTAATGAATTATGTTTAAGTATCTAAGAATCATAAGCATGGCAAGTAGCATATAAGTATGTTTAATAGATTGAGCATGTGTGTTTATGAAAGCATTAGTGTGTTTTGCATATGATACATGTTTACACCCCAAAAATGATAAAGAGTAAAAAGGGGACAAGTATGAACTCACCTTTGGGTGCGTTTAGTAAGGTTCCAAAGATGGGTCTTGGGAGATTAGTTCCTTAGCCTTGGTTAACTAGAATTAGAGAATAAAGGGTCTTAGGTTTGAGTTTAGATTATAGATTCACGAGAGTCATGCAAGCCTTTTTAGGCAAACCAAGCACAAATTGCCTTTAGGGCAACCCGGATGGTCATGAGATTAAGTTAGACCAAGCACAAAACCATCATAGATGATTCGGATGGTATAAAGTTAGGAATGTGAATCCATTTGATAGGTTCATGTCATAACCACTTCGCTTATGGAATAAACGTGGGTTTTGGACACGGGATTTCCCCTTTCTAGTGTGGATAAATCCGTAGCACAAGAAGGGTCAAGAGAGTTGGTAAGGTAGGGTGTAACCACAAACCTTCCAAAGATTAATAATAAGATAGTAAGATAGAAACTTGAAAGTATATGTTTATATTATTATATAGTATAATTCAGAAAACAACCACCTTTGAAACCTCTTTTAGGTGCTCTACCCTTATCACACTTATGTGGATAAATATGGGGAAGATCCTAGAGGTTTCTCCAAGGAGTTTTAGATGAAAAAGAGAAGGAAAAACATAAAAGAATTGAAGGTTTGAGCTTAGAAACTTACTGATGTGTTTTCAGGAAGTTTGCTCAAAAACCTTGAGGATTAGAGAGAGTTTTTAGGGAGAAATGAGATGAGCAAGAGATTAAGGAGTGGGGATGGGTTGTATTTATAGATGGGGTAAGTTGGTTAGGTATTAAATAGAATTAATAGGGTGGTTGGAAGGATATTAAGTGGGTTAAGTTTGATTGTTATAGTGTATTGCTCCTGATTGTTTTCATTCTGTTACACATCGAATAAATAAAAAAAAATGAAGTAAAACAAACGTACAAAGTTTGTTAGTGTTTTGTTGTTTCCAAAAGTCAAACCCAAAACACTAATTCACGTTTTTTTTTTTTAACTAAAAATATTATTATTATTAACATATATGTTTTTAATAGAATTAAATAAATTTATATTAGGATCTTAACTAAATGAGTTTCTTGTTACAATGCCCAAATTGAATAGGATAAATTATAATGACGACTCGTCACGAATTGGTAGGAGTAACATAAAAGAAGCGAGTAAAAGCGAACTTGGAATTTGTTTAGTATAGAATTTAGAATATATGCAAAACTAAAAGTCACACGATGTTACATAAAGTTTGCGTCACATAGAATTTATAGAATAAATGAAATAGATTAAGATTAAATGCAATTGACAAAATACTTTTCCATTGATCATAAGCTCGGGATTACAAGAGTGTAAAAATGACAAGATACAAGAATACAAGGACTAGAATGGAAAATACGAAAAATACGCATGTTACAGTCTCCCCTACTTTAGGAAATTTCGTCTCGAAATTTATTCAAGTGGCTTGATTGAAAAGATATGGGTACTTTTTCTTCATTTGCTCTTCATGTTCCCAAGTGAATTCGGGTCCATTCTTCGATTCCCAACGAACTTTAACTAGCGGAATACGTTTTCGTTTGAGTTGTTTGACTTCACGATCCGTTATTTCCACTGGTTTTTCGACGAAATGCATAGTCTCGTCAATTCATACGTCATCAAGAGGAATGTGTATGTTCCCTTCGGCTAAGCACTTCTTCAAATTTGAAACATGAAAGGTGGGATGGACATTGTTGAGTTCTTGGGGTAACTCGAGCTTGTAAGCCACTTTCCCAATTCGCTCAATGATTTTGAATGGTCCAACATACCGTGGAGATAACTTCCCCTTCTTTCCAAACCTGCCTACTCCCTTCCAAGGAGACACTTTGAGGAGTACTTGATCACCAACATTGAATTCAAGGGGCTTTCGCCGCTTGTCAGCATAGCTTTTCTGACGACTTCGAGCAGCTAAGAGGTTATCACGGATCTGGATGATTTTGTTGGTCGTTTCTTGGATGATTTCGGGACCAGTGATTTGTGCTTCACCAATCTCGTGCCAACATATAGGAGAACGACATTTTCGGCCATAGAGAGCTTCGAATGGAGCCATTTGGATGCTGGTATGGTAACTGTTATTGTATGAGAACTCGACCAATGGTAGATGAGCATCCCAGTTTCCACCAAAGTCGATTACACAAGATCGAAGCATGTCCTCAAGAGTTTGGATCGTACGTTCAGTTTGTCCATCAGATTGAGGATGAAAAGCTGTACTAAGATTAAGCTGAGTTCCCATGGCAGCCTGAAATGTTTCCCAAAGACGGGAGGTGAATCGACCATCACGGTCTGAGATGATGTCAAGAGGAATACCATGACGACAAATGATTTCCTTGGTGTAGATATGGGCTAGCTTCTCAACTTTGTAATCTTCACGAATGGGAAGGAAGTGAGCTGACTTGGTTAAACGATCAATGATTACCCAGATGCTATCATGACCGGATGATGTTCGAGGGAGCTTGGTAATAAAATCCATAGCAATACTTTCCCATTTCCACATGGGGACTTCGGGCTGTTCAAGCAAACCCGACGGTCGTTGGTGCTCGGCTTTTACTTTGGAGCAAGTGAGACATTTGGACACAAAGAGAGCAATGTCCTTTTTCATACCGGGCCACCAATAAATGCGACGGAGATCTTGATACATTTTATCCGCACCGGGATGAATGGAGTATCGAGATTTATGCGCTTCATTCATTATAAGAGCACGAAGATCATCACGATTGGGAACCCAAATACGATCAAGATAATAAAGAATCCCATTTGCCTTTGATTCCAAGTGTAACTCGGCCCCACAAGACATTTCTTCATATAGAGTATTTTCATTGACCGATGTGTGCTGAGCGTCTCGAATACGATTGAAGAGATCATTTTGGGATTGGGAGCTACGAAGACGGTCGATTTCTCGGATGTTGCATAGAACTGCATGACTTTTTCGACTAAGAGCATCGGCTACTACATTCGCTTTACCAGGATGATAGCGAATTTCGCAGTCGTAGTCGTTTAACAATTCGACCCATCGTCGTTGTCGTATGTTAAGATCTTTTTGATTAAAAATGTGTTGGAGGCTTTTGTGGTCGGTAAAAACAACACATTTCGTACCATAGAGGTAATGTCTCCAGATTTTTAAGGCAAAAACCACGGCACCAAGTTCGAGATCGTGAGTGGTGTAGTTCTTCTCGTGGATTTTGAGTTGCCTTGATGCATAGGCGATGACCTTGCCTCGTTGCATAAGAACGCAACCAAGACCTTGATTCGATGCATCACAATAAACCACGAAATCATCATTCCCCTCGGGAAGAGCTAGAATAGGAGCATCACAAAGCATAGACTTGAGGGTTTCAAAGGCTTCTTCTTGCTTAGGACCCCAAATGAAAGGTTGGGATTTTTGAGTCAAAGCGGTGAGTGGTGTAGCAATTTTGGAAAAGTTGGAGATGAACCGACGGTAGTAACCCGCCAATCCTAGAAAGGAACGAACTTCGGTAGGAGATTTTGGTGCAATCCAATTTTTAACGGCTTCAATTTTGGCAGGATCAACATGAATACCCCTATCGTTCACAATATGCCCAAGGAATTGAACTTCTTTTAACCAAAATTCACATTTAGAGAACTTGGCATAAAGTCGTTCGGCACGTAGGAGTTCTAGAATCAAACGGAGATGTCGTTTATGGTTGTCTTCGGATTTGGAATAGATCAAGATGTCATCAATGAAGACAATCACAAAACGATCCAAATAAGGTTTACACACTCGATTCATTAGATCCATGAATACTGCGGGTGCATTGGTTAAACCGAAAGGCATCACCATGAACTCATAGTGACCATATCTTGTGCGAAAGGCAGTTTTTGGAATATCTTCTTCGTGGATTTGAAGTTGATGGTATCCCGAACGAAGATCGATTTTTGAGAAACAAGTAGCTCCTTGGAGCTGGTCAAAGAGATCATCAATGCGTGGGAGAGGGTATCGGTTTTTGATAGTAAGCTTGTTAAGCTCACGATAATCGATGCACATACGGAAGGATCCGTCTTTCTTTTTAACAAACAAAACAGGAGCACCCCATGGAGAAGTACTCGGGCGTATGAAGCCTTTTTCGAGCAGTTCTTGGAGTTGACTAGCAAGTTCTTGCATTTCGGAAGGTGCGAGACGATATGGAGCTTTTGCAACGGGTGTAGCACCAGGTATGAGATCAATGCGAAGTTCAACAGAACGAGCAGGAGGAAGACCGGGTAGATCTTCGGGAAAGACCTCGGGAAAGTCACAAACGACAGGTATGTCTTTTATGCCTTTTTCCTTGTCTTTGGTTGTTACCACATGAGCTAAGAATGCAACATATTCCTTACGGAGATACTTTCGAGCTTTGGTACAAGACATGAGTTTGAGTCCTTTGGAGGCTTTCTCACCATAGATTTGTAAAGTGTCACCGCTAGGAAGCGGTATACGGATAAATTTTTCGAAGCAAACAACTTCGGCATGATGTTTTGCAAGCCAATCCATGCCTACTATGATGTCAAAACTTCCCAATTGCATAGGATTTAGATCTATGGAGAAATCATGGTCATTAAGATTCAAGGTGCAGTTTTTGATAATGAAATCAATAGAGATGGGTTCACCATTTGCGACTTCAACGGTGAAAGGTTCCGATAATTTAGATCGTGCACAAGCAAGTAAGGGTTCAAATTCTAGAGACACAAAGCTCTGATCCGCACCAGTATCAAAAAGTATAGAAGCATAAGATCCATTAACAAGGAACGTACCATTCACAACATCATTTTCAGTTTGAGCTTGGGCCGCATTGAGGTTGAAAGCGCGACCCCTTGGTGGTTGATTTTGAGCCGGAGCTTGAACTTGGTTGTTGCGGGTACATTGAGGAGCAAAATGATTAGGATCACCACACTTGAAACATGCACGCCCATTGCCGATGGCTAGAGGAGGTTGGTTAGCAGCTCGGGGTTGGTTGACAACTTGAGGTTGGTTGTTTTGGGTTCTAGGGCCGGTTTTGCAAGTTTGGACAAGGTGCCCATAGCGGTTACAATTGGTACAGAAACGGCAAGTAGAGGTTGGTGGGTGATGAAAATGGCACGTGTTACATTTTGGGAAAGAGCCGGTGTAGGGTTTCTTGGCAGGCACTTGGTTAAGAGGAGTTGGAGCTTGAGCTTCGGTGGATGGAATGGTAACGGCATAGTTTTGGGTTCGGGACTTGCGTTTGCGGTTATTGCTATGGTTTGATGGGGTTTTGGCTTCCTTTGGTTTGTCGGTGGGAATGGTGGTGGTTTGATTGACGGTTTTGGTGGTGTTTGGGATAGTTAAGGTTCCATCTTTCACTTGGTTATCCGAGATTTTGGAAGCTAAACGAATGGCTTTTTCTAGGGTGGTGGGTTCGGCTCCTTCAACGATATCACGAACACTCGTTGGCAGGCCTTTGAGATACTTAGCTATGATTCTCTTAGTGGTGTTGAATTGGTGAGGTACAAGGACAAGGAGTTGCTTGAAACGATTGGTATAGGTTGGGTTATCACCACTGTTTTGCTTGAGTTTCCAAAACTCATCTTCGAGTCGCTCAATCTCTTGCGCGGGGCAGAACTCCTCAATCATGAGTTGCTTAAGTTCCTCCCACGGCAGAGCTAAAGCGGCTTCGTTTCCACGGGTGGCTCTCTCGCTTTTCCACCACTCGAGTGCCCTTGATTTGAAGACACTAGTGGCGTGACGAGTGCGGAGATCCTCGGGGCATTCGCTATTGATGAAAACTAGCTCGATGTGGTCGAACCATTCGAGCATAGCGGTAGCACCATCGTTTCCCGTAAAAGAGTCGGGTCGATGAAGGTTAAATTGCTTAAAGGTGAAGGAGGTAGTTTTGGAGGATTCGGCTCTTGAGTCAACTGAACCGTGAGGGCTTACGGAGGCTTGGATTTTGCTAACCACATCGGGTATGACCTTGGCCATTTGCTTGGCCATGAAAGATAGCATTTTCTTGTTGGTGCTTTGCTTATAGTTCTTGCTTGACATACGGTTTGACATGGAAGACATCTATAGAATAAACAAAAGGATTATGAGCTTTGATCAATGGTTTATTTGTATAAAGATTGCATTTTGTCTTTGTTTTTAGATGTGAATTAAGCATACAATGCACATAGTGTCAAATAGTTCAAGTAGCATGTAGTTTCACATTGTGTATAAAGCATAACACATAAGTATAAGCAAGTATAGTGCATTTGGACAATATAAAGGAGCTTGATTAATGTTGGTTTGCGATTATTAGTATTGTTTGGAGATTGCTAGAGTACTTGAGATGCGAGTCTTGAGAGCCTTTGCGAGTAGTAAAAAAAATCGAATATATGTAGTGAAAACATAGCATGCAAACAACATTGAAAATATTATTAACATAAAATGAGGGGCTTGTTTTAAGCAAGCCATTGGAGTGTTCCGGAACGGAACTAAGACTAACCAAAGTGGTTCGAATTTACCTTTGAGTTTGAAAACATGCTTTGGCCTAATAGGTGGATATACTCTCGCCGACTTGCGGTTAACGGTATTCACCCTTCCAGTTACTACATGTTTCTTGCCATTAGTAAATTTGAGACTTTGGCGAGATTTAAAAAAAAAATATCAAGGATTGAAACTAGTCGCTAAGTTGTGGATTTCACTCCTATCTTAGCGAGGTCGTTTCTTTGAGTGTGGTTTGTACACTTTGTCCAATGTGGTAAGAAAATTAATTCTAACTTTCAATTGGTAAGTGTCCACTAGAACGAGAATTGTGAAATTTCCACCAAGGTGAGGATATCACTCCTATCTTGGTGTAGTTTCAAAAACATAAAGAATTTATGCGGATTGAAAGTTATCACCAAAGTGAGGGTTTCACGCCTATTTTGGTGATTTCCTTTCGTTTGTGTTATACGAGCGTCTTCGAGTGTAGAATAATCCACCAAATAGGAAGGTAAAGTTTTAAGACCAAAGGAATAAAGTAGAAGCAAGATAGGGAGAACAAGTATATTAAGCATGATAAAAGGAATGGTCAAAAAGGTACTTAACTATAGTCTAGGTCAAACATGGCAATTTTTCCTAATTCCCTATAGTCATGGCTCTGATACCAATCTGTCACACCCCAACCGATGGCGGAAAACATCGGGGCGAGACTTGTGGTAGATTGTTCAAAGGCTTCATGACACTAATTGTGACAATATGATAAAATTTCGTTCATAACATAATCATCGTCTAAAAAGATAACAAAATACAAATTGTTTTCATGAAAAGAGAAATACGACATCAAAATATAGAACTTAAACTAGCGTGAGTTTCTAGTCCAATCCTAAGTAGGTTTCTTGAATATCCTGCATCAAACATTTCCTGCAACGTGTATAAAATATCCGTCAACACATAAAGCATTGGTGAGCATACTAGTTTTAGTTTACATACATAGTATTTTAGAATGGTTTACTCAAATCTCATACTATAGCATTGCACATACCTATCATACAAAAGACATAACTCAAACCCGCGAGTACCACAGCGTATACCTAACATATTCATGTTAGGCCGTTAAATCTTAACAATGACCCATAAAGGGGGCGGTGTGCTAGTCCTATAGCGCTATACATGTTAAGTGGGCTAATAATAGTTAATGAATTATGTTTAAGTATCTAAGAATCATAAGCATGGCAAGTAGCATATAAGTATGTTTAATAGATTGAGCATGTGTGTTTATGAAAGCATTAGTGTGTTTTGCATATGATACATGTTTACACCCCAAAAATGATAAAGAGTAAAAAGGGGACAAGTATGAACTCACCTTTGGGTGCGTTTAGTAAGGTTCCAAAGATGGGTCTTGGGAGATTAGTTCCTTAGCCTTGGTTAACTAGAATTAGAGAATAAAGGGTCTTAGGTTTGAGTTTAGATTATAGATTCACGAGAGTCATGCAAGCCTTTTTAGGCAAACCAAGCACAAATTGCCTTTAGGGCAACCCGGATGGTCATGAGATTAAGTTAGACCAAGCACAAAACCATCATAGATGATTCGGATGGTATAAAGTTAGGAATGTGAATCCATTTGATAGGTTCATGTCATAACCACTTCGCTTATGGAATAAACGTGGGTTTTGGACACGGGATTTCCCCTTTCTAGTGTGGATAAATCCGTAGCACAAGAAGGGTCAAGAGAGTTGGTAAGGTAGGGTGTAACCACAAACCTTCCAAAGATTAATAATAAGATAGTAAGATAGAAACTTGAAAGTATATGTTTATATTATTATATAGTATAATTCAGAAAACAACCACCTTTGAAACCTCTTTTAGGTGCTCTACCCTTATCACACTTATGTGGATAAATATGGGGAAGATCCTAGAGGTTTCTCCAAGGAGTTTTAGATGAAAAAGAGAAGGAAAAACATAAAAGAATTGAAGGTTTGAGCTTAGAAACTTACTGATGTGTTTTCAGGAAGTTTGCTCAAAAACCTTGAGGATTAGAGAGAGTTTTTAGGGAGAAATGAGATGAGCAAGAGATTAAGGAGTGGGGATGGGTTGTATTTATAGATGGGGTAAGTTGGTTGGGTATTAAATAGAATTAATAGGGTGGTTGGAAGGATATTAAGTGGGTTAAGTTTGATTGTTATAGTGTATTGCTCCTGATTGTTTTCATTCTGTTACACATCGAATAAATAAAAAAAAATGAAGTAAAACAAACGTACAAAGTTTGTTAGTGTTTTGTTGTTTCCAAAAGTCAAACCCAAAACACTAATTCACGTTTTTTTTTTAACTAAAAATATTATTATTATTAACATATATGTTTTTAATAGAATTAAATAAATTTATATTAGGATCTTAACTAAATGAGTTTCTTGTTACAATGCCCAAATTGAATAGGATAAATTATAATGACGACTCGTCACGAATTGGTAGGAGTAACATAAAAGAAGCGAGTAAAAGCGAACTTGGAATTTGTTTAGTATAGAATTTAGAATATATGCAAAACTAAAAGTCACACGATGTTACATAAAGTTTGCGTCACATAGAATTTATAGAATAAATGAAATAGATTAAGATTAAATGCAATTGACAAAATACTTTTCCATTGATCATAAGCTCGGGATTACAAGAGTGTAAAAATGACAAGATACAAGAATACAAGGACTAGAATGGAAAATACGAAAAATACGAATGTTACACATGCAACCTCGTATTCAGGCTGACATTGATTTGACTGAAGCGCCTCGCTTTGGCCTAAGCGAGGCGCTTCAGATGGGGGTTGAAATAGAAAGTTGGGGGGTGCCAATAGACGGACCTCCTAGATACCTTAGACTTTGTAGACTTTTCCTTACTAGTATTCATATACGTTATAGGTTGAATTCCTCGGAATTCCCATTACTTAGCTCACGACCGCTTAAGTTGGATTTTGATCGCTTTCGCAAACAGTGAGTATATCTTCCCCTTTTTCATGTTTTACTCTTTTGGGGCTATTCATGTACACTATGACTAAATGTTAATCTTTCACTAAATGCAATTCCCATGTGTGTTTGCTTTATGTTCATTTGTGTGTCTATGACTTGTCAAAATCATTAACCTTTGAGGGCCTGACATTTCAATGAATAGTACTATGGTATATACCCTTGTGACTCTGTTGAGAGTCCTTGTCATTGCTATGTATTTCATTACTACTAGCGCATACTATATATATATATATATATATATATATATATATATATTTCCTTTCATTTCATAGGGTTGATTTTGAACGGATATTACTTATTACATAATTGCAAACAGTATACAACACGTGAATTGCGAAACACTTTTATACTATATGTATTCAAACAGGGTATGCTCACCAATACATTTTTGTATTGACCAAATTATTTTCGAACAAATTGTGTAACATATGAGAGGTTCTTTATCAATGCGTTGAACGGTGAGGGTATTAAACGAGGATGGGGCGATTGAGGCGGCCTGCAGTCCTGCACCTAGTACCATCTCGTACACAACAATAACTTCCCAATGCAACAGTTTGGAGCTTTGCACAACAATAAGTTTATAAACATGTCTTTTTATGTTTACGTGTGGTTTTTAATATTAATGTTATGTATTTTTATTTTAATGTTATATATATATATATATATATATTTTATGATGTTATGTGTTTTTATTTGTTTAAATGTTATTTTATTTTGTTAAATAAAAATACAAAAAATAAAAAATAAAAAAACAAATATATGATTGAGTTATGATTGGGAGGGTTTTCCATTCATTGAGTGTTATTGGAAGGAGGTAATGAGGAGGGGCTTCATTCCATACCTAAGAGTCAATGACCACCCATTGGGAAAGTTTGAGAGAAAATGAGGATTACCTACTCTAATGGCCCATTGGGAATGTGTAAATAAAAGATGGTCAGTAGAATTATATGTCTCCATAAAAATGGTGTTTGGAGCACGAGAAGTGGATCATGTAAGAAGAACATATTTCTCTGCAATAGTCAGTCTATTAGATAACCGCCGAATAGAAGTAGAAAGTTACGAAGCTACATTCGAATGGTCCAAAGTTGAAATGCACCCGCCATTGGGGTGGTGGCCCAATGGTAGAAGCAAAGCTTCTAGGAACACCTAAGGGGAGGTCATGGGTTCAAGTCCCACAAGGAGTAGAAATTTGCCGTTCAAAAAAAAAAGTTGAAATGCACCCACAGGGGTAACAAGTCGAATAAAAACCCAACAAAATCGATTGTCAAGAAAACATAATCAACACTCACTTGGGATCAATACAGGAAGCACATTTGTCATTATACCATATATCAAAGTTTGAAGCAATTCATTACTAATTTTCTCTTCTGTCCAAAAGAAGCAGAGTAGAGAAAAGCAGCGAAACCAAAACATAACTTTACCGAACAGAGAGCACCATTGTGTCCACCTTGGAGTACGACTTCTGCTAGCAAACGTGCGCTCATGCATGGGAGACAATAACAACGGCTCCCACAGCTCAGGCAAAGAAAGCATACTCATTGCGCTTGATGGTAAGGTGACTTGAAATTAACTTTCGCAAACAACAGCCAACGCAGGGTACAAGCAGATGGGTACTCAATGGAGTACACTGACACAAAACTAACTCTACATTGTACTGATTGATACCAGGCAACTCAAGACAGGCTAAGCTAAGCTAAGCTAAGCACATTGATGAAATAAATACATCATTCATATTTTTTTTTTATAAATAATCAAACTTTATTAGAAGCTAATATGAAACTTAGCTCTAAAAGTCGCATGGTGTCGTATCATAGCTATTCCAATTCCAATAAATATACTAAAGAAAATGACCAAAATACCCATTGGTTTTTATATCAGACTATGGTACATAATAACAGTAATAATAAAAGGCATTCAAAATTGGGAGATGAAATCAATGATGTTGGCTATCTGATCTAATGTTGATAATCTGGGAAGCAACAATCTTGGACAGCTCATTAATGGCAGCTTGAACTTGAAAATCGTCATCTGGATCCGGTGTTTCCCTTGGCACAGACCATACCTCAGATTGCGATCCGTACTCCCTGGCTGCAACCTTTGTCTTTTTGGACGTCTTCACCACTTTCGTTAAATCTGCTTCAGATAATGCTCTTGGCAACTGCATATTCAAAAATAATATTAGACTGTTGACAAGCAAAGGTGGCAAAATAGGCTGGTCGAGCAGATTGGATAACGGGTAAAAAAAAAGGGCCAAATATTTAGAGGGAACAGTTATGACTTTGCTTCCCCACTTCCCGGTTTTGTGGATCACCCTACACCTAAATTTTCAAAAACATTCCTTCCATTTAATTTTCCTCTAACCCGTTTCCCTCCATCCATAAGCTGACCCGACCCAGCAGCTCTAGGTTCGTATCAATACTTCTTGCCCGGAAACTTGACTTGTCCTCAAGTCGAAAGAAGGGGAAAACGTTGTGCCAAGCAATCAACCATTCAGTGTAGGCTGACCCGCTTCATAGACCCATCCATAAGCTAAAATGGATTGTGAAGGCCTTGCAATTTCCTTGTCTTTTGCATTTGGACCCCACCTAGACGATCGTTTGATTCCAGCGATTTCCTCCTTATCATGTGTGTCCCCTTCAATCGCAGGTGGTTGTTTACAGTCGGTAATTTTTGTATCGTCTGAAATAGGTTTTGGGTTTGGGCTCTCCACGTAAGACTTCAATTGGACTTAGATGAACCGATCTTGGACTCATATTCTAGGGCAAGGCCAGCAGCATTATACACGGTTATGACTTAAACATAGTTGTTAATAGCGACCATAGCGCCCGCTATAGCGAATAGCGTAGCGTAGCGCTCATGTGTCGCTATATGGTTGATAGCGACAAATAGCGAGATTTTTCTATTTTTAGTATTTTTTTTTATTTATTTTTGGGTAAAATATGCATATAAAACATCTCTAAAAAGTTCTTCTAGTGTATCGCTAAACATGAAATAGCGCCCGCTATTTCATCGCTATCGCAATGTAGCATATCGGTAGTTTGTCGCTATCATCCGCTATTTGCTATTAACAACTATGGACTTAAACTAAAAGAACATGCATGAAAACTAGATACTTAAACTAAAAATTAGTGAGGGAACATTATGACTTTGCTTCCCCACTTCCTGGTTTTTGGGATCACCCTCCACCACCTAAATTATTGAAAACCTTCCCTCCATATATCAGCTAACCTGACCCAGCAGTTCTAGTGTGTGTGTGTGTGTGAGAGAGAGAGAGAGAGAGAAAGAGAGACTCACAGGTGATGACTTCCCATTCTTTTCATCTTCTAGAAGATCCTTGATGGGAAAATAGGCTGCTTGCTTGCAGAGCTCTAATAGATCTGAGCCAGTATAACCTTCACACAATGCAGCTATGGAGTCGAGGTCGATATCATCCTCTACCCTCTCGCCCTTTAAAATCACCTTCAAGATTGCAGCCCTTTCTTTTCGGTCAGGTACCCCAATCTCAAATGCCTGCGGCAGTCGTCTTAGTATTGCTTCATCAAGCTCAGACGGACGATTAGTTGCAGCAAGCACCATCACTCTAGCATTCTCTACATAAACAAAAAATTCACAATTCAATCCAAAATCTAGTCACAAATGGGGATGTGCAAAAATGGGTCCGGGCAGAAAAAACAAACAAAACCAGCTATATCTGGTCTTAACTTCTAATGCTCTTACAATCAGTTCTGGGCTTGGGATATTTCCAAAATGGGTTCTCATTTCTATTCCAGAAGGATCAGAATCAAACTGTCTTTTTTCTAGAATCTTTTATCATGCAAACTCGAAACGTGTATTTTTCAAAAGGATAATGCATGGATAAACCACCCAAGTATTCAAAGTTTTCGTTAAGTCCACTTAACTACTAAAAGAAATATA
This sequence comes from Ambrosia trifida, assembly GCA_028751855.1. Lineage (NCBI taxonomy): Eukaryota > Viridiplantae > Streptophyta > Magnoliopsida > Asterales > Asteraceae > Ambrosia > Ambrosia trifida. The sequence continues at coordinate 145,275,805 of CM054124.1, read as the reverse complement.
GAGGACACCCAAGTACCAATTTGGTTTCTTCTATACCGATTCATAAAAGGAAAAAAAAAAAAAAACCCTCCCCAAAATACCCGGAGTTGTAAAAATGACAAGAATGGCCCAGGGTCTACTCAAAATAATCAACTCAGAAAACTGGCAAAAACACAATTGAGTTGAGTCAGAGGGTATTTTTGTCATGTTATGTTACAACATCAAAAGTCACAAAAGCTTTATAGTGGGAGCATTTTATCATTATTATAATATTATAACAACTTCTTGCGAGAATCGGCATAATGAAACCACATAGATACTTAGGTGATTTCTGTATACGTTATCCCATTTTTGAACTATAAAACCAAGGTTCATATTCAGTTTACGGTTAAGGTTGAGGCTGAATAAGTTCTTAACAGGAACCAAACCAGTAAACTGAACCAGTTTTGATTGATCTGTTCTTGATTACACCACATTTAAATTTCTGGTTCTGGTCCCGGTCAAGTTCCATCCCAATTAACACCTCTAGCTAGAGGGGTTACAGAGTTCTGACACTCCCAATAGACTTCAGAAAGAACATATATTGAAGTTAATAAGTTCAAAACTTACGGTCTGTGGTAAATCCATCCCATAAAGCCATAAACTCTGTCTTCATATTGGTTAATGCTTCATGGTCTGAACTTCGGCGCTGACCAAGAAAACTATCGACCTCATCGATGAAGATTATGGCGGGCTGGAGTTTGTATGCCAAACTAAATACAGCAGTAACTGCAAAAAATCAACCATTGCTATGAGTGAACAATTTGTAAAGGAAAAAGCTTATACATCTTGTGCAGAACTAGAAATAACTAGTTGAGTTATACATAAGAAGCATTTAGTAACATCGGGTGAAGTAATGGCTACAAAACGATAGATAGTTTAACTAGAAGTGATAATTTCGATCCATTTACAGAAAGATATATGGGTCAAAACAGGAACTGTTTAGTTCGGGCCAAAATCGGTTCAGTTCAAGACTTCAAATTAGGTTGACTTGTTCACTTTCAGAGACTCTTCTGTAAATAAATAATGAGAATCTAGTACAAACACTGTATTAATATAATGAGAATCCAGATCTTTAAAGAAAGTGATATAGATTATAGAGGGCTGAGTGCATTTAAATATATACACATTGATGATTTTCAACACCTATAAGTCGTTCGACCCAGTTGACAAACCCATTCTTTTCCTAAATGTTTTGATGACCCATTTGAGGAGAAAAACATATAAACCGGCCCATTTTGTAAGAAAATGTGACAAAATTACCACTTCTACCAATTTACCTTCATTATACATACATAGCAAAAAGCCCAAACATGACTTGTGTTTGTAAATTTTTAACCACTAATTCCCTATATAAACAATCTACACAATTGAAAAAAAAAAACATAAAAGTCAAACACTAACCGAGTTTTGATGCATCTCCAAACCATTTGCTCATCAGGTCTGATATTCTCACATTAATAAAAACAGCCCCCGACTCTTTTGCAATAGCTTTTGCAAGCATAGTCTTCCCTGTACCAGGTGGGCCATACAACAAAACACCTTTTTGGGGCCCAAGTAGCTTCCCATAAGAAAAAAGCTCAGGCCTGCGCAGGGGTAATATGACCAATTCATATAGCGATTGTTTGATGGATTCCAGTCCTCCAATGGAATTAAATTCCACATCAATATGATCAGGATTTATCACATTGCACGCAATCACATCCTGTTATGCATTGAATATAAGCAAACAACAATAAAACAAATGGCAAACTGCATGAAACACAAACAAACTTCTCATGTTTTTCAACTTTAGCAGCCAACGTAATTTCAACTTTAGCAATAAGCAGCCAACGTAAATTAGGTGAAAAAGCCTCATTACCAAATTCATCACCCACTATAGCTATAAGTGAATTGTTCAAACTTGGGGACATGGCTTCCTACATTTCATTGTAGTGTATATGTATATGCTATTACGGCATATGGTGCAACAATTAACCGATTACTGACTTTTTTTAAAAGATCATTTTTCTAACCTATAAGGTGCAAGTCATACACTAGTGTTAACCATGCTACTTGAATGATAAGGTTCAAGCCATAGCACTAGTGTAGTAACGTACAAGTCCTCTGCATACGTAAATAAAGAGAAAGATTGGAAGACCGAACCAACACAAATCAGAAAAACGTGTCAGACGCACAATACTGAACACGACTCCATTTTCTAGGGTTGAAACATACACTACTGACTACTTGTTTAACCTGAAATTAAAAAAAAAAAAGTGCATACCACTACTCTACAAGTACAATTTTTCACCAAAAAACACCACATCTATAAACAATTGCGCTTAAACTACAAGCCCGGCTCCCATTGTTCTTTTAACTTTCAATTTGAACACAAAATACCCAATCAGTTTAAATTTTTGACATAAAATATCCCTTCGAAAAAAAAACTATAAAACAAACACAATCGGCCAAAAACTTTTAAGAAAAAGCTAAACACACAACTTTCAATTTCGTGTTAGTTTCAAAGCCATCATGGAAATTCACACCAAGAATCTCATATTGTACTTTTCTAACAAAACACAAATAACTCATAATCTTTTCTCTCATCATCACCCTCTCCTATATCTACCAAGCTCCCACAAACTAGCCTTTTTTACCCGTACAAAAGCCACACTTTGCAAAAACAAACAACCTTTCATAAACTGGATTTTGGACCAAAATTCACTCAATCTTGTCACAACGGGCTTTTCTTAAGCATTTATTTTATCATATTAACTGTGTCTTTGCAACCAAAGGCCTTACCTTTTCAATAACTCAGCGACTACCGACCTTAAAATGTCTAAAGAGTATTCATCCATCAACGCATAGTTGTTAACATCAACCATAGTTCCCGCTATAGCGAACAGCATAGCACTCATGTGCCATTATATATGGTTGATGGCGACAAATAGCGGAAACAGCGAGATTATTATTATTACTATTTTTTTCTACAATTTACATATAAAATATCTCTAAAACTTTCTTCTATTTCATAGCTATCGCTACGTAGCGTGTCGGTAGCTATCGTCCATTATTCGCTATTGACAACTATGCATCAACGTCAACCTCCAAAACCCTAACATACTAAAGAGTATCTACGCTAGATTCAAAACATTCAATAACCAAAAGTTTAAACCTAATAATAATAATAATAATAATAATAATAATACCTCGTAGGAATTGGTATGAACAAGAGGACGACCTAAGCGCTTGGAGATTTCCTTCTTGTGTTCTAGGGCTTTTTTGGAAGCGTCACGATTAGGATCCAGATGTTTAAGACCGACAAAGAGGACCAGGGAGCTGAGGGCTGCACTGGCGGCGTACAATAGCAGCTCCTGCAAAAACTTCGTCTCCTTCTTCATCTGTTGTTTACGATTCTTCTATCTTTTCCTCCTGCAACTTGGTTATTGTTATTATTGTTATTGTTTATATAGTGCAGCTCTGTTTTTTATTTTTTTTTTATTTTTTTTTAATATTGGAGGTAGCGTGTTCCGGTGGATACGGTTTATGTTTTGGGATAATATGTTGAAAGATTGCCCTTGGTCTACCTTTTTTTTCTTTTCTTTTTTTTTTTTAATTCAACTTCATTCCAACATTCAACCGATGGTCTACTATGGGTCTAGACGTGAGTTACTCGAAATTAGTTTGTTAAAAATAGCTTTTGATACCTTTGGCTCATTGGCAACAGAGGTTACCCGTTTCCTGACTAGGGTCCAGCGGGTTATTCATAGTAGTGTCTCGGCTTCAGGTGGGCAGGGTTACGTTTTTAGTAGATTAGGATTTGCTATTCAGAAAGGGGTGGCGGCGCAGCTTGTTGCCCGCCTGCCCGTTATCTTGATGTAATTTTCTTTGTCCGGTAATGAAAATTTATATTTTGAAAAAAAAAAAATAAAAAAAAAAAAATAAGTTGTTAATATGCATGACTATGAGCTTGGATTGATACAAAGAAGATTGGGCTTGGCTGATGGACCAGAGAAGAGTTGTTGTGTACGTGGGCTTAGAGTTGCTGAGCTGACTTCGTGGGCTTCCTGATTCAGTCAAGTTCAAGTGGGCTTAGGGGTTGTTTGGTTGATTAAGTGTTGAATCATTAAGATGGTCTGAATGGTTAAAAGGCTTTGAATGGTTAAGAGCTGAATCATTCAACATCCCTTATTAGCTTAATGGTTTAGTACTTAATCATTCCATTCAGATGCTGAAACAAACAGTCTGAATGCTGAATGATTCAGACCTGAATGATTAAGAGACTGATTAAGAGGCTACCAAACAACCCCTTAATCTGGTGGGTAGGGGTGTTCAGAAAAACCGAAAACCAAATAAAAACCGTAAACCGAACCGTAAGCGTAACCGTAAAAACGATCCGAACAATGAATTTGGTGTTTGGTTTAGTTAGTTTTAACCGAAACCGAATTGCTAATTCGGTGTTTGATTTGGTTTTTGGTTCTACCATTTTTTTAATTGGTTTATTTGGTTTATTCAGATAACTGAATAAACCGGTACACTAATTAATTATTAAATAAAAATAATAATATTTAATAAGCTATATAATATATATATATATATATATATATATATGCCCAAATATTAAACGTAAGCCCAACCCAAAATAAAGGCCACTTATTTCTATGATGTTTGTGTTTGTGTGTAAGAGTATTTCCGGATTTGTCTGCTTTCTTTTGTTTTTAAACTTTCATTTACAATATATTGCGTGGTTTGATTTTTTGGTTTATATTAATTGCTAACTTTCTATTCGGACTTCGAAACAAAAAAGGTATATAAGTTAGAGAAAAAAAACTTCGGTTCAATTCGGTTGAAATCGGTTTGTTTGGTTTTACACCGAAACCAAACCGAATTGAATTTGGTTCGGTTTACATATTCCTAATTTGGTTTGGTTCGGTTTTTAGTTTGGGGTACAAAATCTTGAAAACCAAATAAACCGTAAACCGAACCGATGAACACCCCAACTGGTGGGCTTATGATGGAAGATAAAGTAGCAGCCCAAGATTATATCAAGTTCGAGACTGATATTTAAAAACAATCCATGTGACTTACGATCTAATGGCTGAGATTGTAAGATTTGTGTTTTCTAAATAGAAGCTTCCATTGCTTCTATATAATGATCTTTTCTTTCTTCCTGCAAAATTTTTAGATCATTTTTTATCAGTTGTCTATCCTGTTCTCTCGTTAGGGTTTCAGTGTTCAACCTTGATCTTTCTCAAATCAAGGTCTTGGTAGTATTGTTGTGTCCTATATAGTAGATAGATTATCGTGTTGATAATCTATTGAGAGTTTTGCATTTGGTGATCTTTGTTCTTTGTAATTTCTGTTTCTTTGGGTATAAACATTAGGGTTGGGTTTTCATAATAATAATACAAGTATTTTCAGTTCATTACATGTATTTGACATGGTATCAGAGCTCTGATTAGCTCTTGGTGGATTTCGTTCATCTAGGGTTTGGTTAGGTCTTCCACTAATTATCATCTGGATCTTTTAAGATCTGGTGGGGTTCTTAAAAATACAATTTGTTGATCCTGTGGTGTGTTTATCCAACTTGGAAACAATAAGATCTGGTAGCAATAATCTCAGATCTGGTGAGGAAGAAGCCCTAAACTTAGGGTTTATCTCTGGAAGCATATTAGCATATTTTCTTTGGAGTTAGGAAGCTGTGCAACCGGTGAGATTGTTCCTTTATTTTTGAATCTTTTCTACTAGCTTATTTTCTTTATTGTTTAAAGTTATCTTGGCCGGGTTAGGGGGACCGGCGTTGATTCTTGGTTCATTGAGTTGTCTATTTGTCTAGGTCATTAGGGAGGCTCCCAAGTTAAGAACCTACGGTGGGGCCTTTGTGAGGAACCAATCATCTTGATCACTGGCTTGGCTTCGCCGTGTGTCTTGGATTTGCTTGATTTGCTGATTTGATTCTATGTTTGTTATGTGACTGGTTGATCTTTGCTTGTTGTGCTTGCATCTGTGTGTTTCTTCTTGATTTGAAATGGTTGAAGGTGATGCACAAGGACCCACTAGGGGTCCTTTAGTTGGACCTAGTGAGACCCTTGTTAGTAAGTTGGATGCTAGTGACCCTTTTTATTTACATGCTTCTGATTCTAGCAACTTAACAATTGTGTCTATAAAACTTAAAGGGTTACTATGTGGGCTAATGCTATGCAACTTGCTTTACAAGTAAAAAACAAATGGGGTTTTATTGACAAGTCATGTGTTAAATCTATTGATAATGATGTTTTGAGTAGACAATGGGACAGATGTAACTCTATTGTTCTAACATGGATTTTAAACTCTATAAGTGAAGATCTATACATGGGTCATGTGTTTTCTAGACTTGCTTGTGATGTGTGGACTGAGTTAAAGGAAACATATAACAAAATTGATGGTTATGTTGTTTTTGACTTATATTGGAAAATAAACTCTTTTACTCAAAATGACATGTTTGTTTCATCATACTATCATAAGTTGAACATTATGTGGAAACAGTTAGACCAAATTTTACAATTTGTGATGCTACAAAAGACTTTAATAACTTTAGTAATATGATAAAAATAATGCAATTCCTAATGGGATTAGATAGTTGTTATCAAACTGTGAGGACTAGTCTTTTGATAAAAGAAACTCTGCCCTCTGAGAAGGAAGCCTTTGCTATCATTTCAAGGGAGGAATCCCATAGAAATGCTAGCAATGGCAATAGAAAGGGTCAGAACATGGCTCTGTTTTCAAAAACTAATCAACCTACTGAGTTTAAGAAAACAAATAAGGTTTCAAATCTAAACCTAAAATGTTCTCATTGTAACAAGATAGGTCATAATGCTGACAAATGTTAATGAACTAACAGGGTATCCCTCTTGGATGAGACCAAGAGGGACACAAGTAAAGAAGGCTACTGCTAATAATAGTTCTGCTGTGTGTGATAGTCCTGAGTCTCTTTGAATATTTTGTCAAGTGATCAGTTTAGCAGGTTGTTGAACTTGTTGAATGATAAGTCTAGTGAAGCTCCTAAGAGTTGCAACGTGTCAGGTGGGTTCAGTCCCTTTTATGCTAGTGTATGTTGCAAACCTGTGTTTTGTTTTGCTGCTAGTCTAAAGGGTAAGATATTGTCATACCCCAACCGATGGCGGAATACATCGGGGCGAGACTTGGGATAGATTGTTCAAAGACTTCATGACACTAGAATTCGTGACAATATGATTTAAAGATAAAATTTCATTCATAGCATAATCATCGTCTAAAAAGATAACAGAATACAAATTGTTTTCATGAAAAGAGAAATACGGCATCAAAATATAGAACTTAAACTAGCGTGAGTTTCTAGTCCAATCCTAAGTAGATTTCTTGGATATCCTGCATCAAACATTTCCTGCAACATGTATAAAATATCCGTCAACACATAAAGCATTGGTGAGCATACTAGTTTTGGTTTACATACGTAGTAATTAGAATGAATTACTCGAATCTATACTATAGCATTTCACATACATACCATACAAAGAACATAACTCAAACCCGCGAGTCCACTGCATGTACCTAACATATTCATGCTAGGTCCGTTTGATTCTTAACAATGACCCATAAAGGGGCGGGGTGCTACTCCTATAGCGCTATACATGTTAAGTGGGCTAATAATAGTTAATGAATTATGTTTAAGTATCAAGAATCGTAAGCATGGCAACTAGCATATAAGTATGTTTAATAGATTGAGCATGATAGTTTAAGAGTATGAAATCGTTTAAGTTTTGATAGTGATACATGTTGAGCCCCAAAGAATAAAGAATAAAAGGGGGACAAGTATGAACTCACCTTTGGGTGCGTCTTGATATAGTTCCAAAGATAAGTCTTGGAAGTTTAAGCTTTAGCTCCGATTGACTAGAATCAAGAATTAGAGTCTTAGGTTCGAGTTTAGATTATAGTTTCAAGAGATTCATGCAAGCCTTTTAGGCAAACCAAAACACAAATTGCCTTTAGGGAAATCCGAATGGTCATGAGAATAAGTTAGACCAAGTACATAATCATCATAGGTGATTCGGATGGTATGAGGTTAGGAATGTGAATCCATTTGATAAGTTCATGTCATAACCACTTCGCTTATGGGATAAACGTGGGTTTTGGACACGAGATTTCCCATTTCTAGTGTGGATTAATCCATATCACAAGAAGGGTCAAGAGAGTTGGTAAGGTAGGGTGTAACCACAAACCTTCCAAGAGATTGTTACTAGAGTAATAGGATGAAAGATTAAAAAGTATACTTATAATAATACATACTATAACTAGGAGGTTTAAGTAAAGTATGGTGACTTGTTTGGATGAGCCTTGGCTCTCCTTTGTCAACCATTGCCATAGCACAAATCCATCCAACATTGGATTGTTAGTGGACTTGGTTGGTTCCTTTACAACAACGATCCTAGGACATAAAAGAATTATAGAAACTAATCACCTTTAAGGCCTCTTTTTGGTGCTCTATCCATTATATACTTCTGTGGAGAAGCAAGGGATAGGTCCTAGAGGTTTCTCCAAGGGATTTTAAGAAGAAAAGAAGAAGAAAAATAAAATGAAAGTTGAAGTTTTAAGCCAAGAAACTCACTGATGCAAAACAGGAAGTTGGCTTGAAAACTTGAGGATTTGAGAGAGATTTAGAGAGTGATTTAGAGTGAGCAAAGAGTTAAAGGATGAGGAGGAGGTGTATTTATAGGCGGGGTAAGTTGGTTGGGTATTAAATAGAGTTATTAAGGTGGTTAGAAGGAGATTAGGTGGGAAAATGAGAGCTTGGTTATTATGGGATGATAATATTAGTTCTAGGCTGCTGGTAGGGGTGTTCAAAAAATTCCGAATCCGAATTCGAATCCGAAAAATCCGATAATCCCAACCCGAATTATCCGAAATTTTGGATAATCCGATTTTCGGATATCCGAAAATCGGATAATCCGAAATTTCGGATTCGGATTCGGATCCTGATTTTGAAAATTTTCGGATAATCGGATTATCCGAATCCGAATATTAAAAAAAATATATATAAATATATAATATTATATACACTACATAACACAATATACAATCCTAAATCCCTAATCCTCCTAACCCTAAGTCCATAATACTCCAATCTATAGCAGCCACTCCCTCTTCTCTTCTCTATAACAGCCCCTGTCCACCTCGTTTCCGACCTCCACAACCCCCGTCCACCAAATGGTAAGTTTCTTTTACATTTTTTTTTGTTCCAGTTTCGTTTATCTAACTTCAATTTTTGTTTTTTTAATAGGTTCACATTTTAGACATAAAGGAGAACGTTTTTTTTATTATTTTTTTAATTTTTTTTTAATTTTTTTAAGTTTCGGATTATCCGTTGGATGATCCGAATCCGAAATTCGGATTATCCGAATTTCGGATATCCGAAATTTCGGATCCGGATCCGGATCCCAATATTGACTATCCGAAATTTTGGATTATCCGAAATTCGGATATCCGAAATTCAGATTATCCAAATTTGAACACCCCTAGCTGCTGGTGTCTGTTGTCGTGACTAAAAAAAACCAACAACAAACTTAGATTAGATATGGATGTATGTTGTTATTGGAGTTAAAAGTCAACACCCAATTCACGTTTCTTCTTCTTTATTTTTAACTCTAAAAGTACTATCAAAACTATATAATATATATATGTTTTATTAAAAATAAATATATATTAAGATCTTAATTAAATGAGTTTCTTTTTATAACGCCTAAATTGAATAGGGTAAATTATAATGACGACTCATTATGAATGGGTGGGAGTAACATAAAAGAAGCGAATAAAGGCGAACTTAGAATTTATTAAATATAGAATTTAAAATACATGTAAAACTAAAATTTATGTAATGTTACAGATATGCGGTTGGATATTTGATTCAGGGGCAAAACAACACATGATTAAAAATGAAGAAAACTTAACCAATTATATTGATGTAACTGAGTTTAACTTTAGAGTAAAACACCCAAATGGGACTAATGCTTTGGTTACAAACATTGGAAATGTTAAGTTAGCAAATAATGTGGTTTTACTTGATGTTTTGGTTGTGCCCGATTATTCAATTAATCTCATATCTATCCATAAAGTAGCTAAAGATAACAAAGTAAATGTGGGGTTTAATGAACATAAGTTCTATGTACAAGACTTGGTGTGACACCCGACATATTCTGCTTAAACATTTTGGTAAAACATAAGTCTACCTTAGCGAAGAACATTTATAAACGAACTTAACTAGGTCACTTGAGTAGGGTCAGGTTAGGATTGTCCAGGGTTTAATGATCAGGAGGATCATTAGGAGTCATTTTAAGTACACACTAGTCTCGAGTCCCGTTGTTGGTGAAATTACATAAATTGAATTAAGTGTTATACGTAGATTGATACATACATGTGATATAATGTGCAAATATGTGTTTCAAGGGTATAAACATGATTATACGTGATTATATATGCTTAACATATGTTAGGATTACATGTTCATGCGTTAGGATGTGCTAAAATGCGTTTAAACGACAAAACTGGAAAACATGGGTACTGGTTCGACCATAAGGGGGGTCGAACCAGGCATGAGAATCTTGTAAAAAGGTCATTCGACCATGTATCATCTCATTCGACCAAGACAAGGGGTTGAATGAAGCCTTAGTATAAATACCACACTTTGTCATTTTTCATCATTTCACAAACCCTAGTTGCCTCTAAACACTCTCTTTCGATTTTAATCACTGGGGAAGGAGTTTTTGCTCTCGTTTTTCATAATCTAACCTACAAACATCATCTAATCAAAGATCTAAGGTGTGTTCTTGATCCAAAACCCTTTTTAAAGCATTTTGATTCGTTTTCATCTAACCCCAAATGTCCAGATCTATTCTAAGGCTATTTTTATGATTAAAAACCTTTCAAACATCTTTCTAAACAAAACCCTATCATTAAACATGAGTTTTCATATCAATAAACATGTGTTAAGTTGTGTTTTAGGTGATATTATGTGTGTTTAATGATTTACTGTTGTACAAGTGATAGAAACATGATCTAGGGCTGCTATTAGTGTTGGTTTATGATTGTTCTAAGTTACAATTGGATGGATGATGATATTATGTCTATTTTGGGGATTTTAATAAATCTAGGGCTTGATGCATGTTGTTATTATTGATAAAACGATTAAGGGTTTTCATGAACATAACAAACTGATCATTTTGAGATGATTATGAAAGGATTTCGAAAGGTTTCCAAATTGGGTAAAGTTTTCATGCATGATGTGACGTTTCCATAATTTTGCCATTTTGGGTAAGTGTTAAAATGGATTGATTTTGGAGTAAAATTAGTAGGATTTCGTGGGAATATGTTATTCGGCTTTTTAGTTTTGGAGTAAAATTAGCAGAAAAAACCTCTTTTGTGACATTCGGCTTTTCAGTTTTTCTTCATCGTTTAGCACTTCAGACCAAATATCAATGACGTTTGATGCAAGTTTAACACCTTCATACAAGCTCTCAAGATGACCTTAATTGATTCTAACCCATACATCGATTTGTAGACAAATTTCCTGTGTTTGTGCGGAGTTAGAATGACGCAATAAAATTTCTTTTTACATAAATACTAAATCGATACTTACAGATCATCAATTGGAGAAAATATGTATTCTGCTATCATGTTTTCATCGTCACTAAGCTTTTGTCCAAGTTCAACTTTCAGTTTAACATAAGGTGATTTATATGCAGAAGTCACCTTTGTTGTTCTCTTTTCTTTTCCTTGTTGTTGAGGTGTACAATCTGTTTCAACTTCTTTGTCGTTTCTTAACCTAAAAGCTGGTAACGCGTCGACAATTGATGATGTCACACCCCAACCGATGGCGAAATACATCGGGGCGAGACTTGTGGTAGATTGTTCAAAGACTTCATGACACTAATTATGACAATATGATTTAAAGATAAAATTTCATTCATAGCATAATCATCGTCTAAAAAGATAACAAAATACTAATTGTTTCAAAAAAAAGAAGAAATACAACATCAAAACATAGAACTTAAACTAGCGTGAGTTTCTAGTCCAATCCTAAGTAGTTTTTCTTGAAAATCCTGCATTAAACATTTCCTGCAACATGTATAAAATATTCGTCAACATATAAAGCATTGGTGAGCATACTAGTTTTGGTTTACATACGTAGTAATTAGAATGATTTACTCGAATCTCATACTATAGCATCGCACATACATACCTAACATATTCATGCTAGGTCCGTTTGATTCTTAACAATGACGCATAAAGGGGGCGGGGTGCTACTCCTATAGCGCTATACATGTTAAGTGGGCTAATAATAGTTAATGAATTATGTTTAAGTATCAAGAATCGTAAGCATGGCAATTAGCGTATAAGTATGTTTAATAGATTGAGTATGTGTGTTTATAAAAGAATTAGTGTGTTTTGCATACGATACATGTTGGTCCCAAAAGTGATAAAAGAAAATGGGACAAGTATGACTCACCTTTGGGTGCGTCTTGCTAAGGTTCCAAAAGAGTGTCTTGGAAGATTTTGCTTTAGCCTTGAATAACTAGAATTAAAGAATAAGGGTCTTAGGTTTGAGTTTAGATTATAGGTTCAAGAGAATCATGCAAGCCTTTTAGGCAAACCAATACACAAATCACCTTTTGGGCAATCCGGATGGTCATGAGTATGAGTTAGACCAAGCACAAAATCATCATAGATGATTCGAATGGTATAAGATTAGGAATGTGAATCCGATTGATAAGTTCATGTCATAACCACTTCGCTTATGAGGTAAACGTGGGTTTTGGATACGTGATTTCCCTTTTCTAGTGTGGATAAATCTGTAGCACAAGAAGGGTCAAGAGAGTTGGTAAGGTAGGGTGTAACTACAAACCTTCCAAAGATTATTAATAAGATAGTAAGATAGAAACTTGAAAGTATATGTTTATATTATTACATATAGTATAACCAAGAAGTTTAAGTAAAGTTTGAGGACTGATTTGGATGAGTCTTGACTCTACTTTGTCACCCAATACCATAGCACAAATCTCTCCAACCCTAGATTGTTAGTAGACTTGGTTGGTTTCTTTACAACATACAATCTTAGGACATAAAAACAATTCAGAAAACAAACACCTTTGGAACCTCTTTTAGGTGATCTACCCTTATCACACTTCTGTGGATAGATATAGGGAAGATCCTAGAGGTTTCTTCAAGAAGTTTTGGATCGAAAAGAGAAGGAAAAGCTGAAGAGAAAGAAGGTTTGAGCTTGGAAAACTTACTGATGTGTTATCAAGAAGTTTGCTAAAAAAATTGAGGATTAGAGAGTGATTTTAGAGAGATTATGGATGAACAAGAGGTTAAAGGGTGGAGAGGGGTTGTATTTATAGGTGAGGTGGGTTGGGTTGGTTGGGTGTTTAATGCAGTAATTAGGGTGGTTGGGAGGTGTTTAGGTGAGAAAATGGGGTTAATTACGAGTTGTTAAGGAAGTTAACTGATCTGATGCCTCCCCGAGCACCATGAGGGACTGGTCTCTTCTCCCCGAGGTACGTGGGGGAGAAGGGGTTCAACCCAAAGTTGGTTTTCGTTGGGCTTGGCCCAACAGACTCGGTTTTGGACATGTTTTTGGGTTAAAACTTAAGGTTTAGGCCCATTTTGACATGTTTTTGGGTTGGGCTTGATTTCCAACTTGTATGGGTTTGTTTATGCTTCGGTTTCGCATTAGAGTCTCATTTTTAAGTGTAAAGTATAAAGTTTGCGTAAATAGAATACATAGAATATTTGAAATAGATTAATAGTTAAATGCAATTGACAAAATATTCTTCCATTGATCATAAGCTCATAATTACAAGGGTATAAAATGAACACATACAAGAATACAAGGACTAGGATTGAAAATGTGAAAAGTAAAAATGTTACAGATGATGTGTCAACTTCGACCACTTTAACTGACTCGTCTTCAACATTTGTTGCATCAAAATTACCTTCAATATTTTCAAGTATCATTCTAGAGTAATTAGGTAAATATAATATAGCTAACATTATATTTGGAGAAAGTACATACCTGCTTTTCCTCCAACATCTTTTTTTATCAAGCTTAACATTGTCCTCAGTATTCAATTTAGCATCATCTATACCGTTTTGTGAACATTAACAATGTTAAATATAGCTAGAGTAATTATGTAATAACTACTAGTGTAATTATAACATACCTTGGTTTTTGGAAATAGGAATTATATTCCATGAATCTTTCATAGCTGCAAAGTTCTGGAACCCAAGGCAAGCCTCTTTAGCAACAATATGTTGTATTTCCACTTCCTGACAAGTTATCTCAATTTGTTTTTCTATTGTCTCAGTGACACTTTGTTGAACTTCATTTTTTTTCTGCAAAGTCGCCTTTAACTTCACCAACATCATTTGTATCTTCTCAATATCTGCACCTTTCAATGTAATATTTGTCAACATACATATCCATAGAAAGAGTAATTGTTAAATAGTTTGGTTTTTTTGTTTTGTTTACCTTCATTTGTTGTCTCATCTTCATCATGAGTTCCATTGCCTTCAACTTCGACTTCTTTCTTAGTTTCTGCTATTACTTGAGGATCATTCAAACTGATGACAGTGTTGTTATCAGTAGAACTTTGAGATTGAGGATTTTGGTGTTCCCATTCCTTGCACGTGTTTAATATGGCATCATTTCATGTATACTTTGATTTCCCTTCTTTAACCATATTATTTATGACATCCCCCAATTTCTTGCACTGCTCAATATGGTTTTCCAAGTTGCATAACCATTGCTACATACAATTATGCCAAACATATTAGTACAGTAATTATGTTTTTAATATTGAACATTTAACATGTAGAGTAATTATTACCGGTTCGTTTGATCTATAACCAGGGCCTAAGTAGGCTGATAAACCAGACAACGACACTGGTGTAATGCAATCATCGATAAATCTTTGGGTGTCTGTTCCAATCACCATATTCTCCAAGTCTAATGGCGATTGAGGAATACTATAGTTCACTATAAAGAACAAGCTATAAACAATGATCATAAAATATGAGATAGTACTAAGTAATTGCATAATAGTATATTTTATATGGAATAACATACGTGAGTTGTCGAAATCAAATTCAGTATGTTGACTATTATCAACATTTTCATCAGTCTTTCCAGTTCTAGCTGCAATATCCTTATTTGTCATAGCCGTGTCCACCGCCATAACTTTAGCCTTACCCGCAAGTTGTGCGGCAGTCTTCTCGGTCTCCATTGCAACATTTGTCGCCACATTCTTCGCCAACTCAGCAGCAATTTTTCCAGTTTGCAACCCAATACCTACACCCGTGATAGTCGCGTCCACCGCTACGCCCGCAGCCTTGCCAGCCAACCTAGCGGCAGTCCTTTCGGTTGTCATTGCAATATCTGAACTCGGTGCAGCCGTATCAACCGCTAATTCAGCAGCAGTACTTCCTGTTGCCATTTAAAATATGAAATAATAATCACATCAATAATGAAAATAAAAATCAAGATAAGTGGTGTTATGATCACCGTCATTGTCATTCTTCTCTTCAACATTGTTATGATCTTCTTCTTTGCCTCCACCTTCATTCTCATCTTTCTCTTCATTGTCATCTATTTCTCTGCCTCCACCTTGATTCACATCTTTCTCATTATCCCCAGCTTCATTGTCAGTTAATGGACCATTATTATACAAAAACTCTTCAATTTTATATAGAGTTTTTGTATTAATATACTTTATTGCTGGTGTCTGGATTTGAACATCATGAAATTCAGGATGCCTTTTATGGTATAGATGTGTGTAGAGTACCTATCAAAACATTTAAAACATGTGCTTTTTTAGTTGTAGAGTAATTATCTTATAAAGAACAAAGTAATAATTAAATAATACCACAAGAAACAGAATCGGCCCTGTGTATTGATCCTTTCCACCATGCCATCCTTTTTTTTTGTTCTTCTTAGACAACACATTATGTAGTTGCACCAATTCAACTTTGGTATATCAGAATCATCTTCAATCCAGTTCATGAATTTTTGATTGACTGTTGTGCATTTTGTTGCTTCACCCAATAGTGTATTGAATATGACAAGGAAATTTGTCTTGAAAACCCTTCCAGCAGATGAACTGGCCTTTACTAGATTAATAACTTTTAGCACACTGATTCTTGGACCGGAAAACTGATTCTTGAATTCATCCAACCTTTCACAAAAACCTATTCTTGGTTTATTCTTTTCAAGCACTTATATTTCCCCCATTGGAATACCTAGGCATTCATGTACCAAAGAAGGGGTTATTTTGATCTTGTGATTTCCTACGTTAAGCTCATTTGTGTCCTCATTGAAATTTCGTAGTAGCCATAATGATAAGCGAGATGGTATATGGAGTATGTCCAAAGATAACAGAGATTCAAACCCCATTTCTATCACAACTGCTTTTTGTGCATTAGATGAGTTTTTGATAACAGAAAGGAAGTTTCCTGGGTCGCATCTCAGGTATAAAGTGTGCTTTGTGAACTCGATAAATGGTTTTCCAGGTATTACCCTTGGTTTTTTTCTTGATCTCTTTGAAGGTAGTGATTCAAAATCATCATCTGAAGCAACTAACTTCCTTTTAACAGCTTTCTTTGAAGGTGGAGCTTTAAAATCATTAGTTGGTTTTCTTTTAGCAGTGGTCTTTAAAGGTGGAGTTTGAAAATCATCATCTGAATCAACTTGTTTTCTTTTAGCAGTGGTCTTTGAAGCTGGTGCTTCCTTTCCAGCAACATTCGTATTCTTGTTAGCTTTTTGGCCAGACTTCTTTTTCTTACAAGCAATCTTCTTTTTTCGGCTTTGAACCATTTCTTTTATAATGTCATTTTTCTGTTTTTCAGCAAGGTGATTTGTTTCTTGACCCTTAGCTTTTGTGTTCTTTGATGTATCTATAACAAAAGAAGACAAAACAATGATCAAATAGTTATTGCTCATTGATAACTAATACTTCTATAAATACTTAACCTAGTATTTGTTCTTCATCAAGATCAATAGCAATGGGGTTTGACATATCGTAGGAAAATCTGCATGATCTTGTTTTTGCAATTCTATTACTTTTTCTTCTTGTTATAATTCTAAAAGTTTCAGTACCAGCATCTGATTTGTATAAAACATGGACAAATTACTTTTGCTATACCAAGTTTCACAAAAATTACCATACATATGATGATACTGTTACATTAATTAAGACAAAATTTCACAAATTACTCTAATACAAATGCTACACCAAGTTTCACAATCATTACTCTACACAAAACATGCTATTCCAAGTTTCACCCAAATTACTCTACATAGACCTTTACACTAATTAAGGCAAAATTTCAAAAATTACTCTAATACAAATGCTACACCAAGTTTAACAAACATTACTCTACACAAACCATGCTATTCCAAGTTTAACCAAAATTACTCTACATAAAAGTTTACACTAGTTAAGACAAAATTTCAAAAATTACTCTATTACAAATGCTATACCAAGTTTAACAAACATTACTCTACACAAAACATGACATTCCAAGTTTCACCAAATTACTCTTCATAGACTACAAATTAAACTAGTTAAGAAAAAAAATCACAAATTACTCAGACCTAAAAATGCTATAACAAGTTTGAAATCTGATTTTAGGGTTTTTTAAATGAAATTTGTTGTTAGGCAGAATCTTTAAAAAGTTGGTTAAGTATAAAGTAACTTTTTCATTATTTACTAAAATGCCATCGTCCCTTTTAAACGATTCGTATAGTTCGTACGAAATTTTTATTTGTACGAGATCTTATCTCTATATATGTAAATCATTATCAAAATCAAATTAAATAATTATTTACAAGATAAACTAGCCGATCTTGAGCTTGAAAAACTACTCACGAGTCAAGCTCGAGCTTTAGCTCTTTCAAAGTTAAACGATCCTAGCTCGGACTTGGCTTGACTTGTCCTACTTTAGGCTAGTCATTTGCCTTGCTTATTGATATAGGTTATTGGTTTGGCATATCATGCGGTGGCCAATAATCATTACATGATTTTCCTTAATCGATGAGTCTTTCACAAATAAGGTGCTAGAGTGGCTAATAAACCTAAGTGAATCGGCCCAACTAATGTGATTTTTAAAATGTTTGTTATGTCAGCATCTCACATTCAGAAAAAGTGAATACTTTACATGATTTATTTTAAAATGGATTGATAGTTTGGTGCCATGCTGTATAAGTCTCAGAATTTTATAAATTTTGAAAAAAAAATAAACCTTAATGGATACATGTGTTATTATTGTAGAAATCCTTATTATAAAAAATGATTTTAAATAATGTTACGTATCACCATTACTATATATTAATAATCAAACTAAATGAATAGTATCACAAAATGAATAGTAAAAATATTAATATTTTATTTATATTATTATTTTATTTAAAAACTTTATTATATTATATACTATTAATATATTATACCGATCCCGACAATACCGATACCGAACGGTACGGTATAGGTTCGGTATCGGTACGGTACCGATAATATCGAAATCGAAAATCCATAAATATGGGTACTGATACTGATCTCGAAACCACTCGGTTCGGTATCGGTTCGGTACGGTATCGGGATCGGGATCGGGACGGGATCGGTATTCAGCCTTGTATGCTCATCCATAATTAATATATTATATACTATTATTTTATTCAAAAACTTTATTATATTATACACTATTAATATATTATATACTATTATTTTATTCATATTATTTTATTAAAAAATTTATTATATTATATACTATTAATATAAATAACATAATCTTATGTAATTTCGTTACAAATTTCACATGTTACCTTATGTGTAGATTTCTTTATTTTTTTTAACGTTTACTACCAAAATGGAATCTCGATTGTATAATTCATTGATTGATTAACACCTCATCTAAATCTCGATTGTAAAACGCGCAACGCGCATGATTTTATACAACTAGTTATATTTATTCTCATACTTATAAATTTTGTTTTATATCTTCCATTAAATAATATTATTATAATTATATTTTTTTTTGCTATTAAATAACAATAATATTTTCTTTGTTTCTCTCTCCTATTATGTAAGATATTAAATCATAACTTTTACATTTATCTCTAATTTATTTAGTATTTTTTTCTCAATTATTTCTTTTACCTTTTTCGCTTAATAATCGTTTAATATTTTATTCATCAAATTGTCCGTGTTTCACAAGCTTCTAACCTAATAATAAATTAAAAAAATGAATTGTTATAAAAAATAAATAATACATCAATGTTCATTTGATTAAATACATATACTAAAAAATATAAATAAGTTATATTATGGTGACTATCCATATTCCAACTCCCACCTTTTCATTTCTATTGTATTAATGTAAAAGCCCTATAAATAGAAGCTTCATGTAATTGTTATGGATATACTCAATGAAAGAGTTCTCTATTCTCAATCCTATCTTTTCCTCTTTGTTCTTATACTTCATGCATGGGTTGCTAGTAGGTCGTTGTTTTACAAGGGATCGAGCGACATTTCATCGGCTACGGAAGCTTTAAGCAACTTTCAAGGAAGATTGACACATGTTACTAAAAGTCAACATATTCAAATGAGGGGGAGTATCATACAAGTTGCACTCTTTTTTCCCTTAACTAAGTTTTGTCCCGTTGGGTTTTCTTAGTAAGGTTTTTAATGAGGCAACATACCTGATCCAGAAGTATCAAGAAGAGTAATACGCCCTGCACTCTTTTTCCCTTAGCTGAGGTTTTGTCCCACTGGGTTTTCCTGGCAAGGTTTTTAATAAGGCAGCATCACCAAGCGTATACTACATTATTTTCTTTTATCACATGGATAGTCAAGGGGGAGTGTTATAAATAAGTTACATTATGGTGACTATCCATATTCCAACTCCCACCTTTTCATTTCTATTGTATTAATGTAAAAGCCCTATAAATAGAGGATTCATATAATTGTTATGGATATACTCAATGAATAATTCTCTATTCTCCATCCTATCTTTTCCTCTTTGTTCTTATACTTCATGCATGGGTTGCTAGTAGGGCGTTGTTTTACAACAATGTGTTGATTGTTTACCTTTTATTTATTCAACCATTGAATACACGATTTATTCAACTCCTGTAATAAACGAATTATTTTAAAGATCTAATTTTTTTATTACTTAGTATATAAAATTACATTTATCAACCCGTGTAATACATAGGGTTCTAACCTAGTAGATATATGTGAACAAAACTAAAATAGTAAAGTACACAGTTAGTCCGAGTAAACTGCCAAAATGGCCCCTAAGGTTTGGCACCATATCTCACTTTTGACAGAAAAGTTTATTTTTATTGTTGGGAACCCTGACGTTTGCATTTCTTGCCATTTTAGACACTTTTCCTAATGTGGTTAAAAATCTCAGATAAGTTCAAGGGTAAAATTGTCATTTTAGCTCACATTTGTTAAATCCTTTGTTTTAAGCTGCTTCTTCGTTTCTCCGATCATTACTTTTGTTCCCAAATGAAACCTTAACATCGAAGACTACAAAAATCAGCCTCCTAACATCATTCATCGAATTCAATGATAGTGTACTGCAATTGTGGTGCTCAAACTATCATATGTGTTTCTAATACATCAGCAAACCCTGGACGTTGATTTTTCTGCTTCAACAAGAAAGGCAGAAGTTTTGGTTTGTTTGTTGGGCCGAAGCACCTTTGGGTGACAGCCTCATACATGGGTTGCTGCAATCTATTAGCAAACATGAAGAGAAGAAAAGAGTTTAGCATCTGAGAACAAGAAGCTGAAATGTGTTTTATTTGCAACTTTTTTTTGTAGTTACCATGTATTGGATCATGTTTTAGTTTCTTGTTTTCTAACCTTCATGGAATTCATTGTCAATTAATGACTCGTAATAAACACGCGATAAAACCCCAAAAACCTTAACCGAACTAGTTAGACTTTAACTAATCTTTAAAAGATATTTTACCAAAACATAAGTGGGTCCCACCACACTTTTTGGGCAGATTTTAAAGGTGGATTAGCCACCCTATCGTTGCTTCTTTATCCCACTAAAATGATGGTGTTAGTAAGCATGCATGCTAAGTCTTTTCCAAGTACAATTTACCTTTTTATAAAGACACCATCCATCCATGAATCTTCCATCACTAAAAAAACAAACTCCACTCATCCTCTTGAGAAAAAAACCCACGACCAAACTCCAAAAATCCACACTCATCTTTGTTTTTTTAATAAACACTCATAAAACCACCCCATTCCATACCCTACACTAGTGTGCACAAGAAACTTGGAGCTTAACCCTAGGAAGGCAAACTTAAGCCCCATTTTTTTTCACTTGAGTTTTAGTCTTCCCTAGCCTTGTACTAGTTGTAAGTTTCTTAATACTGCTTCTTGTTTATATATATTTTTATTTAGCATGTGTTAGGAGCAAGTTGTACATGGGTTAAAATGATGAAAATTCACATGATAAAATATATGTTTTACAAGTTTAAAATGGAAATGCTAAAAATATATGTTTAGGCTGTGAGTTGTATAAGTGTTGTTATTGTTTTTTTTAGTTAAACAAAAAAAATAAAGCAAAATCTAATATATAAAGATTTGAACATGATATGTAACTAAGGTTTAGATCATGAGGTAATGGATGTTTTTAGAAGTTTAACAAAGGTTTATAAAAATGTTCATATGGTCATAGGTTTCATATAAAAATGTTAGTACTTTTATAGTTTTTATAAGTTCACATACACATGTGTTAGAAGATGTTTTGTGTAGTTTTTATAAAAATAACTTGAACATGCTTAAAAGTGGTAGTGATCATCATAATCATCTAAAACATAATAGCATGATGGAACTTAAAAATATTACAAGATCTAAAAATTACATCTTTAAAGACACTGACTTTGAAACACTAAACATATTGGACATTATGGACTTGACACACCAAATATACCTATTATTAACCTTAATAAGACTATATTGGACTATTATTAGTGTTGGAACATAATATTAAATCATATTGACAAAGTTGATAAAAACAAGTTTACTAGTTTAGTGTAAAATTGTCACTTTTGAAAGATAAGGGTATTATTTTGTAACTTTAAAAATTAAGGGGGTATAAATTGACATTCTAGAAACTTAGATCTAAAAATGTGACTTTGGAAAGTTAGGTGTTAAAAATGGTAGATGTTAACTTTCCAAGGTTGCTTTGTAAAAAGTTAGTAAACTTACAAAAATGTATTTTTGTATAAAAATGTATTTTTATAAAGAGAAAGTATCTACACTATCTAATAAAAGAAAACATATGATGGACATATGTCACTCCCTCATAAAGTCTTACATTAATTATTCAAAACAATAAATGTCATTCAATTAGTATTTAAATTATTTAAATTAATGTTTTTATTAATCAATATAAAAATATTAGAAGACAAACATTTTTTACATATTCAATCTCATCAAATATAGTTAATCATTTCTAAAAACTATTTATAACTATAAACCAAAAAATATTTATTGTACTTTAAAATTACAAAATTAAATTTTCAAACTTTTAAGTCAAACCAAATTTAATTAGTTCAAATTACCTCCATCAATTCATCTAATCAAAATATGACTGTTCAAAATTAAATAATTTTAACTGTGAAATAAATCAGAAACTTTGGGATAACAATTTAAAAATATAAATTTAATTTGTACATAGTTGAATACTTAGTTATGTTATAATTTTCAAACAATTATTTATGTTTAGGTTATTTACCGCATTTTATTATCACTTTCGAAAACTATAATTTTTTTAACAGAATGTCTTATTTTTTGTTTAACTTTAATAAGAAAATTATGTTCCAATTTAAAAAAAAAACGTTATATGTATGACTCACGATGACGATAAGCAAAAGACAAAGACAATCGTTATCTAGAATTGCTTTGGATTTGAAATACCATGTTTTCGCTTATGGCCAATTGCGCATCACGTTATAAAGAGTAAAAAACAAAGTCAGTGTTAAATTATTAATATTAGATAAATATAGCAATGTTAACAAATAAAACAACCAATGTTGTATACAACGAGATATTTAGAGATTTATGAGTTTTTTTAGGAATTATATTATATATTAAAAAATTTCAATAATTTACATTAATATGTAATCTTAGTTACTATATATTTAAATTTTATATAAATTTTATTTATTATACCCGTGTGTTACACGGGCAAATAACCTAGTACAATATAAAGTGTGTTAACGTGAGAAGCAATAAGAAGCCACCAGAGGATGACAAGTGTCCTATTAACCAAACCCCAATTAACCTAACCAAACTATAATTACTTTTAACATCAGTTTAACACAAGGGCATTACAGACTTTAACCACACGTAACTGATTACGTGAATTACAGTAGTTATTTTTGTAAACGATATTTTCAAATCATAATTTTAAATTCTACAGACGATCTCACACACACATTACGTTTCAATCCAATTACGATTCAAACTCTATTTGATTAACACGATTACAGTTTACTCGATCAATTCATCATGTTCGGTACGTGTATTCGTAGTTAATTAATCCACTGTTCAATAGTTTTTTGTTTAATTTTTGTTTTTGGTTATCAAATTTAAACTTATCTATTGAAGAGCAGAGAGTTACTGCTGAGAATTCGAATCAATTGCCTGATTATAATGCTTTTCATGGTATGATCATCATCCTCTGTTTTTAGTCAAAAAACAAAGATATAACATGAATGTTTTTATGTGTGTTCAGATTTGATCGAAAACACTAACCAGGATGTTGATATTCATAGTTTGAACCTCATCAATGAATTCAGACTTCAAGGTATGTTATAGTTTTAACCTGTTACCTTATATTAGTGCGTTTGATGTTATATACGAGTGCGTCTGTTTTTAAATTGTAGTTGATTATTGCTGGTACTGATAGTATATTAGTGCGTCTATTTTTATCACAGAGTGCGTTTGGATTTTTCAAACTTTTATTTTACTAAGTGCGTTTGAATAGTCAATAAGTGCGTTTGTTTGTTATTTTTTTGAAAGGTGTTGCAACTGATGTTCCTGTTGATGACCAAGCTAGTAACACATACATCCCTGATGTACCTGATTCTCTCAAACCTGCAAAGGACATGGAGTTTCCTAGTATTGACCATGCACAAGAGTTTTATGCAAAATATGCAAAGGCTAGTGGTTTTTCTATTCGAAAGGGCACGCCAGATGTGCGAAAAGGTGCTCTAAGACTTAGATACTTTGTATGCTATAAGGAGGGTTTTAAGCCAGTCAAGGTAGTTGAAGAGAGTTCTAACAAAGATGTTAAGTCAAGGAAAAGGCCTTCCATCCGGACTGGATGTCCTGCATATATTAGGCTGACCTCTGAGGATGGAAAAAAATTCAAGGTTTATGGCTTTAATGAAGGTCATAATCATCCTTTTGTTCATGAGAGTGACATTCATTTTCTAGCAGCAAATAGGAAGCTGACACATACTCAAGAAGAGATTATATGTGAGTTGTCTTCATTGAACATGGGTCCTGTCAAAGCTTTTAACATCATGAAGACTAAGTATGGAGGTTTTGAGCATGTTGGTGCAACTGCAACTGATTGTAAGAACTTAAAAGGTGGATTAAACACCTTTATTGGTGAGTATGATGCAGATATGATTGTGACTAGGCTTAGGGATAAGAAGAAGTTCCTTCCAGATTTTTCATTTGAGTATTCTGTGGATCAAAAGAATGCATTAACTGGATTATTTTGGGCTGATGCTTTATGCAAGAGGAATTATATGGAATTTGGAGATGTGATCTCGTTTGATGCAACATTTAACACTAACAAGTATGTTTTTAATTTTTACAGGCTTTTTGAAATTCAACTTTTACATGTTTATAGCTTTTTTAATTTTTTAATTTTTTTACAGGTACAAGATGGTGTTTGTACCATTTACTAGAATTGATAACCATTGTCAGAATGTCACACTTGGTGCAGGATTGTTGTCATCCAAGACAACTGAATCATACACATGGCTGTTACAATCGTTTTCCAAATGTTTTGGGAAGCACCCCAAAGTGGTTGTAACTGATCAAGATGGTGCTATCAAAAATGCAATACAGTTGGTTTTTCAAAATAGCAGACATTGATGACCTCGGTCGTCACGGGTCATACAAAACCTAAATAACCTAGGTAGCTAGGGTAAATAGGGTATCGAATCCAAGGAGCGTGTGGTTAGCGTCACACTAATTGTTTGTTTTAAAGAAGAAATAGGAATTAACTAATAACTAAGGTAACAATAATTTCTAACTAACATTCACTCCCGGGCTAGGATATGCAAGTAACTAGGATTCAAGAGTTATTATGATAGATTTGCAATTTCACTTGTATGAATCGCTAGGACAGAGAATCAAGACTTAGGCATCAACAAATAGCTACTAGGCCCTAAGTATGCTTCATTATCTAGTTCACCAAATCCTATATGTCGAGTTAAGGCATAATTGGCAGAATTCATCTTACGAGTTTAAAAAAAACACAATGGTCTCTAAACATGCAATAAGTCCAACCCAATACCAAGACAATTAAGCACAACAATTAATTCATATAAATGATGTCACGATTACAAATAGATTTGCAAGGATACAAAAACCTTTAGTCATATAATGAGTCTAACCCAATATCCCAACTTAAGTGATAGGATTTATCTCACAAGTCTAAAGATAATGTTGAGGCAAAACTTAATTGACAAGATTCATCTCTATGGTTTAAGCATACAAGAAACACACACAAGGTCCAACCCAACATCAAAAGTTAATTGATGGAATTCATCCCCATGGCTCAAGCACAACATAAACATACACAAAGTTCAACCCAATATCAATGCTTCATTGAGTACAACACTTGTTCCTTACAAATACATAATCAAAACAACATTACAAATCTAGAAACTTACAATCCTTCACCCGGAAGTGAAGGGGAACTTAACCAAACATGGTTGTAGGAGCTTGAATCTCTTCTCAAAATGATGATTTGGATGGATTTGGATTTTTAGTGTAGAGATGAAGTATGAGGGATGACGAGAGATTACTCTCAAGACTTCATTATATAGTCTCCATTTTCAAACTCCTCTTAATGACCATTGACCAGAGACTTTGACCAGAGACTTTGACCCGAGACTTTGACCAAAGACTTTGACCAAAGACTTTGACCAAAGACTTTGACCAAGACTATTGACCAAGACTTTGACTAAACTAAATGGTCATTAAGAGGAGTTTGACAATGGAGACTATATAATGAAGTCTTGAGAGTAATCTCTCGTCATCCCTCATACTTCATCTCTACACTAAAAATCCAAATCCATCCAAATCATCATTTTGAGAAGAGATTCAAGCTCCTACAACCATGTTTGGTTAAGTTCCCCTTCACTTCCGGGTGAAGGATTGTAAGTTTCTAGATTTGTAATGTTGTTTTGATTATGTATTTGTAAGGAACAAGTGTTGTACTCAATGAAGCATTGATATTGGGTTGAACTTTGTGTATGTTTATGTTGTGCTTGAGCCATGGGGATGAATTCCATCAATTAACTTTTGATGTTGGGTTAGACCTTGTGTGTGTTTCTTGTATGCTTAAACCATAGAGATGAATCTTGTCAATTAAGTTTTGCCTCAACATTATCTTTAGACTTGTGAGATAAATCCTATCACTTAAGTTGGGATATTGGGTTAGACTCATTATATGACTAAAGGTTTTTGTATCCTTGCAAATCTATTTGTAATCGTGACATCATTTATATGAATTAATTGTTGTGCTTAATTGTCTTGGTATTGGGTTGGACTTATTGCATGTTTAGAGACCATTGTGTTTTTTTTAAACTCGTAAGATGAATTCTGCCAATTATGCCTTAACTCGACATATAGGATTTGGTGAACTAGATAATGAAGCATACTTAGGGCCTAGTAGCTATTTGTTGATGCCTAAGTCTTGATTCTCTGTCCTAGCGATTCATACAAGTGAAATTGCAAATCTATCATAATAACTCTTGAATCCTAGTTACTTGCATATCCTAGCCCGGGAGTGAATGTTAGTTAGAAATTATTGTTACCTTAGTTATTAGTTAATTCCTATTTCTTCTTTAAAACAAACAATTAGTGTGACGCTAACCACACGCTCCTTGGATTCGATACCCTATTTACCCTAGCTACCTAGGTTATTTAGGTTTTGTATGACCCGTGACGACCGAGGTCATCAAATGGCGCCGTTGCCGGGGAGCTAGT
Source organism: Ambrosia trifida (assembly GCA_028751855.1). Taxonomy (NCBI): domain Eukaryota; kingdom Viridiplantae; phylum Streptophyta; class Magnoliopsida; order Asterales; family Asteraceae; genus Ambrosia; species Ambrosia trifida. The sequence goes on along the minus strand of CM054124.1, from coordinate 145,248,479 downwards.
GCGCTTAGTGTTTATTGAGTAGTTAATATTGTGATAATCTGTTTAATTGTTTGTTTGGTTTATTTTCTACTCTTCCTTGTTACGCGGGGTGTGTTATTTGTGCAGTTTACAGGTAGTGCATGCGTACGCGACATTCGGGGAGAACATCTCCTTTAGTGTTTGAACCGGAAATCGAGAGAGTAGCAAGAAGAAACCGACAACACCGGTTAGAGGAGCCAATTCCTTCTAACTCCCAATCACCACTCATAATTCAACCTTTGTCTTTTGAAACCGTTCAAATGGCAAGCTCAAACCCAAATCGCCGTTCAGGTGAAAATCGAAGACCACCCACTCCACCTCATCAAAACCAAGCCCAAAATTCACAACAACACCCACCTCACCAACCAATTCACAACCGAAATTCCAACACCCGAAATGTAAACCAAGGTCCCTCCATGTCTAACCGTGGCAATCCCACATTTGATCCGGTCAATCGGTACAATGAAGCCGGATATGAAGATTATGTGGAGACTATTGAAGAATTGAGGGTGAACATTAATGATGATGACCCATTCAGTGTACCAAGTTATCAATCATCAGACAGAGTTAGTGTTCATTCCTACCACTCGGGAGAAGATGAATATTCTGAAAGGGATTACAATGAGGATGATGAGGATTGGGGCTACAGAAATGTTAGTGATGATTATGGAGATGAGGAAGAGTATCACGGTGATAATAGTTCTAACGTGGGTGCAAATCGAAACGGGGACAATGATGGTTATTACAATCACGTCATTAATAATCATCAACCAAGACAAAACCCAAGAAGACATCAAATTCCCAATATTCACCAAAACCGGGGTGAAAATTTTGTGGGTCGAGCAGAAAGAAGACCTAATGGGAGAAGACAACATAGAGGTGAAGAAGTGAATGCTCCAAGACGAAGGCCCCCAGTTCCAATGCAAGGAGTCAATGGTCGGTTTAGACCACTTGCATCTGAGAACGAATCACCTATTGTACCACCACCTCCAGGGAGAAGATCCTTTGATTGCAAGCCCAACTACATCAACATCATTCCTCATTTTCATGGAATGGCTAATGAAGACCCATATGATCACTTATCCGAATTCAAGGCAATGTGTGGAACTATGGGAGGTCATAATTTTTCATTAGATGAAGTACAGTTGAGGTTATTCCGGTTTTCTCTCAAAGATAAAGCAAAGACATGGTTCCTCACTTTACCCGCACACAGCATCTACACTTGGGGGGAAATGCAACAAGTATTTTTGGATGAATATTTCCCCAGTTTTAAAACAGATGCGGTAAGGCTAGAGATTCGTTCTTTTCAACAACTACAAGGGGAACCGCTTCATGAAGCTTTTACTCGTTTCAAGGAGTTAATTCGAAAATGCCCACACCACAATATTGACCTTTGGGAATTGGTTAGCAGTTTTGTGAATGGACTGAGCAAGGAGGAAAGAAAATATCTCAAGTCTACTAGCAATGGAACGTTGTTGTCTAATCCGGAGCAAGAAGATTGGGATTTTTTGGAGTTAATGGCGAAGAATTCAAAATCGGAAGAGGCAGTTGATCGCAGAACTAAACACCCGGTCTCTAAATCTCTTCCCGATGCAGATTCAAGTTCTAAGGACCGGATTGCTCAGTTGGAAAGAGAATTGGCAAGAATGAAGAAACGGGAGGTGTCATCGATACAATACCCCGTGTGTGATAATTGTGGAGATTTGGGGCATAAAGCTAGTGAATGCTCCGGTGATATGGGTCAAGCAACCGAAGAGGTAAATCAAGTGTATGGAGAAAGGAAGTATGACATGAACTCCAACACTTACCATGCAGGCTTGAGAAACCATCCTAACTTTAGGTATGGTAATCCTTCTAACCAAATGAACCCGAATTTCCAATCGGGTAATCAAAGTGGTAATGGACAATATCAAGGTCGCCAAGGTGGTAATCAAGGCGGTTACCAAAGAAACAACTACAACCAAGGTGGTAACCAAGGGTACAACAACAATTATCAAAGAGGTTACAACCAAGGCGGCTCCTCAAGTAATCAAGGAAATTCTTCGGGAAATCAAGGTGGTGATGAATCCTTGAGTTCAAAGTTGGATGCATTAATGAACATGATGAAAGACTCCAACAATGACATCAAGGAAATAAAGAAAGGGAATGAGGTGAGGGATAAATCTCACGAGGCCTTGGCTAAACAAGTGGGCCAATTAGCGGAAGAAATGGCTCAATGGAGAGGAAGCACGGGGAAGCTTCCTAGTGATACCACTATCAACCCGCAACATCAAGGTTCGAGTTCGAAGAACACTCGCAATGTTCCCATTAATAAGGTAACCGTTCTTCGTAGTGGTAAAATTATTGATAATAAAATTGAAAATAAAATTGAGCCACCATCTCCCCAATTTGTTGAAGGGGAGGTGGAAGATGTGAGTGATGAAAGTGAAAGTGAGGAGAGAACGGGTCAAAATAAAAGTAAACAAAATGTTGAAAGTTCAAGACCCGTTGAGAACAAACAAGCTCCAAAGGCTAAGGAAAAGGGTATGGAAGGTAATACCGTCCCTTATCCCGAAGCATTGTTGGAGCCATCTAAAAAAGTGGTCAAGAAAAGAGGCCCGCAACAAGAAGAGTTGTGGGAAATTTTTAAACAAGTGAAAATTAATTTACCACTTTTAGATGCAATCAAACAAGTCCCCTCGTATGCAAAGTATCTAAAGGACATGTGTACCCAAAAGAGAACTCATAAAATACCTAAGAAAATTGATTTAACTGAAAATGTGAGTTCTATTCTTTCGGGTTCACTCCCACCTAAGTTACAAGATCCGGGCACACCTATTATATCCATTCAGGTTGGGGAATTTAAAATGACTCGGGCGCTCTTGGATCTTGGAGCTAGTGTAAGCATCTTGCCGGGTAGCCTTTATGACCAATACGAATTTGGTCCACTTCAAGAATCTAATACCACGGTGGTATTAGCCGATTTGACTCATAAGCTACCCCGCGGGATGGTTACCGACGTGATAGTAAAAGTTGAAGATTTTTATTATCCGGTGGATTTCTTAGTACTTGATTATGTTTCCATGGACCTAACCAAACAACCAACGGTTATTCTTGGTCGACCATTTTTAGCCACATCTAATGCACAAATTAATTGCAAGACAGGCACGCTTGACATGACCTTTGGTAATCGTAGGGTCCGATTAAATGTTTTTTCAAATGGGACTGACCCTCTAGTCAATGACGAATGCTATATGGCAGACATTGTTGACGAGTGTATACCTCTATACGACACTGTTGTAAATGAGGAAAACACAATAGAGGAGTGTTTTATGTTTGACAGGTCACAGGTGGAAATGTTGAAAAGCATAGCTGAGGAGGAGAAGAAGCAAGAAGCAAAGGCGGTACAGGAAGGAAGACCACCATGGACTCACCAAGTGGAAAGTCTTCCGGATCATATTGACACAAAGTTGAAACCATCATTGGTCGAGCCGCCACAAGTGGAATTAAAGGAGTTGCCTAAGCATTTGAAATATGCTTATGTTGGTGAAGGCAACACACTCCCGGTAATCATTGCTTCAAACCTGACTGGGGAGCAAGAAGAAAAATTGATGAAGGTGTTGGTGACCCATAGAGCTGCTATTGGGTGGACTGTGGCGGATTTGAAGGGTATTAGTTCGTCAATTGTGATGCACAAAATCATCACAGACGAGAAAGTAACTCCTGCAAGAGACGCTCAAAGGAGATTAAATCCTAACATGCGGGAAGTTGTGAAGAAAGAAGTGTTGAAATGGTTAGATGCGGGTATCATTTACCCCATCTCGGATAGCCAATGGGTTACTCCAACTCAAACCGTTCCAAAGAAGGCAGGTATTCAAGTCGTGAAAAACGACCCAGGTGAGGAGGTAGCCACCCGACCGGTAACCGGGTGGCGTATTTGTATCGATTATAGGAAGTTGAATGCTGCAACTTCTAAAGACCATTTTCCTTTACCTTTTATTGACCAAATAGTAGAAAAATTAGCCGGACAAAAATTTTATTGTTTCTTGGATGGGTATTCAGGTTACAATCAAATTGCTATTCATCCTGAGGATCAACAAAAGACCACGTTTACTTGTCCATATGGCACATTCGCATTTAGGCGAATGCCATTTGGCCTTTGTAATGCCCCCGCCACCTTTCAAAGGTGTATGATGAGTATCTTTTCAGATATGGTGGGGGAGTCATTGGAAATCTTCATGGATGATTTTTCTATTTTCGGGTCATCATTTAACTCTTGCCTAAGTCAATTGGAAAAGGTTTTGCAAAGATGTGTTGAGACAAATCTGGTTTTGAGTTGGGAGAAAAGTCATTTTATGGTCCAAGAGGGGATAGTGTTGGGCCATGTGGTTTCTAGTCGTGGGATTGAGGTTGATCACGCTAAAATACAAGTCATTTCAACTTTACCTTATCCCACTAGTATTAAGGGCATTAGATCATTTTTGGGGCATGCCGGTTTTTATAGGAGGTTCATTAAAGGTTTTAGTGACATAGCAAAACCTTTGTGTAATTTGTTATTGAAAGATGCTCCATTTAATTTTGATGAAAAATGTATTGAAGCCTTTAAAATTTTGAAAGAAAAGTTAGTTGGGGCCCCAATTTTGCAATCACCCAATTGGTCTTTGCCGTTTGAAATCATGTGTGATGCAAGTGGGTATGCGGTTGGGGCCGTGTTGGGTCAACGGGTAGAAAAGAAACCTGTTGCTATATACTACGCAAGTAAGACTCTTTCGGAAGCACAATTGAATTACACAACTACCGAAAAAGAGCTACTTGCGGTGGTATATGCGCTAGACAAATTCCGGTCTTACGTATGGGGTAGTAAAATTATTGTTTATACTGATCACAGTGCTGTCAGGTATTTAATGGACAAAAAGGATGCTAAGCCCCGACTGATTAGATGGATACTCTTACTACAAGAGTTTGACTTGGAGATACGTGAAAAGAAAGGCACGGAAAATGTGGTTGCAGACCATTTGTCTAGACTAATGATTGAGGAGGAAGACTCAACAAATGAAATTAATGAGTTGTTCCCAGATGAGCATCTATTAGCGGTTTCGACATTACCTTGGTTTGCTAACATTGTTAATTTTTTAGTGACAGGTACAATGCCGGAACATTGGGTGAGGAAGAAGAGGCTCCATTTTTTGTCCCAAGTGAAACACTACATTTGGGATGATCCTGATTTATTTAGAGTGGGAGCGGATCAAATTATTCGAAGATGCATCCCGGATGAGGAGATCATGAGTGTGTTGAAGCACGTGCATTCTTATGCATGTGGAGGGCATTTTAGTGGCCAAAAGACGGGTCACGAGGTTTTATCTAGTGGGTTGTATTGGCCAACAATTTTTAAGGATTCGTTTGAGTATGCTAAAAATTGCCTACATTGTCAACAATTAGGAAGCATCTCAAAACGTGATGAAATGCCAATGCAACCCATTTTGGTTGTTGATGTGTTCGATGTATGGGGGATTGACTTCATGGGACCATTTCCCAATTCTTTCGGTAATCTATACATTTTGGTGGCGGTAGATTATGTTTCTAAATGGGTTGAAGCTATCGCCACCAAAACCAATGACCATATTGTTGTTTGCAATTTTATACAAACATATATTTTTTCAAGGTTTGGGTTACCTCGCACAATCATAAGTGATGGGGGATCTCATTTTAAAAACCAAAAATTCGGAAAATTACTTAAGCGATATGGTGTTGACCATAGAATTGCCACCCCATATCATCCACAAACTAGTGGACAAGTTGAGGTGTCCAATAGGCAAATTAAAGAAATTCTACAAAAAACGGTTCGTGCGGACCGAAAGGATTGGTCAACTAAGCTCAATGATGCTTTATGGGCCTACCGCACGGCCTACAAAACGCCTATTGGAACAACTCCTTATCGACTAGTGTATGGTAGGGATTGTCATCTCCCGGTCGAATTAGTTCACCGGGCATATTGGGCCATAAAAAATGTTAACTTACGATATGATGATGCAGGCCGAGAAAGGAAACTCAAATTGTGTGAGTTAGAAGAGCTAAGGGATGAAGCTTACAAAATCGCGTCAAAATATAAAGACCAAATGAAGAGAGCTCATGACGCAAAGATTCACAAAAAGGAATTTCAAGAGGGTCAAAAGGTTTGGCTCTACAATTCCAAGTTGAAGCTCTTCCCGGGAAAGCTCAAGAGCAAATGGACTGGCCCATATATCATAACAAGGGTTGGAAAATTTGGCGAGGTAGACATTGAGGATCCGAAAGATGGGTCAAAACAAACTGTGAATGGGCATCGGTTGAAGCCCTATGTGGAGTACCCAACCGAACATGGTAACATTGTCGAGTTGGTAAGTTTCTTAGAGGGCTTACCAACTTATGAACTCAACTAAAATGCAGGTGAAACTCCCATCCCAGGTATGTACTCTAATTAAAGTATTGGGGACAATACTATTTCTTTTCGGGGGGTGGGAAACATTAGTTGTGTAAAATTTGTATAAAATTCATAAGTCTTTCCTTATATAAAAAAAAACTGGGAGTTAGCGTAGCCTACGCCAAAAATGGCGTAGGGTACGCTAAAGCCAATTTGCCTACGCTATGGTCTGCTGGCCTACGCAAGAGAGGAGACAAGTCCCTATGCCAGTAGCGTAGCCTACGCCAAAAATGGCGTAGGGTACGCCAAAAACCGAAAAAAAAATGTTTGACTCGGTTGACCAAGCTTTGACCGGGCCCACTATCACAAAAAACCGGTTTTTATCACCTTAAACACCACTCCACATAATCAAAACCCTACCAACCACTCTTTTCACCAACAACTTCATCTCCTTCACCCAAAACATTCTTCAAATCTCCAAACCTTCAATCCATCATAACTTCTTCAATCTCCCACCAAATTTAATAAATTTTATATCAAAATCATATAGTTTTTCAAGACCTACAAAACCCCTAACATAAAAGTGGGTAATTTTGACTCTTTGGAGCCGATTCAAGCGGGTTAGAAATCGCAAATTTTGTGGGTTCTTGTATTATTTGCTTATTTCTTGCTTCTAAGTGTTCCCTCATTCAATTAGCATCATGAAGGTATGTATTTCACCATCTTTACTTGTTATTTTCATAATCTACATATTATATGTTCATGAATGTGTAGAAGATAGATGCTATGAGTAGTAATACTTAGGAATGTTTGTGTGGGTAGAAACCTTTGTTGTTGATAGTTAAAAAAAAAAAAAAAAAAAAACGAAATTTTTCAATAAAAGCAAGAAATAAGTATGGGGAAGGGGTCATGAAGATATAGAACATATGGTTGTTGGATTTAGGCGACTAGTACAACATCCTTAATCGCTAGTGTATGTTCATAGCCATAGGATGCCGTGTTTGGGTAGAATGTAGTTAAGGTACATGCTAGTCTTATTGGGATTAGACAACTAATGCTACATTATTGTTTTGAATGCAGAATATCTTTAGAAGAAAGGGTAAGGAGCATGCTGAATCATCTTCTCAACCAAAAAGGAAAAAGGGGAAACGATCCAATTTATGCGATGAATCTGATGACGACGGTGACGAAATTCAACATGAATTGGATCGTAGCGAAAGGACGGAGCGTGCTGAAGGAATGGATGTTGATCTTCCCACTTGGACAGAAAAATCTAAAAGATTGTCAGCTTTCCCTGAAGCAATCTGGCCAGCCATGTGGTACCAAAAAATGTCAACATTGAAACATGATACCGAGGGAGTGTTGGTTTGTGAGAGATCATATGATAGGGAGCAGTTGCGGTTAGTGGGATTAACACAGAAATTTTAAAGAATTGGTTGGGAAGCAGCATTAGACTTTTGTGCGAATAGAGGAAGAAAGGTTTACTTGAAAGCAATTGAACAATGGATGTCCACGCTGGAGCAAGATCTTGGTAATAACCCACCTCTTACAATGAAGTTGATTGGTATTGTGGGGAAGAAAAAGATGATCTTATCATTTGAGACACTGCGTCAAATTGCCAATTTCGACTCTTGTCCAGAAAATGAATATTATTATATCCCCGAGCATCTTTTTTGGGCTAAAACGCAGTTAAAAACCGATCCACAGAATATGTTTGACAATGTGGCTCCAGTGAAAAGAGGAAATAATCATTGCAGAGAGGATATGGAATGCGAGGCTAGATTTCTTTTGGGCATTTCATTTGAAAACTTAATGGCAAGGCTCGGGGATAGATCAAAAGTGAGAGGTTGGGATGTTCGAGTATTACACGCAATCATGTATGGTACACCACGCCTATCATTTAGGCATTTGGTCTTGATGAACGTCTGGGATAGCCGAGAAAGCCAAGAGCGGAAAATGATACCGCATGTTAGGCTATTGTCATACTTGATGGAAGCTCAAGCAGTGGTGACACGGTCGACACCAGCCATTGAAGTAAACATCATGAAAATGAAATGGGAGAGTTTTAGCAAGGCCAAGTTTACATATGAGAGGACCGCGGAGTATCATGTCTTGCTCGATAAACAAGGTAACACACAGATAATGGCATTGCGAGAAGATGTGGAGCATAGAGGTGATGAAGAGGTACACACGGATGAAGCCGAGGAAGTAGAAGAAGAAGTGCAAGTTGTGAGAGAGCGGCCGGTTCGAGAGATGAGCAGAGAAGAAATGGAGATGGTAGCAGGGATCAACCAGGCAAGGCCTGGAGGTTTCCATGGTGGGACTTCATTCATGAAGAATATTTGGGACCGAGGGACGCGAAACATGATATTGGCACGACAAAGAGAAGAAGCGGCAATCAAAAGGGAACAAGAGCGAATAGCACGAGAGGAGCAGCGGGAGAGAGATCAAGTGGCAAGAGAGGAGAGAAGAGAGGCGGAAAGAAAGGCACGGGAAGATAGACATTGGTGGGCAGTTAATTATGCCCGAGAGATGGACACGGTTAACAGGTTTCTAGAGACCGAGCAGGTCAGACACCACCAGGACCTAATAGCGGGGCGTCCTTATGAGCCAGTTGTTCCATACGTCGATTATTCAACCATAAGGGAACAACCACAGGAGGTGATCGATCAGGTCAGGTGGCCCCAAGGGATCTCATCCAGCTATCTTCCCACTCCGCAGCCGCCACCGCCACCACCACCAGCTGAAGGATCTTCCTCTTCTGCCGACCCACTCAGTGACTACCATGGATGGATGGATGCAATTTTCGGGCATCCGAACGCGCCTTATCCACCACCGGGTCCGAATGATCCCTACTACCGCTGATGGATGGTTTTGGTAACATTTTATGTGTATCATTGTAGACTATTTATTTTTATTGTTTTTCTTTTATTTCGTGTTGGTTGACTTTATTTTGGGTTTGCTTGAGTATGTTAGAATTTATGTTTTGCATTCTAGTTTCTTTCTAGTTGTTTTGTATGTGTTGATGTTTTGAGAGTGAGCCTAGGATATGCATCACCGGTGAGTGTTCAGTGAAAAGGAGGAAAAATGGAGGATGGGAAGCATTCAAGTATGGAGAGCAAGGATTCATCGATGAAATAGAGACATCTTTTGTTTATCAGGTGCTTTCTATTCTTTAATCTTTTGTGTATTGTTGAATAAGGTTTGGGGTGGATCTTTAGTTTTCACTTGAGAAAAGAATGTAGTAGGGTGAGACAAAAAGCATCTTCGCACTTTTGAATTAATCGGCTATTTAGTTACTTTATTTGTGCAAGAACCCACATTGAGGACAATGTAAACTTTAAGTGTGGGGAGGGGGGAATAGCCATATAAAAAAAATAAATAAATAAAATAAAGACCTTCAAGCTTAAACTGTAAGAAAACCATTTTTTCACCATGATATTGGATCACAAAATTCGACCCCTAGTCATGGTCATAATTCTTTAAGTTCCTTGATGTGTTTTTCCAAGGATGGTTTTTGCAAAATATGTATTGCCTAGTTAGAAAAAGACTAAGGAAGAATATAGCACTTTTGCATATCGGCAACCCATATTCCCTTTAGGTTCAGGAAGAGATTATTGAGCCACCACAACATGCTAATACCCTACAAATATTTATCCACATCCTCCAGCATGTTGTGTTCGTTTGAATTGAGTGTACTATTATAGGTGCATAAGGTAGAACTTGCAATTTTTGATACGCCTACCACTCTAGACCGATTGTGGACACAAGAATGATTAAGGCATTAGGCTAAACCTTTTATTTTTAAAACCCATATCATCCTTGACCCATTCCAATACCCCTTAGTTAACCAATCTTGAGCCTGAAATCTTTTCAATTGATCACCCATATCAACTGAAAAGCATGAGAACAAATACACTTCAAACAAATGAAAGTTCTCATAAGAAAAGCACAAAAATATGCTTGAGTTAGTGATTGAATAAAAAGGCGCAACATTGCCTTATAGTTGAGAGGTTATTTAGTCGATGTAATAAAAGTCGAATTTTCATAATCATAGTCACTTCAAATATTCCGTTCCATACCCTTCGCCTAGCCCCATTACAACCCATTAAAGACCTTTTGACTCGTGTCCACTTTTGAAAAATTTTGTGGAAGGTGATTGGATTGCAAGCTTATGCTAACATGCCCTATGATCGGTTTCGAGTGATTGACATGAAATACTAGCACATTACTTGCTAGCCGAGATAGTAAACCGAGTGGAGTGAACCATTGTGAGGGGTGTGCAAAAGTGTGAAATCAAATCTAGTTGGATTTAGCTAGGCATTTGTTTTAAACATATAAAAACCTTGGAATGTAAATCTACTGACAGGCGTAAGTCTTGTGAATTGGGGTATGACTAGGGGCCGTTTTTAAGAATCGATAAAATGGTTGGAAATTAATTAAATCGTTGATTGAGCATGGTTTATTGATTTGCTTGAGGGCAAGCAAAAGACAAGTGTGGGGATGTGATGGGTTGATTAAAGGATGTGTATAAAAACACCCATAAAATGCATTTTAAGGATTGTTTAGTGTCAAATGGTGTTGCTTTGATCTTGTTATGTCATTTCAGGATTTGACAACAAAAAGGAAGCAAAAATGACGTTTTGGAGTTGCCCGGGCGAGAAACGGAAGCATACGCGAGCTGGAAAATCAAAAACGGACGCCCGAGGAGAGTTGGCGTAGGATACGCCAAAAATGGCGTACCCTACGCCATTTGCGTAGGCAGAGACAACAGAGCTGGCGTAGGCCAGCAAAGATTAGCTGAGGCTGAGAAGGGCTTGCGTAGGGTACGCCAAAATTGGCGTATCCTACGCTAAAAGTCAAACGGGTCCAATTGTTTCCTTTTTCAAGTCAAAACTGATGGGATCAAGTGTTAATGGCGATTTTATGGTCCTTGACTGCTTTTGGGGAGCTGTTTTGATCTCCATCATTATAAAAAATCATCACCATTGAAGGCATAACATCATACAATTATTCTCCAAGCTTATTACACAATTTCTTTGAAGATTGAAGATCATATTTTGAAGATGATGAACACCATAGCCATGTTTGGCTAAAACTCTTGTATTACACTAGGGATGTAAGTTTTTGGTACCTAGGGCTTTAACATTTGGGCATTGCTTAAACTTTTGATTAATGTTTTTATGTACTTGAATTACTTGTGTTGACTAGTGATTAATCTTATGTTGAAATCATTTCTAGTTAATTGATCTTGTGCCAATTTCTAAATGATATGAACATGGTTCCTTGCATCAACACTATCATAGGATTGTATGTTCTAAATGATAAAGTATAGTTTAGCCCATTGTGAATGTTGATGAAACTTGATACCTAAGTTTATTGAACAATCAATCCGTTAGTACCAATTGCATTATCTTTGTTTATCCAATTATGCCTAATTGTTGAAAGCCTTAGTGTTCAATTGCCCAAATCCTTAGTGTAATCATCTTTATCTTATTGTTTACAAGTCTTGTTAATTATTTCTTACACATTCAATTTATGCTTCATATTAATCAACAAACCTTTCAATCAAATTTCTAAACACCAATTCATAATTTACATAAGTAATTAGCACCTTCATAAACGACAAATTCAAAGTTAACTAGGAAATACTCACTAACCACACGCTCCTTGGATTGATACCCTACTTACCCTATCTATTTAGGTTATTTAGGCTTTGTATGAACCGTGACGACCGGCTCATCAAATGATTACTTGAGGAGCCGCCTTGGTTGTAACATTACGGGTCATGACACAAAAGCATGCCGGAAGCTAGCACGGTTCCTCCAAGAGCATCAAATCACTCTTCCATCAACTACACCAACAAACCCGACAGTCAACACAACCTCTTCGGGTCCTACTCATCCTTGGATGTGGGATAGTGGTGCATCCAACAACACTGCCAACAACCAGAATGCATTTCCTGTTCTCTCTGAGTACGGAGGCCCTGATGAGATCCTTCTAGGTGACGGTAAATCCCTGCCTATCACTCATATTGGCCAAACCACCATACCAACCAACTCACGACCACTCCGCCTAACTAATGTTTTAATTGTTCCACATTTACGTAACAACCTTATTTCTGTTGCAAAAGTTTGTCAAACTAATCGTGTATCTGTTGAATTTTTTCCATATCATTTCTTGGTCAAGGATCTATGCACGGGGGCGCATCTCATGCGGGGAGTGAACGTCAATGATGTTTACTATGGACCATTCTCCTCACCATCTCAAGCCAACTCAACTACAACAAGATCACTACTCACCTGGCACCATATACTTGGACACCCATCGCTTCAAGTATTCAAGTCCCTTCTTTCTAGAATAGGCTTATCTTGTAATAAGGTGACCCATGAGTCATTTCATTGTGAATCCTGTTCTTTAAATAAAAGTCACAAACTTCCTTTTGGTCAAAATTCATTTGTTGCAACTAAACCTTTGGAACTCCTTTACTCCGATGTGTGGGGACCTGTCACCACCTCCATTGATGGATTCAAGTACTACATCATTTTTGTGGACTACTACACCAAATATATTTGGCTATATCCCATAAAACACAAATCTGATGTGGCTACTCTCTTTCCTCAATTTAAATCCTTAATTGAAAAATTCTTAAAAACAAACATCGTTGCTCTTTTTACCGACAATGGTGGTGAATATGTAGGTCTCTCACCCTACCTCACCTCCCAAGGTATCTCTCACTATACCACACATCCCCACACACCGGAGCAAAACGGTGTCGCCGAACGACGTCATCGACACATCGTAGAGACCGGTCTTGCCTTACTTCATCATGCTCAACTCCCGCAACATTTTTGGTCTCATGCCTTTCAAACTACTACCTACCTCATAAACCGGCTCCCTACCTCCATCCTCAACCACAAATCTCCTTATGACATGTTGTTCAACACCTCACCCTCCTACTCTAAACTTAAACCATTCGGTTGTCTCTACTACCCATGGCTTAGACCCTACACCACATCCAAGCTACACTCCCGGTCTCTACCTTGCATTTTTCTTGGCTACTCCTCATCAAAATCCGCCTTTAAATGTTTTGATCCTAACTCACACAAACTCTATCACTCTTGCCATGTTGAATTTATCAAACACATTTTTCCCCTACCACAAGACCTCCCCTCGTGTGCCTACTGTAACCTCATGAATTTTCCCATTTATTTTGCATTAAAGTATTTCCCGATCCATGATATAAAGTCTAATTTATTTCTAAGTATTCTTATCTTTATCCGTGCACTCTATTTTTCTAAGTCCCTTTTTATCATTGTACTTAAAAAAAAATCTTCAATCACGACATATGTCATATCCTAATTCTATTTATAAAATCGTCATTTTATAAGACGGTGTTTTTTATTTTCTAATTTAAACTAATGATTTTTTTTCTTAAATAAAGCCTTGAGTCAAATAGTCAAAGTCCTGGTCAAAGTCCTACTCAAAGTCTTAGTCAAACAGTCAAAGTCCTAGTCAAATAGTCAATTCATCATAAAACCTTACTTTATGGTGTTGACCAATTTTAATGGCTAATTGAATCCAAAACTAGTATAAAAACCCACCTATGAACCATTACACTTGCCACCTCTAAATCGATTGTTTCAATCCGATTAAACTTTCCCTCATACTTTTCTTCTATAGTCTATTATTGAAGCTTTGATTATAAGCTCTTGTAATTGGAAACTTTGGGGCTACACATATTCTATTTCTCGAGACTTAATACTTTGCTAAGGTGAGTTTACGTAACCATGTTTATGCGATTCTTTATACTTGCAACATTATACTTAAGCAATTCTACATACATGTCTAGTTCTAAACTTTAATGCCTCATGATTTAGACAACAACAACAGTTTCAACGAGTTTCAACATTACATAATCATTAGCTATGGCCAAGCCGGCGATACTCAATAATAGATCTATTGGATTGACAATCCCACCCGGATACGTGTACCTCCTACATAGGTAGCGTGGGTGATTGTTATCGTTCCAACATATTACTAAGGTGAACCGTGGATGACGGGATGGACCTAAACTAGTCGGAGGTTTGATTATGTCGATTCAACATTTCATGTTTATTCATGTAGACTTAAACTTACGATAGACATATGAATTGCTAAACTTTTATACTTAAACTATTTGCTTGACATGGCTTATGTATTCTCACCAACTTCTAGTTGATCCCCCCCCCCCCCATTTTTACAACTCAACAGGAAATAATGATGATTGAAGTCTAGAGAGTTAGCATGAGGAGACAATTTGAAGTTTATGCTTTGTTTGGCTTTTTGATGTATTAGAATTCCATTCAAGACTTGTTATGTATTTTCAAATTTGGATATTTTTACTTTAAATAAATTTCAATTAAAACTTGAATACCGCGTGCTACTGTATACTCATTCTTACGTGACACCTCGATGTTTCCGCCATCGGTTGGGGTGTTACAGATTGGTATCAGAGCCATGGTTATAGGGAATTAGGTTATTAGAAAAAAAAAATAATCTAGTCTATAACCATAGGATTTTAATCAGTACTTGCTCCTTTTACTTGCAACCTTACTTGTTTATATTCTCTATCCTACTCCTTATCCTTACTTTAGTCCATACAAGAAGAGTGCTCTCCATCACAAGATATACTCTTAGACTAATAGGACAAATCCTCAGGTTTAGCCTGAACCACCTTGAAGATCTCGTCGAAGTTCTAGATTTTAATAACGAACACGTGCAATCTGGAAGGGTGAACGCCTGTATTCTGAGTTTTCTGGCTAGGACTGGCATTGCGCATAAATCCCAATCAGACGAGGGACCCGGATGCCTACCTGGGAATTCTCGGGATGAGTGTTCACTTATAGGCTAAAGCATGTCTTCATTATGTTATTAGAATCTAGAAGTTTTGATAAGTCAACGTTTTCGTTTATTCGTTTTAATTAATGAATAAATGATTACACTCACTTTCCTTAAACTAAGCTCTAAAATCTCAAAATTTTACAGCTTAAATCAATCTCATTTCATAACCATCTATGGATTTCACAATCACACTTCACCTTACCATCTTAGCCACTTTTTAAATAATCAACACCCTACCCAAATCATATTATTTCATTTCTCCACATGTTACTTATTTTTAAAAACTATAACCTCATACCTTAGCACAAACTAAAGATTTCTAAATCTTGTTGTATTTTCATTACCTAGTAACTTTACAAAGTACATATTTTTGTCAAAAGATGTCCTCGAACTTAAATTCAATTGTTTATTTATTGACGTAACAAACAATTTTCTATATAATGCTTTAAACTATTAAAAATCACTTAATAGAACCTTGATCTTCAAAACCTAATGTCATGTTTGAAATCTCCAACTAACGGGAATATTTTAATCAAATCTAGTCTCTAAATTCTCCATCGACACTCACTCATTTTCAACTTGTTCAAATTTTTACAATATTTGGCATATACCACAATCATGTTTTCTTATACACTTGATTATAACCTTTGATCCAAACCCCAAAATTTACACTGCTACATAATCTCCTTACTATAAAATAAACTCTTTATCAACTATCTTCACATTCACTATCTCTCACAACCTTGATTCTGCTTCAAGATTTTTCATCATCCTCTCAAGTACTAAATTCATATCCTTCATCTTCTCACACATGAGCTAGTTACCCATGATAACCAAACTATTGAAACTTGATTGTGTGTTGCATCAAACTTAATCCTTAGTTATACATGAGGATTCGATTATCTACCATATTTGAACATTTGATACTAGAACTCATGAAATATAAACTATTTACTATAGACACACCTAGAGTCATTAACCTTGTCTAGGGTAACCCTATTACAACTCACATGCTATACTTGATACTTGATTGCTTACATGTACATATTATCAATTTGCAATTTATGTGTGTGTGTAAATTGGTACACTTAATCAAACAACTGATAGAGGATGAAGTATTTGCTCAACAGTTAGTAGAGTACCAAATAACCTACTCAACGATTGGTAGAGGTCATCATGCCTGCTCAACAGTCGGTAGAGGCCCTACAACCTGCTCAACGACTGGTAGAGGCTATCGTACCTGCTCAACAATCGGTAGAGGTTCTTACTCACTGACTGGTAGAAGTCTTTTTCCTGCTCAACAGTTGGACTTATTTTTTGATACATTGTATACAATTCAATCACAAGGTTATTTTGCATTACTTACATGTGTGTTTAGAGTCATAGAAGGACACAAAACCCTAATGTAAGGTAAATTGGTGATTGCGGTCCGGAACGTAATCATGAATTTACAGGTACGTTAAGGTGGTGTGAAATTCTATCAAGGTTTTCGGTAGAGAAACTAATTATAAACTCTAGTTACCTGGTAGTTCATTTAGCCTTTCTATAGTCCATCAACTCATGCATTTCTTTTAGGATTTCTAAAACTTAAGATTCTTATTCGCCTTGCGATTCCAAGACACACCTAATCCTACCCTTAAAACTCACAGATAACAAACCACTTATCCAAATATTCGAAATCAGATTATTCTATAGATTCATGTCGTGCCTTAACCCAAAATTTTCAAAACCACGGCTGCCTTAATTTCTACCCAACCATCCTCAAACTTGTGTTTTTAAATAACTTCGGGACGAAGTTTCCAAAAGTAGGGGAGACTGTAACCTCACGAATTTTCCCATTTATTTTGCATTAAAGTATTTCCCGATCCATGATATAAAGTCTAATTTATTTCTAAGTATTCTTATCTTTATCCGTGCACTCTATTTTTCTAAGTTCCTTTTTATCATTGTACTTAAAAAAAAAATCTTCAATCATGACATATGTCCTATCCTAATTCTATTTATAAAATCGTCATTTTATAAAACGGTGTTTTTTATTTTCTAATTCAAACTAATGATTTTTTTTTCTTAAATAAAGCCTTGAGTCAAATAGTCAAAGTCCTGGTCAAAGTCCTAGTCAAAGTCTTAGTCAAACAGTCAAAGTCCTAGTCAAATAGTCAATTCATCATAAAACCTTACTTTATGGTGTTGACCAATTTTAATGGCTAATTGAATCCAAAACTAGTATAAAAACCCACCGATGAACCATTACACTTGCCACCTCTAAATCGATTGTTTCAATCCGATTAAACTTTCCCTCATACTTTTCTTCTATAGTCTATTATTGAAGCTTTGATTATAAGCTCTTGTAATTGGCAACTTTGGGGCTACACATATTCTATTTCTCGAGACTTAATACTTTGCTAAGGTGAGTTTACGACCATGTTTATGCGATTCTTTATACTTGCAACAGTATACTTAAGCAATTCTACATACATGTCTAGTTGTAAACTTTAATGCCTCATGATTTAGACAACAACAACAGTTTCAACGAGTTTCAACATTACATAATCATTAGCTATGGCCAAGCCGGCGATACTCAATAATAGATCTATTGGATTGACAATCCCACCCGGATACGTGTACCTCCTACATAGGTAGCGTGGGTGATTGTTATCGTTCCAACATATTACTAAGGTGAACCGTGGATGACGGGATGGACCTAAACTAGTCGGAGGTTTGATTATGTCGATTCAACATTTCATGTTTATTCATGTAGACTTAAACTTACGATAGACATATGAATTGCTAAACTTTTATACTTAAACTATTTGCTTGACATGGCTTATGTATTCTCACCAACTTCTAGTTGACCCCCCCCCCCCATTTTTACAACTCAACAGGAAATAATGATGATTGAAGTCTAGAGAGTTAGCATGAGGAGACAATTTGAAGTTTATGCTTTGTTTGGCTTTTTGATGTATTAGAATTCCATTCAAGACTTGTTATGTATTTTCAATTTTGGATATTTTTACTTTATATAAATTTCAATTAAAACTTGAATACCGTGTGCTATTGTATACTCATTCTTACGTGACACCTCGATGTTTCCGCCATCGGTTGGGGTGTTACACCTCATGTATCTGTTAACTCATTCCTATCCATCCCAACTCCTTCTACCACTATCACACCACCAACACCCTCTTAGCCTCCTCGTCACCACCCAATGTTACTTTCGGACCCACTTCCTCAAACTGATCCCGTACCACCCACTGCCTCAACCACAAATCCCGCTCCACATACCATTGATGAACCCAACTCTCCCTACCAATCCGAAAGTATCTCCCCAACCGGTTCCCTAGTGCACACCTCCTCATCACCAATCACATCTTCCACTACTACTCCCGCCACTCCATCTCCAAGTCCCACCACGACTGCCAACTCCTCATCCACCCCACCACCCACCACCCCATCCACTACTCCCGACACACCTCCACCACCTCCTACCCGTCGTCAACCTAAACCAAATCCAAAATACTACAATCCTAACTTTGTCAACTCCACCACACTTCATCCACTCCCTATCTCCGTTGAACCCTCCACCTACAACCAAGCCTTGAAAGATCCTAAATGGCGACAAGCCATGGACCTTGAATACAATGCTCTCTTGCAAAACCACACGTGGGAGCTTGTACCACACACCAACCAAACCCCAATCGGATGCAAATGGATTTTTCGAACCAAAAGAAAACCCGATGGCACCATCGACAAATTTAAAGCTCGTCTTGTCGCCAAAGGTTTTCACCAAGAATACGGCAAGGACTACTTTGACACCTTTAGCCCAGTGACAAAACCCGTTACTATTCGTACGGTTCTTTCCATTGCTCTGTCACGTTGGTTGCCCTTACGCCAACTCGACGTCAACAACGCATTCCTTCATGGCACCTTACATGAAGATGTGTACATGGTCCAACCGCCCGGCTTTGTTCATCCAGACCTTCCCACTCACATCTGTAAACTCCGAAGATCACTTTATGGACTTAAACAAGCCCCACAGGCTTGGTACACCGAACTCACTGCCTTTCTTCAAAACTATGGTTTTAAAAAATGCCTCTCAGATGCCTCCCTCTTTGTCTACAACCTCAATGGTACCATTGCATACCTACTTGTCTATGTAGATGATATTGTCCTCACTGGTAACACACCCACATTTTTGGATGCCTTTGTTCAAGCTCTTGGACACAAATTCTCCATTAAATATCTTGGTCCCCTTCATCACTTTCTAGGCATTGAGGTCATTCCCACGCCTCATGGTCTATTTCTCTCCCAACACAGACACATCCAAGATCTCCTTACCACCTTTAAAATGGAAGGGGCCAAGGAAGTTCTCACCCCTCTCAGCACCTCAGATCCTCTAAACCCCACTGACTCATCCGCTTCTGTTGACCCAACCCTGTACCGCCAACTCGTGGGTTCCCTACAATATCTTGCTTTCACTAGACCTGACATCTCCTTTGCCGTCAACAAACTTTCTCAATTCATGCACTCCCCAAAACAATCACACTGGCAGGCTCTCAAAAGGGTTCTTCGGTACTTAAAAGGAACGGTGCATCATGGCTTGTTCTTAAACCGTCACTCACCACTACAGTTAAAGGTTTTCTCAGACTCCTTCTGGGGGGTGGCATCCATGAAGGGGGTCGGTCAACTACCGCCTATCTAATATACCTCGGCCCTAGCCTCATCTCATGGCGATCATCCAAACAAAAAACGGTCTCCCGCTCCTCTATCGAAGCAGAGTACAAAGCACTTGCAAATGCTGCTGCAGAAATTGCGTGGGTAAAGAATCTTCTTGCTGAACTGAGAATCAAGCAAACTGCAACGCCCACCTTGTTTTGTGACAACACCGGTGCCACCTATCTTTGTGCAAACCCGGTCTACCACTCCCGCATGAAACATGTTGCATTGGACTACCACTTTGTTCGAGAACAAGTAACCACCGGTAACTTAAAAGTCCTCCATGTCAGCTCCAAAGACCAACTTGCGGATGTTTTAACCAAGCCTCTTACAAAATCATCATTCCTATCTTTCCGCTCCAAGATTGGTGTCTCCAACAGATCCTCCATCTTGCGGGGGCGTATAAACCGCTCATAATACCTCCCTCAAATAACTCACTCTATATTTGGCAACATACACCTCTTCACCTAATTGGTGCAAATCAATTGAAGATCTGGTCAAAAGTACAACCTTTAAATTAGGCTAAATTACCTCCTTAGTCAATGTTCCAATTCTGTATATATTGTTGTAACCGTGTACTAGTCAAGTGCAATACAATAAGGTATCATATTACTCTATAATGAGAAACCATCAAATGCTGAACCCACCATTCGACTTCCGAATGGTATCAAGAACAAAGGTCGTGGCAAGCAGAAGCGCATAAAGTCCAGCAAGGAAAAGCAGGTTAGTCGATCCGGCAAAAGGAAGAGGAAATGTGAAATATGCGGGGAGAGTGGACATGATCGACGAAAACACGCTAAGGAGGGTGTTTCAACCGAGCCGCAAGGTGAACAAAATGATCATATTGTGGAAGAAGACATTGATGATAATGAAGACATTGATCTAGAAATTTCTGATGATGATCAGGAGTTGTCTTAGATGTCTTTTTTTAGTTGTATGATGTTTTGACTTGCAAATCTTACTGTTTTTAATGAGTGCGTTTGAATGTACACAGGGTGCGTCAGAACATTATACAAGTAAACAAGAGTGCGTCTGTTTTAAACATTAATGCTTTTAAATAAAACAACAAGTGCGTTCATAACACAACTATTAGTGCGTCTATATCATTAAAATTAAAAACATGAAAAACAGCTATATAAACACCATCACCATTACAACCACCACTACCATTACCACCTTTACACCACTACCCACATAACAACCACTTAAACTATTAAAAGATCTACAAAAACCACCACCCCAAAACAACCATTATAAAACCATCAACATCACTGGGAACCCAAGATTGCATCCCTTGCCTTTTGTTTGGATTCCATGTTTTTCAGAATGCATGCTTGTGTGTTGCTAAGTGACTCACAGATGAGGTTGTCAAAAGATGCCTAAGTATGTAGGTGCTTAAAAGCTTCATCTGTGAATGTTGTTTTCTCCTCCTTCAGCAGATTCTCTATGAGATCAAGGTTCTTCATATACTGCGTCCGAATCTCATTTTGTGCAAACAGTACTACACAAGATGAGTTTAGGTCATCCTGCACTTCTTAAATGCAGTCAACCAGAACTACAGTTTTCACCTGCATGTTGCTTATTGCATAATCTATGTCGTTTGCAGCCATTTTTTATTTGTTTTTGTGTTTTTATTTGTATATGTATGCTTCTTTCTCTAGTGTTTATATAGGCTAAAATAGAAATTTAATTAGGTGGTAGTTGAATATTTAAGTTAAAGATTTTATTTAAATTTATTACTAGTCAAATCATATTTATTAGATAGTTAGATTTTTTTAGTTTTTTATTATTAAAATAAGCATGTAATATTTTTTGTTAGATTATCTTGTATAATTAATAAGATATGCAAGTTGCAGATGTTAATCATTACGTTTACAATTTTATAAAAGTGAACATAACCTGTTTTCCATTTTTTGTTTTTATAAGTGCGTCCAAAACATGATATTTAAGGCATCTGAATTTTCAAGAGTGCGTTTGATTTTACATGAGTGCGTCTGTTTATATAATTTTACCCAGTATTTAATGCCTTGTTTAGACGCACCTTATTTTACATGAGTACGTCTGTTTACGTATTCAAGTGTTTCTTAATCTGAATCTTTTTGAAATCCATTTTTTTCTTTAATTGTAATTATATTTATCAAAATCGTATGTTTTTGTGAATATTATATAGGTTTGATTGTTTTTTTTATTACGATTAATGTGATTTTAAACGATTGAATGCAATGCTCTGTTTTTTTTTTCTGCAAATCAATAACTCTTTTTGATTCAAATCAATGTGTTTTGATTGTTTAATGATTCGGAACATTTAATCGGTTTCAATTATTTGTTTAATTGTTGAAATAATTTTGTTTTGATGTTACGTTTCGATCAATTGTGAATCCCTGTTCTTACGATTTTCTGGAAATTAAAACGCATTTTCCCTGAATTACCCCTAGTTAGCTTAACTAAAGTATGATTAGGATTGTTAATTACCATCTAGCCACCGCCTAAATCCAATGGCTCAGGATGCTTCTTACGCTTCTTACGTTAAGACGCTTTATACGTTATCTCTTCCCCAATGAGGTTGTATAAAAATATAGATTACCAAACATGTTATAAAAATATAAAAACAAAGGTTTTTATAAAAATTTAGTAACTTAAAGACTTGGTAAAATTTTGTGTGAAAATGAACACTTTAGTATATATGGGAATACAAAAGTGTTGGAGTATTTTGTTATAAATAATCAAGTCTTGTTTTGAAAATAAAAATGTTATTTATAAAGTTTCCCAAGTAAAATATGTCGAAATTAAAGGTTTATTAATTTCAAGAAAACATATCGTTGGAAACTTAGGAAAAATAACAAAAGTATATATTTTGAGAAGTAAGAAAAATAATAGTTTGACGACAAGTATTTATTCCTACAAAAATATATATAAACAACTTGTGTATTTCGGGACATGAAAATATATAAATACAAGTGATCAACGTAACGAATTTATACCATGACGTGTTAACGGACTAAAATGTAAAAACGGATGAATAAGTATATATTGTATAACTTCCTACAAGATACGTATATATGTTATTGCGTCTAAATGTGGAAATGAAAATATATATTTTATGAACTAAAATATATAAATCGGGTGAAAATACATGACACTTTCCTAAGTGTTGAAAATATATTTATGGGAGAATTAACGTAAATAATCTACAAGATTTCACGTTTAAAACAAGTCTACGAACTTGACAATGTTCGGCCCGACGAGATCCTAGTATATTTATTTAATGGGAAAGTAAATATACGGTAAAGTGAGTCGAGTCGAGTGTTGAAAATGTAATATCGATCGACAAGATCCTAGTATAACTATTTAATGGGAAAATAATTATACGGTAAGGTGAGTCGAGTCGATAATGAAGTAAAATAAGTTAATTAATACAAGAGTATAAGTGTAACTTATATCAAGGGTAATCCATCACTAACGAACCTAGGATACACGTTTAATTAAACGGAGAATTTAACTAAATAGTGGTGTTAGGAGTTGGGCGTACGACTTGCCGAAACACACGCACTATAGACCTAGTGATTTATACATCTAGGACATTTGTAGGTGTTTGACCTTGGACGATCTATTCTCTGAGTTTGGATTTTCATACTTTGCTTGAGGTGAGTTTCACGGCCCCATTTTACTATTTTTACTTTTCGGGGGAAAGATATGGTAGGGAAATATGTGAATTGTTGAATACTTGAGTTTGTTGTTCGCCACTCGGGGTGAGTCCTCGTTACTGTAACCATTTATTCGTGTGTATGTATGAAATCGAAAACCGAAGGAATATTTGGATAGTACTATTAGTACCTGACAAGGCCCACCCCTAATTGATAGCGTCGATTTATGCAACTGTGTATGCCAGGGGTGCACGTATCTTGAACTAAGTTGTTATTTTCCGAGAAACAACTATGAGCGAGGCATTATTAGTCTTGGTTTGGTTATGGGATCAAGTAGATTGTAGGAACTTGCAACTCCTATAATAGTCACTACTTGTGTTTATTTCCCAAAAGTGTTGTTAAAATGTTTTGTAAATTAAAACATGTGAACTCACCAATATTTATATATTGACGATTTTTAACATATCTTTCAGGTTACTAAATTGCTGGAAGTCTACATGGCTAGGAGCGGGCGGGGATCTCATAAGACGTCGGATATTTTGATGGGGTTTTACCTTTATTTTCCATGGGTTGGAATATAATAGTGAGACCTCTACTTCTGGTTTTTAAACTATGATGTTTTGAGAATGTACAAACATGAAACTACTTTCGACGTTTAAATAAATGATCCTTTTCTTAATTACTTATAGTTTGTGTTAATCTTGGTTTTATACTCTTCGAACGTCGCACCATGTGTTTCCGCCATTGGCGTTGTGTGACACACGATATGTGTGTGTAGTAGTAAGTCTTGTCCAAAATGTATCCATATATGTGTGTATATAGCCGTAGATATATATATATATATATATATAGGAAGTATTGGGAGAAAACCCTTCAAAACGAGACAACCCCAAGAAACTCATCTAGTGGCTAAAATTCATCCACATCCCCTATTCACCAATATATTATTTTATGCCATTAAGGTTAGTTTAGTCTTTTTAACTTTCCCCCCTTTTTAATATTTGAATTTTCACCCTCCCACCCTACATAAACAACCATTCTCTCTCTCTCTCTCTCTCCCTCCCACCACACACATCAGTCACCACCATCAGCCACCGCCACCGACCACCAGCCACCACCTCCGAGACGTTTGAATTGGGAGTTATAAACTATTCATTGTACCAGCTAGGTTCGTCTACGGGAAGAATATTCCAAGGAAGGAAGAGTCGGTGTAGCAGCCAGTTAAGGGGAAGGAGATTCAGGGTATTGTTAGGGAGGAAGTGATCGAGAATACGACGGTTCCAATGGCTTCCACTGTTAATGGTGTGAATTCATTCCGGGACACTCTTATCAATAAGGAGCCAGACATTGTTTCGATGGAAATCAACGTGGATTCTAGTGTTCAAGCTTTTGGTAATTCGTTTGAAAGTGGGCTGGTTATTCGTGTGAAGGATTTTGGGGTTTTGACGAATTTACGGAGATGTTTAAGAAGCATTTGTGATATCAATATGGAGGTCAAATACGTAGGCGGATTGCATGTGCTTCTAGTCTTTGAAAACAATGTCGATAAAAAGGAGTTTGTCATGAAGAAGAATGAATGGGAGAATGTTTTTGAGTCTGTAGAAGAATGGAAGGAGCAGTTGATAAATTTCAAAATGATAGCTTGGCTTAAAGTCCATGGTGTCCCTTTGAGTGTATCATGTGCTCAGGTGTTTGATGAGATTGCGTCGAAGTTTGACTCGGTTATTCAGACGGCCCAGTTCACCGAAGAGGACAGGGATCTATTTTTTGCATGTATTGGAATTTTACTTTCAAAAGTGGACCGGATTGCTCAAAAGATGGTTTTGAAGTGGAAAGGGAATGAATTTGATATTTTTGTGGAGGAGGAAACGTTTGATTGGATTCCAAAATTCTTTGTGGACTTTGAGGAGGATGATGAGGATGGGATTCAGAAGACCTTGGATGAGGTTGTTGGTGATCAGGTTGTTGGTGCTCAGGATGCAAATAACAACATGAATGAGGATGATAGAGTGGATAGTGTACAAGACACAACATTGAGTGACGATTTTCAAGCAAGAGTCAGTGCAATCAATTAGGCTTTTTATCATCACTTGCAAGAAAGTAATAGAGACATGGAGCATAAGAAAAGAAAGGGGACATTTGCTAGGAAGAAAGGTTTGAGAAGCAAATCCATCTCTCCGGTGGGTCAGGAGCATCCAAAAAAAAGACAAAGAGATAGCGGAGATCCCTTTTTTGTGGATCGATTCATATTTAATGTAAATGGGAGCTCTACGGTTAATAATGTAGAGAGTGTTAGTGTTAATAGCCCACATGAGTTCGTTACACCGGATTTAAATCGTGGGTTAGATCATGAGGAGGTCATTGCTAATCAAATGGTGGAGTCCAATGTTAATTGTGACACCCGGCACGTTTAGGTTAACATTTTATAAAACACACAAGTCTACCTTAGCGAAAAACGTTTTCAAACATACTTAACTAAGTCATTTGAGTCGTTATGATGGTTCCCGGAATCATCGGGAGTCGTTACAATGATCCACGGGATCATTGGGAGTCGGTCCATAACCATGTGAACACGGATTGGCGATTTGTAGAATCGCCGGGTTTAACGCACACACGTAAATCTCGAGTCCCGAGAATTGGTGAATGGATGGGAACGTGTTAGTTATCATGCATTATGTGCTTACAATCATTATATGACTTGCCGGTATGTGAATACGTGTTTATATGTGTTAAAATAGTGACTACACGTAATTGCATGACATTATAGGTGATTACGCGTAATTGCATGTAAATAGGAGGTGATTGGCCCAATTGCATGCTGATAGGGGGTGACTGGCCTAATCGCCAGTAACACATGCGATTGAGGGATATTTATAGGCGATTAGAGCCCTAATCGCTAGTAGTACATGCGATTAGGAACCCTAATCGCCTGTACTGCTGCGTAATCGCCTGACGCATGTCTAACGACTAGAAATGCCTATAAATACTGCCCTTATGTTGTAAAACATCATTTGTGAAACCCTAACACACCCCAAAGCCATCCCACACCTTATCCAACATCTGGAACACGTTTTTGCTTAAGAAATCACCTTTCCAAGCCTTTCACCTCATAATCTTGCAATTTCAAGGTGTGTTCTTCATCCCAAACCTTTGTAATGATATTGTTTTGCTCCCTAAAGGTCTAGACCTGGTTTCTAAACATTTGTGTCTTTGAAAACTCATTAAAATCAGTTTATAAACAAACCCAAACCTCTATGCTTGTTATATGTGATGTATTCATGCAAGATAGGATTTTTATCATTTAAACATGGTTGTTCTTGTGTTATTGATATGTTTCTGATCTAAATGAGTTGATATGATGTTAACCTAGGAGTTTGAAGGTTCATAGATGTGTATTATTGATAATAGGCGTTTTGACCCGTTTGAATGATTATGAAGGATTGATGATGATATGTTGTGTTTTGTTGATTGTTTAAGGTTAGGGTTTACTCTAGGATGATGCTAGAACAGTAGGATAATGTCGGACAACGTCTTTATGTGATGAAATCTGGATATTTGCTATTTAGGGTAAGTTTTGCATGTTGATGTGATGTTTACATTCTAGTTATGCTATTTTGGGAAAAC
Source organism: Ambrosia trifida (assembly GCA_028751855.1). Lineage (NCBI taxonomy): Eukaryota > Viridiplantae > Streptophyta > Magnoliopsida > Asterales > Asteraceae > Ambrosia > Ambrosia trifida. The sequence goes on along the minus strand of CM054124.1, from coordinate 145,221,218 downwards.
ACTTGCATTCGGGACAGTTAGGATGATAATAAATTAGGGGTTTTTGCTTGAAATAGTTTGATAAATGATTTCGGTTTAATATTGGGTGTTTCCACATGTTTCGGATCTGATTTGGAGGGTTAAACGCGCAAAAAGACGAAATGGTGCAGCAGGGGCGATTAGGGGATCCCTAATCGCCTATAATAGGGGCGATTGGCCCCAATCGCATGTTACATGAGGCGATTGGGAGCCTAATCGCTAGTATGTTCATGTGATTACAATCCTAATCACCAGTTGACCATCCTAATCACTGGTTCACTTTTCCTAATTGCATGTTTGATTCCTAATCGCGTGTACTGCTGTTATATGTGTATTTTAGCATCCCAGAACCTGCAATTTTTTGATTTCAGACTGATCCACAAAATGGGTATGACTATAAATCTGAATCATATCAGCGTATTCTTTATGCTTAACTGGAAGAGTTTCAATAACCATGCATAAATGAACAGGTTCCTCTTTCATCAATTCGTCAATCTTATTTGATTGAATAATTTCATCTGAGACATACCAAAGTCAGATCATTAGACTTCAGTAGGGCAGTAGGCACTCGTGATAATGCATTAGTAAAATATATTGACCTCAAATAAGATCAATACTGACCTTCTGCAGATAAAATTTCATGCAAAGATTGATCAATGCTTAAAATTTTAGCCATTAGAATTTGTATAGTATTTTCTATTAATTTAATTAATTCCAAAGTAGATGAATGCCTCAACAAAAGTGATTCTTTAATACAGACGAGTAGCCATCTTCATCACCAATAGCCTCTCATCTCCCTCTGATGGTGCAGTTCGGCGAAACCCTAACGAATCAAAACAAAAACAAATGAAAACACGCCGATATTGACCCTGAAACCCTAATGAATCAAAACAAAAACATCAAACACAAAAGGGTAACACGAAAATTAAACCTTGCTTGTAGATCAGATGACTGGAGACCTAAGTTATAAATGTTTCTGCACTAATTAGCAGAGAACAATAGGAGATTTGGATGATTTGCTTCAAATGATATAGATCGCCATAGACGGAATCGTTCAATAGCAGAGTCAAAGATCTCGCATGAAGTTAGGGTTAGGACTTAGGAGCCGCTGATTCTTTTTGGAGGAGATTGAACGCGTTGCAATGTTATATACACGGGTCAAAAAAGTATCCGGGTTAGAAGATGGGTTTGGATAGTATAATGGTTTGTTGACATGTGGACTTTCATAGGGAAGAGCTCTAGTATGGGGACAAGTGTCCCCCTAGCTACTCTTTTATTAGAAGAAAGAGATTTTGTCAGTGAATATCCCTGGGTTGGGAAGTGATGAGAAAGGCACATGGATTCGTAAACTAAGGCTTGCTAACGAAATTAGTTTTAAAATGTTTCAAGAGACTCAATTTGCTTCTCTTGAATTGTTGGATTTGGGGAGGTTCTTGGGAAATGGGGTGTTTGCATTCGATTGGGTCGGGGCTTCTGGCCGATCAGGAGGTCTTCTTTCATTATGGGATCCACAGAGGTTTACTGTGTCAAGTGTCAAGAAGCATAGGTTTTTCTTATGTATTCATGGTAATTTGAAAGATAATGGGAAGGCGATTTCGGTGGTTAATGTTTATACGCCTCAAAAGTTGAGGGATAAGCGTGTTCTTTGGGCCGAACTTGAAAGTATTATTTATCGAAATCAAAACTATTGGATCGGTGGTGGTGATTTTAATTGTGTGAGAGATCGGTCGGAGAGAAGGATTCAAAGTTCAATGCTCAAGTTTTAAATGAATTCAACGACTTTATTGATAAGGTGGAATTACATGAATTTGTCTTAAGAGGAAGGAAGTTTACATTTGTGACTAGAAATAAATGTAGTCGCATTGATCGTATTCTTGTTTCGTGGAATTTTTTGAATGAATGGACAAGTGCGGAATACCAAGCACTTGCTAGGGAGGAATCAGATCATAGCCCATTGGTTTTGAAAGTTGAAGCAAGGAATTTCGGGGCTAAAATTTTTAGGTTTTTTAACTCATGGTTATCTAGGGATGATTTACATGAGGTGGTTTCTAAAGCATTGTCAGATTTTTACGGGAATGGACCTCCGGATATTATTCTAATGAACAAGTTTAAGAGGCTCAGACAAGAAATTATTGAATGGAAAAAGAAATGGTCGAGCGATGATGTTGATGAGGAGATCAACTTGTAAAGTGAGTTGTTCGACTTGGATGAGGCTATCAAGGAAAGGTATTTGAATGAAGATGAGACCGTGGGTTTATGTCGAAGCAAAGAAAAGAATTCGAGAGTTGGAAGATATTAGACAAAGAACGCGTGTTCAGTGGGCACGAGAAGGGGATGAGAATACAAGTTTTTTTTTTCACGGTATTGTTAATAAGCGGAGGGTTTCTAATAATATACCGAGGTTGAACGTTAATGGCAAGTGGGTGTTTAAGCCATCGGAAGTGAAAAAAAAGTCTTTAGATTTTTTAAACAACGTTTCGTTGAAGAGCTTCCTAATCGGTCGATATTGGAATGCTACGGTATTAAGCGGCTGGCCGAGATTGATGCCGAAGAGTTTGTGGTACCGTTTACAGATAAGGAGATTAAAGACACTGTATTCGATTGTGGTAGGGACAAGGTCTCGGGGCCATACGGTTTCAACTTTCGGTTTGTGAAAAGGTTTTGGTCTTTGTTTGTTGATGATTTTGTTAAGATTATGCAACATTTCTTCGACACTAGCACGATAAATCGGGGAGTTGATCGCCTTTCATAACTCTGATTCCAAAAGTTAACGATCCGGTCGACTTGAACGAATATCGTCCAATTACGCTCATTGGGGTTATTAGCAAGGTTATTTCCAAGGTTCTTGCTAATCGTCTTAAAAAGGTGATGGGCAGTATCATTCATGAAACGCAATCGACGTTTCTTTTGGGGAGATACATTCTTGACGGGCCTCTAATTATTAGTGAAATTTCCTCATGGGCGAAAAGGATGGGAAAAGAATTATTTATGTTCAAAATTGACTTCGAAAAAGCCTATGATAACGTTCACTGGGAGTTTTTGATTTCGATTATGCATCAAATGAAGTTCCCGGAAATATGGTGTAAGTGGATCAAGGGGGTGTTAATATCGGCTCGATCATCTATTCTTATCAATGGAACTCCTACATTTGAGGGTGTTAATATCGGCTCGATCATCTATTCTTATCAATGGAACTCCTACATTTGAGTTCGATTGTGGTAAAGCTATATTTCAAGATGATCCAAATTCGCCTTTTTAATTTCTAATAGCTATGGAGGGCTTATTATCTATGATTCGGAAAGCTTGTGATCACGGTATGTTTGATGGAGTACGATTTAATATTGGTGGTCCAAGCATTTCACATCTCTTTTACGCCGATGATGCGATGGTTATGGGTGAACGGTTGCAATTTAATTTCAAAGCCTTGAAGAGTATTTTAAGAGTATTTCACTTGTGCTCTGGGCTTCGAATTAATTTGCACAAATCAGCCTCTTTGGGATTGGAAAGAGCGTGGAGGAGGTCGCTTTATCCGCAATTGGGTTCGGTTGTAGACCAGGTTCGTTTCCATTTAAGTATTTGGGCATTCTTGTGGGTGCAAATATGAATCGGATTAGTAATTCGGATCCAGTAGTCGAGGTGTTCAAGAAACGGTTGTCAACTTGGAAGGCTAGTGTCTTATCTATTGCCGGTCGGGTGATTCTTATAAAGTTAGTTGTTGAAAGCCTCCCTACTTATTATTTTTCATTATACAAAGCTCCGGCTGCTGTGATCAATAAACTTGAGTCCATTGTTAAACGCTTCCAATGGGGCGGTTGCGATGAGAAGAATAAAATTCATTGGGTTGCATGGGATAAAGTTACAAAATCTAAAGAAGATGGTGGATTGGGTCTTTCCAAGTTGGAAGAAAGTAATAATGCGTTGTTATTGAAATGGTTGTGGAGGTATCGTATAGAAAATGATGCGCTTTGGAGGAAGGTCATTGATGCGGTTCATGGCTCGAAAAGAAGATGGGAAACATTTCAATGTAATAGTCGTTTTCCAGGCACGTGGACTAGGTTGGTGAAAGTTGGTTATCGTTTGAAGGTTCAAGGTATTAGTTTCACTAATATGATCCGAGGGGTTGTGGGTAATGGTACGTGTCACACCCTCAAATTTCCACTGCGGGGTTTATACCGCGAGGCGCATGACAAACCAGGATCCCATAGCCATAAGTCAAATGAACGACTCTAAATGCCCAAACCATTTAGTTCGTTATTGTAAAATCAAGTTTAAAAGTTTTAACCAAACCAATTAAGTATAGCGGAAGCGAAATAACAAAACAATTAAGTAAAAGTCTGCGCAAAACACCGCGCCCAAAACCATAAGTAAATAGTTAAATATTTAAAAGTAGTTTATGAGTTCATAATCCCATGACATAACATGATGCATGCCCTATTCGTGCTCCATACCTAGTTACCTGCTAAAGCATGCTAACGTGTATCAACATAAAGTCGGTGAGTTCACAAAGTAAAGAAAGTGAGTAAGTAAATGCGCTGGTTTCCCAAACCACGTAACCCAGTAAAAGCATAGGTCTCCCAGACCCTAAAAGTTCAAGTGTTATCAGTTTAATCATGTCAGGGGTAGCTAACCCACTCATTGCAACTAAACAGGAGATTATTGGGACACCTTCGGTAAAATAATAAACTGCCTTAGGAACTAGTGTCTATCAACACTAGCATAACAAATGTGGTCAGAAGTTCATGTCCATGCTCCCAGCATCGCAAATATGAGGTTGCTGCACAACCTAATAGCGCTATCAACTAATACCCCGTTCGCTCCCAGCGATTAACCCAATAATATGTAAGGACTTTTCAAGTGATAGAGTGTTTAGTTCACAAATGACCAATAAGTTTTAAACTGATCAAAGCGCAATCCTCCCCGGGGATTCGTAAATGACCCTCCAAAAGAGTCAATGTTCAAGTAGTCCCAAACCGGACTAGACAACGTTTATCAAAGTTGTCTCACCCTGAGACGCATGCTTTTGAGAAAAAAAAGTAGTGAAACTCACCTTAGTATGCAAGCAAATAAATCCAAACTCCAAAGTAGGGTGTGCTACCGACTCCCTAGTATATGTGTCACTAAGTGAGTATATGTGTAATACCATTACACCATATAAACCGTTTGTCCAAGACATTTAAATGTTCAAAATCGTGTAAGTGACACCTAGTGATTCTACATGCATAGGTAAACCATACGGACCCGTTGATGAATATGCTGGTTATCATTAGTTTTACACTTCATATGCATTTCATATAAGTGCCTATTCAAGTACATGTCATATACATACCACATAGGACTCCAATTAGTCACATAAACTCACAATACACAATCTGCGTTTTCAGGACAGATTATGCTCTATGAAAACTAATTTATTAAAAATACTTATCCAGTGAGTTAGAATCCCAAAAGTTTACTAAATATTCTAGGGGGTTCACTGGACAAATCCATATTTTTAGTTTGTGATAAAACCTTGTACAAAAATATGAAAATTCACGGAACACAGCTATGTTCAAAAAATACACACAACAGATCAGTTTAGTAGAAAAATTCCCAAAAATCGTGTATTCACCCAAACGGGATGAATCCACATGGAAAAGCCGAGATATTAGAATGTTAACCTACTGTCCAAATTTCATAACTTAATTCCTTGCAAAACTCGAGTTATGATTGTTTAAAGTTGACTCAGTTTGTTAATCCGAAAATCTGATATGACCTTTGTTCAAAGAAAATTCCAAAAACTATTCAAACGACGTCCAAATCAATCGATTTTACCCATTATGAAAAGATGAGACCAGGTATAATATAACCATGCAAATAAATCATCAAAACCATCATGTTTAGGTCACGTAACAGACCCTACAAGTTGACCCAAACATTCTGTCCTGATTTTAATCATGCATAAACTCTTATTTAAACTATTCACGTGTGCGTATAATCGATCAACAACAATAAAAAATCATCATAAAACATTCACTAGACCTAGCATGATCAGAACCTATCATAACACATGCAAAATCATAAAACCCTAAAGATCAAAACATCACAAACATGCGCAACATGCAACCTATCAATTTCTAATCGCATAGAATTAGGTTTAACCCATTCAATCTTTATAAACTTCAAGTTTTAATCGTTATGAAAAGGTTTCAGACCTGGACAAACTTAGTTATAAGGTTTTTATTAAAGAAGATTAAAACACAAGAGATTGAAGATTATAACGCAAGCTCTTCAAACCAATCAACCGAATGCTCTTGAAGCTTCCCGATTGATGTTCTGCGGCCGCTCACAGCCCCTCGGCTCGCTCCGGGTGCCCTGCTTCGTTGCACGGCCTGTTTCCTTCGATGTTTTTGCTATTTTGGGCCATAACATGTGTAACCCCATGTGTTAAGGCCCCAACCATCTTAATGGTCCATCCATTATGGTTTTTATTAATGTATTCGGTTTAAGTTCACGTAATCACATACAGTTTGCACATAGTTTCACAGAGTATCATAGAAGCACGTAATTGCAATCAATATCAATCAATTAATTCACAATTATTTAACTTCATGGTTCACCAACGTCCGAGGTTTACTAATCATGTATACAGTCTGGTAATTCCCCGAATTACCACTTCATACAGTTATTAACCTATAACTGTGCAACGTGTGTCCTATCTAGCTAACTCTAGTTAAGTAGAATGCAAGGAATGTAACTAGAGTTTAGTTAAAGTGAGAACCTGAAATTGCGGGGTATCACAGTACGACCATAAAATTCTGGACTGATCCGTGGCTTACACGCGAACCGTTGAAGACGATGTTTGTTTCGACTTGAGGAACAAAATTGGTGTACGGTGGCGGATAGATTTAGTGTGGATAATCATCACTGTGTGATTCAATGGAGACGGAAGAAATATCCGGTTACTAATACTGAAGTGGAAGAGGCTATCGAATGTCATAGATTGGTTTTGGGAGTGCAATTAACCGGACGCGTGGATTCTTGGGCGTGGAATCAAGGCTCGAATGAAGGCTATTCAGTTAAGGAAGCTAGGAAGTGGCTAAAAAGTAACGATTCAAATGAAGGTAATATTGTTTTTAATTGGTGTAAGTGGATCCCGAATAAATGTAATATTTGTATGTGGGGGGCGAGGTTGGATAGACTTCCTACGCAAAGTGCACTTCTTAGACATAACACTCACGTGGGAGACGGCTTATGCGTCCTTTGTGGAGAAACCGAAGAAACGGCAAATCATTTGTTTTCGGGTTGTCAGGTCGTGTGTGGTGTTTGGAATGCGATCGCGAGTTGGTGTAAAATACCTCGGTTCTTCGTCTTTTCAATTACCGATGTGTTGCAGACTATTAACCATTTGGTCGAAACTGAGACAAAGAAAGATATAATCTATGGAATCATTATTATAACGTGTTGGAGAGTCTGGAAAGCTAAGAATGAAATGGTCTTTAATGGGGCGGATTCGAACGTGGTCCACATCGTTTCGGATGTTAAATCTACGGGGTACCTTTGGTATAGGAGTAGACATAAGGAGAGTAAGATCAATGGGAGAAATTGGTGTAATTTTTCTTTATCTTTGATGTAAAGTTTGTTTTGGCCAACGTTTTGAAAACCGGACCGGACCGGCCGGTCCGGCCGGTTTAACCGGATACGGTGCTGTCGGCGGTCCGGTCACCCCCTTGAGACCGTTTGTGAAGTAACCCGGCCGGTTGAGCCAGTGATCGGTGGTTGAACCGGAGAACCGGTGTAATAACGGTTCAGCCGGCCTTCTTCAAGGTTGCGACAATGCGATGACATGGCTTGGAAAAAAAACTCCGGCAGACACCGGTGGTCGTGCCGGCAAGCTATGCTGCTAGTTCATAGTTTTAAGAAGGGAGAACCTTAAAATAACAAGTAATATGACGATGGTGATGCGTACCGACACAAGCTCCGAACAAAAATTCCGACATCTTCTCTTTTGAGTTTCAGGCTTCTTCTTCTCAGACAACCTCTCGCTAGGTTGAGTTTTATTTTGTAAATACTAAACAATATATGGCTGTGTTATTAATTTCCTTTATTTCCACTTATGCCCTTTGCTTTTAAGAATATTTACAAGTGTATTGTACTATTGTCAGACCATGCTTTTATCTACAGATCAATACGTAGATTGTACACCATGTGTGTTTTTAAATAAGCCTACTAAAATCACCATAAAGCATTTCTTTTCAATAAAAATAAATTATTTTTACATAAACAATACAAGTTTGATAAACATATTAGACACATCAAATATCTTTTAAAAATATTTATAGTCCGGTTCGTAAACCGGTCTGACCGGTTGAACCGGTTGAACCAGTGAACCGGTAAGAAGACCGGTTCAACACCCGGTCCGGTTTTAAAAACATTGGTTTTGGCGGCTCTTCTCTAGCTTGGAAATGGCCGTCTCAATTTGTGTTGAATGAAATTCGCCTTTAAAAAATATATATTGTGATTTAAAATAGCAAAAGATTTGTTATTTTGGATTTGAGATCCTTTTATATCTATGATTGCCTGATCGTTAGAAAATGGAACGAATTTTAATACAATACTTTTCGTATATTGTATTGGATTCTGAACACGTTTGAAAGAATTGAAAATATAAATAGTGGGAAATAAAGTAATTATCTACTTTCGCAATAAAATTCAATATTTGATATGCAACACGGATACTTTAATGTGACACCTAATGTCATGCTAACATAAAACGCTTCACACGTAGAACAAAAGAAAACGTCAAATATATTTGATTTGACGTCATAAGTCATAAATACATTTTTTTTTTAATTTAGTTTGGATACTTATTTTATTACATTCAGAAAAATCAAAATTCGAACCACACAAATAACTCATAAACCGATTCTGTATATATGATTATTTTTTGTAACACGTTCTCAAGATGACAAGACTGAAAGCATATATTCACCAACGAAAACAAAATAGAAAAAAAATAATAATATTTCTGTTTGTAGCACAAGAGATGCTTCATTTATCTTGGAATAACACAACTTTCATAAGCCACTTATGATATGCTTGAAAGCGAGCTTAACTTTTTTATTAACCTTCATTACTAATACCTTATAATTAGTGGCGAAGCTTGACCCGAAGGTTCGGAGGGTCGAAAGTCACTGGTTTCGGGGGGTCGAAACTCTATATTTTCAAAATTTTCTATACGAATACTATATAATCGGAACTTCTGCGTGAAAATCCGGGGGGGTCGGCCGCCCCTACTATGCTGCGCCACTGCTTATAATACGTTGAAAAGTGAGCTTAGGGGTTGTTTGGGTGATTAAGTACTGAATCATTAAGATGTCTGAATGGTTAAGTGTTGAATCATTAAGTTTGATCTCTTAATGGTTAATTTTCTTGTCCCACATTGGTAGTAGAGTCTCATTAAGGTTCAGCCTAGTTCAGTGCTTAATGATTTAGCAACATCCCAAATCTTAATGGTTCAGCCCTTGGTTTAAAAAAGCGCGTCTGAGGCGTGCTTTAAGCGTTTGTGGCGCGAGGCTCCAAGAAAAACGTTTTTTTTTTGCCAAAAAGCGCTGAACTACATGAAGCGCCGCCTCGGGCGCTTGAGGCGCGCGCTACAGTGCCGCCTCAGCCAAGAAAACCCTTTTAAACTGCTTTATTTGGCCCGCTACAGTAGTGCCTCGTCGTTTTTATGTTTTGAATATGCTTTTTAAGTGTTCAAGTGTGTTTTATAATCACGTTTTTGTGCTTATGATTGATTAACATGTAGAAAATGTCATATTGACATATATAAATATTTTTTATAATGTTTTTAATACTATACGTGAAGCTCTCGCCTCGCGCTTTAAGCCCCGCGCTTCGGATTTTGGACCCAAAACGCCTCGGAGCGCCGAGCGCGTTTTTAAACCAAGGTTCAGCCTTAACTATTTCATTCAGAAGCTGAAACAAACGCGTTGAATACTGAATCATTCAGCACTGAATGATTCAAAACCTCATTAAGAGGCTTACCAAACAGCCCGTTAATTTAAAACCTAAGCGATTGTAGCGTAGCGGTATTTAGGGGTGTTGAAAAGGTGTCCTTCCTCATGTTGAGAATAATAGTCTCACGGTTGATATAGATGTTGAGTTAGAACTTAGAATTAGAAAACGTGTGTTAGCTATTTAAAAGTAAATATAAAATAATAAAAGTAAAACAATTTGTAGCCAATGTTCACATGAATGATAGTGAAATTATGTCTTCAGGAACATAACTAAAAGAACAAAATCGTACTTTCAAACACATGAACATGCCACAAGTCCACAACTCACAAATCCTAATATATTGGTACATGACTGCAACAATTAACAGTCATTGCCACTGAACATTGTCACACATCTTATTCTTGCACCAACCAAACCAATATTGTCCGGAGTAGTTATTGGAAATGTTTTAGGTTTCCTAAGCGGAAACTTCATGAAACGCCGCCACTCATCTTGGATTACTCTCACTCAAGCACATATAAATTAATCCGCAAACAATACGCCGGAAACGTGTTAGTGACATTTAGGCGGGCACCCCCATGTACAAATCATAACATAATGAAATAGGATTTGCCTAAGATGTCACAAACATATGATATTTGCTTACCGCTTACTACGTTTTACTTCTACTACATCGATAAGAAGTTTCGCCTATTCTTATTATATCAAAACGAACACGAATTTACTCCGAATCAAATTAAACACGAATCGAAAAACTTACCAAGACATAAAACCTCCACTTTCTAATCACAAATCAATACTTCCCCACCTTCAACGACCACATTTCACCTCACAACAACACATCACTTTAATCAAATCATAATACAAAAACTATCATAACAAAACCAAAATGAATGCACCAAATCTAAACATAACAATAATAACCAAACTGAACCGCAGTTTTCAATCGAGAAAACCGGTTTTCCGAAACACGGCGTTACGAACGCGACACAAATCCCTTCCTTTAAGCGTACGACCAGCTCCTTCAAACACCGAAAACGTCACATACGATCTCGCAACAATCTCATGAGGCGGCACCATTCCACCACCCTCCTCTTCGTCGTCCTCCTCCGCCACGTCATCAATGACGTCATCAAACCCTCCTAAATAACCGCTATTTGCCTTGCTCTTCGGCCACACCGGAACGTTAACCGGCGCCGATTGATGATAATGCTCCGACGAACGGCGGAGTGTCACCGGCGGGATTGTTCGGGCGGCGGTGGCGGCGGATTGCGACGGGCTCATGGCGGGTTTACGACGGACGGTGGGGACGTGGTCCGTGTCGGATAAGGCGGCGAAGAGACCGGAGTTGCTACGACGGTGAACCGGTGGCGACGTGGAGACGTTTGATGGTGATGGAGTTTCTTCGGGAACGTCATCGGATAAGGATGAGGAAGAGGATGACCAAACGACGTCGCTTTCGTTAAATTCGAAACTGTTATTGTTGTTGAGAGTAATAAGATCTGTTGGATGCTTTGAAGGTAGAGTGAGGTTTGATAAGAGACGGAAGGTTGGGGAAGAAGATGACGGTGGTGGTGGTGATGATGGGTGGGATACGGCGGAGATGGTGGCGGATTTAGACATGGTTGGAGAGTCTGTGGGTGGTTGACCAACAGACTCTCTTTTCTGTTTGTGAGAGTCTGTGGTGTGTGGGATAGTGGGGGGTACAACAAGTTGGTTAATAATATTGTAAACGCTTTATTTTTTAAGAAATATATTTTTTTTAGTGGCAAACTAAATAAATGAACATTTAAAGTCTGCCAAGCCACTAGTTTAGGAAAAACCTATCGTTTAAAAGCTTAGGGGCTGTTTGGTAATCTTTGAATAGATATTAAGAGGCTATATCTGAATGGTTCATAATCTCTTAATAATTAAGATGTAATTTTAAGTATGGCAGTTAAGAGGTAACATCTTAATGGTTGCCTCTTAACCATTCAGACTTAGGGGCTGTTTGGTAGCCTCTTAATGAGGCTCTTAACCATTCAACGCTGAATGATTCAGCATTCAGTGTGTTTGTTTCAGCTTCTGAATGGAATGGAATGGTTAAGTATGAATTATTAAGATTTGAGATGTTGCTGAACCATTAAGCACTGAACTATTAAGCACTGAACTAGGTTGAACCTTAATGAGGCTTCCCTACCAACGTGGAACAAGAAAACTAACCATTAAGAGGTCCAACTTAATGATTCAGCGCTTAACCATTCAGACCTCTTAATAATTCAGCACTTAATCAACCAAACAGCCCCTTAATGTTACCTCTTAACCATTCAGAGGTTATGGATCGTTAAAAGGTAGCATTTGAATGATCATTAAAAGGCTACCAAACAGCCCCTTACTGTGGTAAAGTTCATCTGGATTGAAATCAAACTTGAGATCAAATGATATAAACCTTTTATCTTCATTTCCCCATGTCGTTTCACCAAATGGTGGGGACTTTTAAGAAATATAATGATATAACTTTGATTTTTAGTTTTGTATGGTTTAATGGTTTACTAGGTTGTATATAGGTTATATACTTGTGTATTACATTGGTTAAAGTAAAATATGATATGATAAATATGGTTAGAATCAAATACGTAGTGAAATAAAAATGGGAAGTCGTAAGAATGGTATCAAATGGATTCTGATTGAACTAATTCAAGCAGCATTGGGACCGTCTCATCGAACCCTACGATCTTAGTTTTTAGATTTTCGCTTTTTTGGATTTTTAGCTTGTAGTTTTGTGACACCCGGCATGTTCGGCTTAAACATATTAGTAACATCTAAGTCTACCTTAGCGAGAAACGTTTATAAACAAACTTAACTGGGTTAGTTGAGTCGGGCCAAGTTAGGATTGTCCAGGGTACAATGATCTGGAGGATCATTGGGAGTCGTTTTGGTAATACACTAGTACCCGGGTTCCGTTGTTGGTGACATTACATGAACTAATTAAGTATATGTGTAGATTATGGGTTGTGTGGTGGATTATATACATAGACATGTTTAAATGATGTGTAAATGATTATCTGTGCCTAAATGTGTTAAATATAGACTAAGGATGCATGCTTATGTGTTAGGATGTGTTAGAATGCGTTAAACACGACAAACTGTAAAACTAGTTTAAAAGAGGTCTTGGTTCGACCACTTCGAGTGGTCGAAGGAGAGGAAAAATGTCTGGTTCGACCCATGCAAGTGGGCGAACCAGGGAAGTGGAATTTGAGGAATTCCCTTCGACCAAACAGGTCTCATTCGACCCTGTGAAAGGGGCGAAGGAGACCACATTCGACCAATGAATTGGTGCTAAGGAAGACTAGTATAAATACCAACCTTTGTCATTTTTCATCATTTCACAAACCCTAACCGTCCCAAAACGCTCTCAAACGATCTTAAACACTAAGGAAGGAGTTTTTGCTCTTCTTTTTCATAATCTAACCTATCTACAACATCTAAACAAGAATCCAAGGTGTGTTCATAATCCTAAACCTTTTTAAAAGCATTTTAATTCGTTTTCATCTAACCCTAATTGTCCAGATCTGTTCTAAGGGTGTTTTTATGATTAAAAACCTTTTAAACATCTTTCTAAATCAAAACATGATCATTTAACATAGGTTTCCATAATGAATAACATGTGTTAGTTGTGTGTTATGTGGTGTTATGTGTTGTTCACTGATTTGCTGCTATATCTATGATAGAAACATGATATAGGATTGTTGTTAATGATTGGATTATGGTTGTCTAGGGTTAAGATTGGGTATATTGATATTTGGGGGTTTTATTGGATTAATACTTGATGCATGAATATTTATGATCAATAGAATGAATAAGAAAGATCGGATAATCAACAAACTGAGTATTTAAAGCTAAACATGAATCGATTTCAAAAGTTTCCAAATTGGGTAAATAATCCATGCATGAAAGTGATGTTTCCATAATCTTTACCATTTAGGGAAAGGGCTTAAACGGACGTATTATCGGGGGAAATCGATGGGGTTTTGTAGGGATAAGTTATTCATGCTTGACTGCTGTGTTTGATGATGTTTCGGGTCGTTTTGAATGTGTTTGAAGCGTTTTTAGGAAAAATCATACAACAGGGGCGAACCTGGCCTCCTTCGACCAGTCGATGGTGCGAAGGAGGGATCCAGGGTCGAACCTGGCTTTTTATTGGACGAATGTGATAAAACGGGCGAAGGAAGCATCAAACGGTCGAACGAGATGTAAAAGGGTGCGAAGGAGATAAAAAGGTGCGAAGGAGACTTAAAACTGACTGGTTCGACCGTTCTGATGCAGAAATGAGATTTTTGATACAAACTAAGTGTTTTATGCTTGAACCTTGTGTGTAATCTATGTGTACTTGATTAGTTAGGGTAATGGGTCACCAACGGGATGTCGGGTCGGTCTAGTGTGTCGGTTAAACATTTAAACACGATTTAAAACATACTTGGTTACGATCTGGACAATCGGGGACTAGATAACCTTATGGTTATTAGTCGGAACACTTATGTGAACATTTTGATAGATCTCCGGTAGAGGGATTATCAAGGGCTAAACATCTTTACTTATATTTGAAGAACGCTATCTAAGGTGAGTTCACGGCCCCACTTTTACTGCTTTAACTTTTGGGGGAGAAAACATGCGCAAAACTGTTTTGGTAACATATGTCATACTATGGTTTTAACTTATTATTGCTATACGATCTTTTGGAAAGTCCCGGGGGAAACCATGAATGTGCGGGTTTGCACAACGGGGGAAATGTGGATAGATCTATTGGGCGTGACCTGCCCCACTCGTCGGCTTGGAGGGCCGGGCGGGTGCATATGTCTCGAACAGGTACATTGGTATCATGCTGAACATACGGGCTGCTTAAACATGCTGAACATTGCTAAACGTGTCTAGTAATGGTTTCCAATCGTAGTAGTAATGAAACATACGCCTAGCTAGCGTACTTGGTAACATTGATATAGTATGGACATGGTAACACTTTGGTAACATTTTTGAACAAACCTGTGAACTCACCAGCATTATATGTTGACATTCTTTTGGCATGTTTTTCTCAGGTCGCTAAGGTAGCAATGAACGGAACTAGGCGCACGGGTCTGCATTGGCGTCTAGATTTAGTGCACGTCTTGTAATAAAAGTATTTTAAACGATTTTTGAGATGATAGCATAGTTGATTAAATGCTACTGAAATGCTTCCGCTGGTTAAATTAATGGTTATGTTTGTTTACGTTTTTCATATAGAGTTGTTTATTGTGATCGTTGACTTGGATCCTGGTTTGTCATGCGCCTCGCGGTAAAACCCCGCAAGTGGTAATTTGAGGGTGTGACAGATTGGTATCAGAGCCAATGGTTATAGTGAACTAGGACTGCATGTAGAGTCTGGTCTATAGCCGAGTCGCACACACTAGACGGTCACATACTTTGGGTCTATTAGTGGGATACGTACTAACGTTGTCGGGGTGTCCTTACATCATTATCATGTTTCTCCGTTACATCATCCGCTTTTATTTGGGTTTTTACCTACTCTTGTTTTCTTCTTCTGGATTGAAGAAGGAAGGGTTACTTTGTTGATTCTAGCACACACATGCCTTCTTACACTTGCACCTATTGCCACATAGGCGACAATGTTCGGTGACTAGGGTCTAGATTAGGGGTACATCTGGAGGACCATGTAGAGCAGTTTATCATTTCGGGTGCACACGAAATAATAAACTGGAATGCATGAAAATCCCGATGGACTTCGAGTTTGGATGAATAGTCATGAACTTGTCCCTAGGTTAACTCTTGAAAAAATTCTAGTGGTTGACACTGGAAGTGAATCTAAATCCCTCGATTTCTTGATTTGTTAGATCATGTCTGGTGCTCGCGGTGGTGGACGTTGTGGTGGCGGCGGTGGCCGTGCTGGCGGCGGTGTTCGTGCCGGAGGCGGTGGTCGTGGGAACATCAACATGACCCAAGCTGAACTGAACAACTTGCTCCAGCAGCAAGTGAACATGGCTATGGCTAATTTCCAGGCTGGAATTAATGCCATGGGTGGTGAGTTGATTTCTGTCGACCTTGCCTCATTTTTGGGTTTCGTGTCCTTTTGTCTGTGTTTTACTCGTGTACCGTGTTACAGGTGTTGGTGCCAATCCACCCCCACCTCAGTGCTCTTATAAGAAGTTTAGGGACTGTCAGCCCCATAACTTTGCTGGAACTGAGGGAGCGGTGGGACTGCTCCGATGGCTGGAGAAGGTGGAATCTGTGTTCGTTATGTGTAACTGTCCTGCTGGGGACCGAGTGAAGTATGCTACTGCGACATTTGAGGGGCCTGCATTGTCGTGGTGGAATGCTACTACTCAGAACGTGGGATTGGGAGAGGCTATTGCTATGCCTTGGGAGGAGTTTGTGCAACTTTTGAGAGGTGAGTACTGTCCCAGGGAGGAGATACAGAAGTTGGAGCATGAGGTCTGGAGTTTCAAGATGGTTGGGTCGGAGATTGAGGAATATACTGTGAGAAGGAACGAGCTGGCGGTGTTGTGTCCTGACTTACACACACCCGAATACAGGAGGATCGAGCACTATGTGTCTGGACTAGTGCCCGAGATTGCTGGGTTGATGGCTGCTGGGAATCTTCCCACTATTGCTGAAGTTGTCCGATCAGCTCATCGGATGACTAACCTGAAGGTGGTGGAAGGCGTTCTGCCACCCAAGGGTGCTACTGTGAAGGCTGCTGAAGGGAACAAGAGGAAGTGGGAGAGTGTGGGGAAGAGTGTGGTGCCAGCTCAGCCGGCGAAGAAGTTTGAGTCGTCTGGGTCTTCTTCTGGGTCGAAGACGGGTGGGTATGTTGGAAAGCATCCCAAGTGTAACAAGTGCGGTTTTCATCATTCTGGGGGTTGTGATAGAGCTCGTTGTCATCGGTGCCATCAGTTGGGGCACCATGCTAAGGATTGCAAGGTGGCACTCACCCCAACTCAGACTCCTGCGGCTACTCCTGCTCCTGCTGCTCAGGGGACTCAGGGGAGGCAGGGGTGTTATAACTGTGGTGACACGGGACATTTCAAGCGTGACTGTCCCAAACTGAAGCAGGGCGATAATGGGAGGGGCGGGAACGGTAACGGGAACAATGGCGGCGGAGGCAGGACTGCACGTGCTTTCGTCATTGGATCTGCGGAGGCTAGGCAGGATCCAGACACAGTTACCGGTACGTTCCTTCTTAATGATCGCTATGTTTCTGTTTTGTTTGATTCTGGTGCCGATAAGAGTTTCGTATCTTTGGATATTAGTCGATTGCTAGATATAGTACCCACACCTTTAGAGGCTAAGTACTTAATAGAATTGGCTGATGGTAAGAAAATCGAAGCGACACACACCCTTAGGGAATGTCACTTGGAACTGCCGGGTTTGTCTTTCCCCATTGACCTTATGCCGGTACCTCTGGGTAGTTTTGATGTCGTGGTTGGCATGGATTGGTTATCGTTGTATCGCGCGGAGATCGTTTGTTTTGACAAGGTTATTCGGATCCCTCTTCCTGATGGAGAGATTCTTTCGGTTCGTGGCGAGAAAAGCGGTGCTCCGCTGAGTATCATTTCTAGCATGAAAGCCCGTAAGTATCTTCGGAAGGGCTGTTCGGCCATTCTGGCACTTGTTAACGTTTCTACTGATGATGAGAAGAAGATCGAGGATATCCCGGTGGTTCGTGACTTCTCTGATGTGTTTCCTGATGATTTACCTGGTCTTCCTCCCCATCGTCAGGTTGAGTTTGGTATTGATCTCACTCCGGGCGCAGCTCCTATTTCCCGAGCTCCGTATCGTCTTGCACCTCCCGAGATGCAAGAGTTGTCCAGCCAGTTACAGGAACTCTTGGAAAAGGGTTTCATTCGACCGAGTTCTTCCCCGTGGGAAGCTCCTATATTGTTTGTGAAGAAGAAGGACGGAAGTCTTCGTATGTGTATCGATTATCGTGAGCTGAACAAAGTGACCATCAAGAACCGTTATCCTCTTCCTCGCATTGATGATCTCTTTGACCAGCTTCAGGGCTCAAGCTACTATTCGAAGATTGATTTGCGCTCCGGTTATCACCAGTTGCGCGTCAGGGAAGCTGACATACAGAAGACAGCCTTTCGCACTCGTTATGGCCATTTTGAGTTCTTGGTCATGCCTTTCGGTCTCACTAACGCACCGGCGGTGTTCATGGATTTGATGAACCGCGTTTGCAAGCCTTACCTTGATAAGTTCGTCATCGTGTTCATTGACGATATTCTGATTTACTCCAAGAACAAGGCAGATCATGAGGAACATCTGCGGTTGGTCTTGGAACTTTTGAGACAGAAGCAGTTGTATGCTAAGTTCTCGAAGTGTGATTTTTGGTTACGTGAAGTTCAATTCCTAGGACATGTGGTGAATGAACTGGGAATTCATGTCGATCCGGCTAAGATCGAAGCTATTAAAGACTGGGAAGCACCAAAGACGCCATCTGAGGTGCGGCAATTTTTAGGTCTTGCGGGCTATTATCGTCGTTTCATTGAGGGATTTTCGAAGATCGCTCAACCCCTCACTGCTCTTACCCAGAAGGACCGAAAGTTCGACTGGGATGAACCACAAGAATCAGCATTTCAGATGCTGAAGCTTAAACTTTGTTCTGCACCTATCTTATCCTTGCCGGAAGGCACTGATGATTTCGTTGTGTACTGTGATGCTTCTATTCGGGGTCTCGGTTGCGTGTTGATGCAGCGCGGGAAGGTTATCGCTTATGCTTCTCGCCAACTCAAAGTTCATGAGAAGAACTACACTACTCATGACTTGGAACTGGGTGCGGTGGTCTTTGCGTTGAAAATCTGGAGACATTACTTGTACGGTACCAAGTGCGAAGTATATACCGATCACAAGAGTCTTCAGCATATTTTCGACCAGAAGGTGTTGAACATGCGGCAGCGTCGCTGGGTTGAACTCCTAAACGATTATGACTGTGCCATCAAATACCATCCTGGCAAGGCGAACGTTGTGGCGGACGCCTTGAGCAGGAAGGAGTCTGCGAACCCTCGCCGTGTTCGAGCCTTACAGCTCACCATTCATTCGTCGTTGCCGGGCCGAATCCGTTCTGCACAGTTAGAAGCCTTGAAGGAGGAAAACCTTAAGGCTGAAACGATGCACAGTGCTGACAAGCATCTAGAGCTCAGGACTGATGGCTTACACTATTTTGCGGGACGTGTTTGGGTCCCATTGTTCGGGGGATTGCGCGAGCTTGTTCTGGATGAAGCTCACAAATCCCGGTATTCTGTTCACCCTGGCTCCGATAAGATGTATCAGGATTTGAAGATACTTTATTGGTGGCCGAACATGAAGGCTGACATAGCTTCTTACGTCAGCAAATGCTTGAGTTGTGCTAAGGTCAAGGTGGAGTATCAGAGGCCGTATGGTCTCCTGCAACAACCAGAGGTTCCAGAATGGAAGTGGGAACGAATCACGATGGATTTTGTCACCAAGCTGCCAAGGTCACCTAGTGGTTATGATATGATCTGGGTGATTGTTGACCGGCTGACAAAATCGGCACGTTTTATACCTATTAAGGAAACCGATGGACTCGAGCGGTTGGCTCGACTTTACCTTAAGGAGGTGGTTGCTCGGCACGGGGTGCCTGTTTCTATTATCTCTGATCGTGATTCCCGTTTCGCTTCGCGTTTCTGGAAGGCTCAGCACAAGGCTTTGGGTACTCAGTTGGATATGAGTACGGCTTATCATCCGCAAACTGATGGACAGAGTGAGCGGACGATTCAAACCTTGGAAGACATGCTTCGGGCATGTGTTATCGATTTTGGCAAGAGTTGGGAGATCCACCTGCCGTTAGTGGAGTTCTCCTACAACAACAGCTATCACTCTAGCATCAAGGCAGCTCCGTTCGAGGCTCTTTACGGACGGAAATGTCGATCACCACTTTGTTGGGCCGAGGTGGGCGAGAGCCAGCTCACTGGTCCGGAACTCGTGTACGAAACTTCGGAGAAAATCGTACAGATCCGTCAACGTCTGGCTGCTGCACGGGATCGTCAGAAGAGCTATGCCGATCGCCATCGAAAACCTTTAGAGTTCCAGGTTGGGGACAAGGTACTTCTGAAAGTTTCACCATGGAAGGGCATCATCCGCTTTGGAAAGCGTGGCAAGCTTAACCCTCGTTATGTCGGACCGTTCGCAATCTTGGATCGGATTGGACCGGTGGCATACAGACTTGACTTACCGGCGGAGCTCGGTAGTGTACACAACGTCTTCCATGTGTCTAACTTGAAGAAGTGTTTGGCTGATGAATCTCTCATTGTACCACTGGAAGAGATCAAGGTTGATGATCGTCTTCGCATTGTGGAGGAACCTGTCGAGATTCTCGACTACAAGATTCGTAGCCTTCGTCGGAGTAAAATCCGCATCGTTAAAGTCCGTTGGAACTCGAACCGTGGTGTCACACCCTCAAAATCCACTTGCGGAGTTTTACCGCGAGGCGCATGACAAACCAGGTACCAAACCAACGATCACAATAAACAAGTCTAAATGAACATATGCAATTTAAGAAAACATAGTTTAAAATCCCCAATTACAGCGGAAGCTTATTCATAACATAATCCAAAAGTAAACCAAATGTTCAATGTTTGAAACCATGCAATCCTAACTAGACGTCGTGCAGACGCGTGCGCCCTAGTTCCATTGTGCTACCTTAGCGACCTGAGAAAACATGTAAAAGTTTACGTCAGCACAAAAATGCTGGTGAGTTTACAGGTTTTGTAATCCAAGTACCAAGTTCAACCTGTCCATACTATAACAATCGAAAACCAAAGTACGCTAGCTAGGCGTATGTTTTGTTACTATCACGATTGGAAAACCATTACTAACTCGCAAACCAGATGTCGTGCCCGATGTAGTAACCTGTTGTTCTTGTTTGAGACAATATGCACCCGCCGACCCTCCAAGTTGACGAGCGGGGTTGGTCACTCCCAATAGCGCTATTCACATTTCCCCGTTGTGCAAACCCGCACATTCATGGTTCCCCCCGGGACTTCCAAAGATCGTATAGTAAACAATAGAAACCCATAGTATGACAGTAGTTACCAAACATAAGTTTTAACACATGTTTTCTCCCCCGAAAAGTGAAACCAGTTAAAAGAGGGGCCGTAAACTCACCTTAAGTTGCGTTATTCCGTAACACGAATAAACTCAGCAGCTATGCTAGTCCCGTAAAGCGGCGACCTAACATATGACAGTTACAAGTACTTAGACTAATAACCCGCAAGTTAGTTAGTCCCTAGATGTCCAGACCATAACCAAGTTCGTTTGAAAACACCGTGACTGTTTAACTGACCCAATGTACAAGACTCGACATCCCATTGGTGACCCGAGACTCCCCGTGTTATGTTTACGCTCCCAAACAAACAATCATGAAATCACACTTAACATACGTTAACGTCCAACAAGTTATAGCAAGTAGTTCACGTATCACATAATTACATCCAAACATATGTTACCAAGTTATTAGATATGTTACGGGGTTCCTAGCATGTTCCTAGATGTCAAATCGGGTCTCGGAATGCTAATTTACACTTACAGCAGCAGTACACGCGATTAGGAAAAGTCAACTAGCATTTAGGTTGGTCAACAGGCATTTAGGAAGGCTAATCGCATGTAATATAGGCATTTAGGGTCATAAGACATGTAAATCTTGAGTTTATAGGCGATTAGGGTCATAAGACATGTATTTCAGGACTTAACTAGCATTTAGGATCACAATTGCATGTAACAGAGGCAATTAGCCCCCAAATGCATGTACTTCATGCGATTGGGGAGTCCATACTGGCGATTGGCTTCCTAATCGCCTCTAACATAGGCGATTAGGGTTGCTAATCGCCTGTAACCCAGCTGTTCCGGTTTTTCGCGCGTTTAACACTCCAAATCAGATCCGGAACGTGTGTAAACATCAAATATCAATCTAATAACTATACCAAACATGTGTAAACCAAAATCCTTCGCTTAGCCTCGATCTAACAGCCCTGAATGTAACCATGCATCTCAAACAATACATACAACATGAACATCACATTATCATGCAAGAACCTTAACCCTAATGAACAATAAATCAGATTCTATCATCATGCCTTTATTATTAATCTGACACTAATCTAATAACATGAAATCATCCATCTTTAGATCGTAAAAACCCTAGCTTTTAATCATAAACACACATAACACATGTATGATAGTTAGAATCCGATTAATAACACTTATTAACGATTTTCAGAAAGCTTAAACGTTTTAGAACAGGTCTGGACCATTAGGGATTTAATAAAAACGTTAATAAGATTGCATGGATGGAAACCACACCTTAGATTTGTGAAAGATTTATGAAACAAGCTTGAATCCTTGTGTTGTGATCAAAAATCGCGTTCCAGAGGTTGTGTGTGTGTTGGGGCGGGTTATGGGACGACTAGGGTTTGTATTATGAAGTTTAGGAGGTCAAGCATTGTATTTATAGTCGTTTTTAGTCGTCCAGCCCGTAACACGCGATTGTGCAGCATTACACGCGATTAGGGATCCTAATCGCATGAAACTTCATGCATTTAGGGCTAATCGCCCACTGTAGCATGCATTTAGCATGCTACTCGCCCCATATGTTGCCCAATCGCATACCCTATAGGCGATTGGGCTCCCCTAATCGCCTATAGGGGTTGGTTCCATGTATTTTGCGCGTTAAACCCCGTTTTAACATACGTTAACACATTTTCACATACCGACAAGTCACATAATGATTGTAAACACATAACACTTGCAAACAAACATATTCACACTCGTTCACCAATTCCCGGGACTCGAGACTTGTATGTTCCGTATGACCTGACGATTCTACGAATCGTCACCATTTGTACACTTGGTTAAGGACTGACATCTAATGAACCTCTAGACCAACATCCCATGATCTTCTATACTAAACCGATAGTTCCCGAACCATAACACGACTTAACTAACCCAGTTAAGTACAATATACGCGTGACTCGCTAAGGTAGACTTTCATCTAGACAACGTTGTTAACCAGAAATTGCCGGGCGTCACACGTGGACCGGAGTTCACATGGGAACGGGAGGATCAGATGAAATCTAAGTATCCTCATCTCTTTCCGAAGCGCGCGTTTGAATCGAGGCATGTTACTGCTGAAGCAGAATGAATCTCGGGTCGAGATTCCTTTCAACGTGGGGATGATGTGACATCCGGTAAGTTTCTTTTCGTTCTGTTCTTTTCGTTTCTTAATTTTTGGGCTTTGCGCAATTTTCGGGACGAAAATTCTTTCAACGTGGGGATGATGTGACACCCGGCAAGTTCGGCTTAAACATATTAGTAACATCTAAGTCTACCTTAGCGAGAAACGTTTATAAACAAACTTAACTGGGTTAGTTGAGTCGGGCCAAGTTAGGATTGTCCAGGGTACAATGATCTGGAGGATCATTGGGAGTCGTTTTGGTAATACACTAGTACCGGGTTCCGTTGTTGGTGACATTACATGAACTAATTAAGTATATGTGTAGATTATGGGTTGTGTGGTGGATTATATACATAGACGTGTTTAAATGATGTGTAAATGATTATCTGTGCCTAAATGTGTTAAATATAGACTAAGGATGCATGCTTATGTGTTAGGATGTGTTAGAATGCGTTAAACACGACAAACTGGAAAACTAGTTTAAAAGAGGTCTTGGTTCGACCACTTCGAGTGGTCGAAGGAGAGGAAAAATGTCTGGTTCGACCCATGCAAGTGGGCGAACCAGGGAAGTGGAATTTGAGGAATTCCCTTCGACCAAACAGGTCTCATTCGACCCTGTGAAAGGGGCGAAGGAGACCACATTCGACCAATGAATTGGTGCGAAGGAAGACTAGTATAAATACCAACCTTTGTCATTTTTCATCATTTCACAAACCCTAACCGTCCCAAAACGCTCTCAAACGATCTTAAACACTAAGGAAGGAGTTTTTGCTCTTCTTTTTCATAATCTAACCTATCTACAACATCTAAACAAGAATCCAAGGTGTGTTCATAATCCTAAACCTTTTTAAAAGCATTTTAATTCGTTTTCATCTAACCCTAATTGTCCAGATCTGTTCTAAGGGTGTTTTTATGATTAAAAACCTTTTAAACATCTTTCTAAATCAAAACATGATCATTTAACATAGGTTTCCATAATGAATAACATGTGTTAGTTGTGTGTTATGTGGTGTTATGTGTTGTTCACTGATTTGCTGCTATATCTATGATAGAAACATGATATAGGATTGTTGTTAATGATTGGATTATGGTTGTCTAGGGTTAAGATTGGGTATATTGATATTTGGGGGTTTTATTGGATTAATACTTGATGCATGAATATTTATGATCAATAGAATGAATAAGAAAGATCGGATAATCAACAAACTGAGTATTTAAAGCTAAACATGAATCGATTTCAAAAGTTTCCAAATTGGGTAAATAATCCATGCATGAAAGTGATGTTTCCATAATCTTTACCATTTTGGGAAAGGGCTTAAACGGACGTATTATCGGGGGAAATCGATGGGGTTTTGTAGGGATAAGTTATTCATGCTTGACTGCTGTGTTTGATGATGTTTCGGGTCGTTTTGAATGTGTTTGAAGCGTTTTTAGGAAAAATCATACAACAGGGGCGAACCTGGCCTCCTTCGACCAGTCGATGGTGCGAAGGAGGGATCCAGGGTCGAACCGGGCTTTTTATTGGACGAATGTGATAAAACGGGCGAAGGAAGCATCAAACGGTCAAACGAGATGTAAAAGGGTGCGAAGGAGATAAAAAGGTGCGAAGGAGACTTAAAACTGACTGGTTCGACCGTTCTGATGCAGAAATGAGATTTTTGATACAAACTAAGTGTTTTATGCTTGAACCTTGTGTGTAATCTATGTGTACATGATTAGTTAGGGTAATGGGTCACCAACGGGATGTCGGGTCGGTCTAGTGTGTCGGTTAAACATTTAAACACGCTTTAAAACATACTTGGTTACGATCTGGACAATCGGGGACTAGATAACCTTATGGTTATTAGTCGGAACACTTATGTGAACATTTTGATAGATCTCCGGTAGAGGGATTATCAAGGGCTAAACATCTTTACTTATATTTGAAGAACGCTATCTAAGGTGAGTTCACGGCCCCACTTTTACTGCTTTAACTTTTGGGGGAGAAAACATGTGCAAAACTGTTTTGGTAACATATGTCATACTATGGTTTTAACTTATTATTGCTATACGATCTTTTGGAAAGTCCCGGGGGAAACCATGAATGTGCGGGTTTGCACAACGGGGGAAATGTGGATAGATCTATTGGGCGTGACCTGCCCCACTCGTCGGCTTGGAGGGCCGGGCGGGTGCATATTGTCTCGAACAGGTACATTGGTATCATGCTGAACATACGGGCTGCTTAAACATGCTGAACATTGCTAAACGTGTCTAGTAATGGTTTCCAATCGTAGTAGTAATGAAACATACGCCTAGCTAGCGTACTTGGTAACATTGATATAGTATGGACATGGTAACACTTTGGTAACATTTTTGAACAAACCTGTGAACTCACCAGCATTATATGTTGACATTCTTTTGGCATGTTTTTCTCAGGTCGCTAAGGTAGCAATGAACGGAACTAGGCGCACGGGTCTGCATTGGCGTCTAGATTTAGTGCACGTCTTGTAATAAAAGTATTTTGAACGATTTTTGAGATGATAGCATAGTTGATTAAATGCTACTGAAATGCTTCCGCTGGTTAAATTAATGGTTATGTCTGTTTACGTTTTTCATATAGAGTTGTTTATTGTGATCGTTGACTTGGATCCTGGTTTGTCATGCGCCTCGCGGTAAAACCCCGCAAGTGGTAATTTGAGGGTGTGACAAGTTTTTAGAATTTACGTTATATAATTGTATCTTTTATGTAGCATTATGTTTTTTTTTTATCATTGTGTCATTTTTAAGCTTCATTGTTTATTTTTTTTCTTTAGCATTGTGTTATATTTTGTGTCTTATTGTGTCATATTTCGTGATCTATTGTGTTTTTTATATCATTCTCTCTCTTCTTATTTTCAATGTGTAGGATAACTTGATTCATGATAAATAATATATAAAAATTGTTTACAATCATCTAGAATCAGAAAAATTTAGTTTTTTGCTCTTGTTGGTTTGACGGGTTTAAATTTAGATATCGGTGTATATAATTTGTAAATGTAATTGATTTAAAACAAAATGAGATTACGTATCTTTTAGTGTAGATTTATAGTGTTAGAAACGTTATAAAAATAAAGAAAATACAAAGTTTAAAGTAACGAGATTGGTAAAGAAGTTAATTGTTGATAATATTTTATTTTATTTTTTAGAAAATGTTTGGTCATGCTCAACTGTTCAGTGTCATATTATACGATTTAATAATTTCTCACACATTAAAATATACTGTCCTTATGTAATTTATCTTTTTTTTAATGAAAAATACTTGAGTTTAAAAAAAAAAGTATATGGTCGAATGGTATCAATATGTGTAAAAAAATATAGAACTCTGAATTTTCATGTGTTCATTGTGAGAGGATAAAAATGGAAAACCTAATGTAAATGCTTTAGAAGTAGGAGTAGAAGGTATATGTGTAAAGCATTAAGAAAATGCTTAACACTTCAAATTTTAATAACCACACTTAAAAGAATTTAATGGAGATATGTAATAATTTTTAATGGCTAATGCTACTTTTTATATAAATAATTTTAAATTTAAATTACTTACATTAGCTTACCTGGTGATGTAATAATTACTTTTGTTTTTAAGCAGAGGATGACAAAAATATACAATGTAATTAAAGTTGATATAATGTAAATATATTGTAATAGTTTTTAAATAATGTATGAACTTATCTATATATGAAAAGTTAGAAAGTAGATTCATAATTTGGTGGAGGAGAAAGAGTGTGATGGCACCGTCTTTTTAATTTAATATTAAACACGTCTGTCTGTTCGCTCATATCGTGTGGATGATACTCGTTTGTTATTTTATTATTGTGGATTTTTTATAATAGTTTTAAATGTTTTTTTACATCATATAAATTTCTTTAAATTATAAGCTTTAAGAAAAATTCATACACGTCGTGGAATGTCGAAACCTATACGTCGCGTATAGATCTATACACGACGTATAGACCTACACGTGACGTTTAAAGGGTCATAACATCCTCATTATTAGAACCCCCATATTTGATGTATGACTCTATACGCGACTTATATGACAACAAGGTGTGCAAATAAGAGTTGAGGGTGTGCCAATACACAGAGACTTTCGATATTAATGAAAACATAGAATTCAATTAACAGTTACATCATTATATGAAGTAATTGATAAAACAAGTTAATTTTCACAATTCAAACAACATAAACAATAAAATAGCATCTTGATACAATCTCTCCTATTACTATGAAACAGTGATCTTATTTTTAACCCATAAAATCAATTCACTTTCTCAATCAAGATAACCTTGTTAAACACCATCTCATTTCTAGCTTTCTATATTCTTGATGGTAAAACAAATGACATCACTCACTTTTTTGTATCCATTTCTCCACAATTATGGGTACTCTGTGTATAGGAATAAAGTTAATTGGATTTTACTAAACTTAATTTTAACTTAGTGGCCGAGAATAATCTCAAATTAGTAAAATGTTTACAAACAATATTAACATTGAACATAATTTTCATCAGCGATCCAATACTAATTGAAAATATATTAAAAGTTGGAGTTGTCTGTCAACATTTTCTAAGTTTGGATTAATATTAGTCAATTGCTCAAAGTTAAGATTATTATCTTTGCAACTCTACATAATCAATTTTGTTGTGTGTATGTCTGTGGCGTGTAGCATGCGTTTAAACTTATCAGCCCAAAAGATTAGACTAATACATATAATTTATTTACTTATTTTTAACGGGGGCCGTGATTTTGTGGGGACCCTAAGCCTAGCTTCACTTTTATCAACATATATGTCGGTCGTGGCACATCCCCTTAGTGTTGCTAAGGCTCGCTAGAAACTCACTCGAAGATAGCTCAAGGCATCTGGCTCGAAATGAGCTTGTATAATTTTCGAGTCAAGCCAAGTTAGCTTGTATACATTCCAAGCTAAGGTGAGCTCGAATCCTTGCAAATGCAATGTGAGGTAGAATTAAGATATTACAAAATTTGTCGTTCAAAAAAATAAATAAATAAAAATAAAATACAAAAAAACTAACTAAAAACACCACTTCATTTCATTCCTTATCCTTATACATTATCCATATATTTTAAGTAAAACTAGGACGTTGCCGTTGGCCGCGCGTTGCGGCGGCGAAATTATGATCTCAGCGTTATGCGTTATGGACATTTGTCGCCTTAACATATACATATATTTGTATTAAGTAGCACTTAGTGGGCTTTTGAAAGCCTTAATATATACATT
The DNA here is from genome assembly GCA_028751855.1 of Ambrosia trifida. NCBI lineage: Eukaryota > Viridiplantae > Streptophyta > Magnoliopsida > Asterales > Asteraceae > Ambrosia > Ambrosia trifida. Next base: position 145,192,729 of record CM054124.1, on the reverse strand, counting down.
ACATATGTTATAATAGCACTTATAAGTTTATAATGTGTTAATTGTTAAAAGGTTAATTACCCCCGTGACCTTAACAAACTGGCCATCAACTGTACGTCTAAGCTCAGCATCAGGGTAAATGATCAAGTTGATAAATAATGTCAACATCTTAATTATAATAGGTTCTCTGATTAAAATCAAACAATGATTTATAATCTAATTAATAAATGTAGATACACGCATGGTAATTTTTTTTTCTTTTGAAGTTACAGTAATAAAACCTCCCTTCAACTTCAATTCAAACAATCAAACCTATCTTCACGTGCTATTTTTTTTTTTCCAAAGCAAAGCAACAATGGCGAACACCAAGTTAGTATTTCAGCATCAGGGTAATTTCGTAAAAACGCCATAACTCTTCTCTTCTTACAAACACAATTTCCACATAATAACATCATCTTCTTCACTATTTTCATTCATTATTTTAACATTAACATGATATACACAAAGAAGCAATACCACTCTCATATCACACACCTATATATTCACAGAATCTTCTGATCGTGTCCCCTCTTCTTCTCTACGAATCTCTCGATCTCAAACAACCCATTTCACGCCGCCACCACCTACCGGCCACCACCATAGCAACACCACGAAACCGGCGCAACATCCGTTACAACAATCACCTTTGAACTCGAATCTACCCACCGCCGGTCAGGACTTCTCGTCTTGACAGCCGGTCATAACCACCGGCCGACTGTCCCTCCACCAATCCTGTCCCCGTTCTTTTCTTTGTCTACACTATCTCTTTATCTTCTTCAGTAGCGCCACAGATCTTGTCTGACACACGTGCAACTTCATCACGGAAGCCGCTGAAGCTGCGCCAGTGGCCTCCTCCTCCACCAGTAGCCCTCTCCTTCTGTCAATTCTCTCTTTCTAACTCTCTCTCACACACACTATCCTTGGCGGCGCATAAGCAAAACTTTAAATTCAACTAAAATGAGCAAAAAAAATAGTTTTTGTGGGGAAGGAAGAAAAGAAAACCAAAAAAAGATAACGTACCTGGTCGAAAGAGATGAAGAAATCACGGTGTTCGTCTTTTGTTGTTTGTGAAACTTCTGGACTCTGTGTTTGGTTTTTCCCCAAATAAAGTGATGGAGTAAAAAATGTAGTGTAGAACAATAGTAAATGATCAGACACCGACTTGAATTAAGGAGTTAAAACATCTAGAAAGTAAAATTACAAACATGCCCCTGAATGCCTTCTAGAAAGTCAAACCATGGTCACCACCGACCATGGTTTTTAAGTTATACTAGATACTTGCCGTAGGCTGCGCGTTGCGGCGGAAACACCTAAGTTGTTTTCAGGTGGCGACACGTCATGTGATGCGTTAACCGTACGAAAATGTACAATAACTCAATTTTATACCATTGAATTAAAACAAATTATATTTGAGCTGAGTCGTTTGTTTCCGAACACAGTTTAAGTCAAAAACGTAGGTAACTCGGATTTTTACTATCAAATTAAAAGATTTTATATTTTATCTAATTCCTTTACGAACAAAATTTACGTCAGAATCGTAGACCAACCGATATCATACGTAAAACTAAGAATGAAAACGTTTTATGTTTGACCCGACTCGTTTCGGAAAAAAAAATCTATGCCGAAACGTGTATTTATATCGTTTAAGTTGAAACATGAATTTATACCAACATGTATGGCAAACGTAGACTAACCTGTAACACCCCAACCGATGGCGGAAACATCGGGGTGCCACGTATTGATGATTGTTTTCAGTAGCACATGGTATAACATAAATTTTAAATAATTTATTCAAACATAATATCCAAAATGTGAAATGATGTCTAAGAATTCAAATACATAAAATCAAATAACAACTTCAATGACTTCAAATAAACTTCAAGTAAAATCCTCATGCTAACTCAAGCCTCAGCTTCATTGTTACCTGAAACATGTTAATTTTGAAAGTATTTTGGGTCAACATAAGTTGGTGAGAATTACATAGGTTTTTGATGATAAAATGAATAAAATGTTGTGCAATTCATGTGTCATGTTAATCTAGCCCATATGTGAGAACATATTAGAAATAAATCGAGTGCATAATCAACCCTGTTGACTGTTATAAAATAATACATACCATACACTTATGGTCCCAATGAATATGTTATGCGATAACAAACACCCACGTAACCTTTGTAGGAGGCACGTATCCGGGTGGGATTGTCAGTCCAATAGATCTATCAATGTATACCGTCGGCTGATCAATGTTAATGATTATGCTAGAATGGTGCTTACTCTAATCATGCTCAAGACATAATGCAACATAGAAAACACATAGACACATTTATGATTGAATTGCAATGATAATGTTATAACATGTTTCACCCCAAAAATGGTGATAAATAAAAGGGGCTATGTAAAACTCACCTTAGCAAATGTTAAACTTGTTGAAAATATGAAATAATTGTGTTGCCCAAAGTGATTCCAAATATCACCCTATAATAAGGTAATATATAATAAGTCTAAGTCTAATTAACTTACAAGTGTATCCTAGGGTTTCGATTTGGGGATAATCAGTTGTTGAAAATTAAAATGTTTAATTAATAAAGGAAAATTGGATAATTAATGAAAGATAGTCTTTTTATAAAATTTGAATTTTGAATGTGCACATTAAAGTGTTTGAAGCAATAAAATAATTTTTATAAAATTATTTCATTTAAAATAGATTTTTAAATCTATTTATTTATAAATAGCCAATATTTAACTTTAATATCCAAAAATACTAAAATTAAAGAATTTCTATTTTAAAAATCATATTTCTGTTCTAAATAATTAAAAATAATTTGTATAAAATTTTGGTGCAAAAATGATGAAAATTGGATTTATTATGAATTAATTATGATTAAATCTAACAAAAATTGTTTAAAAATATAAAATAAATGATTTTACTGAATTAAAAATTATTTCAGTAAAGTTTATCTTTATAAAAAGTCAGGATAATTTTTGGAGAATTTAATAAAATTGTTTTGATATATAAATGGATTTTTATAAATATAATAGTATAAAAATGATTTAATTAATATAAATATTAAATAAATGAATTTCTGAAAAATAAAAATTACAAATAAAACTTTTATCTCAGATTAAACAAATATAAATTTTTTAGAATTTATAAAATAGTTTTGGTATTTTAAAAAGAATTTAAAAGATTAAAAGGTTTTAATATATATATATATTTATAATTGTTGTTACAAAAAGAAAAGAAAAGAATCAAAAACAATGGTCAGAGCCGGGACTCGAACCCGGGTAACCTCTGTGGGGAACAAGGGTCACAACCACTTGGCCTAGGCCGGTGGTTGTGATGTGTTCTGTTTAGAATTTTATAAATACAATACGCGCAAACATGTTTATCCCCAATTAAAATCACGACGAACCCTAGAATCTTAATTGAATGATTCAGACAACCATAGCCCGATTAATGTTAGGGCTTATGTTATGTGGTTGCCGACAAGTAAAACCCACAGAAAAACAAGAACTCACAGTGATGGAATGATGTTAGAAGCCGGGTCAAGGCAAAAGTCAAACAACGAGCAAATTAATAATATTCAGAGTGAATTAGAGAGATTGGGAGGTTGAGAGAGAGTTGTGAGCGATTTGTTAAGCTACGGAATGCATCTATTTATACTGTGGATTAGGGTTAGGGTTAATTGGAAGGTTTGACCTTCGGTTGAATACATACGCGTTAAATTGATTAAATTGGTCAACGATTGATGTGTTATTGACGTGTAATCGTGTTGGATTGGGCCGGTCATTACACGAATTTACCAAAAATAGCTCAATCACACGTTAATTCGATGGATTGATCACCAAGATATCCCACAGTTGACTTTCCTTGTCAACTGTGGGGGTTTTTAAAGCGTATATAAATATAAGGTGCGACCGGGTTATATCAAATAAAATGGCCCAGCCCAGATGGTTGTGTGTGTGTGTTGCTATAGCTTTGGCGCGGGTTCGAACCCCGGCCAGAGCAGTTTTGTTATTTTTTTTACATTTTAACATTCCACACACATCTATAATAATATATATAATATTAGGGTTCCACAAATGCGACAAAAATAAATAAATGCGAATATAAAAATGAAAACTTGACGTTTTTATTAATGTCGATGGTGTAACGTACAAGTATTAAATGCGTAATGTTACAGTCTCCCCTACTTTTAGGAACTTCGTCCCGAAGTTGGAGTTGGAGAGTCTGGTGGGAAAAGATGCGGATACTTCGACTTCATCTGGTCTTTACGTTCCCAAGTGAACTCTGGGCCTCGTTTAGATTCCCAACGAACCTTAACGATCGGAATACGACTGCGCTTGAGTTTCTTGACTCCAGTGTCAACAATCTCGACGGGTTTCTCGATAATGTGCATGCTTTCATCGATTTGCACATCCTCAAGAGGAACATGAAGGTTCTCATCTGCTAAGCATTTCTTGAGATTCGAAACATGGAAGGTCGGATGAACATTGCTTAGCTCAGGTGGAAGATCAAGCTTGTAAGCCACTTTTCCAACTCTGTCAAGAATTTTGAAGGGGCCTACGTAACGAGGAGCTAGTTTTCCCTTTCTACCGAAACGAATAACTCCTTTCCAAGGGGATACCTTAAGTAGCACAAGGTCCCCAACTTGAAATTCCAGGGGTTTACGACGTTTATCAGCATAACTCTTTTGGCGACTTCTAGCCTTGAGAAGATTATCCTGAATAAGCTGGATTTTGTCTGTGGTTTCCTGGATTAGTTCGGGTCCAGTAATACGAGCTTCACCAACCTCAGTCCAACAGACAGGAGAACGACATTTCCGACCATAGAGTGCCTCAAAAGGAGCCATGTTAATGCTGGCGTGATAACTGTTGTTGTATGAAAACTCAACTAAAGGAAGATGGGAATCCCATGCGCCACCAAAATCGATGACACATGCCCTGAGCATGTCCTCAAGTGTCTGGATGGTTCGTTCAGTCTGACCATCCGTTTGAGGGTGATCGGCAGTGCTCAGGTTCAACTTGGTACCCAAAGCATCTTGCAGAGATCCCCAAAAGTGAGAGGTGAAACGACCATCGCGATCAGAAATAATGTCCAAAGGTATACCGTGACGACATACGATTTCACTTACGTACATCTTTGCCAACCTTTCCACAGAATACTTCTCACGAATAGGTAGAAAGTGAGCTGACTTGGTCAAACGATCAACGATTACCCAAATACTGTCAAAACCTTTGGGTGTGCGAGGGAGTTTGGTGATGAAATCCATAGCTATGCTCTCCCATTTCCAGACAGGAATCTCTGGTTGTTCAAGCATACCAGATGGTCGTTGATGTTCAGCCTTAACCTTGGAACAAGTGAGGCATTTTGCAACGAAAAGAGCAATGTCTTTCTTCATACCAGGCCACCAATAAGAATAACGAAGATCTTGATACATCTTGTCAGCTCCAGGATGAATAGAATAACAAGACTTATGAGCCTCGTTCATGAGAAAAGTACGAAGATCATCACGGTCGGGAATCCACAGTCGGTTAAGGAAATAAAGGAGACCATCGGGTTTGGTTTCAAGTTGAGTCTCAGCACCACAAGACATTTCATCGTACATGTTACCTTCGGTGACTGAGGTGTGTTGAGCCTGGAGAATGCGATCTTGAAGATCAGTACGAACTCTCGCACATTGGAGTTTGACACGCTCTTTATGACTAAGTGCGTCAGCCACAACATTCGCCTTGCCAGGATGGTAGCGAATTTCGCAATCATAGTCGTTAAGTAATTCAACCCAACGTCGTTGCCTCATGTTAAGATTCTTTTGATCGAAGACATGTTGGAGACTTTTGTGGTCCGTGAACACCACACATTTGGTCCCATAAAGATAATGTCTCCAAATCTTGAGTGCAAAGACAACAGCGCCCAATTCAAGATCATGGGTGGTATAATTTTTCTCGTGAGTCTTGAGTTGTCGAGACGCATAAGCAATAACCTTTCCTCGTTGCATGAGAACACAACCAAGACCTTGGTTCGATGCATCACAGTAGACCACGAAATCATCATTACCATCAGGTAGAGATAAGACAGGAGCTTCACAGAGTTTCAGCTTAAGAGTTTCAAATGCTTCCTCTTGCTTAGGTCCCCACTCATAGGGTTTACCCTTATGAGTTAAGGTAGTGAGAGGAACAGCGATCTTGGAGAAATTGGCGATGAATCGACGATAATAACCAGCCAACCCAAGAAAAGAACGGACTTCCGTTGGAGTGGTAGGAACACTCCAATTTTTCACAGCTTCGATCTTTGCAGGATCAACATGAATTCCGTTCATATCAATGACATGTCCCAAAAATTGAACTTCCTTAAGCCAAAATTCACATTTTGAGAACTTGGCGTACAGTTGTTCTTTCTTTAGGAGACTCAAGATAGAGTGAAGATGTTGCTCGTGATCGGATTTTGATTTAGAGTAAATCAAAATATCATCGATGAAAACGATCACGAATTTGTCGAGATAGGGTCTACAAACCCGATTCATCAAATCCATAAATACTGCGGGAGCATTGGTCAACCCGAAAGGCATAACCATGAATTCATAGTGACCGTAGCGAGTGCGAAAGGCCGTCTTGGGAATATCTTCATCGTGGACTCTAAGCTGATGATAACCAGAACGGAGATCAATCTTCGAGAAGTGGGTTGCTCCTTGAAGTTGATCGATATAACATCGCAAAATTTTCCCCAAAATTTTAATACATAAAAAGCCCTTATATATATATATATATATATATATATATATATTTTTTACACCTTTATCATTAATATTATACAAATGTGCCTAAGTCTTTATTTATCCTAACTCACAACTTATATACATACATAAATGTATATAAATAATAATAATAATAATAATAATAATAATAATAATAATATGATTCTAAATTCTTTTTTTTCACATACAAGATTTTTTTTTTAAATAAAGCCTTCAGTCAAATAGTCAAAGTCCTAGTCAAAGTCTTAGTCAAATAGTCAATTCATCATAAAACCTTACTTTATGGTGTTGACCAATTTTAATGGCTAATTGACTCCAAAACTAGTATAAAAACCCACCTATGACCCATTATACTTTGCACCTCTAAATCGATTGTTTCAATCCGATTAAACTTTCCCTCATACCTTTCTTATATAGTCTATTACTTCTACAATTGAAGCTTTGATTATAAGCTCTTGTAATTGGCGAATTGGAAGCTTGATATTCTTTCTTTTTCGTTTTTTTCAATTTGGACTAGCTACGTTGTTGAGTCTTTGGGATTCACCTCGCATACATTCACAACACATTATTCTATTTTTTTTACGAGACATAACATTTTGCTAAGGTGAGTTTTACATAGCCCCTTTTCTATTTATCACCATTTTTGGGGTGAAACATGTTACAACATTATTTATGCAATTCAATCATCAATGTGTCTATGTGTATTTCTATGTTGCATTATGTCTTGAACATGACTAGGGTAAGCACAATTCTAGCATAAACATTCATCAGCCAAACGGTATACATTGATAGATCTATTTGACTGACAATCCCACCCGGATACGTGCCTCCTACAAAGGTAGCGTGGGTGTTTGTTACTGCAATATAAACGAGTGAACCATGAGCGTATGGGATGTACCACAATACAACAGTCACAATGGTTGATTATGCACTCGATTTACTTCTAGTATGTTTTCACATATGGACTAGATTGCCATGACACATGAATTGCACAACAATTTTATTCGATTATCAAAACCTATGTAATTCTCACCAACTTTTGTTGACCCAAAAATATTTTCAACTTTAACATGTTTCAGGTTCTACTTGCTTGAAGATTTGCTTGAAGATATGTGCATAGTTTTATTCAATTTGATGTACGAATTCTTGTAGAACAATTGTATGTAATTTATTTAAATCATTTAATGAAATTTATTATTCACCATGAGCTACTGAACAATCATCACTACGTGACATCCCGATGTTTCCGCCATCGGTTGGGATGTTACAGATTGGTATCAGAGCCATGGTTATAGGGAATTAGGTTATTAGAAAAATAATCTAGTCTATAACCATAGGATTTAACCAGTACTTGCTTCTTTTACTTGCTATTCTCTATCTCCCTCCTACTTCTTATCCCTACTTTCATCCTTACAAGAAGGTTGCTCTCCACCATTGGATCTACTCTTAGACTAATAGGACAAAATCCTCAGGTTTAACCTGAACCACCTTGAGATCTCGTCGAAGTTCTAGATTTTAATAACGAACACGTGCAATCTGGAAGGGTGAACGCCTGTATTCTGAGTCTTCTGTCTAGGCTGGCATTGCGCATATATCCCAATCAGACGAGGGACCCGGATGCCTACCTGGGAATTCTCGGGATGAGTGTTCACTTATAGGCTAAAGCATGTCTTCACTATGTTGTTGGAATCTGGAATCTTTGATACGTCAACGTTTTCGTTTATTCGTTTTAATTAATGAATAAATGATTACATTCCTTATATCACCTCATTCATTTCATGCCACATTGAACCTTCATTGTGTCCCTTACAGATCATGTCTCCACGTCGCAGCACTCGCAATAACAGTGGTGAAAACCAAGAGGAAAGTAAGAACAACCACAACACCAACCACAACAACAACAAAAACAACAAAGGTGTTGATGCCCAACTGGCTGCGATTATTTCCTAACAAATGGCGCAACAAATCACAACTCTGGTTTCTAACTTGTTGGCTCAAGTCATCCCAATGAATGGGAACGGCAATGGAAATGGAAATGGCGATGGAAATCACATAAAGAACGGGACCTTAGTTCGGAAAGGCGAGAAAACAAGTATTGTGGCCGCGGTAACTACCGAGAACCAGAAGCGCAAGACCAGGGATCCTAATGTAAACCTCACTACACAAGCTTCTAAAAAGAAACCCTATACAAGAAACTTTCCATTGTGTAACACATGCAATCGACATCACCCCACTGTTTTAGTGTGTCGCCTGTGCACCAATTGTGGTAGGTATGGCCATCTGGTCAACACATGTCGTGAGTCCCCAAACCCTAACACCAACCAACTAACCAACCCTGCTCAGGTTGCTAATCTTAATCGTCCTGGTAAATACAACTATGGTCAATGCTATGAATGTGGAAACCCAAATCATTTCCGTAACCGATGCCCTAAACTAAATCGAGATCAAGACCCTCCAGCTACTTAACAGCAAACCCCACCATTTGAATGATGTCTACTTTTTAATTCTATGTATTGACACTTTTTGATTCACGTAATAAATTCAAGTATTATCATAACATCTGAGTGCATGCTTGTTTGAATGTGAACTAATTGCTATATCTATAATCATACTTGCTTACTTGTACAACAATTAGTTGACTACCAAACAACCTACTCAACGATTGGTAGAGGTCATCATGTCTTTCCAATAGTCGGGAGAGGCCCTACAACCTGCTCAACGACTGGTGGAGACTGTCGAACCTGCTCAACAATCGGTAGAGTCATAAAAGGACGCAAAACCCTAATGTAAGGTAAATTGATAATTACGGTCCGGAACGTAATCATGAATTTACAGGTACGTTAAGGTAGTGAGAAATTTTATCAAGGTTTTCGGTAGTCGACCAATTGTATACCTGGTGTTTTTCTTTTAACTTCGGGACGAAGTTCCTAAAAGTAGGGGAGACTATAACATCGCAAAATTTTCCCCAAAATTTTAATACATAAAAAGCCCTTATATATATATATATATATATATATATTACACCTTTATCATTAATATTATACAAATGTGCCTAAGTCTTTATTTATCCTAACTCACAACTTATATACATACATAAATGTATATAAATAATAATAATAATAATAATAATAATAATAATAATATGATTCTAAATTCTTTTTTTTCACATACAAGATTTTTTTTTTAAATAAAGCCTTCAGTCAAATAGTCAAAGTCCTAGTCAAAGTCTTAGTCAAATAGTCAATTCATCATAAAACCTTACTTTATGGTGTTGACCAATTTTAATGGCTAATTGACTCCAAAACTAGTATAAAAACCCACCTATGACCCATTATACTTTGCACCTCTAAATCGATTGTTTCAATCCGATTAAACTTTCCCTCATACCTTTCTTATATAGTCTATTACTTCTACAATTGAAGCTTTGATTATAAGCTCTTGTAATTGGCGAATTGGAAGCTTGATATTCTTTCTTTTTCGTTTTTTTCAATTTGGACTAGCTACGTTGTTGAGTCTTTGGGATTCACCTCGCATACATTCACAACACATTATTCTATTTTTTTTACGAGACATAACATTTTGCTAAGGTGAGTTTTACATAGCCCCTTTTCTATTTATCACCATTTTTGGGGTGAAACATGTTACAACATTATTTATGCAATTCAATCATCAATGTGTCTATGTGTATTTCTATGTTGCATTATGTCTTGAACATGACTAGGGTAAGCACAATTCTAGCATAAACATTCATCAGCCAAACGGTATACATTGATAGATCTATTTGACTGACAATCCCACCCGGATACGTGCCTCCTACAAAGGTAGCGTGGGTGTTTGTTACTGCAATATAAACGAGTGAACCATGAGCGTATGGGATGTACCACAATACAACAGTCACAATGGTTGATTATGCACTCGATTTACTTCTAGTATGTTTTCACATATGGACTAGATTGCCATGACACATGAATTGCACAACAATTTTATTCGATTATCAAAACCTATGTAATTCTCACCAACTTTTGTTGACCCAAAAATATTTTCAACTTTAACATGTTTCAGGTTCTACTTGCTTGAAGATTTGCTTGAAGATATGTGCATAGTTTTATTCAATTTGATGTACGAATTCTTGTAGAACAATTGTATGTAATTTATTTAAATCATTTAATGAAATTTATTATTCACCATGAGCTACTGAACAATCATCACTACGTGACATCCCGATGTTTCCGCCATCGGTTGGGATGTTACAATCGAAGAGATCGTCAATCCTAGGAAGTGGATAACGATTCTTGATGGTGAGTTTGTTGAGTTCACGGTAGTCAATACACATCCGAAGAGAACCATCCTTCTTTTTAACGAATAAGACAGGGGCTCCCCATGGAGAAGAACTAGGGCGAATGAACCCTTTATCAGAAAGTTCCTGTAATTGACTAGCAAGTTCTTGCATCTCAGAGGGTGCAAGGCGATAAGGAGCTTTAGCAATAGGATTAGCACCAGGAACAAGGTCAATACGAAACTCCACTTGTCGTGCAGGAGGCAAACCAGGTAAATCCTCTGGAAAGACTTCAGGATAGTCTCGAATAATAGGAATGTCTTGGATACTTTTGCCTTTGTCCTTCTTCTCTATCACGTTAGCTAAGAAGGCTGTATACCCCTTTCGTAAGTACTTTTGGGCAGTAGTACAAGACATAAGCTTAAGCTCACCACAGGGTTTCTCACCATAGATCTTCAAAATCTCACCAGATTCGAGAGGAATGCGTATGACTTTCTCGAAGCACAGAATTTCGGCACGATGAGTTGACAACCAGTCCATGCCTACTATAACATCAAAACTACCAAGATGCATGGGGATGAGATCGATAGGGAAGGTATGATCATCGAGATTCAACAAGCAGTTACGAATAATAGAACCGATTGAAATAGACTTCCCGTTAGCTACCTCTACCACGAAAGGGTCTTCTAGATTAGTGTGGGGTAAGTTAAGTAAAGGTTCAAACTTTAGTGACACGAATGACTTATCAGCTCCTGAATCAAATAATATGGATGCATAGTGGTTATTAATGAGAAACGTACCATTCACCACTTCGTTGTTGTCACGAGCCTGGTTAGCGTTGAGATTGTAGGCGCGACCTCGAGCACCTTGGTTCTGGTTGCGGTTCTGGTTTTGGTTTTGGTTCTGATTTTGGTTTTGGTTACGGTTACGATTAGGGCAGTTGTTGATGTAGTGATTAGGGTTACCACACTCGTAGCATTGACCACGAGTAGGCCGGTTGTTTTGTTGGTTGGGAGCTGGGTTGTTGTTGTCTTGGGCAGCAGGAGATCGACAGACGTTCACCAGGTGACCATATCTTTGACACTTAGTACAAAATCGACATGGCACCTGTGTGGGATGGTGGTACTTGCAAGTGTTGCACAAAGGGTGAGGTCCGGTGTATGGTTTCTTGGCTGGGTTTTGGGCAGCAGGTGGAGTAGCAGCAACCATATAGTTTCTAGCCTTGCGCTTTTTGTTGCTTGAGGTCTCAGGCTTGACTTCAATTGCAGGCTGTGGAGTGTCTTTGGCAACAGTCTTCTTAGTGCCCTTGCGAACGAGAGTACCGTTCTTCACGTGATTATCAGTAAGAGTGGCCGCTAGACGTTTGGCCTCTTCCAGAGTTGCAGGATTTCTACCCCAAACAGTGTCCTGGATTTGCATGGGCAGACCACCGATGTACTTCTCGATGGCTACCGGCAGAGGAGTAACCTTGTGTGGCAACAATAAGCTAAGCTCATGAAAGCGGGTGTTGTAGGCAAGATTTTCCCCACTATCTTGAGCTAAGGTGTGGAACTCATCCTCCAGCTTTTTAACTTCATTGCGAGGACAGAACTCCTCTTTCATGATATCTTTGACTTGGTCCCATGTCATAGCAAGAGCAACCTCGGCCCCACGAGTACGCTTTTCTTCATTCCACCATGTGAGTGCTCGTTTATGGAGAACACTCATGGCGTAACGAACCTTGAAATTGTTGGGGCACTCACTGTTGATGAAGGTATTTTCAATACCCTCAAACCATTGGAGAAGTCCAGTAGCTCCTTCTTCACCGCTGAACTTTGGAGGGTTGCAAGAGTTGAAATGTTTAAGGGTGCAAGCTTGGGGTCCATTACCATTGCCATTGCCATTCCCGTTCCCATTGTGACCATTCCCGTTGCCGTTCAATTGGATGACCTGAGCAAGTAAATTGGGAACCAGAGTGGCGATTTGCTGCGCCATTTGTTGAGAAATGATCGCAGCCAGTTGAGCATCGACCCCGTTGTTGTTGTGGTTAGGAGCTTGGTCATGGTTGTGGTTATGGTTATCACCACCTTCTTCGTGGTTCTCACCATTGTTGTTGCGAGTGCTGCGACGAGGAGGCATGATCTGTAATAGACACAATGAAATGAATGAGAGTTTATATAAGGAATGTAATCATTTATTCATTAATTAAAACGAATAAACGAAAACGTTGACTTATCAAAGATTCTAAATTCTAATAACATATGAAGACATGCTTTAGCCTATAAGTGAACACTCATCCCGAGAATTCCCAGGTAGGCATCCGGGTCCCTCGTCTGATTGGGATATATGCGCAATGCCAGCCTAGACAGAAGACTCAGAATACAGGCGTTCACCTTTCCAGATTGCACGTGTTCGTTATTAAAATCTAGAACTTCGACGAGATCTCAAGGGGGTTCAGGTTAAACCTGAGGATTTTGTCCTATAAATCTAATGGTGGATCAGGATTACAGCAGACAATTAAGAGTAGTCACATGTAGGTTTAGGGTTATAAGGCATAGGATAAGGATAGGATTAGGGAAGCAATTAGGGTTACAAGTAGGAGAAGCAAGTACTGTTTTAGTCCCTAAGGTTATAGTCTAGATTATTTCTAATAACCTAATTCCCTATAACCAAGGCTCTGATACCAATCTGTAACACCCCAACCGATGGCGGAAACATCGGGGTGCCACGTATTGATGATTGTTTTCAGTAGCACATGGTATAACATAAATTTTAAATAATTTATTCAAACATAATATCCAAAATGTGAAATGATGTCTAAGAATTCAAATACATAAAATCAAATAACAACTTCAATGACTTCAAATAAACTTCAAGTAAAATCCTCATGCTAACTCAAGCCTCAGCTTCATTGTTACCTGAAACATGTTAATTTTGAAAGTATTTTGGGTCAACATAAGTTGGTGAGAATTACATAGGTTTTTGATGATAAAATGAATAAAATGTTGTGCAATTCATGTGTCATGTTAATCTAGCCCATATGTGAGAACATATTAGAAATAAATCGAGTGCATAATCAACCCTGTTGACTGTTATAAAATAATACATACCATACACTTATGGTCCCAATGAATATGTTATGCGATAACAAACACCCACGTAACCTTTGTAGGAGGCACGTATCCGGGTGGGATTGTCAGTCCAATAGATCTATCAATGTATACCGTCGGCTGATCAATGTTAATGATTATGCTAGAATGGTGCTTACTCTAATCATGCTCAAGACATAATGCAACATAGAAAACACATAGACACATTTATGATTGAATTGCAATGATAATGTTATAACATGTTTCACCCCAAAAATGGTGATAAATAAAAGGGGCTATGTAAAACTCACCTTAGCAAATGTTAAACTTGTTGAAAATATGAAATAATTGTGTTGCCCAAAGTGATTCCAAATATCACCCTATAATAAGGTAATATATAATAAGTCTAAGTCTAATTAACTTACAAGTGTATCCTAGGGTTTCGATTTGGGGATAATCAGTTGTTGAAAATTAAAATGTTTAATTAATAAAGGAAAATTGGATAATTAATGAAAGATAGTCTTTTTATAAAATTTGAATTTTGAATGTGCACATTAAAGTGTTTGAAGCAATAAAATAATTTTTATAAAATTATTTCATTTAAAATAGATTTTTAAATCTATTTATTTATAAATAGCCAATATTTAACTTTAATATCCAAAAATACTAAAATTAAAGAATTTCTATTTTAAAAATCATATTTCTGTTCTAAATAATTAAAAATAATTTGTATAAAATTTTGGTGCAAAAATGATGAAAATTGGATTTATTATGAATTAATTATGATTAAATCTAACAAAAATTGTTTAAAAATATAAAATAAATGATTTTACTGAATTAAAAATTATTTCAGTAAAGTTTATCTTTATAAAAAGTCAGGATAATTTTTGGAGAATTTAATAAAATTGTTTTGATATATAAATGGATTTTTATAAATATAATAGTATAAAAATGATTTAATTAATATAAATATTAAATAAATGAATTTCTGAAAAATAAAAATTACAAATAAAACTTTTATCTCAGATTAAACAAATATAAATTTTTTAGAATTTATAAAATAGTTTTGGTATTTTAAAAAGAATTTAAAAGATTAAAAGGTTTTAATATATATATATATTTATAATTGTTGTTACAAAAAGAAAAGAAAAGAATCAAAAACAATGGTCAGAGCCGGGACTCGAACCCGGGTAACCTCTGTGGGGAACAAGGGTCACAACCACTTGGCCTAGGCCGGTGGTTGTGATGTGTTCTGTTTAGAATTTTATAAATACAATACGCGCAAACATGTTTATCCCCAATTAAAATCACGACGAACCCTAGAATCTTAATTGAATGATTCAGACAACCATAGCCCGATTAATGTTAGGGCTTATGTTATGTGGTTGCCGACAAGTAAAACCCACAGAAAAACAAGAACTCACAGTGATGGAATGATGTTAGAAGCCGGGTCAAGGCAAAAGTCAAACAACGAGCAAATTAATAATATTCAGAGTGAATTAGAGAGATTGGGAGGTTGAGAGAGAGTTGTGAGCGATTTGTTAAGCTACGGAATGCATCTATTTATACTGTGGATTAGGGTTAGGGTTAATTGGAAGGTTTGACCTTCGGTTGAATACATACGCGTTAAATTGATTAAATTGGTCAACGATTGATGTGTTATTGACGTGTAATCGTGTTGGATTGGGCCGGTCATTACACGAATTTACCAAAAATAGCTCAATCACACGTTAATTCGATGGATTGATCACCAAGATATCCCACAGTTGACTTTCCTTGTCAACTGTGGGGGTTTTTAAAGCGTATATAAATATAAGGTGCGACCGGGTTATATCAAATAAAATGGCCCAGCCCAGATGGTTGTGTGTGTGTGTTGCTATAGCTTTGGCGCGGGTTCGAACCCCGGCCAGAGCAGTTTTGTTATTTTTTTTACATTTTAACATTCCACACACATCTATAATAATATATATAATATTAGGGTTCCACAAATGCGACAAAAATAAATAAATGCGAATATAAAAATGAAAACTTGACGTTTTTATTAATGTCGATGGTGTAACGTACAAGTATTAAATGCGTAATGTTACATAACCAAAAGCTTACTTAAAATTATTTTTTACGTCGAAACGTGAATTTATACTGACACATAAACAATAATAACAACGTGAGAAAAAAATTGTTTTTCCTTTAGCTTAAATAATGAAATACGGTGGGTAAATTTGAGAAGTTAGAACTCAAGGGTGGTGAAAATGACGCTTTATAAAGTTTTTAAGAAAGTGTAGGGGTGTAAATACCAATTTCTAAAGTTAAAGGGTTGTTTGTGTATTTTATCAGAAGCGTAAGTAACTCGAATTTTTACTGTCAAATTAAAGCGTTTTATATTTGATCCGACTCATTTTCGAACAAAATTTACGTCAGAATTGTAGATTAACTGATATCATACGTAAAAATAAGAATGGAAAGGTTTTATATTTGACCAAACTCGTTTTAGAAAAGAAAAAAAAAATATGTTAAAACGTGAATTTATATCGTATATAAAGAAGTTTGTGGATATAATGTGTTACATGTCAAAAATTTGCGGGTTAAAAAGATGTTAGAAAGTAACGATGTCTTTTTTTGCCAAGTTAGAAAGTAAAGAAAAAAAATGTCGAAACGTTAATTTATATCGTTTATAGAAAAGTTTGTGGATATAATGTGTTACATGTCAAAAGTTTGTGGGTTAAAAAGATGTTAGAAAGTAAGGATGCCTTTTTTATCAAGTTAGAAAGTAAATGGGCAATTATGTCAACTTAGAAAGTTGGCTTTTATCAAAAAGTAAACTTGAAGGGTAGATAATGTCAACTTGAAAAAGTTGAGGGTCTATACATATAGATGCTAACCGACCATGCTTTTTGTTATATATATATAATATATAATTAGAGTGAATTCTTATATTTGAGAAAAACTAAAGTGAAACCTTAAATGTTTATGGTAAAAGGAATGGGATGTGGGTGAGTTTTTAAAAACTGAGATACATTTTTGAAAAATAACAAGTTTTAGTTAATTTATATGGATAAAATAAAGAATGAGATGTGAATGCTCAAAGCCTCAAGCCGCATCAAAAGTCCAGCTCAATATCCTTAGTCTAATCACCATCCTCTACTTGGCTCCATAGCACCTTCAATAACACAAATGCCATTCTCTTGAAACGTTGTCGACAACAACTCAACTCTAGCCTTACTCGAATGGCACTCTCTTTCTCTCAACCACCTTCTTAGTCCCTAGTCGATTTGTTTATAAACAAAGCACACAACTATATCGAAGACATGATGTTCGGATCTCACAAGCCACAAACAAACCCAACACCCATACCTTTGTTGCTTTACGGTCATCCTTACCTTAATATAACCTACACATCAACATAGATAAGGGAATCTCGCTGACTAAACGGGTTGGCCCTTGTTCCACCTATTTGGATCAAATTGTGTCCCGTCTACCTGAAACTATAAGAGACCATCACCGATGCATAGTCTCAAATACGCCTAAGCATTGGTGCACATCCGATAAAAAAAAAAACTGAGAACAACCCGTCTCTATCTCTTCCTTGGTACCTCTCTCATTTTCCTTTCACAAAAAACAATTATATAAATAATACAAGTCGGTGCTAATTAAGAAGTTTTCCACATTAACAAATTGTAATGAAAGTCAAGAAAATACATTTTGACTTCTAACCTGACCAGTTAAACCCACCCCATTTTCTCCTAGATTGTTTAAAGTCAAACATCATCCTAGAATCAACCTTCCTTAATCCTTAACCTAGTCACCAATTGAGAAATTATCCTTTTACCCTTGCACCTATACATTGCTATATATATCCACACTTGTTCTC
Source organism: Ambrosia trifida (assembly GCA_028751855.1). Taxonomy (NCBI): domain Eukaryota; kingdom Viridiplantae; phylum Streptophyta; class Magnoliopsida; order Asterales; family Asteraceae; genus Ambrosia; species Ambrosia trifida. Next base: position 145,174,744 of record CM054124.1, on the reverse strand, counting down.
AACAAAACAACACCAAAACAAGAATTTGATACAATCACACAACACATGGTCATAATATGAGCAACATCCCCAAATCTTTAACAAGTTCCTTTTTAGCACTCTTTCTCTTTGCAATCTCATCTTCTGATCCTTGGCCTTTTTCGTTTCTTGAATCTTGATTGCGCAATCATGGGTATTGGAGAACATTTCTTGACCTTTCGTCATCACCATCTTCTTCACAATCATCATTATCATTATAAGATGGACATACCAAAAGGATGTGTGGCAATAATGGTGGGACATGAAGATGAAGAGCCAAAAAGGTTCATCATACCGGTTATGTACATGAACCATCCATTGTTCATGGAGCTCTTAAAGGAAGCTGAAGATGAGTATGGTTTCCATCATCAAGGTCCTATTAACATCCCTTGTCATGTTCAAGACTTTTATATCGTTCAAGACATGATTGATCAAGACCACCATCACCATCACCATCATCATCACCATATTTTGTGCTTCAAAGATTGATCGCGATACGCGGTTAATCTATGATTTCTATAGTTTTTGTATCATTTCTTTAGCTTTGTAAATTGTGGGTATGATTCTTTGTTAGTTTATAGATGGGTTTGTGCGTATATTAAGATTGCTGAATTGTAACATATAATTTGCATAATAAATAAATGTATAAAAATAAACTTTTCATGTTATATTTTCATATTGTCCAGATAGATTGATTGCTTGCTTGTGAACAGTTATTTATTTATTTTTTTGTGCCATAATTGATAATGCCGTGTATGACTTGTAAAACTGAATTAATGTATTAAGACATTTAAATATTTAATGTAAGTCAATTCAATATGTTCGATCTTATCAGTTATCCCAATTTGTTTGGGTATAAACGTAAGAATATTCTAAATACATAATTCTTCGTCATAGCGAAACCATATATTAAAGAGACAATTTTATGGGTAATTTGTACAATATTATCGAAAAGTTCTATACTAAAGCCAATAATTAATTGTTTTCTTCTCTAAAGGCACTAAAGCTTATTTACTTCTTCAATCTTAGACCATGTAGTGGGGAGGTATATTTATAAAGCCTCCCTTCCTGATTGGTTTATATGGCTGCTGAGTCAGTATGGAGAGAGAAACTGAAAAAGGGGTGTAGTGGTATGGGCTTTATTTATAAAGCCCCTGTTTTTGATTGGTTGTTTATTTTATTATTTTTTTAATCTTTTAACTTAAAATAATTAAAATAAAAGACAAATAAATATAAAAAAATTATAAATAATATTAAAAAAAATTACAACTAATATTAAAAAAAATTACAACTAATATTAAAAAAAATTACAAGTAATATTAAAAAAAAAGTTACAACTAATATTAATTTTCATCTTCGGATTCTTCATATTCTTCGTCTTCGTCTTCGTCTTCTTCTTCGTCACCTTCTTCTTCATCTTCATCTTCTTCTTCATCTTCGTTTCCTCCTGTGTTTGGAATATACCGAACCGACCACGCTTGTTGGACCAAATCCGCCGTTAACGCGTCATGTACTTCATGGTCACGAAGTTCATGTGCGTTGAGCATTCTTTCTTGCATATTAGCTTGCGGTAGATCCTGAACGGCTTCCGGTACATAATTTTGGCATATCGCTTTACCTTCATCTTCTAATATCATATTATGCATGATTAAACATGCATACATAGCATCTCACAGCTTGTCTGTGGTCCATGCACGAGCAGGGTTTCTTATGTAATGCCAACGCTGTTGACGACTCCTAAAACATCTCTCTGTGTCCTTTCGCGCCGCCTCTTGAACCTTTTTAAAGTGTGCCCTTTTTTCATCGTACGGGTTACTAAACGTCTTAACGATAATGCTATACCTCGGATATATTCCGTCAGCCAAATAGTATCCGTGTGGGTAGTAATTTCCATTATCATAAAAGCACGCCTTTGCTACCCTGCCAGAAATGAAATCCTCAATAATAGGCGACTGCTCAAAAACGTTTAAGTCGTTGCATGACCCCGCAACACCAAAATAGGCTGACCAAACCCAAAGATCAACTGAAGCCACCGCTTGAAGAATAATCGATGGTCCTTTTTGGTCACCACGTGTGTGTTGACCTCGCCAAACGGTTGGGCAATTATACCACCGCCAGTGACGACAATCAACGCTACCCAGCATTCCTGGTAACCCATGTTCATTCGTATGCACCTCGTAAATTTTTTGTAAGTCGTACCAAGTGGGCCTTCTAAGATACCGGGCTCCGTACAACTTTATTATTCCTAAAAAAAATAAATACAAACATATATAAAAAAAATTGATCTAACTATATACAAAAATAAATACAAACATATATAAAAAAAATTGATCTAACTATATACAAAAATAAATACAAACATATATAAAAAAATTGATCTAACTTTAAAAAAAGTGATGTACCTTGGCAAAAATACTCCAAAGAATCGCGTGTTGTTTTCTCGGCCATTTTTAAATACTCGTCGTTGATATCCGTCGTGTTGCCGTATGCGAGTATACGCAGTGCCGAGGTACACTTTTGAATAGACGTGAATCCCATCAACCCCCTAGCATCCGCTTTTTGTTTAAAGTAAGAAAACGCGTTTTCCAGATCTCCGGATATACGTAGAAATAAACGTTTGCTCATCCGGAAACGACGCCTAAACATCTTTGGGTCGGGGTAAGTCAGGTTTTCATCAAAGTAATCCTTCATCAATCGAGCATTTGCCGATACACGATCTCGTTCGTAATACTGCCTAGTTTGTTTTTGGACGTGTAGGCGTACTAGTTTCTTCAATATACCTCGCCGAAAGCGCAAGCGCACTCGTAATCGCATCTTGCTCCAACTCTTCGTCTGTCGAATCACCCTCGTCGCCTAGAAACTCTCTGTAATATTCTCTCGCAATGGATGATGACGCGGGGGAACCCATTTTTTTATATTTTTTTTTGAAAGTGATTTTTGTGTTTGAATAATATGTTTTTTTGTGTGTTTATATAATTTATATATATATGTGTTGTGGGTATATATAAACAAAAAAATAGCCGTTCAAAATAAACGGTCACATGACCGTTTGAAGATTGCCCCTCCACCATGTGTCCCATTTTAATTGGTTGAAACAATATTGAACTAGCGTTATTTATATAACGCCACCGGCTCTTTTTGGTATATAGCGCCCCCTCGTAGCGGTGTGGGGGGCACTATTTTTCAATTTTTTTGACAAATAACGCTCGAGTACGGGGGGTCTTAGGGGATGGAGCACTCTAATCATCATCTATCTATACATCTAATATTTAAAAGCAATGTGGGACACTTGGCATTCCCACATTGTAAGTTCAATTATCTCTCTTCATCTCACTATGCCACATGTCACCTTGTGGGTTTTTATAAAAAATTCGTTTTTTTTAAATCAAAAATCAATTAAAATATATAAACTCAAAAACAGACCTCACTTTTGTTTCTAAACAACACAATCGCCGTCACACATATTCCCAAACTCAAACCCTAGAGCGGCGATCTTCAGGCGATTCGAGCATCAAGCATCCGTTTAATCTCTTCTCCAAGGTTTCATCTCTACCAGTCTATATTAATCATCCTTTCTTCATTTGTTTTTATTTATTTTTTGTTTTTTTCCTGTTTTTCGATGATTTTTGTGTCGATTAATGTCTGTTAGATATGTTTTTGTTGATTTAACTTATTTATCTTCATTGTTTTTTTACGTTGATTCTATTATTCTTGAGTTTTATTTATTTGTTTCGATTTGTTAAAATGTTATAGGGTTTATGTTGTAGTTTCCGATTTATGTTTTTAGGGTTCAATAGATGTTTTTAGGTTTGATTTATTAAGACTGATTAGTGGGTTAATTATTAGATTTCGAATTAGGGTTACTGTTTAAAGTTTCGATCTATGGTTAAATTGATGTTTTAAGAAAGCTACGAATGGATTGTTATGCTTTTAGGTTTCAATTTGTTAGATTAGTAATGCTCTTGATGTATTGCTTGCTAGTGAACACTTATGTGTTTAGCAAGTTCAATCAGATTTGCACAGCGGAATGATAAGTAAAGTTACACTATCAACAGGAGTTATTACTCCCCCTGGATGTTTGAAAGCTAAAGACAAGTATTTAATGAGAATCTAAGTATAGAATGAGAATGAATACTTAAACAGATTCTCAGTAAATGAAATAGAAAGAACAATAAGAATAATAATAAGCTTTGAAGGATTTCTGTATTAATCAAAATCAATGTCTAAAACAGAGGGGATGAACCCATCTATTTATAGACTTTACATATATATGAACCTTGCTAAAAGTAAGTCAGTAACAAGTTGCAACAAGTTGCTTTCTTGGAACTTGTACAAAAGGATAAAGTAATACTAAACTAATAAACTACTGAAACATAAGTCGGTTAGAAAGATTCTTGAACAAGTGCTGATGAATGACAAACTACTGATGAGTAGTTTGTCTTCAGTAGTTCTTCAGTGAACTGTCTGGTTAGACTTCAGAACTTCTGATACTTCTTCTTCAGTACTTGTTGAATCCTTCTTCAGTACTTTATTCTTCTTTCTTCAGTAGTTCTATACTTAGGATATTTTGCAGAAGTGAATTAGACTAAGGTTTACAAAAGTGGTTTCACCAATCCTTTTTGTCCTAACAATCTCGCCCTGGATTGATGAAGCCAAAAGCTTTTCTAATTCTTTATTGTCTTCTTCTGTCATTAACAATCTTCCATATCTCCTTGAACATGGAATTCTTCAATTGATTAAGCTGCTCATCAGTGAGAGATCCTCTTTGAGGTTCCAGATGTTGAATTGTAAGCAAGTCCTGAGTTGATAATTTCTTTAGTTCATTCATGGACTTGTAGGCCTTGCTTGTAAGATCTCTCCTTGTCACTAATACTGAGTTGTCATCAGTAAAGGACCATCTGATGATCAACACTTTAGACTTGTCAAAGTCTGAAGTATAGGGAACCATGCTGGATCCCTGGGATGTTCCTGAGTGTTGGATATTCTCTATGTCAGTGACTCTCAGGTGGGATTCACTTCTATCTTCCTGTTGCATCACATCGGGTAGTTTGAAAGTGGGTAAATGATGTTCAGTAACTACCTTAGTGTGCATTTTGTCTGTGATAGTCTTCTGGATTTGGTAAGCAAATGTTGAAGGATCCCTAAATTGAGTTATCAGAGGCTTCTCTTCAATATCAAAGTCTCCTTGAACAACTGTGTTGCCTTCCTGCAACACCATCTTGAAGTCAGTCTTTGTATTGTCCTCTGGTTTCTTCTTGGTAGCTGGTCTTTTAACACCAGAAGTTCTAACTACTAAAGTTGATACTTCAGAAGTTTTGAACTTCTCTGGATTAGCAGCCTTGGCAGCCTTGTACTTTTTGTATGTGTCTAGTAGTCTTTCTTCTTTCTATCTTGACACAGAGGCTTTTGAACCATAGTGATTTGCTACCAGTTCTTTAATCATTTCAGCTCTCTTGGCTTTTCCATATTTATTTATTGCAAGTTTGTCAGCAACAAGTGGAGCTCTTTTAGTCAGCTCATCCATTGAGAGCCCTTTGAGTGAATATGCTTTTGTTTTGCTGTTCTTTGTTATAAAAGACATCAGTTGTTGTCTTTTGTCTTCTTCAGCAACTCTCTCTGTTTCAGCTTGCCTATTCAACTCTGCTTCATAAGCTTGTAACTTTTCATTGAGGCTTAATTCTTCCCTTGCTTCCAAAGCATTCCAGATCTCATCTTCCTTAGCCTTTCTTTGGGCTGCAATTAAACTCTTCTCAAGTAGTTCTTTGGACATTGATAGTGGAGAAGGGTTCAGCACAGTCATTGTTGTAGTTGTAGTTGTTGTAGGCCTTGGAATAGGAGTTGGTTGTTGTTGTTCAGTTGGTTTGGAAGGCTCTTCAGTTGGTTGTATGTTGGAAGTGTTAACTTCTGATGTGTTGACAGGAGTGTCAACAACTGAAGGATTGTCTTCAGTATTTTCCGAATCATCAGAAGTTTCATCAGAAGTTTCTTCAATATGGCCTTGGGAAGTTTCAGCTTCAACGTCAGTTCCAGAGATAAGCCTTTGTTGATCTTCTCTTTGTTTTCTGGCTTTCTCTTGGAGTTCTCTTTCTTGTAGAGCCACTCTTGCCTTTATTCTGGCTTCCAGTGACTCCCTTGGTTCCTTAATCTTCTCCCCCTTTTTGGCTTCATCCACTTCTGGAAGCTTAGAAGGTTGAGAAGTTCTATGAGTGAGCTTGGCAATCTGTCTTGAGTTGTGGTCAATTTTGTTGGACAGAGCATTCATTTTGGATTTGATCACCTCAAATTGGTTTTTGGTTGACAGCTCCAAAGCAGCTAAAGTTTTGAGGTGATTGGCAATAAGGTTGTTCATCATCTGGTATAGGGGACCATCTGGGCTGCATAGTTGGTTTAGATCTATACTTGTTGACCCAGGGAATTGTGTAGGCATATTTAGTGAGGGGTGTGTTTTGGGGTGATCTTCATGTTGTACAGAAGATGCCACTTTAGGGGAATCAGGGATCAAGTGGTCTTTAACCTGATCTGGTGTGACCAGCTCTTTGAGCTTAGATACACCAGGTGCAGGACCTTCACTAGCAGCCGTCAATTCATGTTTAATGGAGTGTGAATCATCATACAAATCAATGGAATCATCTGAATCCCTGCTTACTTCCTCAATGAGGACAGTATCAGTTCCATCATGAGCTGAGCCCAACTTAGTTGTCTCATGTACCTCTTTTTCTTAGTTTAGAGGATTTCCTACCTTAGGCATTAAGCCTTCATCAGTAATTGCCACAAATGAGGTCTTAGCTATGTTACTTCTATCCTCAGATCCACCACTGGGTGGTATTTGAGTAGTAGCAGCCTCAAATGTACCTAGAGTTTCTAAGTTTGGGCTTAGAGACCCTGGTTCATCCTCATCTCTTGGGTTAGGGCTAGGGATATCCACATCCATGTCAAGTGCTGAAGGTATGTCCCCTGTTTGATGTGGTTGTTGGGGACTGACATGTTCTGATGGGATGTTTTCTTTTAGCCCAGAGAGAAGTTTGGCAATTTCAAGGGCTTCAGGTTCAGAAAGTTGTGGTGCTGGTTCAGTAGTTTGGTCTATGGGTTCAGCAGTTTCAAAAGAAGAGTCTATGGGGATTGTTTTCTTAAATTTCTTTCTTTTGAATAAAATGGTTATTGGTGCTCTTGTGGGGGTTTGAGATGGATGAGACTGAGAGGATGTTTCAGTCACATCTTTATCCAGTGCAGATTGCACATTAGCAAGTTCAGGCATCTCAACCGCCTGAACTGCCTTTCTTTTCAGGCTGGTGGGTTTTTGTTTTTTTTTTGTTTGGGTTTCTTGGCCTTTTTGGGTGAATGTAACACCCCAACCGATGGCGGAAACATCGGGGTGCCACGTATTGATGATTGTTCAGTAGCTCATGGAGAATAATAAGTTTCATTAATTGATTTAAATAAATTACATACAATTGTTCTACAAGAATTCGTACATCAAATTGAATAAACTATGCACATATCTTCAAGCAATTCTTCAAGCAAGTAGGACCTGAAACATGTTAAGTTGAAAATGTTTGGGTCAACAAAAGTTGGTGAGAATTACATAGGTTTTTGAGAAATAGTTGATAACAATAGTTTGTACAGCACTCAGGGTTGTATGATGATAGAGTATGATACCGACATGCAACAATGCGTCTTTGTACAACCAAACCTTGTGTCGACTGATGACTAACTCGCAAGTTAGTTAAATGTTATTACTGTTATCGATCATCCCTGAGTCTATGCGGGTGGGATGGGTTTGTCAGACCTATAGCGCTATAATCTAAACAGGCGGCTTGATCAATGTTAATGATTGTACTGTGTCTTTTTGTTACAGCCAAATGATAGAATGAGTAAATGATAGTGTGTAAAATGTTTAAACATGTTTCACCCCAAAATATAAAACAAAAAAAAGGGGCTATGTAAACTCACCTTGGTAAAATGTTATATCTGTTGAGAAATGTGTTGACCAAATGTATCAAGTATCACCCTAAAATGAGGTAATAAATATGTCTAAGTCTATCAAGTCTACAAATGTATAAGTTCTAGGGCTTCGAATTGGGGATAAATGCTCGTTTGATTAATATTAAAAATATTCGCCAATTGAGAGAAATTTAGTAAATAAATAACCAAAAATCTTTTTATGAAATTTAAACTTAAGATGGTTACAAGAATGTGTTTAAAGTGTAAAAATAATTTTTATAAAATTATTTCCTTTAAAATAGATTATTAAATCTATTTATTATAAATAGCCAATATTTAACTTTAATATTCAAAAATACTAAAATTAAAGAATTTCTATTTTAAAAATCATATTTCTGTTCTAAATGATTAAAAATAATTTGTATAAAATTTTGGTGCAAAAATGATGAAAATTGGATTTATTATGATTTAATTATGATTAAATCTAACAAAAATTGATTAAAAATATAAAATGAATGATTTTACTGAATTAAAAATCATTTCTGAAAAGTTTAATGTTATAAAAACTTAAAATAATTTTTGTGGAAATTAATAAGATCGTTTTGATATTTTAATGGAATTTTATAAATAAAATGGAGTAAACTTGATTTATTTATTATAAATATTAAATAAATAAATTTCAGAAAACTAAAAATTGTAAGTTAAACTTTTTCACTAGTTTAACATAATGTAATTTTTGTAGAATTTTTAAAAGGGTTTTAATAATTAAAAATGAATTTATAAGATATAAATGTAATATATATTAAATTTTGGTTTCAAAAAAAAAGAAGCTAAAAGGTGTGGAAAAAGGGCCGCCCAGCAAGAATCGAACCCGGGTGCCTTCAGTCAACAACCACGATCACAACCACTTGGCCAAGGCCTGTGGTTGTGATTATCCCTTGTTTAATTAAATTAAATACACTATACCATTCCAGTTTATCCCCAATTTATAAATATGAACCCTAGAATTTTCAATCAAGCAATTCACACATCTTTAACCCGATTAATGTTAGGGTTTTTGATGTGTGAATGCCGATGAACAAAACCCATAACAATAATTATGCTTACAAGTCTGATTTGTGCTCGATTGCTTGGTCAAAACCACTAGTCAAAGTTGCGAACCAAGAACAAGAACAGAGTGAAATTAAAGAGACTGGAGGTTAAGGAAAGATGTATGAGCGAGTGTTATTGGTCCAGGAACGATTCAATTTATAGGGTAGTGGCTATGGATTCGAATTGGCAGGTTTGACCAAGCATTGAAGTCCAAACGCGTATTATTAGAAATTGGTCAATAATTGATTGTTAATTGCGTGTAATAGAAGTTGATGATGGCCGGTAATCACGTTTCTTAGTCAAACTTTTGATTATTACACGTTAATCGTTCAGATTAATTGATCAAAGGAGAAGAAAAAAAAGAAATAAATAAAAAAAAGAAAGAAATCATATCTGCTGCTGAAATGCGAAGGAGGGAAAGGAAACAAGGAGGTTTGAAAGTGGGGTTAAATAGAATTAAGGTTGATATGAAACCAACAAATGTGTGTGGCTCAAGTGGTGGAGTGCGTGTGATGTTTGTGAAGGGTCCCGGTTCGAGACCCGGGGGAGGCATTCCTTCCCTTTTCCTCTTTTTTTTGGTAAACAGTTTAGTGGGCCGGCCAGAATTGTGGGCTGAGGGTACTGGGCTCAGGTTAGGGGGTGTTGGGTTGGGTTATTATTCTAGTTATGATTTAGGGATTTAAAATGATAGGTTTATAAATTTTTTTTTTTAAAACCAGATTTATTATTATTATTATTGTTATTATTATTATTATTATATACATACATATATATATATATATAAGTTGGTCGGAAAAACTTAGACACCTTATGAACGAACGTATTAGAATCTGAAAATTTTTGCGATGTTACAGTGAAGGTTTGGAAGATGAGGGTTCCTTGGGGACTGTTGTGTGTTCCCCTTGGTCATCTTCTGGCCAGGTGGCCGGTTTATTGTGCCTAGAGTATGCTTGTGAGGTTAAAGGTTTTAAAACAGTTATTTGACCCACAAGCACCTCTTCTCCAAGTTCCTTTATTATGCATTGCATAATAAATCTTGGATACAACAAAAACTTCTTTTTAGAATTGAGATGATGTAACACCAACTCATTGAAGAAAAGTGCTGATGCCCTGAATTTTGTTTCATTCATAATGGAAAGAAAAATTGGTTGAAAAGTAGAGGGCATCTGATCATATGATCCAGTTTTTGGACTCAAACACATAATTATATAGTGAAACAAAAGTTTGTACTTAGGTTCAAAATATTTCTTAAAAATAGTAGCATGTGAGAGAGTACCTTGGTAACCACACTCTGTCATGGTTAAATGAATTTTAGAGTTTGGAAATTGATCTGGGGCACCCACATCATCCAGACCCAGTCTAATCCCCAAAGTTTCGGGTGTGATTGTCATTCTTCTCCCTTGGATGGTTGAATTGAGGGAGATCACCTTATCATTTACTGTCATCGTCTCCGCATTTGCCCATAACTCATTAAGAGTCTCAGTGTGGATTGGAGGATCAATGGTGAGGGCAGTAAAGTATTGGGATTTAACGACTAAATCAATGATTTCGTCGTATTGGGACCAGGCTTCATGTTTTTCGAAGTAGCCTCTTTGATTGTGTCCCTGTTTTAGAGTTAGAGCCATGTGGTTTGTGTGTGTGGATCGAACAGTGTTTTTGTAGGTTCAGGGTTTGAGAGCTTTTTGAGAGAGAAGGAGGGAATTTTTGCTTTTTGAATGGATAAGTGTTGGAAAAGGTGTTTATCAGAAGTTTATAATCGCCTTAGGTCAAACTACTGATATGGGAAAAGTCTGATTTACCCTTATTGACCAAACTGCTGATGAAGAACAATTGTCATCAGTAGTTCCCATTTTCTCTTCAGTAGTTTGTTAACAACTGATGAGAACACTTTATTCATAACTTCTGAAGTTTATTTTATCAGAAGTTAATCATTTTTCAGAAAATATTCCCATACTGATGGTTTGTTCATCAGTAGTTTCTCTCTTTTTGTTTTTCAGAAGTTTTTAGATTAAAAACAGATATAAGTGAAAAATAAAATATGTGCAGGAAAAGTAAAAGAACACTTACAAATTTAGCATTCCAAGCATGGATACTAACTTCTGAAATGTTGATGTGTCAAGGGGTTTTGTGAATATGTCAGCTATCTGATTAGCTGTTGTGGCATGCTTCACTTCAATCTTGCCTTTTTCATAGCAATCCCTTATGAAATGATACCTGATTTCAATGTGTTTAGTTTTTGAGAACTGAACAGGATTTTGAATGATGCTAATGGCAGATTTGCTGTCTACAAGCAATGGTGTCTTGGTCTCTTTGATTCCATAATCAAGAAGTTGAAATTGGAGCCATTGTATCTGTGATGTACAACTTGCAGCTGCAATGTATTCAGCTTCAGCAGTTGAAGTTGCAATAGATGTTTGCTTCTTTGATTGTCAGGACACTAGACAGTTTCCCAAGAATTGACAACCACCAGATGTTGATTTCCTTGACATTTTGCACCCTGCATAGTCACTATCTGAAAAAGCTGATAACTTGGTATTGCTAGAAGCAGGATACCAAATTCCAAGTGTAGGAGTTCCTTTTAGATATCTGAAGATTCTTTTGACTGCAATGAGGTGTGATTCCCTAGGAGCTGATTGATATCTAGCACAGACACATGTTGAAAACATAATATCTGGTCTAAAAGCAGTTAGATACAAAAGGGAACCTATCATATATCTATACATGGTTTGATCAACCTGTTTTCCTTGATCATCTGGTTCAACTTGTGTGGTGGGTGTCATGGGAGTGGAACATGATTTACAGTCTTGTAAAGAAAATTTGTTCAATAACTCTTTAACATATTTTGATTGATGTATAAAAGTTCCATTAGTTTGTTGTTTAATCTGCAGTCCTAAAAAGTACTGCAATTCTCCCATTGTATTCATCTCAAATTTTGATTGCATGAGATTCTTAAATTCATCACACAATTTTGTGTTTGTTGAACCAAATATGATATCATCAACATAAATTTGAACAAGTAAGACATGATTTCCAACATTTTTAATGAAAAGAGTTTTATCAATGGAGCCTCTTGTGAAGTTATTTTTGAGTAAAAAGTTGGAAAGTGTTTCATACCAGGCTCCTGGAGCCTGTTTTAGCCCATAAAGAGCTTTGTCTAGCTTGTACACCCACTCAGGATGAGAAGGATCCTCAAACCCAGGTGGCTGACAAACATACACTTCCTCTTTGATTTTTCCATACAAAAATGCACTTTTAACGTCCATTTGAATAACTTTAATTTTGTTAGAAATGGCATAGGCCAGAAATAACCTGATGGCTTCAAGCCTTGCAACTGGAGCAAAGGTCTCATCATAATCAATTCCTTCTTCTTGAGAGTAACCTTGTACTACCAGTCGTGCTTTGTTCTTTATAATCATACCAGCTTCATCTTGTTTGTTTCTAAAGACCCATCTTGTGCTAATTGGTAGCTTGTTTGGTGGTAAGGGACAGATTTCCCAAACCTGTTGCTTCTTGAACTGAAGCAACTCATCTTGCATACCTTTTACCCAATTGTTGTCTTTGAGGGCTTCTTGGTACTTTTTAGGTTCCAACTGAGAAATGAATGCTGAGAAGAAGCAAAAGTTGGAAAGCTGGTTTCTTGTGAGAACACCTGATGCAATATCACCCATGATTTGTTCAAGTGGATGATCTTTGTGTTCAATCAGTTGTTGTAAACCACTGACAGGTGTAGGTGGCTCTTGTACTTCATCAAACAAACCACTGATGTTAATAATATCTGGTTCAGCTGTTTGAACATCTTTAGTAGTTGTAGGAGCTGAAGCAGATGTTTGAGTTTGTACATCAGCAGTTGTTGAATCAGAAGTTTGTGAAACTTCTGATGGTTTGAAAGTTGATTTAATGACTGTATAAGGAGTCCGTGGTGCTGGATCCTCATCATCAAACCTTTGATCACCATAATAAGTAGGTTTAGATGAAGTAACAGTCTTTTCAGGTCCGAAGTGGAAGCTGTCAAGGTCAAAGAGTTCAGCAGGATGTGCTGGGATAAGAGTGTGTTTTGACTCATTGAACTTGACATTCAGTGTTTCTTCTACTATCTTGGTTCTTGAGTTAAAAACCTTGTAGGCTTTTCTAGTGGAAGAGTAACCAAGAAAATAACCTGAATCAACTTTAGCAGCAAACTTTGAAATAGAGTCTTTAATGTTTAGAATGAAACATTGACATCTAAAAGCCTTGAAAAAAGAGATAAGGGGCTTTATGCCATGAAGAACTTCATAGGCAGTCTTGGAGTGTCTCTTGTTGACAAGGACTCTATTTTGAACATAACATGCAGTGCTAACTGCTTCAGCCCAGAAATACAATGGTAGGCCTAAATCAGCTAACATTGTTCTTGCTGCTTCAATCAGTTTTCTGTTCTTCCTTTCTACCACACCATTTTGTTCAGGAGTTCTGGGAACACTGAATTGTCTAATAATCCCTTTAGACAAACAGAATTCATCCAGAGTTTTGTTCCTGAACTCTGTCCCATTATCACTTCTAACGGCTTTGACAGATAGAGAATATTGTTTCTCTACTTGTAGAATGAAGAACTTGATGATTTCAGCTGCCTCATCCTTGGAAAATAAGAAGAATACCCATGTAAATCTTGAATAGTCATCAATGATGACCAAGCAGTACTTCTTCTTGCCAAGGCTCATGATTTTTACAGGCCCAAATAAGTCCATATGGAGTAGTTGAAGACATGCAGTAGTTTTTTATTCTTCAATAGACTTATAGGAGGACTTATGCTGCTTTCCCTTCAAACAGGATACACAATGTTCTTGACACTGGTATACTTTCACAGGTAGACCTCTGAACAAGCCCATTTTTGTGACTTTATTTATGGTTTTAAAGTTCACATGGCCAAGTCTCCTGTGCCAGAGATCAGTCTCTGAAGTTGATGCCTTTGAGAAGAAACAGGCAGTGTTGTTCAGTACTTTGTCTTTTTCAATGTCCACTGCATAGACATTGCCACATCTTTTGGCTATCAACAAAGTATGATCTTCAATGATCTTCTCTATCAACTTCTGGCCTTCTGGTGATATGATCTTGCATGCTGTCTTTGTGAAAAAGGAAGAATATCCTTTATCACACATTTGAGACACACTTAGCAAGTTGTACTCAAGGTTTTCAACCAGATTGACCTTGTCAAACTGTATTTTGCTAGAGGAGACATTGCCATGTCCTAGCACATATCCCTTAGCATTGTTCCCAAAGGATACAGATCCTTCTCTTTGACTGATAAAGTTGTTTATCAGGTATCTGCATCCTGTCATGTGCATTGAGCCTCCACTGTCCACATACCAAATGCTATTTAAGCCTCTGGAGACCCTCTTCACAAAGTAGCAAATTAGTTAGATTTAGGAACCCAAGCCAATTTGGCTTCGGGTTTGCTCTTGAAAACAATAACAGTTTGTTCTTGACCAGGTTGAGGAATCCATGTCTTTTTGGCAATGGATTTTTCATTAAAAGCAATGGTGGTATCCTTTTGAGGACCACCATCAACCCTGGTCATCAGTAGTTGTACCATGTTCATGAGATCTTTTATCTCAGCAGTTTGTGAAACTGCTGATGATGTAGGTCTAACTACTGAAAGAGAATTTTGAGAAAAAGACTTTTGTTGAGATTTTATCTTTTTCTGAGAAAAGGTGTTTACTGGTTGTTGTTTCCTGGGAGAAAAAGTTTCTTTAAAATCATTTTTGATTTGTTTTCCCACAACCAGTTGTGAAATTTTCTTGTTGTACTGAATTCCTTTTCTATATCTACAAAATTCTGTCTTGTGGTTGAACAGACCACAGATTTCACATTCTTTTGCCTTTTCTTTTTCATTTAAAGGCAAGTTTCTGACTGTCTTGATTGGTTTTAGGTCATCAGTAGTTTTCAGGTTCTCAACTCCTGATGTAGATGAAACTACTGATGGCTTAAAGTCAGATTTTATCAGTACTTCTGAAGAACTTTCTTTGTGAGTTTTTAGAAAGTTTTCATGGAAAGATGTGCATTCTTTCTCTTCAGAAGTTTCACCTGAAACAATTTTTCTCCCATCTTCAGTAGTTTTGGGGGAAAAATCTGTTGGTGTTTCAGTGTGATTGTACCCAATGCCAAACCTAACATTTGAAGCACTTTGTTTGTTTAGCAGTAGTTGGTACCCCTTACAAGATTCTACCCATTTTTCACAAGTGACCTTGGTGTCAACAAGCTCTTTTCTGACATTTCCTAGGTCATCTATCATTATTTTAAGTTGTGCTTGGGTTTCAATAGCATTGTTAGTTAATTTAGAATTTTCTTTTGCTTTTGCAGCAAGTTTTCTTTCCAAATCACATTTCATCTGAGTGAATTTTCTCTCAGAGTCATTTGCTTTGCCTTGTAAGTGCACATTGGTCTCTCTTATAAGAGCAAAAGTTTCTTTACATGAAGTTGAACAAAGTTTTGTTAAAGATTCTTTTGATACCTAAGACGTGGCAGATTTTGAGGTGCAGCCCTCAAATGCCATTAGGGCAAAATTCTTTCTGCCATTGTCAGGTTCTCCCCAGTTGATGTCAAACATTTTGTTGTCTGCATCAGGATTGCACTATGTGGTGTCAAAAGGAAGACTGCTCCAGTCAACATACCCTGAGGTGATCAAGCTTTGTTGTGAGGGTTGTTGAGTCTGTGGAGGTTGTTGAGCAGCTGGAATGGGAGGGATTGATTGTTGGCTCTGCATCTGTTGAGCAGGCATTTGTACATATTGTACTTGTGGCACATATTGGATTTGTGGAGCTTATGCCTGTACAAAATGTGCACTCCATTGTGTTCCATTATTCCTATTATAACTAGGGTTATACAGATTTCCAGACTGAGATTGGTTGTAGCTAGAGCTTCTACCTTCTCTAGCAAAGTGTCCCAACTTCTGACACTTGTGATATCTAAGTTTAGATTTGTCAAAACCAATTTTTGTAGAACTATTAAGTCCTGGAAATTTCCTTCCTGACCTTTTGTAAAATTTGTTTGTTTTGATACTTAACATGGCCAGTTGGTGTAAAATGTCCATTTCTTCTAAGTCATCATTGCTGAAATTTTTTAAATCATCCATGATGAAACACATGTTATCAGCATTTTGACTGTTTTCTTCATTGTCATAACCTGGGAATGATCTTTCAGATGAGATCCCAGCAGTTATGTCAATGTGGTCAAAAGATCCAAAACTATTTGAACAAGTAGGTGAATCTTGTCCCAATAGTGCTGTACTACCTGGTAGATAGTCATCAGCAGTTTTACCAGAACTTTGCAACTTTTTCTTTTGATCAATTTCTCTTTCAAAAGTTAGTAATCTCCCATGTAATTTTGTAAGAGTGAGGGAGCTAAATTCTGGTGAAGATCTTAAGACTATAGAGTATGTTTCCCATTTTTCAGGTAAAGACCTTAAAAATCTATGAAGCATAGATACAGTTGTATAGGTCTGACAATTTGATTTTAGCTCAGATATTAATGAGGAGAATCTTTCAAATTGTTGAGTTAAAGTTTCCCTATTTATGTGAGCAAAAGTTTCATATTGTTGAGCCAGGATTTCTCTAGTGTTGGCAATCACCTCTTCAGTTCCTCCAAACTGTTCTTTGAGGCAGTCCCAAAGCTCTTTGGCACTATCACAATGTAATAGGCCAGAATAGATTTCATTTGGGAGTGCCATAGCCAACATAGAGAAAGCTTTAGCATCAAGCTCAAGTTTGAGGAAATCATCATTTGTATAGTCTTTTGGGTCTTTTGGTATTTCTTCTTTAGTTTCAAGATTGATATTTACTGGTTTGTGAGGACCATATATCACATATTTCCAGCAACCAGTGTTGGCCTGTGATAATGTATGTGCCATTCTCCTTTGCCATATATTGTATTCATTTCTTACTAGCATAGCAGGTTTATTGGCAGAACCAGTATTATGAGGATCCATTTTAAAGAGTATTGATTTGTCAAATATCTCTTAAAGTGATGGATGTTGATAAAAGTGAACTTTTAATCCTTTATTGAATATCAATGAGAGCCTGTGTCTGATTCTCAATGTGTTAGATTGATATGTGATCAGATAAACCAGTGCTCTGATACCAATTGTTGGATCAGTAATGCTCTTGATGTATTGCTTGCTAGTGAACACTTATATGTTTAGCAAGTTCAATCAGATTTGCATAACGGAATGATAAGTAAAGTTACACTATCAACAGGAGTTATTACTCCCCCTGGATGTTTGAAAGCTAAAGACAAGTATTTAATGAGAATCTAAGTATAGAATGAGAATGAATACTTAAACGGATTCTCAGTATATGAAACAGAAAGAACAATAAGAACAATAATAAGCTTTGAATGATTTATGTATTAATCAAAATCAATGTCTAAAACAGAGGGGATGAACCCATCTATTTATAGACTTTACATATACATGAACCTTGCTAAAAGTAAGTCAGTAACAAGTTGCTTTCTTGGAATTTGTACAAAAGGATAAAGTAATACTAAACTAATAAACTACTTAAACATAAGTCGGTTAGAAAGATTCTTGAACAAGTGCTGATGAATGACAAACTACTGATGAGTAGTTTGTCTTCAGTAGTTCTTCAGTGAACTGTCTGGTTAGACTTCAGAACTTCTGATACTTCTTCTTCAGTACTTGTTGAATCCTTCTTCAGTACTTTAGTCTTCTTTCTTCAGTAGTTCTATACTTAGGATATTTTGCAGAAGTGAATTAGACTAAGGTTTACAAAAGTGGTTTCACCAATCCTTTTTGTCCAAACACAATTTATGGGTTTATGTTTTAGGTATCGATTTAGGGATTTTCTACTTCAATTTATGTTTTAAGAAATCTACAAATGGATTGTTAAGCTTTTAGGTTTCACTGTAATGGGTATATCAATTAGGTATCGATTTATGGCTTTTTTCCTTCAATTGATGTTTTAAGGTTTGATTTATTAAGACTGATTATGATTATTATTTTAAGTTTTAGATTTGGAATTAGGGGTATTGTTTAAGGTTACGATTTATGGGTAAATTAAACTTTTAAAAAAGCTGGCAATGGATTGTTATTGTTTTAGGTTTCAATTAAAGGCTTTATGATCTAGGTATCGATTTAGTTGTTTTTAGGGTCAAATTGATTGTTATTGTTTTAGGTTTCAATTTAAGGTTTGGTTTATTAAGACTGATTAGTGGGTTAAGTGTTAAATCTCTAATCAGGGGTAATGTTTAAGTTTTGTATTTGTGGTTAAAATGAACTTTTAAGAAAGCTACCAATTCATTGTTATGCTTTTAGGTTTCAACATAGGGTTTATGTTTTAGGTTTGAACATATATTTCGTAATGTTTTTTGAACCTTTTATGGAAACTGTTTTTGTGTTTTTGGCAATGACTTTGACCAATTGTTAAACTTTTATTTTTTGTTTTTTTAAACAGTGGCACAACGTTGCACGGCTTTTGGTTATATATGGAGGATAACGACGTAGCTGCTTTGGTAAGATATCTAACATGGTGTACTATATGTATAATATATATTTTATCCAATTATCTGTTTTCAATATCTTAAATTGTGTGTATTTTTTGATTCAGGCGTTACCTTCTGATTATGGTGAATGGATCAAGAAATATAATTATCCCACTGGTGTTACCAAGGTCCGCACATTAACCTCTGAGGTGTTTGAGGTTACAGTATCAAACATCAATGGAAACTGGTACTTTTACGACGGCTGGAGAAGCATGATCAATGAATTAAGGTACCCACCTGAATGTAACTTCAAATTTCAATATGAAGAAAATCTTCTTTCATTCGGGATCTTCAGTTTCCATCAGGATGCAATATCTGCACCTGGTAACTTTTTTTACTGCAGTTTGAAGGACCGTAAATCAACGCACAAATGTCTGGTAAGCTTAATGAACTATGATTCAAATAAATTATGTAAATATTTTTTTTACAAAAACATTTATTAATGTTTTATAATTAATTTCTTTTACTTCTTAGCATATTAGTCCTTTCGTTGGACATGGATTATTAAATAAAAAGCTTCCAGTAAATCCAGTAGATTGCAGATCTGTTCGGCGTTCATGCTTTGAGTTAGAGATAGAGTATGAAGATGGTCATTTTTATGTTACTAGAGGATGGCCTTGGGTGCAGGATGCTCTTGGAATAACAAAGGAGCATTTAATTGTTTTTGAAATCTTTAAGCCGGTATTATTCTATTCTATATTTGTTGAGTTTTTTCTATTTTTAATAATTATTTTACTTCAGTTATGCTAATGAGTTTTAATTTTTCTACTTGAATAAAAAAGAGGGTCTACAATTTGTCGTTGTTTTTGAAGAACAAGCTTACTCTTCCATGTGAGGAGTTTTGGGCAACAAGGGTTAAGGTGGAATATGAAGATGAAAATGAACTCGATGAAGATGTCATTATTCTTTCTGATGATGATGGACAGGATGATGCTGAAGGTGAACTGGTCGAGGATGTTCAAGACAGTTCAATGGAGGTTGATGATGATGGAGCTGAAGCTGTGGATGATGAAGGTGTGCCAGTGGTGTTCGTTGTTGACAATCACTTTGTAAGTGTTAGAAGTTAATTATTACAGTTTCCATAGATTTGCACATAAGTCGACCAGGTTTCAAAAAGTGTGTTTATACTATACTGTTGACATATTTGACCTTAGTTTTTAGACTTTAGTTTTGCAAAAGTTAATTTTTAATCTGTCAAGGTTTGTTGCAGTCAGTTGATGTTCAGTATAAAGATCTATAATATATAGTTAGTTAATAGGTCATTTGAATTAATTGTTTTATGAAATGGTAATCAAGTCAAATAATGAGTGTATGTGATTGTTATTGCTGTTTCAAGCTTTATGATTTATGTTGCTTCTTAATTCAACAAATATGCAGGATGATTTGAATTAATTTTTAGAGTTTAGACTTTGGTGTCGCAAAAGTTAATTGTTAATCTGTCAAGGTTAGTTGCAGTCAGTTGATGTTTAGTATAAACATAGATAATATATATTCAGTTATAGATATGTCAGTTTTCATTTAATGGGTCACTAATATGTTTTGTGAAAGTTCGTTAATGGGTCAAGTAATGAATAGTTGTGATTGTTATTACAATTTCAAACCTTATCATTTATGTTTCTTCTTATGTAGCGTATGAAGCTTGAGTGGGCAAAGCAAAACGGTTTGACCCGTAAGAGGGCGTTAACTGTATCTGATGGTGAGGGTCGGTCATGGGGAGTGTATGTGGGAATCGAGGGGTCAAGAGGAAAACCCCGTTACAACATCAGAGGTATGCAGGCTTTTGTTGATGCTAAGGGACTTCATACGGGTGATAAAATGCACTTTCTGTTTTTCAAAAACCAAGGTTTGTTCAGGCTTTCTAATGTGGTTAGAGGTGACGGTAATTAGGTGGTTTAGTTTATGACGATAATTTGGTAGGATGACAACTTTTGGTGGGTAACATTAGACAAAAATGGGTTGTGGTTTGTAGTGACCAACTTTTGCACGTTTACTACTTATGTGGTAATTCGTGAATTTTGGGGTTTTTTGTGTTTAGCATCACTAATATTTTGACCGATTATGTGGATTAGTTAACAACACTATATTTTTCATAGTATGTTATGGATATTAGTCATCTATGTTAATGTTATTTGGTTGTTTAGGAAGTAAGATAGTAAACATAGTTTATAAGGATTTTTTTTTTAAAAAAAACTTTATTATTTAAAAATAATGTTATTTGTTTTTAGTAAATGGTTTGACTATTTTTAAAATTTGATAGTAATCTCTTATTCATGTCATTTTCTTAATTATGGAAATCTGTTTTATAAACGTATTTTAGGTTACTAAATGGTTTGACTTTTTTTAAAATCATATTAATTTCTTATTAATGCCAAAGTTTGTAATTATGGAAATAGTTTATTATAACGCAACAACATGTGATATTTTTTAACAAAAAAAGAATTTCCAAAACAATAATATATTCTTCAGATAGTATATTGTTTGACCAGTTTTGAGAATTCATATTAATTCTTATTAATGCCAATTTTTTGTAATTATGGAATAATATATTATGTTTTACAAGCCATACTTGACAAACAATCAATTATTCATTTTTGGTAAATTCAAATCGTCCAATTTTAGCAAATAAATAATCAAGGTTTGACTTTGTTTTTTTAAATGCAAACACATTCTTTGAATGCAAAACAGATTCAGTTTTTTTTCCTTTTATAACAATTTATGCGTTTTTATTAACTGTTGGACACGGTTTGACTTTTTTCAATCAATAGATAGTAACAAATAATAAATTATATTTATAAAAATTTAAAAAATATACCTATACAACTTAAAAATCCTATGGATTATATATGTTTAATTTTATTTTAGGTAGATTGAAATATTTACATTTTATACCTATACATTTTAAAAATCGTCTATAATTTAAATAACAATCGTCTATAATTTAAATAAAAAAATAGAATTTTTATTATAGCAACTTTTAATATAAATTAATTTTGATTTCCATCGCATCTTTTTACCTTTTTTATATTACTAATTGCTTAACTTAAATAAATCGTGGAATTTACATTGTAAGTACAGATTTTGTTTCGTAAAATTTAGTATCACTATTTCCTGGAAAACTTTATCAGGTATGTCTATCATATTTTACATATTAATTCAATTATTTATTTTGCATGTAACGATTTAATAGTTATATTCTATTAACTTGCAGGTTTATGTATCCAAACAACGTTACCTTATAGAATGGCATTACTTGGCGGATGAGTCAATACAAATCAAAGTTAAGTTACTTAGAACTTTGGAAGCGACCAAATCGAAAGATGCAGGGAGAAACTGTTTGTCCCGATATGGTTCTGATGGATGAACAGGTTAGTTTTTAATGTATTCATGGTTTTATTTATGTTGTTAACATATTATTTGCTTTCAACATTACATTTGGACAATTCAACATTGATAAGCATCTTGATCGTTATGTTATACGCAAACTTACAATCAGTTTTCAATAGTTGCTTCTCATGAAGAAATGTTCCTTGACATTCAGGTTATTATTATCATTCAGTTATTCCTATATTATTAATCTTATGAATATTTATTACATGTTTATTATTGTTTTTACTAATGTTATTTGTTTATAGTATAAACGTTTCCTTTTGACGTATTACATATTTATTTTTTTCCTAGGTCGATCAACCTCTTTTTGAAAACATCGATATAGGTTAATCTTCAACACAGAATGCATTGTCTTTGAACGTTGTTGTTTGACTTATTTATTTATATATTCAAATTCAGTTTTTAATGTAGTTTATTCTAACAATTTTGACATTTCATTTAATATTGTAGGATTCTGTTGGAGATAACACTACTCCAGAATCATCTTCTATAGTTAGTGTTATATGCAATGATGAGGAAGTGAATCGTAGCCTGGACAAACTGTATGAGCTTGACGATGATGCAAGTTAATCTATAATTAAAGTTCCAAAGAAATCACCTGAGATCTCCCTTTTAGCGCCTAAGCTTGAGAAATAGGAATAGTTAACAATTTCTTTAAACATTTGTCTATTATCAGGATTTTTATTTAATGTTTGTGACAATTTGATTTTCTTTATGATTGGTTTGGATTTTTTGGACAAATTTCATCTAAATAAATTGTGTGTTTGCATTTTATGTTTCTTTTTTGTTAGTTTGTTAAAATTCAAAATGATGCAATATATTTATTTGATGTAACATTGTTATTAGAAGTTTGTTATTACTTAATTTTTTTAAATTAAATTTATAACTATATGAGTTACAAAAAATTAATAAAACCAAATTAAGTGATTACCATAAAATAAGCAAGTTGTTATAATTAGTATCAATCATACATATTTATACTAAATATAATACAAATTTTGAAATTTTAAAATTTCGAATCACATAACATTCGAAAATTTTGAATTCTATTTCATATAAAATTATATGAATTCCTTAAAATAATCAAGTTCTCATAATTAGATTCAATTAAACATATTTGTACTAATGTATACATATTATAATAAAAAATTTGAAAAATTTAATTTTTGAATTACCAAAAAAATTGAAAATTTTAAAATTCGAAAAATTTATATTCTGCAGATTTCAAATTCAAATTTTTAATATTCTTTAATAATGGTAATTCATTAAACATACTAATTAGCAGTTTTAATTATACATTTAATACAATCCTCTATAAAAACCACAATATGTCAACAAAAATTACATACAAAGAATACCTCCTGCTTTAAGACTTTGATCAAACAAAGTTTTAGAACAATCAAAACCTTCAAAATAATTCTGCTTTGCTGTTTTATGTTTGCTCGGCTGTTCGTTTGTACAACTTGAATGTATGTCAATCTTTTCTTTCATTTGTGCATTTTTATAACTTAATAATTGAACATCATGATTATTTGTGTTGATTTATATTGTGTTAAATTGTTATGAAACATTTTATGTAGACATTTGTTCCTTGTAGGTGAAATGGGACGTAAAAGGCTTTCTAACACTTCAAATGGTAATTTTTTGCTTATATCTACAATATATTCCTTTTTATATTACTTGTCTTTTGTCATTTAACTTATGTTTTTTTAAAGGTAATGACAAAGGAACACCGTTATCTAATATCTCTAACGGTAAACGAATTTCATATATTTTACATCTTTATTTATATGATAATGGTACTATGCAATTAATTTATTTTTCTTCACAGTTCTCTCAAATGAAGAAAAAATTAAGAATGCGGCCGAGTGTCGCAAATTTAGAAAATCACAACTAGATGCGAAGAGATGCAAGGTCAATAATCCAACAAATGATGGAATTCAAAATGTACCACCAAATGGAGTATTTAACCGCGACTCCATTGAATCTTCACACCATTTCAATGTGTCTACACCCGGTAAAGTTTTATTATAACACTTATTATTTTTATATCTTTGTATAGAGTATCAAATTCAAATGCATATTAATAATTCTTTTAAATTTGAATTAATTTTTCTATTTTGTTAATGTCAAGTGCAACAAACTCCAATGTCTAACATTTCAATCGGTATGTTTTTTTTTTTTTTTTTTGTGACATATTTTATGTTAAGAAATATTAGTAATTTTCTTATTTATTTTCATATAAAAACTATTATTATTTAATCATTTGTTTCTATGGTTGAAGTCAAAAGTAACATTGCACGTGATTGTCGAAAATTTCGAAAATTACAACTTGATGCTAAGAGACATAACATTGAGCAACCTGGAAATACAAATCCGTCAACATCCAGCAACAATGTATTTTCAATTGATATATCTAGCATTACCTCAACCTTCAACACCCCATATACCGCATCTTTTTCCGGTAATAAGTATTGTTTCAATTTAATAATTTATAACATTTTATTAATTTCATAATTTTTCAATCTGATGGTAACTTATTTATTTATTTATTTATAAACAGGTTCAACAGAATGTACTCCTTTGTCTAATATTACAAACAGTATTATACTTCTATCTTGATTACGTTTGTATTTATATTCTGATAACATTTTATAACTAAAACTTCATTTACTATCCAAACTTATTTTATTTTTATACATAGTGTCAGTGGCTGATATCAAAAGACAAAATTCTGTCGATTCTAGAAGTTTAAGAAAAGCACAACTTGATGCTAAAAGACGTAAAGTTAATTCCATTACAGGATTGCGGAGTCAATCCATTGTTACATCTGGTAGCACTTTGTTTGAATAAATTACTTATATAAAGTTGTTACTCTTATTAATATTAAAATTTAACTTTTAATATTATATTTAGGTGAAGGTATTAATTTTTATAGAGGTTCAAATGCAACAACTTCTGTTCAGACAGCAACCATGAATACATCAACTCATATTTCCATGTTAACACAAAGTTCAAGTTTAAGTAACTTAGAAAAGTGCAACAATGGATTAAGAAGTAATCGACGTTGTGTGTCCCCTGTTCGCATTGTTAGTTTGTCAGACGAAGAAGATATGAATCGTCAAACCATTGCAGATTTTCGATATAAGGGTGTCTCTAAAGGTAACTGTTAATTTTATGTTTCAATTACGATTTTATATTTTTTTTTATTTATGTTAATATGATTTCAATTTATTCTATTTGCAAGATTATTTGGATCACGGTGATCAAACAGTTGTATGTGAGATGTGTAACGCGAAACTGTGGAAATCGGAAGATGGCAGAGGACAACAAGTTAGTGGTAGAACATGTTACATGATATGTTGTGGTTATGGCAAGGTGCAACTTCTAGATTTCAAAGAGAGCAGTATAGAGTATCAGAATCTTTTCAAGAACATAGACTTCCGAAGCAAATATTTCTTAAAGCACATTCGTCACTTCAATTCTATGTTCTGAAAAACTTCAATGGGAGGCAAGGTCGACTCAAATATTAATAAAGGCAAGGCTTCATTCATATACAGAATAAGTGGTGAAAATTATCATGCCCTAGGTGGTCTTATTCCTAATGATGGAAGCACACCAAAATTTTCTCAGTTGTATATCTATGACACTGAAAATGAAGTCTCCAACAGGAAAAAAAATTTTAGGTAATATTATACAGTTTATTAATATTAAGTTTTACTTAAACTTTATTTTTTAGCATTTTTGTCATATGTTCATTTTTTTAAATTTTTATTTATTCATTACAGTAAGGAAAAAGGAGAGTCTAAAGATTTTGATGAAAGAGTTGATGTTGAAATCATTCAGTACCTCAAGTCGATGTTAGACTCTAAAAATCAACTTGTGCAAAGCTATAGGAGTGTACGTGATCGATTTCATGAAAATCCTGAAGTTAGCCTTAAGTTACGTCTTATTGGGAGTAGAACTAAAGATGGCCGAGTATACAACTTACCAACTTCATCTGAAATCGTTGCCCTTGTACTTACAGACCATGATGACGAGATTGACAATCGTGATATTATTGTGGAATCAAGAAAAGACGGTCTTAAGCGGATAAGTGAACTTCATCCAAAATATTTAGCTCTCCAGTATCCATTGCTTATTCCATTTGGAGAAGATTATTATAGGGTTGATATACCGCATCGGGAAGAAAGGAAATCTAAAAAGAAAGTAGATTCAAAGTGTTCAATGAGAGAGTATTTTGCCTATCATATTCAAGACAGAGTTGGTAAGTTCTCATTGATTTTGAATGCAAGGCGCCTTCTTCAACAGTTTTTGGTTGACGTTTATACTATGATAGAAAGTGAACGGTTGTTTTATGTACGCCATCAGCAACAAAAACTTAGGTGTGACTCTTATACCAGTCTTCAAAACTTTCATCAAAATGGACCTACAGATCTGGCAACGGTAGGTACACCTATAATATTACCCTCTTCTTTTACTGGTGGTGCACGTTACATGAGGGAAAATTATCTTGATGCAATGGCTATTTGTAAAAAACATGGATACCCTGATTTTTTCATCACAATCACGTGTAATCCGAAATGGCCTGAAGTTAGAAGGTTTCTGAAGGATAAGAAAACAAATCCTGAAGATAGACCAGACATTTTAGCCAGATTATTCAAAGTTAAGCTAGAATCAATGATGAAAGATTTACGTGAAAAAACACTATTGGGGAAGACTTCAGCAGGTAAAATACATTAATAACAAAAAATAATTCTTTATATATATATCTATATACACATTATTACCGTAATAAAGTAATAAATTTATTCAATATTTTTTTTTGTTTTATTTTAAATCATGTTGTTATTTATTTCTTTTATATTTTAATTTTATTACCATTTATTTCTACAGTGGTTTATACTATAGAGTTCCAAAAACGTGGCCTTCCGCACGCTCATATCTGTCTGTTTCTTAAAGATGATAGCAAGCTTCCCACGATTGAGCATGTTGATCGTTTCGTTTCTGCTGAAATCCCAGATAAGAATTTAGATCCTGAGTTGTTTAGTCTTGTGAGTGACTTTATGATTCATGGTCCCTGTGGACGTGAATATCCCAACTGCCCGTGCATGATTGATGGTAAGTGCTCGAAGAAATTTCCAAAGAAGTTTTCTCCTGCGTCAATGATAGATTCAAATGGATATCCGGTTTATAAAAGAAGAGACTCTGGAGTATTTGTTGAAAAAGGAACTGCTCAGTTAGACAACAGACATATGGTTCCCTATAACCCAACACTATTGAAGCGTTATCAAGCTCATATTAATGTTGAATGGTGTAACCAGGCCGCTTCAATCAAGTATTTATTCAAATACATTAACAAGGGACCGGACAGGGCTAAAATTGCTTTTGTAGAAGATAATGGAGAAGGTGAACAAGTTTTGCAAAGAGATGAAATCAAAAAACATTATGATTGTAGGTTCCTTTTAGCATGTGAAGCTTCATGGAGGATATTTAAACACAAGGTGCATTACAGATAACCTCCAGTGATTAGGCTTCCTTTTCATTTACCTGGTGAGCAAACTGTTGTATACGGTCCACAAGAGAACCTTCAAAATGTACTCAACAAACCATCAGTGTCTTCTACAATGTTTATACAATGGATGCAACTAAACCAAACTGAAGCTGTGGCACATGAACTTAGTTACATCGAAATCCCAAGTAAATTTGTTTGGAAAGGTGATGAAAAAAAGTGGGACTTTTGGAAAATAGGTAAGGCAATTGGTCGTGTTCACATGGTTACTCCATTAATGGGTGAGGCTTATTTCTTGAGAATTCTTCTTAATAAGGTAAAAGGTCCTAAATCTTTTGCTGATATAAGAACGGTGAATGGAGAAGTTTTACCAACATATCGAGATGCATGTTACGCTCTTGGCCTGTTGGAAGATGACAAGGAATATATAGAAGCTATTGAGGAAGCTCATTATACAGGTTCAAGATACTCTCTTCGTAATTTGTTTGCAATGATGTGTTGTCTAACAGCTTATCTAGGCCTGACCATGTTTGGGAGAAGACATGGAAGTACTTGTCAGACGGTATTATGCGTAGACACGAAGACGTATTCCAAATTGAAGGTAAAAAACTTATAATTAATTTTTTTATTTACTGTTATTATTTGTTCTTTGAATAATAATTAGGATCTTTTTCATTATCAGGTTTGTCTCTTCCTGATGATCAAATCAAGAACCTTATATTGCTTGAAATTGAGAAACAGTTGCTTCGGAATAACTCCAGCCTACGTAGGTTTCCTTCTATGCCTTATCCTAATAATGATTCGATTGCATCTGCAAATAACCGTTTGATACTTGATGAACTGAATTATCAAGTAAGTACGCTTGCTGAAGAATTTCATAGCAACGCACCTTCTTTAATAGATGAGCAACGTTTAATTTTTGATGAAATAATTGATGCGGTTGATTGTAACAAAGGTGGCCTATTTTTTGTTTATGGGTTTGGAGGCACTGGTAAAACCTTTTTATGGAAAACGTTGTCTGCTGCCATTAGATCTAAAGGGCAAATTGTTTTGACCGTTGCATCCAGTGGTATTGCTTCTCTGTTGTTATCAGGTGGAAGGACGGCGCATTCTAGGTTCCGTATACCTTTGAATGTTACTGTAGAATCAATGTGTTCTATGAAGGTGAATAGCGATGAGGCAGATTTATTGAAGCAAACTAAGTTAATTATTTGGGATGAAGCTCCAATGATTCACAAACATGCTTTTGAAGCTCTTGATCGCACAATGAAAGACATCTTGAAATCAAAGGATTCTGTTAATTCTGAGCTGCCTTTTGGAGGTAAGGTTATGGTTTTGGGTGGTGATTTTAGACAAATCCTTCCTGTTGTTCCTAATGGTAGTAAAAGAGATATTATGAATGCCTCAATAACTTCGTCCAAGATTTGGAATAGTTGCAAAGTCCGTACATTAACCAAAAACATGAGGTTAACAATTGGTAACAACGCATCTGAATCCGAAGAAATAAAGACATTTGCAAACTGGCTTCTAGAGTTAGGTGAGGGTAAAGTTGGTGA
Organism: Ambrosia trifida; assembly: GCA_028751855.1. NCBI lineage: Eukaryota > Viridiplantae > Streptophyta > Magnoliopsida > Asterales > Asteraceae > Ambrosia > Ambrosia trifida. The sequence goes on along the minus strand of CM054124.1, from coordinate 145,145,710 downwards.
TTCAGTTGATGAAGATGAGGTAGATGTAGACATTCCAAATGATCTTCTTATTAAGCATTCATCAGATCCTATTTGTAGCTTAATTGACTTCGTCTACCCTTCACTTCTTCAGCTTTACAAAGATAAAGATTATTTTGGAGAACAAGCAATACTTGCACCAAAAAACGAAGTGGTACATGAAATTAATGATAGGTTGCTTGCATTGTTTCCTGGAGATGAAGTCGAGTATTTGAGCCTTGATAGTATATGCCAGACTGAGAATGCTAATAACCGTTCACAGGAAGATTTTTATTCTCCTGATGTCTTTAATGGTTTAAAAATTTCTGGATTGCCTAATCATCGATTAGCACTAAAGATTGGTGTTCCTGTTATGTTGTTGAGAAACATAGATCAACAAAATGGCTTGTGTAACGACACGAGGTTACGAATCACCAAACTTTCAAAGCGTGTTATTGAAGCCGAAATCATATCAGGTGGAAACATTGGTACCAAAACTCTTATTCCTAGAATAAATATTATACCATCTGATAACAAGATTCCAGTCAAGTTCCAAAGGCGTCAATTCCCAATAAGCGTATGTTTCGCAATGACCATCAATAAAAGCCAAGGACAGTCTCTATCGAAGGTTGGATTGTATTGTATTTAAGAGACCCTGTATTCTCACATGGCCAGCTTTATGTCGCCCTTTCAAGAGTTAAAAGCAGGGCAGGTGTGAAGTTACTTATACTTGATGCTGATGGGAAGGTGAAGACTAAAACAAAAAATGTCGTGTATAAAGAAATATTTAGTGATATTTGAATAAAATGTATGTTGTTTTCTTTTTAAATTTTAATAAAATATTTCTACTATATGTTTTTTACATCTTACCGCTCAAAATAATTGTACGTTGGTGAACCGTGTGTAAACGCGGGCAAAAGTCTAGTTCATCAATCATTCAACTGACAACTAATCAGTTTATTTCTAGAAAATCAAATTAGTTGCGATAGTGTTCCAACTCATCATATGAACCCCTTTCAACATAATTGATCCCTATACAATTATTTCTATGGCTACACATTTAAAGTTAACTAGGTTATGTACCCGTGTGATACAAGGGTTGAACAATTTAAATTATATATATCAATTATTATAATTAAATTCGAATTTATTATATTAAATTAAATAAGAAAATGAGAGAATTCATGAGGGAGTGTCATGTGTCCCTCACGTGTTTTCTTTTATTTTAGATTTTAGATTTTAGATTTAGATTTTAGACTTAGATTTAGATTTTAGATTAGATTTTAGATTTTAGATTAGATTTTAGATAGTGTAGAAGTGTAGATGTAAATATATAAGATCAAATATTGTAAAAAGAATCATGTGTTTTCTTTTTTTAATGATTTTGGTTACAACTATGATTATTAATATAATTAATAAAATTTAATTTAATAAATTTATAAAATGCTTTTGCAACTGAAGTATTATAATTAAATTTGAATTTATTGTTTAAATTAAATAAGAAAATGAGAGAATTCATGAAGGCGTGCCATGTGTCACTCATATGGTTTCTTTTATTATATAGTGTAGATGTAGATGTAGATGTAGATTTCAGTTACAACTATGATTATTGATATAATTAATAAAGCTCATTTTAATAAATTTATAATATGCTTTTTCAAATCAATTATTAAAATTAAATTTGAATTTATTGTATTAAATAAATTAAATAAGAAAATGAGAGAATTCATGAGGGAGTGCCATGTGTCCCTCATGTGTTTTTTTTATTATATAGTTTATTGTATTAAATAAATTAAATAAGAAAATGAGAGAATTCATAAGGGAATGTCATGTGTCCCTCATGTGTTTTCTTTTATTATATAGTGTAGATGTAGATGTAGATGTAGATGTAGATTTCAGTTACAACTATGATTATTAATATAATTAATAAAATTCAATTTAATATATTTATAATATGCTTTTGCAAATCAATTATTATAATTAAATTTGAATTTATTGTATTAAATTAAATAAGAAAATGAGAGAATTCATGAGGGAGTGCCATGTGTCCCCCATGTGTTTTCTTTTATTATATAGTGTAGATGTAGATGTAGATGTAGATGTAGATGTAGATGTAGATGTAGATGTAGATGTAGATGTAGATGTAGATGTAGATGTAGATGTAGATGTAGATGTAGACTAGTCGTATTCGACCCCGCATGTTGCTGCGGGAACACGGCGAAAATTCACTAGAGATTGGTTTAATGCACCGCTTTTCATACGCGTGAGCAATCTATTATAGAACTCTCTTTTTTTTAAATGCAAATTCCATTCACAACGACCGGCGACCTATCTCCAAGATGGAAATAAGTCGACAAACGGCCACAATTACACAAAATCGAAATTACAACACATAGACCAATCTATCCACACCGATTTTTTTTCATAGGTTCTATCGTCATTTGCAAACATTGTTAGGAGCACATATAATTTAAAACAACTAAAATATTTTAAACACCAATATATATATATAATAAACTACCATGAATTATGTTAAACCATGACTAAACGACTAAAACATAAATATATATATATATATATATAATAAATAAAAGCATGATGCGTGACGTGACATTAGATTAGGCCTTCTCAGATATTAGGTTAGTTACTCAACATAAAGCTGCACAAAATGTCATTTCCATACAAAATTACTTTCTTTGGCCCATCTCTACACCACCACCACCATCGCCACCTCCACCTCCACCGCCACACCATCTCACACTACCACAGAGCCACCGTCATTCAACGCCATAATTATTCTATCGTTCAATGATTTAAACGTTCAAATTAATTAATCTGATTAATTAATCCATTGATCAATTGTTTCTCTAAACAATTATCACTGATTATTCGTAATAATCTTTCATCAAATATTTTGCTAAATATTTATTCCAAAATCTATGATACTTGTGATTAATAACTAGTAGGGTGCGCGCGCGATGCAGCGGGTAACACATACACTTTTAAGAGTGTGTATAGTTCGGTTCAATTCGATTATTAGTCTCAACCGAAACTAAAACCAAGGTCAACAGTTATTTGATCTTATTAAACAATCGGTTACTTGGTTCAGTTTATATGGTTAGATTATCGGTTTTTAGTCCAGTTTAGTTAATTTTGATTAATAACAAAAAAACACACTTTGGCTAAAACATTTTGCATAGAAGTACAAGAAATGGAGGTATAAATATATGAAATAGAGGTGTAGGATCGTGTTCCGGACAAGAAACGATGTATCATGCGCGTATCAGATTAAATGCGGAATAAATAACCCGATTAGTTGTTATAGGTGAGTGTTTAAGGAGAGAATAATAATATGGAGAGCACATACACAAAAACACACACAAAGGGCTGCAACTTGTAATATTGGCAAAAAAAAAAAAAATTCACAAGGTTACAAGTCATAGGGCCCTATGTGCCATACGCCTCCTCCATTGTATGCGTATGTCACCATACGTTTTAACACATCACACGTAGGAGACCAAATCAGGTGTATGGCACTTGACGATTTCCTATAATACCCTTGCAACCTATACAATACATAGAACGAGCTCAAAACGTACTAAACATGATCCGAATACGATATCCAAGCTAGGGACATATCCGAATGGTGTATCTACAAGAGGTGCAAAAGGCTAAAAATATATGAATATATGAATAGTTTTGTTTCGGTTGGTTAATTTTAGTGAACAAAGATTAAAAAAACAATAACCAATTTTAAGTTAACTTAGTTTTTGGTTACTTCAGTTTTCGATTGTTTTTGGTTTAGTGTTTGGGGTTAAGTTTTGAAATGGATTTTTAGGCTAGCAAAACGCAACAATCTAAAAGCAGCTTCACGCTGTCACACCACGCCAATGGCGGAAACACGTGGCGCAACGCTCGAAAGCATATCAAAGTCAAGATTAACACAAACTATATTTAATTAGTTAAGATCATTTCATTAAGATGTCGAAAAGGTACCTTGTTTCAACATTTCACAAAACAGCAAACAACAGGTTCATACATGGGGTTTTTCCATCCAAGTCCCAACCCTATGGAGAATATTAATGAAACCCCGACAAGTATCCGACATCCCATATTCCACCGTACTAGTCGCATATCTATTCAACACTTAGTTACCTGAATGATATGTTTAAAAAGACGTCAATTTATAAAATATTGGCGAGTTCATAGGTTTTAGTTCCATAACAACAAAACATTTTAACAACAACATGTGCGGAACAAACACAAGCAATGACCTTTGTAAGGGGTAGCTTACTCCTACAAACTATGACGAGCAATCCCTTAAGCCCATAACCAAACCAAGACAAGCAATGCCCCGCGAGCAGAAGTTGTTTCTCGGAAAATAACAACTTAGTTTAGAATATGTGCACCCCTGGCATACACAGTTGCATAATCGACGCTATTGATTAGGGGTGGGCCTTGTCAGGCACCAATAATACTATCCAAATATTCATTCGGTTCTCGATTTCACACACACATAACACACGAGTAAATGGTTACAGTAGGCGAGGACTCACCCCGAGTGGTGTTCAACAAACCCAAGTACTCATCATGCCACTTATCAAGTTTTAACATTTAAAAACATTTTGACATGTAACAACATTTGACAAAACACATCTTTCCCCCAAAACAAAAACAGTAAAAAGGGGTTGTGAAACTCACTTTAATTTCCTTGTTTAGCTAGAAAATAAAGCCCGAAGCTTTGACCAACTTCCTCGTGTCCTAATTACCAACAAATGACACCCTAAAAGTCTACCACATTTAAGTCTGGCTTCTTTTCCAGTTAAAAGATAGTTTATTTAACTATCTAGACTCGTGTGTACTAACCCGAGTCTTTAAGTGTTTAACTCGACGAACCGATCTTGACTTATCATAATTCATGTGCTAACATACGACATAGTACTAAGTTGCGCACCTGTTACTATTCGTGTTACCATGAAACGTATAACTCATCCCGAGCCGTAGCTCGTCTCGTAATCCGGATAAACGTATTTGTCTTGTATAGTTACTTTTAGAAAAATACACTTTGAAGAAACATAAATATAGTTATTAAAATCAATTAATAACAATCGTTACATTCTTTTTTCGAAATCCGAGTATCTTAGCAACTTCAAAACTTTGCTTTTTATGAAAGGTTTTCCAAGTAAAATCGAACGTTTATACATTATTGAATCCGAACAACAAACATTATTTAGTTGCCTCTAACCTTCAAAAACTCGTCATACTTGATGCTTGGTAAAAAGTATACACATTTGTTTTGAAAAAATTGTTCGGGTCTTACTTATTATTGTTACAACCAATAATATGTCGAAACGATACAATTTTGTGTAAAATACACTTGTCAGACACTTGGAAAATGGTTAATAAAAACGCACAACAATATCGCCTTTGCGCTTTAGATTTTATAAAAAATTTGACAGAGTTTCCTCTATTTTTGTACAAACCAGACAACACAAGTTGCCTACAATTTCCCACAAATCAACATCCAAACACAAGACGAAAATATATTTATCCGCAATTTCCTTTAACAAGACATTTACATGTTTCGACAACTTATATAAATATACATTTAAAAATACCTATAGTCCAACAGTTTTAGTCTGACAACAACACAAGTCACATTTTTAATATACAAATATATCGTTTATTATATCGTCGGTTCGTTCGCGAATTAACACCGCTTAGTATTTGTATTTATAGTTTATAAATACGCATTTGTAAATATAACACAAAATATACATGAAGTTATACCGAATCGTTCGATCGTACATTGACTTGTTTGACCATGTTGACTGCTCGTTGATCAAACTGAACCGTTTGACATGGCTAACCGAGTTGACTCAGTTTGACCAAATCTGGCCCACGTTGACGAGACCCGAATTCCTGACCAACAAACCACTTGACTCGGACCGGACCATAACCGACCCGAGGCCCAATCCCGAACCGAGTCTGTAGTCGGACCCAACATGACCCGAAACTGCCACAAAGCTCACCCAAACCAAACTATCAACAAAACCATCTACCACGTCATCAACTGCCACACGACACCTGTGACATCCATCACCTTTCATGTTATCTTTTGTCCGACTTTAGCCCCTCTCATTTCATGAATTTACATCTACTCGAATCGTTGTCGTAAATAAAAAAAATCTCTTCTTTTATAATAATAATAATAAATAATAATAATAATGATAATAATAATATTAATAATAAAAAAAAAGCTAGTAATTAATCTTATTAATAGATTATGCAATTAGTTTATCAAACCTACAAACATATAAACAAACCAAAGCCCAACCAAATCTGAGCCCAAGCAGACTGGCCCACACTCCCCCTCCTCTCTTAAATCTGTGTAAAAAAATGCTTGTGACCAGACTCGAACCCGAGTCTGATCCGGGTGAGGAATCAGCAAACAAGCAGCACCACCACTAGACCACATGTGTTTGTTTGGAAAAACATGGCTCTAATTAATTTTATCAACTCCTGAAAAAGATTAGAAACCTCTCCTTCTTCTTCCTGCAGATCCGACGCCAATCCAAACCCGACCCACCGACAGATCCGTCAAATTAACACGCCTCTGATCTAATTATGGAATGAATGTTGATTGACAGACTCTTATGCGTATTATACACGCATAAGTCAATTAAAACCATACCAAAATTATACCGAATACGCGTTTTATTAAAACACGGGTCAAACATTCCAAATCTTTCGATTCGTGGCTATTAGTATAAATTGGACCCTTTCCCACAACCTACATGCGCCGATAATCACTTCTCCACCCTTAATTTCTATGAATTCCTTGTTTTAAATCAAGAAATCTATCGTTGTTGACTTTTTGTTTGACCGGACGTCCTTCATCGAAATCCCACTGGTGATACTTGGCAATGTTGGATCACACTTATTCTATTTCACAAGACTTAACACCTTGCTAAGGTTAGTATTACTTATCCCCTTTTTTCGTTTTTACACTTTTGGGGTGATTCATGCACAAGTATACAAAACTTGCACATTCACTTACACACACATTTTTCTTCATTTACAATTCATATACGTGTCTTGTTTATCTTTGTGCTTTATGTTTGAACATGAATGTAGCTTACGTACAAAATCATACATCTAGACATAACTTATGTTATGGTGCTCTTTACATATAGACGTAACTTATGTTACAGTGCTCATTTAGACATAACTTATGTTATGGTGCTCTTTTAGACTTGACACGTGTTAGGGTGATCATTATCAATTTTACCTTACCAACTTTATATTTGATCTTGTCTTGTTTGGTTACTTATGTGCTTACATAATGCCTTGGTGATGCTAGACACATGAATTGTACCACTTCTCAAACCTATACTATATGTACAAAGCTAGGTAATACTCACCAACATCGTATGTTGACAAAATTTATTTCCGTGCATGTTTCAGGATAAGCTGCTTGACGCTTCACATAGGACTTTGGACTTAGATTACATAAATCAACTATCTCTATTTTTGTTGTCGTGTAATTATTTTCACATGTTGTAAAACAATATTCAATAATCAAATATTTACATTTTAGTACCATGAGCTTTTGAACAATCGTCACTACGTGACACCTCGATGATTCCGCCATCGGTTGGGGTTTTACAGATTGGTATTCAGAGCCATGGTTATAGGGAACTAGGTTATTAGATAAATGGCCTAGACTATAACCGAACTTCAACTTTCATGCATAATATTTTCCTAAATTTCCATTTCCCTCATTTCCCTCTACCTTCCTCTCTCTATTTTTCCCTTCTTTCCTCTCCATTTCTTCTTATCTTTCATCATGGTGCATAGAGATGGTGTCCTACAAGGAGTGGAAAGTCTACATCATCATGGAACGGGAGCAGTACCTTTAATGAAGACACTCTTAGGCATGATGCCTACTATTATTTTGCTCCTTCAAAGTGTTGAGCTTTAATGAGTGTGATGGAACACGTGCAATCTGGAAGGGTGGATGCCTGTACACTGGGTTTTCTGGCATAGGCAAGCATAGCGCATAAATCCAATGACGGACCTGTTATGCTTACATGGGGATTCCTGGAGTGAGTGTCCACTTATAGGCTAAAGCATGTCTTCTTTGATCACCATTGGGTTCAATTCCTTTGAAAAGTCAACGTTCTTGTTGGGCTTTACAGCTAGACAAGGGCACTCCGAGCATTTTATGCAAGTTTTTCAATAATACTCTCTCGTTTCATATACAATATTTTGTATTTCATGATTTTCATATATTGCTTACAAGTTCATACTTTCATAATCATCTATACGGTTATACACTTACATTTTCTAATCTCATGATTATTCATTGACTGCCTCATAGATGTCTGCTCGCCGCATCTCCGTGATGCCAACCAACGTACTGTTCGTGCTTTTGGACAACGTTCTGATCGTCGCCTCGCATCTTTAGTCGCTAAGCAAATTGCTGCAGTGATCCCAAAACTTGTCAGTGAGTTAACCCAGAATAGTAACAGTGCTAACACAGGCACGACTCAATTTCGGTGCACTTTCAAACACTTTAACTCCTGCAACCCCACAAAATTTACTGGAGTGGAGGGTGCTACTGGCCTTCTCCAGTGGTTCGAAAGCATGGAGAACACCTTTGTGAACAGCGAGTGTCCTAACGAACTTCGCGTTCGCTATGCCACCAGTGTCCTTCAAAAAGAGGCATTAACTTGGTGGAACGGCGAAAAACGCAACCGGGGCACTGAAGTTGCTTTAGCACTGACTTGGGAGGAAGTTAAAGAGTTGATGGTTGCAAAGTTTTGCCCTAGAAATGAAATCAAAAAGTTAGAGGATGAATTTTATGAGCTGAAACAAGACAGTGGAGAAAACCTAGTGTATACTACCAGATATCATGAACTCAGCCTACTTGTTCCTCATATGGTTACCCCGCTATCCCGAGCAATTGAGAAGTATATTGAGGGTTTACCTGATCTAATTCAGGATATTGTCACTGGTAGCAAGCCCGCTACGGTAGAAGAAGCAATTCAACTCGCAGCCACTTTAACAGACAAATACGTAAAGAAAGGAAACTTGGTTAGGAAGGACACCAAGACGTCTGCTAAGAAAACCACCCATGTCGTTGAACCATCTAAGACTGTTTTAGCAAAGGCCGCCACTATTTCTTCGAACTCTAAGAAACGAATGGGCGATAATTAGAACCATGCTGTTGTAAATCCTGTGACTCAACCTCCTATCAAGAAAGCCTACACAGGAGTCCATCCTCAATGCAACACTTGCAAGTATCATCACCCTGCAAATCTTCCATGTCGTCAATGCACTAGATATGGAAGGTTTGGACACTTTGCCACTACTTGTCGTGTAATGGTTAGGACACAAGATAATCATCAAACAGCTGCCCAGGAACCACTGCCGATTACTAACGGTCGGGCATGTTATAATTGTGGAGACCCTAACCACATGCGGCATCGATGCCCTGAATTGAATAATGTAAACCAGGTGGCACATGGACGAGCTTTCAATATCAATATCAACGAAGCAACTGGACAGGATGGCGTTAACCCCACTGGCTAAGCCATGGATGGAATCTTCTTAAGACTCGAGAATCCAATACCTGTGTTTTCATTTTCTTGATCCTATTATCATTTTGTACCCAATTGTGTCGTACTCATAAGCATATAACATCTAGAAATTTCCTTGCATATTATTATGTACGAGCGCAGACTGGAAATTTATCATATTTGGTTACGTTTATTATAATTGTAGAAAATTTAAGACTCCACCTTACATTTTATTGAAACATTTGGACTTGATTTCCATGAAAACCAAACTATTAAAAACTTGATACTTGATCCTACAAAACTTTTCTAAAAACATGATTGTTTGTTATATTAAACTTGATTTTTCTTAATTTGATTTTCTTTGAACATTTAATTATTCATGATACTCGTAAACATGGCTGGCCAAATATGAACTATTTTCTATAGTCAACTAAGATCACACTTATACTTAATGGTTGTCGTAATTACAAACTTGCTTGCATTTATCAATTTGCATGTTGATCTATGAAAAACAATTACTACATTTATCCACTCAACACAGATAAACATCTCACTTAAAGGGCTCCCCGGGTGAGTGGTAGCCCATACTTAAATTTTTGCTTGCAAGTCGTTGCAAACCAATGTAATTGACCCCATTATTACAAAGCCTCATTTCGTTGATAACGTCTCATTGTAACCCAACGTGTTTGTTGTGTCATCTTCTTGTGAAACTTATTTGCTTTAATTAGGTTCATAGAAGGACATAAAACCCTAATGTAAGGTAAATTGATGATTCCGGTCCGGAACGAAATCATGAATTTACAGGTACGTTAGGGTAGTGTGAAATTCTATTGGGGTTTTTGGTAGGCGTCCAGTACGTTTTCAAGGTATCAAAGGTGTGGTGGGTTAGCTGCGGTACACCCTATATATAAACACTAATGATGCATTGAAAGTGAGACTGGAAGTTAGACCAGGAACTAACCCCAATTCTCTTGGTAGTTCAAAACGTCGATTCATAGTCTAACTTATTCCTTCCAACCACCCTAACCTTTACATTCAAGGCCTAGTACTTTGGGTCTTGACCACTAGTAATAATCCTTAGATATATTTAATCCAATTATATGATATCTAACGTTCGAGTCCATTCAAGTCAGGTTATCACGTTACCCAAAGCTCTTTTTCTCATTAAACTTGACCATACTCACTATAACATTTACTCGAGTACCCAGAACCCTGTTTATACGTCTACTTGAAGGAATTTCGGGATGAAATTTCTAAAAGTAGGGGATGCTGTGACATCCGTCACCTTTCATTTTATCTTTTGTCCGACATTAGCCCCTCTCATTTCATGAATTTACATCTACTCGAATCGTTGTCGTAAATAAAAAAATTCTCTTCTTTTATAATAATAATAATAATAATAATAATAATATTAATAATAAAAAAAAGCTAGTAATTAATCTTATTAATAGATTATGCAATTAGTTTATCAAACCTACAAACATATAAACAAACCAAAGCCCAACCAAATCTGAGCCCAAGCAGACTGGCCCACACTCCCCCTCCTCTCTTAAATCTGTGTAAAAAAAATGCTTGTGACCAGACTCGAACCCGAGTCTGATCCGGGTGAGGAATCAGCAAACAAGCAGCACCACCACTAGACCACATGTGTTTGTTTGGAAAAACATGGCTCTAATTAATTTTATCAACTCCTGAAAAGATTAGAAACCTCTCCTTCTTCTTCCTGCAGATCCGACGCCAATCCAAACCCGACCCACCGACAGATCCGTCAAATTAACACGCCTCTGATCTAATTATGGAATGAATGTTGATTGACAGACTCTTATGCGTATTATACACGCATAATTCAATTAAAACCATACCAAAATTATACCGAATACGCGTTTTATTAAAACACGGGTCAAACATTCCAAATCTTTCGATTCGTGGCGATTAGTATAAATTGGACCCTTTCCCACAACCTACATGCGCCGATAATCACTTCTCCACCCTTAATTTCTATGAATTCCTCGTTTTAAATCAAGAAATCTATCGTTGTTGACTTTTCGTTTGACCGGACGTCCTTCATCGAAATCCCACTGGTGATACTTGGCAACGTTGGATCACACTTATTCTATTTCACAAGACTTAACACCTTGCTAAGGTGAGTATTACTTATCCCTTTTTTTCGTTTTTACACTTTTGGGGTGATTCATGCACAAGTATACAAAACTTGCACATTCACTTACACACACATTTTTCTTCATTTACAATTCATATACGTGTCTTGTTTATCTTTGTGCTTTATGTTTGAACATGAATGTAGCTTACGTACAAAATCATACATCTAGACATAACTTATGTTATGGTGCTCTTTACATATAGACGTAACTTATGTTACGGTGCTCATTTAGACATAACTTATGTTATGGTGCTCTTTTAGACTTGACACGTGTGAGGGTGCTCATTATCAATTTTACCTTACCAACTTTATATTTGATCTTGTCTTGTTTGGTTACTTATGTGCTTACATAATGCCTTGGTGATGCTAGACACATGAATTGTACCACTTTTCAAACCTATACTATATGTACAAAGCTAGGTAATACTCCCCAACATCGTATGTTGACAAAATTTATTTCCGTGCATGTTTCAGGATAAGCTGCTTGACGCTTCACATAGGACTTTGGACTTAGATTACATAAATCAACTATCTCTATTTTTGTTGTGGTTTAATTATTTTCACATGTTGTAAAACAATATTCAATAATCAAATATTTACATTTTAGTACCATGAGCTTTTGAACAATCGTCACTACGTGACACCTTGATGATTCCGCCATCGGTTGGGGTGTTACAACACCACCTAACCACCGTCATTGACCACCCAAACCCGACATCACCTGAGTAACTTGAACAACCAGATCTGATCTGAACACCCGAACTGAAACCAGACTCGATCAGTCCCAAAATGACCACCTAAAAAACACCACAACTAAACTAGACACAACCACCATCCGAACCACCCTAAATTGGTCCACCACCAAACATCCATCATTTCGACATCCACAACCAATCGGGAAACCATCATCAACAACAAAGCTCACCATCGGACCTGTACACCTGCAACCCATCGGACCACCACCTTTGTAGCGTTTCATATTTTTATTTAGCATTATTAATAAAATCCAATGAATCCTGGCGTTTTAGCGTATTTTAAATTTTTCGTAACATTAATTATCCTGTCATATTCATAATATATTTATAATATATTGTTTTTATATAGAAATTGCTAAAAAAATAAACGCTCAGGCCGGAACTCAAACCCGCGCCTGAGCCGGGTCAGGAAATTACATCACAAACATAAAGCACCTGCACTAGCAGCATGCTTGTGATTCAGATTGAAAACCAAATTGTTTAAATACATTTGAAACTCCTAGTCAACGAACCAGAAGTCAAACACATAAGTCAAACCATCGAAACCCAATCTTTGGATGCATGATTGATCTGGAAATGGAAACCAGAGTGATTGACCTATCAATTGCGTTTTATACACGTTCAATTACACCTAAACATTCCATATAATCGTGTAATTACGCGTTTAAAAGAAAGACTTGGTCAAACCTTCTAAATCATTGAAATCGTATGTAATAATATAAATTGGACCCTCCCTATCATTCTAAGTGTGCCGAAAATCACAAACCCCACCTCATAAATCACATACTGTCTCTTAAATCTTTGAATTTTGAAGCTTCTTGTCGAGTACTTGACTAGCGTGTTCATCGTGTATTCCACTGGTATGAATCAAACTAGTTATCTCTATACTTTAATCGGCCCTTTTCCATCATAAGACCCATGATTAATTCGGTTTTTATATATAGTTTTGGTCGATTATAAATCTAGGGTTTGTTCTTAATTTTTGGGGAAGATGATAACAGTCCACATTTGTTTAAAATTATTTCAGAAAGAAAATAAACCAACTATCTGATCTAGACCAGATGGTTGTGGTGACTGATACTCATACGAAGGGGCTTGAGTTCGATCCATAGCCCCAACGTTTTTGTTTTTCTTTTAAATGAAATATAATCCTTTTTAATCTTAAACACAATATATAATGATCTGAATCCAAATACTTGTGTTCTCAGGGTCCAACCCAGATGGTGGCTGGGCTTGTGATAAAACCCCACCCGGTCTCAGACCCGGTTTCGATTCCTAGCACACTCAAAACATTTTTTTTAGACCCTTTACTTTTATATTTTTCTCTTTATCTTATAAAATGAGTTTAAAATACCAAATTTAATTTATAAATTCTATAAAATTTATTTTAAGTTATTCAAATGGTAAACTTTATTATACAATTTTTAGTTTTACAAAAATCATTTATTTAATATATATAAAATATATTACAGGTTTATTCATAAATAAATTAACAATTCTATAAAAATATCTAAACAGTTTTATAAAATTCCATAAAAAATATTTTAAACCTATAGATTAATAAACTTTTCAGAATCGAATTTTAATTTCAGAAAAACATTTATTAAGTATTTTTAATTAATTTGTGTTATTTTAATTATAATAAATTCATAATAAATCCATTTTTCATTATTTTTGCATCAAAATTTCACATAAATTATTTTTATTCATTTAGATCAGAAATATAATTTTATGATCTGAAATTTATGAATTTTAATATTTTTAGATATTAATACAATATTTTGACAAATAAATCATAATGTATTATACATTCATTAATTAAGAAAATAGTTTTATAAAAATTATTTTCACATTATAACATTTTTGTACAACTACCTTTGATCAAGATCTTACAAAAACTTTTCTTATTTATTTTCTCAAATTCTTCATTTATTATTTAATTAACTATTAAATTAAATTAACTATATACCAATGTTCTATCCCCAAATTAGGAACCCTATAATACTTTTATACTAGAAAACTTAGACTTTTAAGTTTTCCCAACACTTTATTGCCTTAAACATAGGGTGATACTTGGATACACTCGAGCCAAATTTATTCTATATCACGAGATTCGATACTATTGTTAAGGTGAGTTTACATAGCCCCTTTTTACTATTTTACAATTTTTGGGGTGAAACATGTTACATTTTCAATTGCAATTCAACATAAGTGTCTATGTGTTATTATATGTTGCATTATGTCTTAAATAATACTTTGGTAAGCACAATTAGACTAGCATAATCATTAACATTGATCCAGCCGACGATATACAATGATAGATCTATTGGATTGACAACCCCACCGGATACGTGTACCTCCAGTATGGGTAGCGTGGGTGATTGTTATCGATCATATAACAAAAACGAGTGAACCATATGCGTATGGGATGGACCAAAATAATCATGTCACAAGGTTTGATTATGCAAATGATTTACCGGGTAGTGTTGTTTTCACATATGGACTAGATTTGCCATGACACTAGAATTGTACAAGCTTTTATACTCATGATACATTATTCAAACCTATGTAATTCTTACCAACTTTTGTTCACCCAAAATATTTTCAAACTTAACATGTTTCAGGTTATAGCTTTGCTTGAAGATTAGAGTTAATGCTTGAAGATTTATATTTAGTGTTTCACATTTGATGTACAAATTCTTTTAGAAAAATTGTATGTAATTTAATTAATTGATTATTGAAATTTTATTATTTACCATGAGCTACTGAACAATCGTCAATAAGTGACATCCTGATGTTTCCGCCATCGGTTGGGGTGTTACAACCTTGAACCTCAAATCGAACCAACAACCATCAACCTAGAACCTGGTTCACCCTGACACCACCTGCAACGATCCATTCTTATAACCTGACCACCTACTGTCTGGAACGACCACCCACCGGATCCCACCATCATCATCGTCACCCACCTTGTCGGCCTCCAAAAACCACACCAATGCCAAATTTGGGCTTAAAAAACTTGACGCTGCCACCACCAGAGATGGTGGTGGTCGGCCGACGCTAAAACAAGAGAGGGGAATGTGAGGATGTGCGAGGGAGAGAGGGGGAGAGGTGTTCTAGGGTTTTAGAGAGAGAGAGAGAGAGAGAGAGAGAGAGAGAGACAGGGGTGAGCGGCTGCAGAATGAAAGGGGAGATGAGGGAATGGGAGTATTTATAGCTAGGGTTAGGGTAAGTGGGCTGTGTACCGCATATCGAACCCGTTTTAACGTAAAGGTCTCGGTCTGTGTTTAGGATCAATGAATTATCACGAAAACTAGTCGGTTTTGTTCGAAATTAAAAACATAACAAAACCGAGCAATTTAAATGTTATTTTTGTCATCCGACGTGGGCTTTCAGAACACGCGTTTAAATCGTGTTAACTGAATCGGTTGTGCTATCCTTCATTTAAACGACCCGTTTACTTTCAAAAATTAATAAATAACATTATTTACAATCAATAATTATTCCGAAAGTTCGATAATGGTTAAAACCACGCATTTTGACGTCCGATTCCCGCGTCAGTTTCTTTCCTGTTCCCAAAACGTTGCGTTTTTGGCCGTTTACCGCGCCGATTTCACATTCGATTGCTTCAATAGAAAATACGTGTCGTATTTACATAGAATGACCTTATGCTAGTCCAGTTCGTCAAATTTTTACTGATGCCAGTTCGTTAACGTTAAATACGCGTAGTCTTTCTTTAAAGGCTTTAGGGCGTCCATGAACTTCGAGAAGGACATCGTATGACTCGTAACCGCTCACTTAAACATAATTAACCTTAAACCATGTTAATTACTCCAAAAACATGATTAAAATCACATTAGCCATTGTACGGAATTTGCTGGTTGTCACACACGCCTACTGCAGCAAATCGCATAATCAATTTTCAAAGGGGAAATGGAATTTAATAATCCCAACTTTGGGGGGTTGGAATGGAACAGTCCCGACTTGAAAGTTGTAAGATAACAGTCCCAACTTGTCAATGTTTTTATTTTGGTGGTCCCAAACTAACCTCAGTTAGTTTCTCTGTTAAGTGCCAACGTGGCATCACACGTGGCATCTGAGGTTGACCAATATGTCCAGTTGTCAAAAATAAAACATGGCCCACATATGACTTGTCATTTTGAATTAAAAAAAATCTTTTAATAATAATAAAAAAGATTTATATATATATACACACACATACATACATCATCATCTTCACCACCACACCCACGACACCCACCTGCCACCACACCATACCCACCTGCCACCACACCCACCTGCCACCACACCATCGATTCACCGAAATGTATAAACCAGATAAATCCTACCAATCGTGCAATAGCCTAGTTATTAAGCATATCGAAAGATGAAATGCTACAACTAATTGTACAGACCTTGAACGTGAATAAGATCAATTATCAGAAGCTTGGGATTTCATTCCCTTAAAGTCCAACAAAAATTTTAACCTTAATAATAGCATTTTATGACTGGGGAAGAATACAGGGCTTCATCTTCATCTTCCTTTCTCGAACAGAGCCCTAATTTGACTGGGGAAGAAGACAGGGACAAGTAGAAGGATCGAAGCCCTAATTGTTCAAGCCCTAATTGCTTTTTGGGAAGAAGCCCTAATTGTTTTTGGGCAAAAAGCCCTAATTTCTTGCTTCTACTTTAGGGTTTTGAGTAAGATGGAACGATGGTGAAGATTGGCGGTGTTTGATGGTGGTTGGTGGCGGCGGCGACAGGTGGTTGGTGGTGGCGACAGGTGGTTGGTGGTGATGGTTGTGGTGGTGGTGGATGGTAGACAAAGAGAGAGAGAGAGAGAGGGGGGGGGTGAAATTTAGGGTGGTTATGATGGTTGCAGGTGGTTGGGGTTGTCGGAGATGGCGGTGGTTGATGGTGGTGGCAGGTGGTTGTGGTGGTAGGTGGTTGTGATGGTTGCAGGTGGTTGGGGTTGTCATGAAGATGATAAAGATGTCATATGTGTGTGTATAAATAATATGTGTAAATAAAACATAGTGGGCCAGCCTTTTCCAAGTGGGACAGATTTGTCCACGTAGGATGACACGTGGACTGCCACGTAAGCATTTAACAGAAAAACTTAACCACCGTTAGTTTGGGACCAACAAAATAAAAACGTTGACAAGTTGGGACTGTTATCTTACAACTTTCAAGTTGGGACTGTTCCCTTCCAACCTTCCGAAATTGGGATTATTAAATTCCATTTCCCCATTTTCAAAAAGCAATCCCTAAAAAATTGATTCTTTTACGTGATTAACAATATCTATTGGTGAACAATTACTAAACCCTCAACCGAAACCTAACCGAAAATTATCCAAAAACCGCGTTAACCTAATATTGTTTTTTTTTGTACCATAAGTTAACCAAAATTAACAAACAGAAACTGAACCATTCATATATTTATACATCCATTTCATGTACTTATAAGCAAAAATTTTAACAAAAGTTTGGTTTTGGTTATTAACTAAAATTAACTAAACCGAACTAAAAACGAGTATCTAACCAAATAGATTGAACCAATTAACCGATTGGTTAATAAGATCGATTACCGATATGTCGATTTTTGTTTCGGTTAAGGCTAATAACCGAACTTAACCGAACCCAACCATACTCCATTAGAAGTGTTTGTGTTCCTTAATACATCGTGCGAGCACACTGTTATGAAAATATGAATGGTTCCATTTCAATTTGACTGATTTCGATTAACTAAGGGTACAAAAATTAAACGATAACCGATGTTAAGTTAAACCGGATATTGGTTAATTCTGTTTTCAATTGATTTTGGTTCAGTTTTGTCTGTTTTTGGTTTGGCTTTGGTGAACGGTTTAGTTATTGCTCACTCCTAAATATTGTTAATTACGTAGCACATAAAAAATTTTAAATTAAAAAAATAGCAATACTATACTCAAAGCAAAGATAATAAAATGCTCATTATTATGATGTATTTTTTTTTTATAAAAGTATCAACGTATCAAAAAAATGACTATTTCAAAATCATGGGGGACAGTTTGCTTGAAATAAGGAAAATAAGTTTAAGAGGGTGTTTGGTTGTCCATTTCCCCCCTCCTTTTAACTTATGACTTATCTAATAAGTCAAAAGTTAAAATAAAAGTGTTTGGGTAATTGTTTGAAAATGAGCTTTGGAAGATTTTGTGCTTTGAAAAGGAGAAAAGAGAGGAGAAGTCATAAGTCACAATTTGTGACTTTTGGGATTAAGGAGCTTTTGAGGTAGAAAAAGGAGAAAGGGGAAAAGGAGAAGGAGAGCCAAACATGCTCTAACTATAGCTTAAAACCAAAAGTTGAGTAAAGTTTGTCTTAAAGTGTAACTAAAATGAGGTATCAAAGTGTAAAAGTTTTAAATGACTATTTTACCCCTATTTTAGGGTTGTTAATGAAAATTAAGTTCTTAACTTTTAGGTATCTTAAATTACTATTGTCTCGTGCATTATAATATAGTATAGATATTTAACAATTAAATATTATTTCTTTATTCGCAATCCAAATGTAACTCTTTAGATTGTACTTTGATAGTTGCATTATTAAACGATAACTAGACACCTATTTCTAACATCATAATAGGTCTAATTTTAAAAGACTTTGTTGGATGGATTAGTGCATCAATCCCTTGTATATGATGTAATTATTTGGTTGACGTAGAGCTCCCTTCTTGAGGCTCTGTAGCATTTGCTCTTAATGGCGTTTTAAATTAAAAAAATTGTATGCCATGCATTACCACAAACAAAGGGCACAATCCTCAAACCGTCAAACTCAACTCCCATAATCGATTTACTTAAAAAAACCAACTTATAAACCCTCTAAACCTGTTTCTAAACTTATACCAACGTCCATTATGACTTACGAGACTAAAACCTTCAAATATTTACCAATTCAAATACAAACTTACAAGAATAAAAATATCTTTAGCAACTGTCATGACATTATAGCCTAGTGGCATTTTAGTGATAGAATAAGGTTTTTTTACAAATTTATTAGGTTTTTTCCTATATTAATGTATAGGCATTATTACTTAGACCTTATGTAGTGGGAAGAGGATTGGGGCGTGATTGGGGCAAAAACGCCCCTAGGTTATTTGCACACCGCCCCCTTAGGTTATTTGGGGCGTTTTTGGGGGAAGGTAAACAATTCCACCGCGTTGTTTTATTTGTGTTGGCCAATCAAATTCCATTCCTTTTGTATGGACCAATCGAAAACAAGCCCCAATGATTGAATGCTCCATGAAAATTTTCACCTCCACTACACCTCTATCCTAATTTCAATCCCTTAATGGGCCCACATGCCGCGTGTCGATCAATGCCCCATGCAAGGTGAAAATTTTAACCTTCCACTACACATGGTCTTAGTAGAGACGGATATGATCAGGTGGTTCCACTAATGAGACGATAATATTCTAGTTTTTTTTTAAGGGCAACTTTCATTAAACACCAACTAACCCGCCTATCTCCAAGATGGAGATAGCCGGGGGACAAAACCCAAAAAAGTGTTACATTACATCAAAAGAAAAACGATTCAATCCTTCCACTCTACCCTATCCTTCTAGGCCCTACTATTAAACCACAAAAAACTTAATGATTTCACATCCGCAATAATCTGTGTAATTTTCACTTTCGCCGCCTTGAAAACCTTCTCGTTTCTAGCCTTCCACAACCTCCAGCACGTAAGAATAAAGATACCGAGCAGAAGA
The DNA here is from genome assembly GCA_028751855.1 of Ambrosia trifida. NCBI lineage: Eukaryota > Viridiplantae > Streptophyta > Magnoliopsida > Asterales > Asteraceae > Ambrosia > Ambrosia trifida. The sequence continues at coordinate 145,125,472 of CM054124.1, read as the reverse complement.
TCTTTCTTGGCTGCACTGCATCGCATCTGATCAACAAGGTTCTGAATATCCGTGACCGAGAAGAGGAAAATCGGAGGAAGACGACACCAATTAGCGATCCCAGACCAAACCCCATGTGCAACCGAACAATTAGTAAATAAGTGTTCAGCCGTTTCTTCACCGTCTTCACAGAGGCTGCACTTGAGGTCTCCGACCCATATATTTCGTCTGCTGAGAGCCCGTTTAGTGGGGATCATGTCTAAAAACGCTCTCCACATAAAGATATTACATTTCGCCGGAACCCATTTGCACCATCTAAAGCTTCCATTAACTTCTTCCACAACGCCTCTGGTGACCCTTCTTTTGTATCCTGGACAGACAAGTATTGCAGGGAGATATCATTCCAGGTGCACTCGTCTTTGAGCTGAGAAAGCTTAGTGTCTGCAACGAGTCTAAATCATTCAACTAACTCCTCCTTTTCTTGGGCCGTAACCAGATAAGACTTCCAATCCCACGACATAACTCCCGACAGATCATCATGACCTACTCTATCCGCGACCGTACACCATTTATTCCTTTCTAGACGAAACAAGGCAGGATAAACACTTTTTAACGGAATCCGACTAATCCACGGATCTATCAAAAAACTAATACTCGACCCATCACCAACCTTCCCTTGCATTAAGCTATTAAAGGTTGACCCATTCAAAATTAATTTCAACCCACAATTTACACTTTTACCCCACACGCCTCTAACATTTGGATTACACGGCACTGCCATCTTCTCTTGGAACGTGAATAGCGTCTATAACTTTCCGCCACGTAGAATTAACTTCCATTCTATATCTGCATATTCATTTTAGCAAAAGCGCGTTGTTAGTAACATCCAACTTGGTTAGCCCGATGCCTCCACATTTCTTTGGTCTAGTAACAAACTCCCACCCCACCCAATGGACTTTATTAGCAACCGAATTACCTCCCCACAAAAACCTTTTAATCATAGCTTCGAGTTTATTCTTGACCGTCACTGACACTTTAAATAACGAGAAATAGTAAGCCGGAAGGCTCTCCACAACCGATTTTATAAGCACCACCTTACCACCTATAGATAGGACCCTTGATTTCCAACCCGAAAGTCTTTTTTTCTTGAAGACTTCAACAATTGGCTCCCAACTATTTATCCTACCTATCTTTGCACCAACATGGATCTCTAAATACTTGAAAGGTAGCTCACACATCCCACATCCCAACTCGTCTGCCTTGAGTTTAATATCTTCTACATTCACACCAATGCTAAAAAGGGTGGACTTAGAAATATTTATCTACAACCCCGAACATAAATAAAAGATCCACAAAATTCTTTTAAGAACCTTGAAATTCGCATTCGACCACTCTCCCATAATCATGGCGTCATCCATGTATAACAAATGAGAAATATTCAGACCACCATTAGAAAGCTTGACACCTGTAAAAACCCCATCATCACAAGCCTTTTTAACGCCCCGACAAAGCTTCCATAACGATAATAAAAAGGAAAGGCGATATTGGATCACCTTGTGGCAACAAGAAATTTGGAAAGTAGGAGCTCATCCTCCGTAATCGAGTGAGTAGTCCCTCAATAATCAAAATTTGCCATTAAAAATAAGTATCTTTAGCAAGTGTGATACACCATGACCAAAAGTCGCGTGGCATAAAGCTTTAACCCGAATCCGGCATGGCTATAAATGGCGGGAGCTCATCCTCCGTCTAAATTTCCCCTCCCCAAATCATCTCTCTATAATCAGTCTTCTTCCTAATTTTGACTGCATAATATTATCATTATTATTGTTATTATTATTATCCTAAAACCCTAAAATTCAATCCACACTCTACACTCTGTACTCAGATCATCCTCCCTGTTAGGGTTTCACACATCAAAATAACCTAATCGCAATCAACACTGTGCTTATTATTATTTATTAATCTTCAATGGAGGCGGCCTCTAGTGTCGCCGCTGTTTCTCGTAAAGAATGGCGCCTTGTTTCCGATCATCCCCAGGTTTATTCTTTAGACTAACTCTTAACACTCTCTGTTTACACTTTTAGGGCTTATTATTATTATTATTATCAGGAATTGGACCGTGTAAAGATAGGGCAAGGGGATGAGAGACTGATTTACGAGGTATGAATGTATTATTATTATTATTATTATTATTATTATTATTATCATTGTAAGATTGTACTTATGAGGCGTGTAATTAAGAATAGGAAATGAGTGTGATATGTTGATTTGATTGTTAAGGTGCATCAGTGTAGCGAGCCGGTTATGGTTAGTGGGGGTTTTGAACATGAATTGCGTTTAGATGAGGTGGTCAAGCAAAGAGAACAGCTTCAGGATTTGGAGGTTCATATCAAAGCTAGGCTTATGGCTAGATCAGAGGTAATGGGGATTCAGGAGCGGTTTGATTCGCAGATTAAAGAGCATATTGCGTCGAATGTTAAACTTGAGGTGGGTTTAGATTATATTAATTGGGAATGTTGTGGTTATTTATTATGTAAGGCAATCTGTGGCTTACTAGAATGTTTGCCTGTAAAGGAACAACTACATGAAAGGGAAAAGGCTATAATGGACTTGCAAAGAACTGTGGATGATAAGGATAAAGAGCTCTATGTGATTAAGTTGGAACATGAAGCGGTATGTGGTTATGTGTATGGCGTGTGTGTTTTTAATCTATTATTGTTTATATAGCTATTATTTCACATGTTTACAGGCGTGGGCTAAAGAAGACCTCTTACGTGAGCAAAATAAGGAGCTTGCATCTTTTCGGTGTGTCTTCAAATCCGTATTGTGTTATTCACAATCACATTGTGCGGGCACATATCAGTTATCGAGTTTGATGATTCTAGTATGAGTTTTGATATATGCATTTGTAGGAGGGAGCGTGATAATTCTGAAGCTGAAAGGGCTCAACATGTTAACAAAATCCATGAATTACAAGAACATGTTCAAGAAAAGGAAAGACAGTTCTTAGAGTTGCAGGAACAGGTACTCAATATGCTATTTTGATTTTTGTTGTATGAAACGGTGCAAAAAATATTCCGAAGCTTGTTTATTTGATTGATTTATGGTTAGATTCAGTTTCTCTTTGTGAAAGTATATTGTAATTCATGTTATATTTTGCAGCATAGAGTTGCTCATGAAACGATCATGTATAAAGATGAACAAATAAGGGAAGCACAAGCTTGGATTGCAAGAGCTCAGGAGGTGGATGCTTTGCAGTCGACCACAAATCATTCGTTGCAAGCTGAACTGAGAGAACGCACAGAACAATACAACCAGCTCTGGATTGGTTGCCAGAGACAGGTATGTTAATTTGTCAAAGCAGTGACTACAGTTATATTCAGATAGTTATTGATTGCTAGTTGTTATTTCACACATATCTTGCCCATGGTTATTTGCTAAAATATCACTAATAAGGGCGGACGGAGTGGGTCTTTCCTATCCCTCCTGGCTTCCCATCCCTAAGCTCTTTCTTCTTCACATCAACTTTTTTAATCCCTTCCTGCTCCTTCCGACCTTACCTAAACCTTGGAATGGATTTTGTTGTGTTTCCATCTCAAACGGAGCACATGGATTAATGAGCTGATAGTTTCCACAAATTTGTTTGTAATACATATAACTTCTTAAAACCACCTTTATTTATAGATTTAGATTGTTATTGTAATAATGTTGTGTGTCTTATAATTAAACTCTTTGATTATTTACATAGTGGACAAAAGTGTTTTCTGGTCAATCCAGCCTGCTGTAGTTGGTTTTAACTCGTACTCAAAATAAAAATGGACAAGTATTTTTGGAGCAGTGCTACCTGACGTGTGTGAACCTATCGGCCGTCATCTTATCTGCCTGACCTGTTTTTAATTGCTAGCTCTTCCATTAGACAATGTATGTCATCAGCATGTGCATTTCTGCATCAGGGGTTGATATTTTTAGTAAACAGTTCATCTTTAACAATTATAAAATTTTAATAACATCTATTATGTGTTAGTTCTCTGAGATGGAGAGGCTTCATCTTCACACACTACAGCAGCTTGAGATTGAGTTATCTGAGGCAAGAGAAAGGAGTGGAAATAATTCAACGCGTGTTAATCAAACAAAAGTAAAGGAAATATCTCCTTTTGTGCATGGAAATGGAAGCCAGTTGGAAGCTACTGTAGGAAGCAATCCTGATGCTGATTCGAGGGGTCTCCAAAATGGTGATGCAGAAATTGTCTCTTCACAGGTATATCTCGTATTTCCTATTGATCTTACAACTCACAAGGGATCTTCATATTTCTGGTTTTAAGTTAGGTAGATTAAGCTTTTTTGACTTATTATAAGTCATATTATTGGTTTATTCACATGAATATATTTTGACTTAATTCAGACCAATGATACCTCTGCTGTTCAAATGGCCCCAAAGTCATTAAATGATGGAATGACAACTTATTTTCCAACTGGACAACTGCATCCATTTATTTTCCATCACCCTCAGAATGTGAATCCACATCTTCTTCAATCTCATGTTGGCCAGTTTCATTCTTTACCTGCAAGTACATCTATCCCACATTGGCAGAATCAACAGGTACATGTGTGTGTGTGTGTGTATGTATATGTATGTAACTATGTATATAACTCACTTTCTAATTTGCATACATGGGGCAAATTGAGCTAGTTGTGGTACCCGGATATTGAAACAAGCAAAGCCCCGCTTACGGCTATGCACATATAATGTATATATGTGTGGCCCTTGGGGGGCAAAAGTAAAGTTGCACTAATTTTAACGTTATTTTACTAATTTCGTGAAAATAACGTTAAAAATGACGGACGGTTAATCATGCATCAGGTGGTGGCGTTGATTGCCAAAACACAAGGGGGTACATGCACCAATCGGGTTTGTCCCGGTTGCTAAGTGTTATGTGCCTTATGTCCAAGGCTTGATACAAAACCACTATCGAGCCGGGGGTCTCATTGAAAGTAGCCTCTCTATTCCCACGGGGTAGAGGTAAGACTGTCTACATCTTACCCTCCTCAGACCCTACCTTAGCTTTTGCTGTTGGTGGGATTAACTGAGTATGATGATGATGATATTGAAACAAACAACTTTTTTTTTTATTTAATTATTAGTAATGTAACGGCTCAAATATGATTTAAGTATAAAATAACTATACCACGTCAATAATGATATATAATTAATAAAAAAATTAGAAGGATGGACATGCATTAAAGGTGGACCTGTTTCAAGTCATTGACTCATTGTATTAGCTATTTTTTAATTAACTTTACCCATTTGATTTGTTATAGAAAAAACAACCTAGACCAACCCATTCTTGAGTAATTGAAGTCGCCACATCTAGATTTTTGATGTTTACAATCATTTTTCTATGTAATTTTATTTCTTACCTTTCTTCCAGGCTATCACTGAAATTTTACAGATGCCAAACCATGCACAACATCCTTCCCAAAATGATCAGAATCCATCAAGACCAGAATCTCAATATGATTATGAAGCATCTGTAAATGGACAAACTTTGGGTTCTGATCTTTTGGATGGCCTCCCATCATCAGCAAATGAGAAAGAACAGGTATTACGTGATTATGTGAACTTTAAATTTGCCATTTTGTCTAATTTTTGTGTATCAACATTTATTACTGTACAATATTTTTGATAAATTTGTATTGTACAGCAGAGGTTACAACAAATCTCTTCTCAACTTCATGGCTCTCTAAGGCTGAGTCATTCTGACAATGATATTGCACATCAGGTTTGTGTTAATTGCTATTGTCTCACAAGATCACTGGTTCAGTGTGCTGATCTTTAGTTTGGAAAACACAGGACAAAAGTTCAAAATTCGTGTCTCCTCATAAAGTTGAAGCTCAAAGTTCTGGTACAGAACAGCTTGGCTCAGCTGCCATTGCATCTCAAGGTATTCAGTCCGCAAAGGTCTGTGAGGTCAGACCGAACAAGGTGGATAGCGTTGCACGAAATAGTTTCTCAGAAGCAAAGACTGCAGATAATCTATTTGATGAAGAAACTTTGTTGGCTTGTGTTGTTCGCACAATACCACCTGGTTCTGGTGGAAGAATACAGATCAGCTCAACGGTTAGTAACAGTTAATTACAGGTGGCTAAATGGACGGGTCGGGTCGGGTAACAGTTGTTGACACATAGCACTTCGTCCATTTTTTGTTTGCTTTTGTAAATTATTGATATGTTAATTATGATTACCGAGTTTTTGTAGTAGTTTTATTATATATTTGAACAGTAACTAGTTAAGGAAGTTTTATGCAACATAAATTGGACTTTTGATGACTTTCAATCTGTCTTAACTCGGTATTATTTGACTTGATTGAGATAAGCCACAACCCAAATCAACCGTTCGCTAGTAACTGGATTAAAATAAATTGTAGTGCAATTAACATTGAATATCTTGTTATTCAACATATCTTGACAGCTTCTGAGTCGGCTCACAAAAATGCTGGCCCCGCTTCATTGGTCAGATTATGAGAATAAACATGGAAAGCTTGATGCTTTTTTGCGCGGTCATCCTGAAGTGAGCTCATCTTATTGTGACTGTAAACAGTTAAACTATGTTTTATGATATGAGATTGGTGGCAAACTTAATAGTTTTTTATTTTTTATTTCAGTTGTTTGTTATAGAAGGGGATTATATTCAAGTGCAGGAGGGTGCACAAGAAATCATCGCTGGTATGGTGGCTCGCGCAAAAATCCGTGCGGCCACTGTTGCTGCCTCTGCGGCCGCTTCTCACCCATCATTAATGTCTTCTATTGCTGTCACCCCTATGGCTCAAACCCGACCGAAGCAGGCCCCATCCGTTAATTCATATTTTAGCGAATCACATCACTCAAATGGTGTTCCATTTAATCCTGTAGGTGTGAGAGTTTTGAGCAAACATAATGATCAAATGAATCAAATATTGGTGAATGGTAATATAACACATCTTGATAGACCTAATTTGGCGTCTCAAGGCAAGGTGATTAACAGTGGGAGGCCTGGTCCTAATTACCATGGGCAACAGCATGGCAGGTAATATGTTTACATGACTTTTAGTACGGGTTAAAACTAGTCGTTTTCTTAGTATGAGCTGAAATCCTGAAATGGGTCGGGTTAATCTGCTCACACCTTTTTGTCCATTTAAGAAAAAGGTTTTTAAAATTTTTAGGATTAGGATTACAAAAGCAGATTACTACGATAATGATCTAAATATATGAATAGGATGATTTTGGGCGATTTTCATCTCTTTTTCAGTTCGAACCATTTGACCCAAGTCCCTTTAACTAAACTTTTTCTATAAATATTTTGACTCATTTGAGATAAACCACAACCCGCATCAATCCATTTGGATCACAAGTAATTGGGTCTAAACATGACAAGATTATATGTCTGGTTCAAAAGTTGTTCCTTGAGACTGCTTGTAATTTTGACTCTAATTTACACAATTACATATAATAATTTATAATGTGTGCTTTGTTTTGACAGGTCTACTGGGGGTCTACTGGGTTCCAGAAAATAGTGAGTACTAGTGCATTTTAATTTACTTTAAATATAGCACGTCAGTCATATTAAGCACACAAGCTTAAGCATAGTGCTCGTAGGCCCATCATAGGTAGGGGGAGCCATTCAAATTGAAACTTGTCAGCTGGATTGAGTTTCAGATTGTTTGGTGGTTTAAAGGCCCGGTTTGAAACTTGGAACTTGTCGTGTTTACCGGACTGTTCGTTTAACCTTTACTACTTATATAATTTTTATTTTTGGAGCATGTAGTTGTGTATGTGCATTATAATCATGAAGCATCATTTTAAATTTTTATAACAAACCAATTGAAAACACATAAAAGATCAATTTAAACTGCCACACCGTCAAAATTTATTCGTTAAACTGTTAAAACGGTAAAACTGGTTGGTTCGGCTGGCCGGTCGGTTTGGTCTGTTCTTTTCTAAAACCACAATTAGCGGTTCGGCTGATTTTTTTTTTTTTTTTGTTGTCAAAACCGGCTAACTGATGCTTTACTATCAAGACATTCAAAATGTGAATCAAATGACTTTATGCTTGATGTTAGTTATCTCCATTAACAGGACTTGTTTTTGTTTGTTTGTTTTAAATGAATAGGAGGTTCTGGATTGTTCGGCGGGGAAGGGGATTTTGCTTTTTTGATGACAATGCTTGAAATAGTTTTCTGCTCTCTGATCAGTTTTGAATTGAAAATGGAATTGTAACCGGAGATGGAACTGGAATTGGAATTGGAATTGGAAATACAGTTTAACTTAATTCTTCCTTTTGTTGTTAGGAATGAGAGTTGTGCTATGATTTCTCATTTCAAAGCTTCTTGGTCTTTGCAATTTTTAAGGTGTGTCAAAATGAACGGACATTTTGCTTTCTGTGGTGATTGCGTGGCCCAAATCCTGGATCTGTTCACATAGCTTGTCGGCATGCATGCTGTTGTATGTTTTTTATTTTTACAAAAATCGTGGCTTGCTCACCCCAAAATCAGGTGGTTTATAAACTAGCCGACCAAAGCTTGACTCGGTTTTGCTTGTCAACAAGCCAAGTTTGAGTACCTGATTTTAATTTGCAAGTTACAACTCACATTTATAAATTAGGCTACATAATATGGTTCATGAGCTTTCTAAGGACCACACTGATATTATTTTTTCTTAAGTTTTAAAATAGATATTCTGTAAACTCTAATTTAAATGACTTGTCTTGTCCAAACACAAGCTGGCTCGAGCTTTTTACGAACCAAGAATAGGATTTGTTTAGTCCAAGTTCCTTTGCCATTGGATGGGGTTGGCTTGCTTGTTAAGCAGCCTTATTTACCTTGAAAACGTTTTAATAGTTTCTTTGTGTCTATGCATGTAGTAGTATTTTAATTAAAAGGAAACAAGTTGTTCTCCAAGTTGTTAGTGGGAGGATTAAAATGTAACTTGTTTTATTCTATAGACAACGTTAATCATATTTCTTTAGCCTCCTAACTTTGATAAAAAAGATTTTAATTAAAACCACCTCCACACGTACAACCATCCACCAATCAGCCGCCACCCTCCACCGGCATACCACCGTCGCCGAAAACCGAGCCAAGTGCCAGTGCTGCACCCCGAAAGCCAGAACCCATGCGCCGACCATGTCACGCGCAGCCTCTTGGGCCGTCCTCCCCGCCACCACCATGGTCAACATCAACCATATAGCGCACATTGTGTTGCGTTGATATGGTTGACCCGTTTCAAGGAGTTGGTTTGAGATCTTGGTGATTTCGTGATCGAGTCTACTAGTGGGACGTTCATTGATTCAAGGTTTTTAATCTTAAGTTTATCGTCAAGGTATGAACCTAAACCTCCTATGGTTGGTTTTATATAATTATCTGTAACCGGATCACTGGTTTTTATTCTTATTATGTTTTAATTACGCTTCTGCACTTTAATTAATTTGAAATACTATTATTCAATTGCAGATCTATAAAATACAATTTTATATTTAATTTTTAAAATAAGATTTTATAAACACCTTAAACGGCTACCCGGATTCTCTAACACATAGCTTCATCTAGTAGCGGAGCTCCAACACTTACCATGATCTTGTTATCATATATGCTAGGTGAATTTTGACGAAAATGTTATGGACCCACAACCTACCAATTATCAAGGTTTATTGAGATATAATGATAAGAGCTTCAGGCATATGCATGCGCATCAAACAAAGAAGATGTTCATTATTAATCAGGATGATGAGAACTTTAGGCATACGCTTTCACATCTAACACAAAAGATGATCATCTAATTTTTAAGCTTGTAAATATATATCTTTTTGCACATCACTAACATTGAATGTCTTTTGCTCATTTGTTGGCACCACATTGGTAACCAGCACAGCACTCTGTAGGGTCTCATAATATTACCTATGCACAAAGTTTTCAATGTTTTTGATCTTTCAACCTATGTGTGAACAGATTCAGTCTGTGTAAACCTAAAGCATAGTAGGAATCTAGATTTACGTCAGATCATTATCTGAATAACCTAATTAACAGTCTAGTTGAATTGATAGTTGAACCTAGTGACACATCGTTGCATGAAGCCGCAATGTCCTCCAGATCCTATTTACATGAAGACTAAATATTATCAGTTCCTATCATTTCTTTGTAACAGGTGTTAATGATTACTCAAACAAATTTCAGCAGCTTTAAACATCAATTCATTTTTTATTTTTGTTTAGTATGTTTAGTTATTAATGGTTCAGTTTGTTCGGCTTAGCTTTTTGATTTTGTTCAGTTTTTGATTTGTTGTCAACTTATTGTGGGGTTGTGATCAGTTGATTAATGTTCAGTTTGGAGATGAGGCAAATGTACTCAAATTTGGTTTGTTTAGTTTGTTAAGTTTACCATGTTTTGATTTGCGTACCATCGATATATGTGATTTATGGCGATGGAGGCTTTGTAATGGCAGAAGCCGTGTGGTGATGCACATGCTTCAATTGAAGGTGTTTGGATCTCGTAGTAGTTGTGGTCGCCGTAACAGTTGTCCCTCTCTTGCTTGGGTTATAGTAAGGTATCATACGATGAAAATATAGTAGATTACTTGAAACAAAACTAGTCAGAAAGCTAGTCATCGGTGCATTTTGGCATGTTTTAAATGCCAAGTTACACTATGACATGATCAACTCATCAACCGACTCTTTTATACGTTTTAGCTCATTGTACTCTTTTAAAAGATAAGGGGGTACATGCACTAATCGGGTTTTGTGACAACAGGCAAATTCCGATCAACGTCCGATGTAATTAGCGTGTGATTAGCGTTAACGAACTGACATCAGTAAATATTGGGTAAACTGGACTAACATATGGATATTATATGTAAATACGACGTGTGTTTGCTAGTGAAGCGATAGGATGTGAAATCGGCTTGAAAACGGCTTAAAACGCAGTGTTTTGGAAAACGCGGGAAATAACCGACATTGGAATCAGATGTCTAAATACGTGGTTTTAACCACATTTGTACTTTCGAAATAGTTATTTATTATAAATAATGTCATTTATTAAGTTTCGAAAGTGAACGGATCACTTAAATAAAGGAAACCGCGACTAACGTAACTAACGCTATTTTAACGCGTGTTATGAAAGAACGTGTCAGATGTCGAAAATAATATGATATTTTCTCGGTTTAGTTATATTTTTAATTTCGAACAAAACCGACTAGTTTTTGTGATAAGTCGTGGACCCTAATTATGAACCGAGACGTTTTACGTTTAAACGGGTTCGTATACACGATTCAAGCTAACAACCCTAACCCTAGCTATAAATACCTCATATTCCCTCACCATCTTCTCATTTTTTCAGCCGCTACCCCTTTTATCTCTCTCTAGAAACACTCATGCGTCTCTCTCTCCCTCTACTCTTCTTTGTCTCTCCCTCACGCCATCAATCTCCCTCCCTCCTCCCTGCTATGAATTGCAGCGGCCCCTAAGATGGAGGTCACGGCTGCAGAGGACCACGCGTCATGGTTTTAAGCAGAATGGACGGAGACAGGGTCCATGAGGTGTTGGTTCGTGATGGCTGCGGCTGGGGTGGTGACTAAGTTGCAGGCGGCGGCGGAGCTAGGTAGTGGTGGCCCGATGGTTCATTTGGTGTTGGGTTTAGCGATTGTTTTGAGTCTGGGTTTCGGTTCAGATCTGGTCTGGTTGGTGTTCGATCCACGTACTAGTCAGGATTGTTTCGGGTCAAATCTGGTCGATGGTCCAGGTCCGGTTTTGGTTAGGGCCTCTGGATGAGCTTTGGTCTCGGTTACAGGCCAACTTGGGTCCGATTACGAGCTTGGTCCAAGATTTGGGTTGTTTTGGTTCCTACGTAGGTCACGTTTCGGAGTTTTGGTGGTTGTAGACCGAGTCCATGTTGGTCTTGGGTGTGTTTTTGGGCTCGAGTCTCGATTTGGGTTGTTTTCGGATTCGGTTAAACGCGCGGGTCAAACCCGGTCAACCGGTCAAAGTCTTGGTTAACGGTGGTCCTCGGTCAATGAGTAGTCAAACAGTCAACATCGGTCAATATGCCAGCTCGGTCATCGGTGCAGTCAACACGTAGAACGAGGCGCGTGGCGCGGGGCGCGCACTAGTGTAATTTCGGTATAACTAGCTCGCGCTTATTTTGTTTTATTATTATTTATATATATGTTTCTAAAATATATAAATAATAATCGGAGTACACTCGTGAACGAACCGATAAATAATAAACGAAGAGTATAAATTGAAAGAATTGGTAATGGTATAAAAACGTGACTTATAATATTGAAATCGAACCAAGTTGTTGGACTATATGTGTGTATATATATATTTATATAAATACGTGTAAATTTGTAAGTAACGGAACGTATAATGTCTTGTGTAGCTTGGAATGGATAAATGGATTGGTTGTCTTGTGTTTGGAAATTGTTTTGGGAATCTTAAAGACGACTTGTGTTGTCTGGTTTGTACAAAAACAGAGGAAACTTTGCCGAAATTTATAAAATCCAAAGTGTGATAAAACCAACATTGTAGTGTATGTTTTTATAAATAATTCCCAAGTGGTTACAAAATGTAAATATACCAAATCTCGACGTTTTGACAAAGATTATTTTTAACAATAATAAGTGAATTTCGGACAATATTTTCAATACAAATACATATAGTTTTGCCAAACGTCAAGTATGACGAGTTTTCGAAAGGTTTATTGTTTGGATTCAATAATATATAAACATTCGATTTTACTTGGGAATCTTTTATAAAGAGCAAAGTTTTTGAATACTTTAAATGTTCGGATTTCAGGAAGGAAGTAACAAATGTTATTAATTGAAATTAATAACAAGGATTGTACTTTGCAAACTATATTTTCCTAAAAATATATGTACAAGACAAATGCATTTATTCGTCTAACGAGACGAGCTACGGCTCATGATAAGATATACGTTTCGTAGTATTAGTCCAACGTGGGTTACACGCGAATAGTAACAAGTGCGCAACTTGGGTACTATGTCGTGTGTTAACGCATAAGTAAGATAAGTCATGATCGGTTCGTTGAGTTAATGCATATTAAGACTCGAGTTAGTACACACGAGTCTAGATAGTTGGATAAACTATCTTTTAGCCGGATAATAGGCTAGGTTTATTTGTGATAGATTTTTTTTTAAGGTGTCCATTGTTGTAATAGGGCACGAGGAAGTCGGTCAAAGCTTCGGGCTTTGGTTGCTAGCTAAGCAAGGAAATTAAGGTGAGTTCATGACCCCACTTTTTACTGTTTTGTAAATGTTTTGGGGGAAAGACATGCTTCTTTTACGAAAACCTGTTTATTTTAAAGCATAACAAAGTTTATGAAAAACTTGTGAAGTTACAATCCTTTTATAAAATCGTACGTGAGTAAAAAGGGAAATGAAAGTTATGAGTATTAAAATGTGCGGTAACTGTGGAAACTTGAAATGGTACATAAGATGGGCACATGGGTAACGGAAAAGTCTAGTGGGACGTACAGTCTCCGCAGTTAACTGTAACCATTAATACAAAGTGATGTAGCCGTAGAATATGGGGATAGTACTATCGGTCCTTGACGGGGACCCACCCCCGGTTGATTAGCGTCAACTCGGATGGACCAAGGGGTGTTACGATATTCTAAAATGGTTGTTACCACTATAACAACGTGCGGAGCAAAAGTAAGTAGTCTGGTTTTGGTTACGGGCTCATGGGGACGTCATCGGTATTAGGATTTGCAACCCTAAGTTTATGTAGCACATTTCTTATGTTAGTTACGCGCACTAACTTTTCAAATAATGGTTATTTTATTTGGTCATTTCCGTTTTCGGCGTACGTGATTGCCCGGTGGGTAACTCAGGGGAAAAATGGTCTTCGTAGTAATATGAGAAAGTTTTTCTAAAGTTATTATGGAAGTCTCCTTTTGGGTTAAAGGTTCGATCGACGAAACTTGGGTATATTTATCTTTATGGGGAGTTAAATATATGACAAAGTGAGTCGAGTCGAAGGCTAAGAAAGGAACGCCCGGTAATAAATTAAAAGAGACTTTTTATATGTATGTTCGATCGGCAAAACTTGGATATATTTATCTTTATGGGGAGGTAAATATATGGCAAAGTGAGTCGAGTCGAAAGCTAAGAAAGGAATAACCGGTAAGGTTTGAAATGGGATTTTTATATGTATTTTCCCAAATAATATTTTGCATAAAGAAAATATACTTTCTCATTAATGTTTGCAAATATTTTCTCAAGTGTTTTGAAAGAAAAATGGGTTATGAACGATAAACATAAAACCATGAACTCACCAGCTTTATGCTGACCTTTTTAAGCATGTCTTTCAGGTCTAGATATTGGCAACGACACGGTTGGAAATAAGCGATGCCTTGGGATTGAAGACCCTAGAAGGCTTAGAAAAAGGCGTTCGGAACATGTAGAAGTCTTAGTCAAAATATTCCGCTGCGTAGTAAAGGTGCCAAACGTTCACAACCGATGGAAAAATCTGGGTGTGACAGTTTGGTATCAGAGCTATAGGTTTTAGCGAATTAGGTGTCGGTAGAGATATCTAGGCTTTAACCTGAGTTTTAATAAGGGACCGAAAGTGCTAAGACTGGAAATTTAGTACGAACGTCTAGGAAGTAAAAATTCCAACCGTTGCCAAGTAAAGTTGAAAGAATATTAGTGTATGGAATTACACTATCTCAGCTTAGGTTTTCTTCGACGTAAGAAACATTTGTTTATGTGAATAGTGAGTATTTTCTATAATGATATATTGAAAGGTATAATAGCTTGTGATGGCTAGGCATATCTCACCAGTGATCGGCGAGTCATCGCTTTGTATAGCAAAGTGTATCTTCACATAGAATTTAGTTGAGCCATTGTTCCATAGTTATGAGGAGCAATTTACTTGATTATATTCTGTGTGTAAGTATATGTAAAGTATATAAGTATGCCTCGAAAATAGTACGAATCGCTAACGGATGTCGACACTAGCTTGGACGTGGCTAGGACGCGCACTCATGTCAAGCAGTTGGACAAGTTGGTAGCACGACATGCAAAACGGATTGTTTGAAGCATCTGTGCTCTCGCATCCCTAGGAATCAGGGTATGCTTACGTCGTCAGTGTTAACTTCGATTCGAAACATCGTGAAGAGGCATCTCGTCTTGAAGATGATATTGCGCAAGCTGAGAAGTTGTCAGGGACGGCACCAGGAAAGGTGGCACGCACGACTAACATTATTTGCGTAATTTATTCGTAAATTATATGTATATATTGATATTTTAACTTATGATGAAACGTCTGGATAAGGCACTTTGTCTAGCAAATGGTACTGAACAAGCTGGAATGTGGCCGGGGGCGGCACCGGGATAGGTGGCAGCATGGCTAACATTATATACGTAACATATACATATGATTATGTGAATTTAATGGATGCTAACATATAGCTCACGCTGGGGGTTTATAGGATGCTCTAGTGAGGTATATTTTCGATAACGCAGACGTCACGTTATTGCGAATTTACAGGCACATGAAGGTCCTAAGAAAAATCTACCGTGAGGGTATATGTATAAGGCACAAAGGTTATTTATTTTTTATTGTTGCGGACGTGATTGCCAATTCTCCCCTGTTCGTGTCATTGTGACCTTGCTTTTCTTAAACCAGTTTAAGATCTTGATGATCTTGTTTCTAGGGCTTCTAAGGTTCACGTTGAAGAACCTGGTTATATCTTTCGAGTATGGTTTACATTTCTCATTCCTTGTTTGTGGACTTCGACAAATCGTTTTAAAGGAATCCAATTTTTGTTGATTCCTTATCTTTTCATAGAATTTGACACGTATTTTTGTACACGTGTCAACTGTTGTGTGTTTGAATTCCTTAAAATTTGTGAAGGTCCATTGTAGGGCTTCACATCGAACGATGGTTTCATTGATGATTTGGTTATCGTTACGTTGTTCGTAATGCTAGCAATTTAGTTCTGATGCCTCAGGCTATTGTGGGCAATGAATCTTTTGATAATTCGTCGATGAGTTTCTTGAAATCGACACTTCTGTTGAATCGTACTATTGGAAATTGATTGATACAGCACCTTGTGGTGAATATTCATTCGGCTTGTAATAATGGGTGATCTTTATTGGCATGTTTCTTTTTCATCAACTTGTTTGTCATTGTCTCAAATCCAAACACACCTTGCGGCGTGTAATGGAAAAAAATGGTGCACTAGTTGTTTCGTTTGAGGTGTGCCAATATTATTTGTTGACAAAATTACTGATAACATGTTTGGACGTTTGGATGCCACTTGTGCTAAGTCAGTTTGGATTTCATTGGTCATAACCACGTTGATGCTTCTTGAACTAGGAAAACTTTGTGTAACATCGCAAAATTTTCCCCAAAATTTTAATACATAAAAAACCCTTATATATATATATATTTTTTTTATTACACCTTTATCATTAATATTATACAAATGTGCCTAAGTCTTTATTTATCCTAACTCACAACTTATATACATACATAAATGTATATAAATAATAAAAATAATAATATGATTCTAAATTCTTTTTTTTTTTCACATACAAGATTTTTTTTTTAAATAAAGCCTTGAGTCAAATAGTCAAAGTCCTAGTAAAAGTCTTAGTCAAACAGTCAAAGTCTTAGTCAAATAGTCAATTCATCATAAAACCTTACTTTATGATGTTGACCAATTTTAATTGTTAATTGAATCCAAAACTAGTATAAAAACCCACCTATGACCCATTATACTTTGCACCTCTAAATCGATTGTTTCAATCCGATTAAACTTTCCCTCATACCTTTCTTCTATAGTCTATTACTTCTACAATTGAAGCTTTGATTATAAGCTCTTGTAATTGGCAACTTTGGGGCTACACATATTCTATTTCTCGAGACTTAATACTTTGCTAAGGTGAGTTTACGTAACCATGTTTATGCAATTCTTCATACTTGCAACATTATACTTAAGCAATTCTACATGCATGTCTAGTTGTAAACTTTAATGCCTCATGAATTAGACAACAACAACAGTTTCAACGAGTTTCAACATTACATAATCATTAGCTATGGCCAAGCCGGCGATACTCAATAATAGATCTATTGGATTGACAATCCCACCCGGATACGTGTACCTCCTACATAGGTAGCGTGGGTGATTGTTATCATTCCAACATATTATTAAGGTGAACCGTGGATGACGGGATGGACCTAAACTAGTCGGAGGTTTGATTATGTCGATTCAACATATTATGTTTATTCATGTAGACTTAAACTTACGATAGACATATGAATTGCTAAACTTTTATACTTAAACTATTTGCTTGACATGGCTTATGTATTCTCACCAACTTCTAGCTGACCCCCCCATTTTTCCAAACTCAACAGGAAATACTGATGCGTGAAGACTAGAGTGTTAGCATGAGAAGATATTTGAAGTTTATGCTTTATTTGGTTATTTGATGTATTAGAATTCCATTCAAAACTCATTATGTAATTTCAATTTTGGATATTTGCACTTTAACTAAATTTCAATTAAAACTTGATTACCATGTGCTACTGTATATTCATTCTTACGTGACACCTCGATGTTTCCGCCATCGGTTGGGGTGTTACAGATTGGTATCAGAGCCTTGGTTATAGGGAATTAGGTTATTAGAAAAATAATCTAGTCTATAGCCTTAAGGACTTTAACCAGTACTTGCTCCTCTTACTTGCAATCCTACTTGCTTCCTTATTGTTATCCGTATCCCACACCCTATACTACCCTAGTCCTACGAGTTGTCTACTCTCTTTCACTTGTTGCAATCCTAACGTACTCTTAGATTTTTAGGGCATCCTTGGGCTTAGGTCTGATCTGTTTTGATAAGTCGACGTTTTCGTTAATGGGTAAATTATTACAATCTTTGTGTTTCATTTTTTTTATTTATACCCCTCACTCTCATTTAAATTCTAAGTTTTGAATTTCAAAATTTTTGCAAATTCAAATTTATTTTCTTCCTTGTTTAATTCCCTAATTAGCCTAAATTTCATGAATCATTTGTGGATTTGACAATTATATTTTACAAATTTATAATATTATCCTTACATTTACTTGTCTTCAACATCTAACCCAAATCATGTCTCTCTTTACAACATATTACATATTTTACTTCTTAAATATATTATCTTTGATGTTTCTGGACAATTTTATTTTAAACTTCCCCCAACATTTTTATTTATATTTTTTTTAGGTACCCTTAACCATAAAATTTCATCATATTCGAGATCTTAAAATACTTGTTCAAACTATAATCTCATAACCGATGCATAAGAGATACTGTAGCACCAAAACTAAAGAGTGCCGAATTTTGTCAAACTATCATCACCTCAGAATTTCATAAACTATAGCAAATAAATATTTTGTCAAATTGTCTTTTATTTCCACAAACTTATTTTCTAAATTTCCAGTGTTTATGTAACAATTTATTGGCGTAACAAATGATTTTTCATAAAAATGTTTCAATCTATTAAGAATCACTTCTTTTATAGATTACTCAAAGTCTATTATACAAAACATCTCAACAAAATCTTGATTTTTGAAACCCGGAATCATGTTTGAAATTTTTGACTCACCGAAATATTTAGATCTAAATCCATTTAGTTTGTAATATTTACCCCCCCCCCCCCCCCAAAAAAAAATGATTATGAGCTAATTGATTATGAGCTAATTGTTATATTCGTACTTAGACCCTTTGACCTTGTCCACAATAATACAATCACAACTCACATACTATACTTGATACTTGATTGCTTACATGTACATATTATCAATTTGCAATTTTTGTGTGTAATAATTGGTACACTTAATCAAACGACTGATAGAGGATGAAGTACTTGCTCAACAGTTAGTAGAGTACCAAATAACCTACTCAACGATTGGTAGAGGTCATCATGTCTGCTCAACAGTCGGTAGAGGCCCTACAACCTGCTCAACGACTGGTAGAGGCTATCGCACCTGCTCAACAATCGGTAGAGGTTCTTACTCACTAACTGGTAGAAGTCTTTTTCCTGCCCAACAGTTGGACTCATTTTGGATACATTGCATAGGATTCAATCACAAAATTATTGTACATTATGCATTCTACATATGTGTGTTTAGAGTCATAGAAGGACACAAAACCCTAATGTAAGGTAAATTGGTGATTGCGGTCCGGAACGTAATCATGAATTTATAGGTACGTTAAGGTGGTGTGAAATTCTATCAAGGTTTTCGGTAGAGAAACTAATTATAAACTCTAGTTACCTGGTAGTTCATTTAGCCTTTCTATAGTCCATCAACTCATGCATTTCTTTTAGGATTTCTAAAACTTAAGATTCTTATTCTCCTTGCTATTTCAGATGAACCTAATCCAACCCTTAAAACTCACACATATCAAAACTCTTACCCAAATTATTCAAAACAGTTTATTCTGTTACCTATAAATTTATGTCATGCCTTAACTCGAAACTTCCCAAACCACCCTTGTCCTAATTTCTACCCAATCACCTTCAACCCTGTGTTTTCAATAAACTTCGGGACGAAGTTTCCAAAAGTAGGGGAGACTGTAACATCGCAAAATTTTCCCCAAAATTTTAATACATAAAAAACCCTTATATATATATCTATATTTTTTATTACACCTTTATCATTAATATTATACAAATGTGCCTAAGTCTTTATTTATCCTAACTCACAACTTATATACATACATAAATGTATATAAATAATAAAAATAATAATATGATTCTAAATTCTTTTTTTTTTCACATACAAGATTTTTTTTTTTAAATAAAGCCTTGAGTCAAATAGTCAAAGTCCTAGTCAAAGTCTTAGTCAAAGTCTTAGTCAAATAGTCAATTCATCATAAAACCTTACTTTATGATGTTGACCAATTTTAATTGTTAATTGAATCCAAAACTAGTATAAAAACCCACCTATGACCCATTATACTTTGCACCTCTAAATCGATTGTTTCAATCCGATTAAACTTTCCCTCATACCTTTCTTCTATAGTCTATTACTTCTACAATTGAAGCTTTGATTATAAGCTCTTGTAATTGGCAACTTTGGGGCTACACATATTCTATTTCTCGAGACTTAATACTTTGCTAAGGTGAGTTTACGTAACCATGTTTATGCAATTCTTCATACTTGCAACATTATATATAAGCAATTCTACATGCATGTCTAGTTGTAAACTTTAATGCCTCATGAATTAGACAACAACAACAGTTTCAACGAGTTTCAACATTACATAATCATTAGCTATGGCCAAGCCGGCGATACTCAATAATAGATCTATTGGATTGACAATCCCACCCGGATACGTGTACCTCCTACATAGGTAGCGTGGGTGATTGTTATCGTTCCAACATATTATTAAGGTGAACCGTGGATGACGGGATGGACCTAAACTAGTCGGAGGTTTGATTATGTCGATTCAACATATTATGTTTATTCATGTAGACTTAAACTTACGATAGACATATGAATTGCTAAACTTTTATACTTAAACTATTTGCTTGACATGGCTTATGTATTCTCACCAACTTCTAGCTGACCCCCCCATTTTTCCAAACTCAACAGGAAATACTGATGCGTGAAGACTAGAGTGTTAGCATGAGAAGATATTTGAAGTTTATGCTTTATTTGGTTATTTGATGTATTAGAATTCCATTCAAAACTCATTATGTAATTTCAATTTTGGATATTTGCACTTTAACTAAATTTCAATTAAAACTTGATTACCATGTGCTACTGTATATTCATTCTTACGTGACACCTCGATGTTTCCGCCATCGGTTGGGGTGTTACACTTTGCATTTCATTATCCACCGTTTTCCAAAGAATACTGTTCCACCTTCATCGCCCATTTGAAACTAATTGAGTATATGAACACTTCTCTTTCTTTTCGAGTGTTGGAATATCGAATCGTTCGATCTCATAATATGGCTCCTTGGAGAGCCTTGCAATTGCTGTCATAAAGCGTTTATTTCCTATGTGTATACTGTAGGGGACTATTGGTAGTCCCTGATTTGCCACAAACAACTCACCGATATCTTTCACCAAGAAAAAAAAAATTGCAGTTGATTCAAATCATCAAGCTACTGTCCACACATTTGCAAATTGTGCGGAAGATTGTGAATGTATTCGTTTACAATGAGACTCGTTCAAGTGGAACATTTGGGGTTTGTTACCTAATGTCCTTGTATTCGGTTGATTCTGAAAATCTACCTTGTCTCATTTGTACCGACATGTACCATGACTCATCTATTGTTTGGAAACTTTTATTGAGTCTTCAAAGATATCCTAGCTCAAATTTTGAGGACAAAATTTCTGTAACAGGGGGAGAATGTGACAACAGGCAAATTCTGATCAACGTCCGATGTAATTTTAATTACTTTTTCAAAGTAATTAACATGATTTATAGTTAATTTTGAATAAATAAGCCGTTACGAGTCCTACGATGTCATTCTTGAAGTTCGTGGACGCCTTGATGCTTTTAAAGAAAGACTTGCGTGTGATTAGCGTTAACGAACTGACATCGGTAAATATTGGGTAAACTGGACTAACATATGGATATTATATGTAAATACGACGTGTGTTTGCTAGTGAAGCGATAGGATGTGAAATCGGCTTGAAAACGGCTTAAAACGCAGTGTTTTGGAAAACGCGGGAAATAACCGACATTGGAATCAGATGTCTAAATACGTGGTTTTAACCACATTTGTACTTTTGAAATAGTTATTTATTATAAATAATGTCATTTATTAAGTTTCGAAAGTGAACGGATCACTTAAATAAAGGAAACCGCGACTAACGTAACTAACGCTATTTTAACGCGTGTTATGAAAGAACGTGTCAGATGTCGAAAATAATATGATATTTTCTCGGTTTAGTTATATTTTTAATTTCGAACAAAACCGACTAGTTTTTGTGATAAGTCGTGGACCCTAATTATGAACCGAGACGTTTTACGTTTAAACGGGTTCGTATACGCGATTCAAGCTAACAACCCTAACCCTAGCTATAAATACCTCATATTCCCTCACCATCTTCTCATTTTTTCAGCCGCTACCCCTTTTATCTCTCTCTAGAAACACTCATGCGTCTCTCTCTCCCTCTACTCTTCTTTGTCTCTCCCTCACGCCATCAATCTCCCTCCCTCCTCCCTGCTATGAATTGCAGCGGCCCCTAAGATGGAGGTCACGGCTGCAGAGGACCACGCGTCATGGTTTTAAGCAGAATGGACGGAGACAGGGTCCATGAGGTGTTGGTTCGTGATGGCTGCGGCTGGGGTGGTGACTAAGTTGCAGGCGGCGGCGGAGCTAGGTAGTGGTGGCCCGATGGTTCATTTGGTGTTGGGTTTAGCGATTGTTTTGAGTCTGGGTTTCGGTTCAGATCTGGTCTGGTTGGTGTTCGATCCACGTACTAGTCAGGATTGTTTCGGGTCAAATCTGGTCGATGGTCCAGGTCCGGTTTTGGTTAGGGCCTCTGGATGAGCTTTGGTCTCGGTTACAGGCCAACTTGGGTCCGATTACGAGCTTGGTCCAAGATTTGGGTTGTTTTGGTTCCTACGTAGGTCACGTTTCGGAGTTTTGGTGGTTGTAGACCGAGTCCATGTTGGTCTTGGGTGTGTTTTTGGGCTCGAGTCTCGATTTGGGTTGTTTTCGGATTCGGTTAAACGCGCGGGTCAAACCCGGTCAACCGGTCAAAGTCTTGGTTAACGGTGGTCCTCGGTCAATGAGTAGTCAAACAGTCAACATCGGTCAATATGCCAGCTCGGTCATCGGTGCAGTCAACACGTAGAACGAGGCGCGTGGCGCGGGGCGCGCACTAGTGTAATTTCGGTATAACTAGCTCGCGCTTATTTTGTTTTATTATTATTTATATATATGTTTCTAAAATATATAAATAATAATCGGAGTACACTCGTGAACGAACCGATAAATAATAAACGAAGAGTATAAATTGAAAGAATTGGTAATGGTATAAAAACGTGACTTATAATATTGAAATCGAACCAAGTTGTTGGACTATATGTGTGTATATATATATTTATATAAATACGTGTAAATTTGTAAGTAACGGAACGTATAATGTCTTGTGTAGCTTGGAATGGATAAATGGATTGGTTGTCTTGTGTTTGGAAATTGTTTTGGGAATCTTAAAGACGACTTGTGTTGTCTGGTTTGTACAAAAACAGAGGAAACTTTGCCGAAATTTATAAAATCCAAAGTGTGATAAAACCAACATTGTAGTGTATGTTTTTATAAATAATTCCCAAGTGGTTACAAAATGTAAATATACCAAATCTCGACGTTTTGACAAAGATTATTTGTAACAATAATAAGTGAATTTCGGACAATATTTTCAATACAAATACATATAGTTTTGCCAAACGTCAAGTATGACGAGTTTTCGAAAGGTTTATTGTTTGGATTCAATAATATATAAACATTCGATTTTACTTGGGAATCTTTTATAAAGAGCAAAGTTTTTGAATACTTTAAATGTTCGGATTTCAGGAAGGAAGTAACAAATGTTATTAATTGAAATTAA
This sequence comes from Ambrosia trifida, assembly GCA_028751855.1. NCBI lineage: Eukaryota > Viridiplantae > Streptophyta > Magnoliopsida > Asterales > Asteraceae > Ambrosia > Ambrosia trifida. Next base: position 145,101,887 of record CM054124.1, on the reverse strand, counting down.
TAACAAGGATTGTACTTTGCAAACTATATTTTCCTAAAAATAAATGTTCAAGACAAATGCATTTATTCGTCTAACGAGACGAGCTACGGCTCATGATAAGATATACGTTTCGTAGTATTAGTCCAACATGGGTTACACGCGAATAGTAACAAGTGCGCAACTTGGGTACTATGTCGTGTGTTAACGCATAAGTAAGATAAGTCATGATCGGTTCGTTGAGTTAATGCATATTAAGACTCGAGTTAGTACACACGAGTCTAGATAGTTGGATAAACTATCTTTTAGCCGGATAATAGGCTAGGTTTATTTGTGATAGATTTTTTTTAAGGTGTCCATTGTTGTAATAGGGCACGAGGAAGTCGGTCAAAGCTTCGGGCTTTGGTTGCTAGCTAAGCAAGGAAATTAAGGTGAGTTCATGACCCCACTTTTTACTGTTTTGTAAATGTTTTGGGGGAAATACATGCTTCTTTTACGAAAACCTGTTTATTTTAAAGCATAACAAAGTTTATGAAAAACTTGTGAAGTTACAATCCTTTTATAAAATCGTACGTGAATAAAAAGGGAAATGAAAGTTATGAGTATTAAAATGTGCGGTAACTGTGGAAACTTGAAATGGTACATAAGATGGGCACATGGGTAACGGAAAAGTCTAGTGGGACGTACAGTCTCCGCAGTTAACTGTAACCATTAATACAAAGTGATGTAGCCGTAGAATATGGGGATAGTACTATCGGTCCTTGACGGGGACCCACCCCCGGTTGATTAGCGTCAACTCGGATGGACCAAGGGGTGTTACGATATTCTAAAATGGTTGTTACCACTATAACAACGTGCGGAGCAAAAGTAAGTAGTCTGGTTTTGGTTACGGGCTCATGGGGACGTCATCGGTATTAGGATTTGCAACCCTAAGTTTATGTAGCACATTTCTTATGTTAGTTACGCGCACTAACTTTTCAAATAATGGTTATTTTATTTGGTCATTTCCGTTTTCGGCGTACGTGATTGCCCGGTGGGTAACTCAGGGGAAAAATGGTCTTCGTAGTAATATGAGAAAGTTTTTCTAAAGTTATTATGGAAGTCTCCTTTTGGGTTAAAGGTTCGATCGACGAAACTTGGGTATATTTATCTTTATGGGGAGTTAAATATATGACAAAGTGAGTCGAGTCGAAGGCTAAGAAAGGAACGCCCGGTAATAAATTAAAAGAGACTTTTTATATGTATGTTCGATCGGCAAAACTTGGATATATTTATCTTTATGGGGAGGTAAATATATGGCAAAGTGAGTCGAGTCGAAAGCTAAGAAAGGAATAACCGGTAAGGTTTGAAATGGGATTTTTATATGTATTTTCCCAAATAATATTTTGCATAAAGAAAATATACTTTCTCATTAATGTTTGCAAATATTTTCTCAAGTGTTTTGAAAGAAAAATGGGTTATGAACGATAAACATAAAACCATGAACTCACCAGCTTTATGCTGACCTTTTTAAGCATGTCTTTCAGGTCTAGATATTGGCAACGACACGGTTGGAAATAAGCGATGCCTTGGGATTGAAGACCCTAGAAGGCTTAGAAAAAGGCGTTCGGAACATGTAGAAGTCTTAGTCAAAATATTCCGCTGCGTAGTAAAGGTGCCAAACGTTCACAACCGATGGAAAAATCGGGGTGTGACAGGTTTGTCCTGATTGCTAAGTGTTATGTGCCTTAGGTGCTGTTTATTTTTTTCTACAGGAAAAGGTCTGCAGTCTGCGGACCACATCTGCAGGAGAAGAGATGGACCAAAGGTCTGCAGTCTGTAAGAAAAACACTGTTTGTTTGTTAACTGGATGGTGGTGGTGGTGGTGGACCGTGGTGGGGGATGGTGGTGATGGACGGAGGTGAACCGTGGTGGACTGTGGTGGTGGTGGACGGTGGTGGTGATGGGGGTGGTGGTGGATGGTGGTGTGGACCGTGGTGGTAGACGGTGGTGGTGGGTGGTGGACCGTGGTAGTGTTGGACGGTGGTTGTGGTGGTGGACGGTGGTGGTGGTGGGTGGTGGTGGGTGAGGAGAAGAGAAGAGGAGAAGACCTTTGAAGACCTTGGAACAAATCTGCACCAACAAGAGGTATGTCTTCCAAAAAACAAACAATCTGTAGACCCTAAACGTCCACGCGCGTCTGCGCGGCGCAGACAAAAGAGGTCAGAAGTGCTTATGAGCAAAAAACAAACAACCCCTTATTGTCTAAGGCTTGATACAAAACCACTATTGAGCCAGGGGTCTCACTGGAAGCAACCTCTCTATTCCCACGGGGTAGAGGTAAGGCTGTCTACATCTAACGCTCCTCAGACCCTACCTTAGCTTTTGCTATTGGTGGGATTAACTGAGTATGATGATGATTTAATATGCAATTCAAATCTTGATACATGGAGGTGAATCATTTGCATAAGGGGCTGAAGCATGTAAGTTATAAGCTGGATCAAGTTATTCTACACAGTGTAACAAAAATGAGAATGGTGAGAAGGATACAAAAAACATAGTAGATCATTAAATATGACACAATGAGCCACAAAATATAACACAATGCTGAAAAATATAATACAATGTTGAAGAAAAAAGACACAATGAATTGAAAAAATGACACAATGATGAAAATAAGAAAAAGACACAATGCTACATAAAAAACAAAATGATATAACCTATATTCTAAAAACTACATGCTAAACTCCCAAAAAATGAAGACCTAAAAACTAACATCGTAGGGTTCGACGAGACGGTTCAAATGCCGCTTGAATGAGTTCAATCGGAGTCCATTTGATACACTTCCCACGACTTTCTTTCACTTTGTATTTGATCCTCACCCTATGTTTCATATCCACAGGCTCTTGTAGAAACAGTACCTTCATTTTATAATATCTTTGATTTCTAAGAATAAAATGGCCTTAGAAGTTTCAAAGAAGTTGCTCCTAGGGCATGTAAATTTTAGGGGGGAGGGGTAGGGGTGCAAACGAGTCGAGTCGAGCCCGAGCTCGATCAGGCTTGAGCTCGAGCTTGTTTAAGTTATGAAAGCTCGAGCTCGGCTCGATTCGAGTTTTGTTTCTAAAGCTCGAGCTCGGCTCGAAGGTAGGTTTCCAAGCTCGAGCTCGAGCTCGAGCTCGGGCTCGGCTCATTTATTAGTTATTAATTAATTTATATTAATTATAATACTTATTTTATATATAATTTGGTTATTTATTCATAGTTTTATAAATATTAATTATTATATTTAAATACATATTTAATATATTAATTAAAATTTATATAAATAGTGGGCTCGTTAAGGCTCGCGAGCCGAATCGAGCTCGATAAACAAAGCTCGAGCTCGGGCTCGTTTACTAAACGAGCTTGGTTTTTAGGCTCGGGCTCGAGCTCGAGCTCGTTTAGGCTCGGCTCGTTTTGAGCTTTTTTCGAGCCGAGCTCGAGTAGCTCGGCTTGTTTGCACCCCTAGGGAGGGGGAGCACGGTTATATTGCCGTGCGGTAACACTGCCGCCACCCCCTCAATCGGCTACCCTCTAAAACTTCACTTTCGGTGTATCGCCAAATAACCTGTTTAAATATGCTTTTTGGCCGTATATGTGCCCAAGCTTACAGTTGATATGACAACATGGTTAATCTTTAAGAAGCTAAACTTATATGAGTGGACATAGCTAGCAACTAGGGGTAGCACCTGCTACCCCTCAACCTTACCGACCTAGTGCAATTTTTTTACGGTTTTTGTATTACATTATCTAAGAAAGTATATTATCGCTACCCCTCAATTTTTTTAAAATCCAAAATTGTCACACCCTAAAATTCCACTTGCGGGGTTTTACCTCGAGGAGCGTATACCAAGATCCAAGTCAACGGTTACAATAAACGACAACTATATGTAATGAAAACGACGTAATAAAACCAATCACGCAGTTTAAAAGTTTGCATAAAACCAAAACCAAACAGCGGAAGCAATACGTTTACAAAACCATAGTTTAAAAGTAGGAAGTTAAACCACCAAGTTTAAAGTATGCAAGACCAGATGAGACGCAGTGAGACACCAGTGCGCCTAGACTTCCCTGCTACCTTAGTGACCTTAGAAAACATGCAATGTTAGTCAACACATACAGTGCCGGTGAGTCATAGAGATAGAGTTTGTAAAAGTTTGTAACATTTGTAATCCAGACCCAACAATCCTTACATCTATACCTGATGCTAGCTAGACATCGTTACATGAAACTATATTGTCGTGAACCACTGCTGAACGTTAGAATGCCTCAATACCCGTCACCGATTCATCACCTGGTGTCGTAAAGTTTGGTAGGACAAATATGCACCCGCCACCGACCTCCAGTCGGCCCGAGTGGGGCTTGCCAGGCCCAATAGATCTATTCACACTTTCCCCCTATGTATCCACATATTAATGGTTCACTAAATGTTTGAGAGGACTTTAATGATGAAGAAATGTCACTAAGTATCCATGTGATATAATGTAATATGTTGGTCTAAAAGTTCGTAAGTTTATACCGCATGTTTCTCCCCCAAATATGAAAACAGTAAAGAATGGGGTTGTGACACTTACCTTAGGTTGCGTCTTCTATAAAAATAATTATCGACACAGTCTGATAGTCCCAAATACCGGTGATCTATCATAAAAGTTTTTATAAGTGTTTTAACTAATAATCCTTAGGTTAACTAGTCCCCGATTGTCTAGATCATGACTAAGTATGTTTGAAAATGTGTTTGAACGTTGAACTGACACACCAGACAGACCCGACATCCCGTTGGTTATCCATTACATAAACTAATCAAGTATATATAGTTTACACATAAGGTTCAAGCATAAAACACTTAGTTTGCATCAAAAATTGCATTTAAGAAGTCGTGGGGTCGAATTAATATGAAAACAAGTTCATTCGACCTCCTGATGGGTCGAATGGGTTTCTGAAGGGTCGAACGGGTTACCAGGTTGTTTATTCAACCTCTCTGATGCTAGTTCGACCTCCCGTAGGTGCGAACCAGTTTCTCGTTTGACCCAACTGCTGCAAAAACTCATAAAACGTGCCAAATCGCATCAAAACAGTTTGAAAACATCACAAAACATCACCAATCACAGCAATAAACTATATTTAATCTATCCTCACAAAACCCTACCAATTATATCCCGAAATCAGTCCATTTCACGACTTACCCAAAATGGCAAATTATGGAAATGTCACATCAATGCATGTAATCTTTACCCCAAATGGAAACTTATCAAAATCATCTTAAAATCAGATTATTATGCTTAGATTACCATGTATATGAAAACCCCTAATCATTTCATCAACAATATTATCATGAACAAACCTTGGATCTAACACAAAACCCCTAAAATGGGTAAAACATCATCAATAATCAATTACACCCCATAATAATCCTAAATCATCATATAAAACAGTTATAGATCACTAATATATCATCTACACATCATTTAAACAACAGATAATACATAACACATCATTAACATCATTAACACATGTATTTTTGCATAAAAACTCATTATTAATGAAAAGGTTTTGTTTATAAAGATGTTAGAAAGGTTTTTATCCATGAAAACTTCCTTAGATCATATCTGGACCTTTGGGGTTTGAGAAAAACGAATGAAAAATGCTTTAAAAGGATTTAGATCAAGAACACACCTTGAATCTTCTCTTGTTTATGATGTAGAAGGTATTTTTATGTTAGGATCTGAAAAACAAGGTCAAAAACTCCTCCCTACAGGTTTGAGGTTGAGTGATAGCAGTTTGGGACAATTAGGGTTTGTGAAATGATGAAAAAGTTGCAAAGTGTGGTATTTATAGTACCAGCTTGTTTGCACCCTCGAGGGGTCGAATGAGGTACCAGGTGACTGGTTCGAACCCCCTTAGGGTCGAACCAGAACCCATGTTTTTAGTTTTCTATGGTTTTTGTAACAACCTGACCAGGAGGGGCTGGACGAAATAACAGATTAGTAACAGACTTGCACAACGGAAGCAACGATGATTAATGTTTAGTGTTGAATACAAATTCTAATCCAAAAATATAAATACACAACTTAATTAACTAAACTAATAACTATGCAGGGACGAATCGCAACGGTCGTTGAAGCAGCTGATGGGATGTGATCCACTAATCAATCCAATCTCTACGCGTACATATCATTAGAAGCCCTAATCCGTAACGCTTATAGCCCGAATCCTCTAACATAGCAATCTCTAATCCACATAATCAAGCATATACCTTGTCTTCATGATCATCCAACACAGTACCTGAACACTACGAACAGAGTGGTACCATCGATAGGAATGACACATAATATAATCGATATAATAGAATTGATATATGATAGAATTGATTTAATAGAATATAAAAGCAGATATTTTCCCCTTCAGAATTATAACTGTAAAACATGTTTATAAAAGAATGTTATAAAAGAATTATCAATAAACAAACTGGCCATTCGCTTTATAAAATACACGACCTCACCAACTTTATGTTGACAGAAACTATTTTTGGCATGTGTTCAGGTAACCCAACAAATATGATGACGTGGATCCTGAGAAAGTAAAGATATTATGATCTGAATCCGCTGCGTAGCTCTGATAACTCGACCCGACGACCCGGCTCCGACAGCCAGGGTCGTTAAATGTTTTGAATCTGATTTCTAGATTATTGCGTTTTCAAAACGCAGATAATCAGTTTTTAGTGTTTGGGATTGCGTTTTGAAAACACGGATAATCATTTTTTTAGGTTACAAAAACACAATAATCTATAAGCAGTTCCACCACTGCTTTTCCAAAACGCATAATATATTTTGAATAATCAATTTCAAACACCCTAAAGCAAAAGGGTTGTTGACTTTTAGTTGGTGGACAACATTATTTTGTTTAATCTCATTTTCCTTTATACCGTTAAATGAGTTGACTTTGTTTATGAATTAGTTATGAAGTATAACAATTGACAATTGTGTTTGGCACATTAATTGTTATTTTTTTTTATAGAAGATTAGAGAAAAAGACTTGCTTAATCAAACAAGCTTGTGCCATAATTAATTGTTTTAGTGAATTAACACGTCTCATTCCGTTTGCCTTCGACACATTTGGATTTCTAGCCCCTGAAGCGGTTCACATTTTGGAACGGGTGCAGAAGGTGGTCCATAATATCTCGCAGATCCCGAGGAACCAAGGATTTGTATTTAATAGAATAGGCTTTGCGATTAAAAAATGGATAGTGGAGCAACTTGTTGCTCGCTTACTCATTATTAAGATGTAACTTGGTTTTTAAAAGTTGAATAGTAAAATATATTGTTTTAATTAAATTGTTGATTTTATTACCTTCACTGATTGGATGAAACAATGTTGTCTCTATAGTGGATGAAGAATTTTGATTTGGCTATTTTGGTTAAATGAACGAAGTGTTAGATCCAAACTTCATAAAGGTTAAATTAGATCGATATGGATGTTAACAAACACATATGACGAAATTATATAAAAAGGACTACGTGTAACAAATGTTTTATGTTTGATTTGATATCTAATTTCATTTCTTTGAATTTGAAAGCCACTTGATTTGATCGTAATAAGTTAAAAGGCTTCTTTGTTCCATAACAACTAGATGTTTTATTTGCTATATATTGAATTCCTTAGATGTATGCTTCCGGTTTCTTGATAATATTTCCATTAGATTGGTCGTCTTATAGCCGACTCCGGGCCTTGTGATTAAGTGGTTAATACCAGATTTTCATATGTATATGATGATTAAGCGCAACTGGCGCATGCCGCTTTAGCACCAGTGGCCAATATAGAGCTAACTTATATGAATACCTAACTAACAAAAACAAGTAGCACATTTCATAATTGAATCTGCTGTCAATCGGGAACCAACCGTAATGCATGGACATTTCCACCAGTATATACATGTGTGTATGTGTGTTTGTATATATATAGATAACCAGGGGCGATGCTTAGTAGGGGCGGGAGGAGGCGGCCGACCCCCCCCCCCCCCCCCGAATTTTCGCGCAGAAGTTCCGATTATATAGTATTCGTATACAAAATTTTGGAAATATAGGGTTTCGACCCCTCGAAACTGGTTTTCGACCCCCCGAAACTAGTGACTTCTGACCCCCCGAACCTTCGGGTCAAGCTTCGCCACTGTAGATAACTACGACAAATACCTATACTAATCACAACTCATAAAGATAATTATAACAAATCATATCTGGATAATAAATCTTAACTTATAGATTCTACTTCTACCTATTCTATCTTATCTTAACTAATTGTGGTTATTCTGCATCATATATTAGAAAGAGATTCACCATTTTGTTTGGTTTAAAATGCATTGGGCCGGTCACTTGGTTGCTAGGTGTTAAAAGGTATAATAGGTGGCAAAAATAATAAGATGGTGAAAAGGTTTTTCAGCATGAGGAGATTTGTTCACAATCTTCATCATCACACCAAATAGCATTCAAATACTCTATTATTGCTCTAAATCTCGAATCTTTAAAGTAAACATATGATCAAATCTCTCTAAATGAGCTTGAAATCTTAATAATATTTAAATATGGTTGAAATGAGAATAAAGAAGCATAAAAAAAAGATAGTTATAGACGGTTGAAGGGCAAGATTTAGTCTCATAACCTTTTTCATTGTTTCTTTTGCTTTCTTCAACAATTCGAACTTTTGTTGTCGTTACATCTTACTATTGCATTAATTTTGTTAGTATGTAATGGGAAACATATAAACATGTACCTGAGAGATTCGTGAGACCTGCCACTGATGCTGAGAGCGTTGAGGTCGATATAACTGTCAGTGTATTCGAGTTCCCTTTAGGGTATGCAGTTATGATGGCTAATGATCCCTAGGTGAATCTGTTATGGGAGAAAGAGACGAATTCTTGATGGTGTTATGTTGATTATGTTGTGGAACCCCTCATCCCAAGTAATCTCTCCCTATTTATACATACACAGGGGACACTCTAGTTAGACCCAACTAAGGATAAGTCCGTCCATCAAAGACAAATCGGTTATGGGCTTAGAGTATTTAGCAATTGATCAAAAATAATATAAATGATTATAATGACTACCAATAAATATACAAGATGTTACGTATATTTTGTAACACCCCAACCGATGTCGGAAGCATCGAGGTGCCACGTAGTGACGATTGTTAAAAAGCTCATGGTACTAAAGTGTAAATAAGATTTATTATAGACTGTATTGCAATAAATGTGGCTACATATGTTACAAAAAATTCTAACGATCACTTCATCTAAATCCCAAGTTCTAACAGAGGCAACAAGTATAAACCTGAAACATGTACGAAAATAATTTTGTCAACATAAAACATGTTGGTGAGCATACATAGTTTGTATAAGTATAATATAATTGTAAAGAATATGTTTTACAATTCATGTGTCATGATTCATTCAAGGCAACTATGGAAAACACGTAAGTACACACGCGGGCCAAAATCAAACCTTTTATGTGACAAAGATTAAAGCATTAACAATGACCTAGGACTTCCCACCACCATAGGTACTGTCACACCCTCAAATTCCACGTGCAGGGTTTTACCGCGAGGCGCGTGACAAACCAGGATCTAAGTCAACGGTCACAATAAATGACACTATATGATATGTAAAATGAAATAAACAACCATCAAGTTTTCATAAATCCATTCGCTGCGGAAGCGTAACTTTATTACAACTCAAAATGTAAAATTACGTAAGTCTGAAAAAGATATGAAAATGCATATGAATCCTAGACGCCGTGTGACTCCGTGCGCCTATGATAAGCTGCTACCTCAACGACCTGAGACAAACATGCTAAAAACGTCAGCAAATAATGTCGGTGAGTTCACAGGTTTTATGTTAAACGTTTAAGTAATGAAAGTCATCATGTTATCACTATGTCAGAAATGATAGCGTTAGCTAGACGCATGAGTAATACTACTACGACCGGAAACCATTACGGACAACGATATATGATTTTTGCCCGAAACGATTATGCACTACCTCCAGTAGCGTTATGTCCGAGACAATATGCACCCGCCCGGCTCCCAGCCGACGGGTGGGGTCTGTCAGTCCCAATAGATCTATCCACATTTCCCCCGTTATGCCATCCAGCATATTCATGGTTTCCCCGGGACTTTACGTATCGTATAGTATGTAAATGAATTAACACTAGTATAACATGATAATTTATGAAATAAGTATGAGCATGTGTCTCCCCCGAAATGTAAAACGTAAAGTGGGGCCGTGAAACTCACCTGATGCTGCTCCTCGCACTAAGACAAGTAAACCTGCTCAATAGACGGCACCAAATACCGGTGACCTATCATGACGAGCGTATATGGTGTTAGACTAACAACCCGTAGGTTGATTAGTCCCTAACAGTCCAGACCATAACCGTGTACATATGAAATGATGTTTAAATGTTTAACCGACCACACCAGACAAGGCCCGACATCCCATTGGTGACCCGACATCCCACGTGTTAGTCACATACAAGATATCATGCAACTTATGCAATTAAACACTTAGCATGCGTAAACATTCACCCTATCTAGCATGACGCCCAATTAACGCATAAACAAGTCCGGACACGTGTTACTATGTTACTAGGCATGTCACGGGGTTCCTAGCATGTTCCTAGGTGTCGAATCGGGTTTCGGAATGTCAAAATAAACTTATAACAGCAGTACACGCGATTAGGAACTTAGCATGCAATTAGGAAAAGTCAACTAGTGATTAGGAAAAGTCAACTGGTGATTAGGAGTCATAAGACATGCTATTCTGAAGTTAACTAGTGATTAGGATCATAATTGCATGGTGGGTAGGCGATTAGGCTCCCTAATCGCCTATAGGGTACGTGATTAGGGGCTAATCGCCTACAGCATAGGCGATTGGGAAATCCTAATCGCCTACGCTGTTTTGTTCAGCCTTTTTCACGCGTTTAACCCTCCAAATCAGATCCGAAACATGTGTAAACACCCAATATCAATCATGACACATTAACAAACATATTTCAAGCAAAACCCCTAAGTTATCATTATTCTAACAGTCCCGAATGTGAGCGTTTCCCAAAATAGTAAACTTAACATGTAAGCATCACATCAACATGCACAAACTTGCCCTAAATAGCAAATATCCAGATTTCCTCTCGTAACAACGTTGTCCGATAGTATCCTACTGCTCTAGCATCATCCTAAAGCAAACCCTAACATCATATAATTAACAACACACCTCATAACATCCTTAATCATTCAAAACCATTCAAATGGGTCGAAATACCAAACATCAACAATACACAACCATGGACCTCCAAACTCCTAGAACATCATCAGAGTAACTCATAACAGCTATAAACACCTTAACAACACAAGAACAATCATGTTTCAATCATAAAAATCCTACCTTTACTCAAATATAACACATATAACATGCATAAAGGTTTGGGTTTGTTTAAAAACGGTTTTTAATGGATTTTCAAAGACAAAAACATTTAGAAATCAGGTCTGGACTTTTAGGGAACAAAACATAATCATATAAAGGTTTGGGTTTGAAGAACACACCTTGGATTTAAGAGGAAATGATGGAATAAGCTTGGAAATGGTTGTTTTGATGTAAAAACGAGTTCCAGAGGGTGTTTGTGTGTTGGGATAGGTTATGGGACGGCTAGGGTTGCACAAATGGTGTTTTAGAGGTCAAGGGTGGTATTTATAGGCGTTTCTAGTCGTTTAAAACACGTCAGGCGATTGTGCAGCATTATCAGGCGATTAGGGCTGCTAATCGCCTACCCTATTGGCGATTAGGGCTCTAATCGCCTACCCAAACCTCCTAATCGCCTACCCTATAGGCGATTAGGGCTAATCACCCCCTATTAGCATGCAATTAGGGCTAATCACCCCCTAACATCATGCAATTACGTGTAATCACCAATAATGTCATGCAATTACGTGTAATCACCGTTTTAACGTATGTAACCACGTATACACATACCGATAAGTCACATAATGATTATAAACACATAATACATGAAAACAAACACGTTCACACTCGTTCACCAATTCCCGGGACTCGAGACTTGCGTGTGTGCGTTAAACCCGGCGATCCCACGAATCACCGATCCTTGTACACATGGTTATCGACCGACACCCAATGGTCTCTCGGACCATTGTAACGACTCCTGATGATTCCCGAATCATCGGTATGACTCAACCGACTCGGTCAAGTATGATATTAAGTAGTTGTTTTCAATGTTTTCGTTGAGGTAGACTCGTATGTATGCAAAGTATGAAACGTATGTATGTAGAGTATGAAACGTATGTATGTAAAGTATGAAACGTATTATGTATAGTATGAAACGCATTAACCTGAATATGCCGGGTGTCACATCATCCCCCAGTTGAAAGAATTTTCGTCCCGAAAATTTCCCGAAGTAAAAGAGAACGAAGCGATAAAAAGAAATTTTTTTTTCCCCAGAAATCAAAAAAATTTCCCGGTCGTCACATCATCTCCCTGTTGAAAGGAATCTCGCCCCGAGATTCACTCTTCGACAGTGATGAGTGTCGACCTGACCCAAGTAACGTTTCCCAGAATGCAAACGAAAGGATAATAGCGAACGAATAATGAGAGCAACGGATACTCTATGCCGGGGAACCGCCCTTCCCAAGGTGAATACAAAACAATGATTCCTCCTGATCGAAGGCCTTCCAGAGACTACTGTGATCGGTATAAATGATACACCGGTACCGTCCAAGTAGCATCTCTAAAGGACCCACATCAGACCGACGAATGCAAAACGATGATCAAATACCAAACTGAATGCACACAATGAATACGAATCGCCAAGCAATGTGAATGAAAATGAATACAAGTATAACGAGATTCAAGAAAAGAATACTCACCAGTAACAGTATCAGGATCCTCCTGGTTCTCCCTAGCACCAATGACATAAGCACGAGCCGGAGCAGTTCGACCGCCACCCTCGCCTTGCTTCACCTTGGGACAGTCCCGCCTGAAGTGCCCAGTGTCGCCACAGTGATAACATCCCTGATTTCCCCTGGGTGCAGCAGTGGTAGTAGTAGCAGTAGTAGGGGCAACCACCTGTTGCTGAGCCTGAAGATTCACCCTACATGTCTGGGCCTGATGCCCGTTCTTCTTACAACGGGTACAATAACTACAATCCCCAAGATGATGGTACCCACAACGATCATACCTAGGCAGCCTCCCAGTATACCCACTCTGCCTCTGCTCAGAAGATGCACCCGTAGCCTCAAATTTCCTCGGCTGCTGCTGCTGAGGCTGAACTATACCCTTTCCCGCGCTCTCCCATTTCCTCTTGTTGCCATCAGAGGTCTTCACCACAGTACCCTTAGGAGGCAAAACACCCTCCTGAACCTTCTGCTTAGTCAGCCTATGAGCCAACCGAATGGTATCCCGAAGTGTAGTAGCATCATTCGCGGTCACCAACCCGCGAACCTCGGGCACCAACCCACTAATGTAGAACTCAATAGCCTTATATTCAGGTGTCACAGAATCCGGGCACAAAAGTGCCAACTCATGGTAGCGAGTGGTATACTCCTCTATCTCAGATCCCACCATCTGTTGATTCCACAGCTCATGCTCCAAACTCTTGATCTCATCCCTGGGGCAATACTCCCTCTTCAAACGAAACACAAACTCGGTCCATGGCAATGCATGGGCCTCCAGTAAACCAATAGTCTGCACCGTCGAATTCCACCAAGTCAAGGCACGTCCCTCGAATGTCCCTGAAGCATACTTCACACGATACTCCTCTGGGCAGTTACACATGGAGAAAGCGGACTCGACCTTCTCCAACCAACGAAGTAGTCCCACAGCTCCCTCAGTCCCACTGAAGTTATGGGGCTTGCAGTCCTGGAACATCTTATAAGTACAGTGGTCTGGAGGAGGTGGAGGTGGAGGTGGTGGAGGATGAAAAGCACCCCCACCATGGCCCTGCTGGGCGGCCTGCTGCGCAGCAATGGCAGCTGCCACGTGCTCCTGGATCAGATTATTCAGCTCCGCCTGGGTCATGCTGATGTTACCACGACCCTCATTACGTCCACCGCCATTCCGGCCACCAACGTGACCACCAACGCGACCACCACGACGTCCTGCCATCTTCTGTCAAGGTCAAAGACAAGACATCAGATTCCAGAACAGATAACAAGAAATCATAAGTAACAAGGTCAACCCGAGAACTGGATTCCATCATGATCATTGGATCAAACACAGAGTCCACCAGGATTTCCATGCATTTCAACTTATTATTTCGTGTGCACCCGAAATGATAAGTCGCTCTACATGGTCCCCGAGGCGTGCTCCTAGCCTGACCTTCAAACCACCAGGCACCCACGTTCCGGAACAGATAAGATCTCCTACGTGATAAAACACCCAAGATATAAAACAGCAAGTACAAGTGTGCGATAATGTGTGCGAGCAAGTGTGTCCATTGGAGTATAGAAATGGGAGATGTCCGACTCTTGGACAAACCTCCGAAGGATGCCGAAGCCACTCCAACGTACGCCACTGCCGTGCAAGGATAGTAAGGCTCCTCGTCTTCAGCACGAAGATGAAGAACAGGATAGGAAATAAGAGTAATAGATAGATGATGTAAGCATAAATGATAATAACGAATGTAATACAAACACCCCGGCAATTCCCATATGACATGACTTATATGAATGTGACCGTCTAGTGTGTGCGACTCGGCTATAGACTTGACTCAACATGCAGTCCTAGTTCACTATAACCATTGGCTCTGATACCAATCTATCACACCCTCAAATTCCACGTGTGGGGTTTTACCGCGAGGCGCGTGACAAACCAGGATCTAAGTCAACGGTCACAATAAATGACACTATATGATATGTAAAATGAAATAAACAACCATCAAGTTTTCATAAATCCATTCGCTGCGGAAGCGTAACTTTATTACAACTCAAAATGTAAAATTACGTAAGTCTGAAAAAGATAAGAAAATGCATATGAATCCTAGACGCCGTGTGACTCCGTGCGCCTATGATAAGCTGCTACCTCAACGACCTGAGACAAACATGCTAAAAACGTCAGCAAATAATGTCGGTGAGTTCACAGGTTTTATGTTAAACGTTTAAGTAATGAAAGTCATCATGTTATCACTATGTCAGAAATGATAGCGTTAGCTAGACGCATGAGTAATACTACTACGACCGGAAACCATTACGGACAACGATATATGATTTTTGCCCGAAACGATTATGCACTACCTCCAGTAGCGTTATGACCGAGACAATATGCACCCGCCCGGCTCCCAGCCGACGGGTGGGGTCTGTCAGTCCCAATAGATCTATCCACATTTCCCCCGTTATGCCATCCAGCATATTCATGGTTTCCCCGGGACTTTACGTATCGTATAGTATGTAAATGAATTAACACTAGTATAACATGATAATTTATGAAATAAGTATGAGCATGTGTCTCCCCCGAAATGTAAAACGTAAAGTGGGGCCGTGAAACTCACCTGATGCTGCTCCTCGCACTAAGACAAGTAAACCTACTCAATAGACGGCACCAAATACCGGTGACCTATCATGACGAGCGTATATGGTGTTAGACTAACAACCCGTAGGTTGATTAGTCCCTAACAGTCCAGACCATAACCGTGTACATATGAAATGATGTTTAAATGTTTAACCGACCACACCAGACAAGGCCCGACATCCCATTGGTGACCCGACATCCCACGTGTTAGTCACATACAAGATATCATGCAACTTATGCAATTAAACACGTATAAACAAGTCCGGACACGTGTTACTATCTACATATTCGAGTTTTGACATTAATTTATATTTTTTACTTCTTTTTAAATATGAGCCGACATTAATGTATATGAATACGAATTGAATGTATAAAACAAGTCAAACTAATTGAATACGACTTGAATGTCAAGAATTAAATGGTATCCATATTTAACTTTCACCAATTGCATAAGGAAAATCAATATGTGATGTCCTAAATCTAATCATTAATTTAAGTTGTACAATCTGACTTTGACTTACTTGTAAATTTCGAGTTTTAAATTGAATATGAAATCAGTCTAAAACTATGTTACAAATGTTATCTCCTAATTATATTCCAAACTTATGTATAATTCCATTTGAATTTGTCGATCAAATATACAAACAATTTTGTATCTGGCTAATGCTAATGCTAATTTCACTCCACCATTTCATCCAAGTACTAACTATCGAATAGCTATATAAACACGTCAAATCACCATTCATACGATTATCCTATCACACATTTCTTGCACTTTGATTAATCGTATGCATATATTCTTAGGTTATTTTCTGTTTCTCATCTTTAAATACATAAACATTATTTTTTCGATTTCTTATGAATCAATAGATTAAATAGATGTTTGGCATACCTTTTGTTCAATCAATCCATACATGTATGTTGCCATACATTCGAAAATAACCTAAATTTAATATAAGTTTCAATATTATTATGCTGTCAACAGTTTGTAATATTGAAGTATTAACTTGAATTTAACATTTTTTTTAAAAGTTACAAAGATCAATGGCTGCCGTAGATGCAAATGAGTTTACCATGGTTAACCAAGTTCATGTCAACCGAAATGGTGTGGCTTTAAAGCTAAAGATTATTCGGGTTTGGCGTCAACCGGATCGTCGCAATCCTAATGATTTCTACTCAATTGAAATGATCCTATGTGACAAAAATGTAAATCTCAACTACAAGTTTTTATTAAAGCCTCTTATTTGGCAATTTCAAAAATTACTTTACACTATTTAATATTTTTCAAATACAAATTTGCTTATATTCGTACATTAAAATACGTCACTTCTTTAGATACATACTTTTAATGTTTTTTTTTTATAATTAACAGGGTGACAGGATTCAAGCGAATGTATTTAAGCGGTTGTTTTTTTAGATTTGAGAGGTTTTTGATTGAAAATGCTTCTCTTATTATAAGAAATCCAGGGGTTGGACTCAATTCTTCTAAGTACAAGTATGCTCCAAACCCAAACAAACTGTGCTTGAATATGAATACTCAAGTTTCCGAATATGCTGCTTTCCAAGGTCCAAATTTTGGGTTCTCTTTTGTACCCTATCAAAGAATTCTGGATAGGGAGGTTGATGAATATGTTACAATAGGTATATTTTGTCAATATAGTCTTTTTTAATTACAAGAATTCCATAATAATATTCTTTGGTTTGATGGTACATTAATGTTTCTTTTATATTTGATTTTAGATGTTATAGGACATGTTAACAAGTTCTTTAGCAATGATGATAAAGATAAAAAGGTTGTCACTTATAAGAAGAGGTTAACAATGGAAATCCAAGATATCGAGTATGTATTGTTTATGTTTTTTGCATTTTTATACAAACTGCAAATTATGGAGGTATATAATTTATTTTTTTATACTAAAATAATACTGCAGTTTTGCCGTTTCAAGTTTTATAATGGTTGTTTAATCTTATTAAATATTTATAGCTAGATTATATTTGGCAATACTAAAATAATACTGCAGTTTGGCCGTTTGTTTTATATAGGAAAACCGTATGTTTCTAACTCTTTTGGAGATCGAGTTAGTCGACTATTCATCAATGGAGATATTGAAGATATAAACCGGTACAAAACAGGGTAGGCACTATTATGTTTTTCAATACGACTTACAATATCTTAAACGTGTAATAATAGTTATATAATGTGTAAATCAAATGAGTTTTATCAGCTTGGGTAGGAGAAAGTCCGATAATCCTTCCTCGTGTCATCGACCATATGGAACCTCTATGTTCTGTTCTGATGAAGATGAATTTGTCCATAACACTCCTTTTAGTAACATTGGTGACATTTGTGAGATTCAAGAGGTAAGTATAATGTTCATACTTAAATACGTTGTTTATAATTAAATATAAAAAGTTTAACATTATTAAAAAAATAGATTTATTTAATATAAATCCCCATTGTATAACATAGACTATCTTGTTTCGGTAACTAATTATAATATTCATACAGGAGCAGGCTCTGGTGTTATTGGGTACTATTAAAGACCTGTTTACCAAATTTGGCTGGTACTACATGGGATGTCCCAAATGCACCAAAAAAATGTAGTATTGATTATGCAATCAAACAAGTTGGTGAAGGAAGTTCAGATTTTAAGAAAGAAAAGGTTTACCAGTGTTTGAATGTTAGTTGTAGTGCGAAACAAGTTGTGCCTACACCAAGGACGGATATCTGTATAAAATAAATTTTAATACACATAAATCATGGTTTAATACAAAATTTTAATTAACATTTAGTTTTATGTTTGTTTTTTTTATTTTATTTTTTTCTAGATTTAAAATTCAGGTTCGTGTACAAGATCTTAATGGTGCTGTATCTCTTACGTTGTTTCATCGTGACGTTGCACAACTTATTAGTAAAAGTGCTTCTGAATTGCTTGATTTGAATACGGTAGTCCATATTTTTTGCCATTTATAGTACAGTTTTTTTTAATAATTCTTTAATTATAGTTGTCTAATATTTATATCTTTATTGATTCCTTTTAAATAGGTTGGTGATACAGTTGAATATCCTGAAGATATTAAGACTTTGTTAGAAAGAGAGTTTGCTTTCAAGATCTTTGTATCTGGCTTCAATTTAAACAACAAATATGATGTTTATGGTGTAACTAAGATAAGTAATGATCCAATAATTATATCGGAGCTTAAGAAGAAGTTGTACGTAGGACAGGTACATAATCGAACCCTATTTGCTATAAAAACAAACTTTTATGTACGTAAGACATTTTTACATTACATTGATTTTCAACGTCGTTGTTACAGCCCGCTGAATCAGAATCACTTCACACATCTCTCCTAGCAATGCCGTCCAATGTTATTTCTGTTTCCAAGGTACCATCTTCACACACACTTAAGTTCATATTAATAAATTTTACTCATTTTTTATTGATACACAATCATGGCTACATTGGCCACATATGTTTATAAATATTTTATCTTTAGGAATCAGACACAACCGATAATGAAACGCCAATTTCCATTGCTGATAACTTTGTTGATGAGAAAGTTTATGCTGAAGGAGAACAATGTTCTATCAGTTCCAAGTATCAAATGGTTAAGCGTAAACTGATTGACGCAATTTCTGATGATGAAAGCACACCAATTCCTTCAACTAAGATTGGAAGTGGTGGTAGTATGGAGTAACATAAAAGTCCATTGAGTCCTCCATCTTGCTAAAGCCTAATGATGAGGATTACTTTGCTATGCTGATGGTCTACGAGTTCTATTGCTTTATGTTTTGTTTTTTAAATATATTTGAACAATTTCTACTTTGTTATTTCCTATTTCTACCATGATTTGGTTTACTGTTTTTATTATTTTTATTTTTTATAATTAATATCTAATTAAGAAAAAAATGTTCTCGATCAACTTAAATTGTTACCTCTATTTTGTTGTTATAATACAACCTAATTATAAAGGCCCACTAAATTATCAAAACCAGCCCATCTGAAATGTGGGTATTATGTTACTCAGTGGGCCGAATTTGTTTGATAAAACAAAGGCCCGATTCATAACAAGATGTATTTTAGAATATTTGTTTTATTATAAATGCCTACCAACCTCCTCATAATATTCAGATTCTCAAAAGCCACTTTACCAATTTGTGAGTTACTTTTTCATCTTCTTCTCTATCTAATCGTGATCTTATAATTCTTCTTTTTTTTCCTTTAATCGATGTGTAGGTTATATCTGTTTGTATTTTTACTGATTATTATTAAGGAATCATATACTTTATGTAATTATAACTACGAAATTTCGATTATGCATGTACTACAAATTTCTGGATATTCAAATTAGTAAGCGTATATCTTGATTTTTAATTTTAATGTGAATATGTTTTTAGTAACAATTTCTGTTTTTGAAATTTATGTAATAAACAATTAGTGTTTACTATATGTAGTTATCATTAAGAAATTTTTAGATTGTATGGTTTTATAATTTATTATTAATCACGTTTGATGTTTTTGATCAATGTTTTATCTGAAATAATTGTTCTTGAATATATGTAATAATCGTTTTGTATTAGTATGTTAATTTGGAAATATGTTTAATATGGCTAACTATTGTTTAGGAAACTAACATATGTTAATCAGTTGATAAATTACAGACTTTTACATATTAAAACTGATACATAGGTGATATAGTCTTTGCCATATATAGATTAGGTTCATATTTCTGTTCCTAAAGCATATGAGACAATGTTATGAGGTATGTTATGTTTGTAATAGGTTTTATAGTCTTTTCCATATATACATTATGTTTATATGGCTGTAAAAAGTATATGACACAATGTTATCATTTATATTATGTTTATAATAGGTCATATAATCTTTGCCATATATAGATAAAGTTCATATAATGTTCTTGGCGCGCGCTGCTGCGCATATTAGCATGTAAGTTTTTGGGTTATGGGTGATGATTTATAGAAAATAATCCATATTCAAACGGATGATCTTGGACCTGTTTTTTATATTTTATTGTTTTCGCTTAGTCGATTTTATCATTTTGCCATAACAGACATGTGTAGTTATGTAGATTGGGTTGTTTTCAATACATGTGTACTTGTATAGGATGTTATTTTGATACCTAATGACTTACTTATTTCTCAATCTTCAGATCCTGTTTCTGATTTGATAGACTTTGTTTATCCGTCACTGTTGGATAACATCCACATTCCGACTTATTTTCATATCGAGCTATATTGGCACCGAAGAATGAAGTTTTTCATGAAATTAATGATATATTACTTTCAATGTTTCCCGGTGACGAAGTTGAGTATCTATGTTCGGATAGTGTTTGCCAGTCAAAAGATGTTAACAAACAGGTTGATGAAAGATTAGTTTCTCCTGATGTGCTGAATGGTCTTAAGTTTTCTGGAATACCAAACCATCGTTTGGTTTTGAAAGTTGGTGTCCCCGTAATGTTACTTAGAAACATTGATCAGAAAAGCGGTTTGTGTAATGGGACAAGGTTACAAGTTGTTAAAATGAGAAAACGTGTAATTGAAGCCAAAATCATTTCAGGAAGTAACATTGGAATGCGAACTTTTATTCCAAGAATTACTTTATCCCCCTCGGATAAAAAAATTCCTTTTAAATTTAACAGAAGGCAATTCCCAATTGCTGTTTCTTTCACAATGACAATAAACAAAAGTCAAGGACAATCCTTATCCAGAGTTAGGTTGTATTTGAAGGATCCAGTTTTTTCACACGGGCAGTTGTATGTTGCGCTATCAAGAGTCAGAAGTCGAGATGGACTGAAGATAGTTATAGTAGATGAAAATGGTGAACTGACGAACAAAACATCAAATGTTGTGTACAAAGAAGTCTTTCAAGATTTATGAATAATGTGAGTAATTTTGATGCAATTATTTACTTATCTTCATTGACGTTATGTACATACAACTTCAATAATACAAGTATTATTTAAATTTTTTTTGTTTTTTATTTGGTTTGAACCGTGCGTGACCATTGATCTTTAAAACAAGTTATTTCCTAATTACAATTACATTAAAAATAAAAATATAATAAAGGTAATTTACAAAAACAAAATGTATTTGTACCTTTGTGGTTTTTTGTTAAATGTTATACTTTGGTTGAGTATTGATCATAATAGGTAATCGGTTTTCGTTGTTATCGTTATTTATAAGTTACCTAAATTATCCACTTTGACATTAAAACCAAAGTTATATATTAGTTTTAATATCCTGATCATATCAACGCAACATTGAAACATCACGTTTATATAAGAAAAAAATATCAGGCTAACCGTTATTCTTAAGACTTTACGTTGTGGATACTAAACTAGAATAATACAAGTCTTAGTTTAATATATATATTTTTTTAATTTACTTTGGTTTGCACCGTGGGTACCCACGGGTCTCAAACCTAGTATATATATATATATATATATTATATGAACGATGTATGATTTACTAATAGACTTTTCTAGTCTACAAACATAAATAAATAAATATTGATTTGTAAAGATACATATCATTATTTCATGTGACACCTTGAAATAGGAAATTATTCCACTGTTTTGATGTTGGTTTCTTGGAATCTATGTTAGAGATTTTTATACATAACATATCTTTTATGTGTGTTTGATTTGATGATAATTAATAAAATATCAAGAATCCATTTTGAATAGTTAATATGAATGGACATATTTTGTCATGAAAATAATGGTGAAAGGATTATGCATATTGTGTAAAAGCTTATTATTTTTGTGAACGTCTAGAATCCATTTTCACCATGAACATGCCTTAGAGTTTCTTGACATGAATTCTATTCTATTGAGAATTAAAAATAATAATAAAAATAATAATAAAATAAAAGTATGTATATATAAATGGAGTCACATACCAAAACACAAAATGATAAAATTCAGGATGACAGCACACTTGATAACTTGGGTTCTTGATCAAATAACTTGAAAGAATGAAGAATGGTGGTTGTATGTGCGGTGAATAGGGTAGTGTTAGGGGATGCCTAAAATTTAAAGATTAAAAGAAATACAAGTGTTTTTATCTAACTTGGTTCAAGAATGATCAAGAACTATTTAGTATTATGGTGAACTATATATGTTTAGAATGTAATGAGACTGATGGCCATAAAATGTTGTTAGTTACAAAATTGAAAGTTGCGACGGTTTCAAAATTCCAAGCAGAGTTACATGTAGTTGAAGAAGACTTTAAATTAACATTTACTAATTAAACGTCAACATAACTAATAGATATTTAGTATTTTATGGTTATGAATTTTCATATATAAAATTCTACCTCGAACGTTTCGTTAAAATGCGGTTGTGTGATTTTTCATTTTGGATTATTGTCACTTTAGGTACCTAAAGTTATAATTAAATTATTAGGAAAAAAATCGTGAATGTTACAGTCTCCCCTACTTTAGGAAACTTCGTCTCGAAATTTTTTTTACAGGAAAACTATTAAATTTAGTTTGAAGGAACGGTTAAAATATTGGTTAAATTTTCTGATTGGTTAGGAAAACGCAAGGTTTGAGAAAAAAAATTGTCTGGTAAGCGTTTTAAAAAGTTTTAATTAGGTTTACTCAAACACACCAGTAAGCGATTAAATGGCTTCATTTAAGGAGATCAAAAGACTTGGAATACCAAAGTATCAAAGTTGATTTTTTTGTTTAAGATCTACCAGGACGACCGAAGTTGACTGTGATGGAGTGACTGATTAAGATTACTCAAGATTAGAAAGAATGGTAAAAACTTTGTAGAGACTATCACCATACTTAGAGAATAGAGGGTGAAGTCATCACATCATTTATGTTTAGGTTTGAAATAAAATTCTAGAATAAGGACTAACTAGGGTTTGTTCTTCGTTTGTTTCCCAATCTCATTCCCGATGCACCATCAGTGCTTATATATAGGGTGTACCGTAACTATCCCACCACACCTTTGATACCTCGAAAATATACTGAAAATCTTTCTTAAAAAAAACCCTAATAGAATTCCACACAACCTCAATGTAGCTGTAAATTCGTGATTACGTTCCGGACCGCAATCGCCAATTTACCTTACATTGGGATGCTATGTCCTTCTACGACACTAACTTAACACATTAACATAATTGAAAGTTTGAAACTATGCAAAAAGAGGGGTGTCATGTTTTACGCATAGTTAGGGTATGATGGGGTCCTTCCCTTCACCAGGTTCACCTCCTAAGCTAACCCATTCACTGCGTTAGACTACAAAACACTAGATACACACTGTGACAGAGTAAGCATATGCTTAGTTTCCCTCAAGTCGAAAACAAATTACATCCTGAGAACTAGTTTTCCTCATAAGCTTCCATGTTAAAAGAATACTTAACATGTCAACACGAGCACGGACACTAACTTGATTCATTAAGTCACGAGTGAAAGAAATACTTTCACACCTCAACTCTAACATGAACACTAGTTTAGTTCGTCAACTCTCTATGTCATTTGGTGTATCAAGTGTCCACAGTCCAAATGTTTGCGCAAAGAGAAACTTACACATGTTTAGTTCAGAGATATGAATAACTTATCTTGCTAACGAAATATGAATCCAAGAATATGTAGATATTATGATTGCTCATAAGTAAATCATATAATTAATGTTCACATATCACCTATTTTGGAAATAAGGTATCAGCAAGGCATATGTAATCACGTAGCACAATATTGTATCAAACCAATTATAACATTCATTTATATGTGTATGAAGATTGTAACACAAATAGACATATATGTTGTTTATGAGTAATTAAGGTTCACGTAAGTTCTAGCTATGACATGAAGACTAAAGCATACAACATCCGTGCAAAGATAACAAACAACTTGCAACCTAGGCCAATACTTGTGTACTATCCTGATGAAACGATAACATGATAAGAATTTCCTTCTATGCACATAAAGTACAAATTGATCTTGTCTAATGATTTCGAGTTTAAGAAATATGTGAGTGTGGAAAGTGTTATGATCAAAGATCGAATTTAAAGTGAAGTGCCAATTTTCAAGTCTACATGAGGATGTCTAAATCACAAAATAAAGCAAATTTGTAGGTTTTAAGAAAATTACTTGATTTCAAACATCATAAAAGACCATGTTAATCATTTTGAATTCGAATATCAGGTTTTGAGGAGCGTTAGAAAATTTTCATGTTACATTACATGTCATGGGGCTACAACTTCCATTAATTATAAGAAAACACATGGTTAACACGTGTTTTTTTAAATTAAAGTTGAAACTCAAACACATCAAATACAGAATTAAGATCCATACAAAAGAAAAAAACATTTGGAAAAATAAAAGAATCTGTTAAATGAAATCACTTCGCGTTGATATTAGGGTGATGAAGCTACTCCCTAATTCACCAACAAGGCTCACGTCTTTTGGTTCGCTTGCAGACTTTTACTTGGCATGTGCTGAAAGGTGGTTGTTTGGATAATATTAAGGATGATCCCAGGTGCCCTGATAAATTTTTAAGAAAAAATCTTGTATATCTAAATTTTCTGTCAGTTTTGTAAACCCCATTTCATTTATTGAAAATTATTATTTATTTGCTTTAAATACGAAATGTTTGACGAATTCCAAACTACAAGTTAGACGTGAGTAATGTCAAAATATTTATTACCACCAATCGTTAATGGTGGGTAGTTTGAAGAAATCATGAGTTGATAAAGTATTTGATAAGACTAATATGGAAATTGTCAAGGCATCCTTTTTGAGATCAGACTGTGTCCCCACACAAGGGGTTAGGTCAGGTATAGTGTACTATGGTTGCATAAAATGTGTACTGGATGAACCAGAAAATCCTTCCAATATTGGATAGTGAGGTGTTGGGTCCTTGGGATATAATAATGGGGTATGGAGGGTTGTTTGTATAGAGTTGTTGTAGTGGTACAATGTACTGAGTATGGGAAGTAAGTGTATATGAGTTTTGGGGAAATAGATGAGTTTTCCTTACAATGGTTGATCAGGACATCCAAAATCTTTATGTGTCAGACACTAAGTTAAGGATGTTGGTAGATATCTATTTAGGATAGTAACAGTGATGGGTTAACTCCTTCAGGATATGAACTAAGCCTCCCACGAAAAGGTCAATGAAAAGAATTTGAAAGTACAAGGAAAACACAAATGATTATAAACTTGTGGGTATTAGCACATTCACTAGACCAAATGAGTATACTTTTATGTCATCATGGAAATACATCACAAAAAGCAATCATAAAGAATCACGAGTTTTGGGTTCACAATTGGTTTGACAAAGTATAGTGACAAAAATCACTAAACCACCATGAATGATCATGGGAGGGAAATTGTAGTAGAACGACAAAGGTTATGAGATGTCGGTATGATATTTTTCAAGAATCCAACAGAAAGGAATCATATGTTTACAAACATACTTGGAATAAGAAATATATACATTCGATTATTATGAAAACTGGAACTTAATTATAATTATAAATTGCAACATGAAACTCATGGGGTATAATGTATAAAGAAGTTCATTATGAAAACTAGAGATCAACGATAAAATATTGGATTGTTCCTGTCTAGTCATAAGACCCAACAAAAACTTTGACTGTTCAAGGAATTGAACTCAATTGGAGATTAATGAAGACGTGCTTTAGCCTTTAAGTGGACACTCACTCCAGAAATCTCCAGGTAAGCTCACCAGGTCCGTCGGTTGATTTGGATTTATGCATTATGCTTTGCCTATTCCAGAAAACGCAGTGTACAGGCATCCACCCTTCCAGATTGCATGTGTTCTCTCACGTAGAGTTCAACAGTTTGAAGGGATGAAAAATCAATGAAAAACGAAGTTAGGCAATTAAGCCAAGAATATCCAACATGCTCCAAAATGTAAACCTTTTCCCCAAGTGAAGTCATCCTCAAAGCCCATGATGAAGAAAGAAAGAAATGGAGAGAGGTATGGGAAAGAATGAGAGGTGATAAAGGAGAAAGGTTAGTGGAGCAAATAAGCAAATAGACACAAGTAAGGTCAAATATAGGTTCTTAGTTATAGTATAGGTCATTTACTAATAACCTAATTCCCTATAACCACGGCTCTGATACCAATCTGTAACACCCCAACCGATGGCGGAAACATCGAGGTGCCACGTAGTGACAATTGTACAAAGCTCATGGTACTAAAGTGTAAATAAGATTTATTATAGATTGTATTGCAACAAATGAGGCTACATATGTTACAAAAAAGTCTAACGGTCACTTCATCTAAATCCCAAGTTCTAACAGAGGCAACAAGCATAAACCTGAAACATGTACGAAAATAATTTTGTCAACATAAAACATGTTGGTGAGCATACTCAGATTGTATACATATAATATAAGTGTAAAGAATATATTTTACAATTCATGTGTCATGATTCATTCAAGGCAAATATGGAAAACAAGTAAGTACACACGTGGGCCAAAATCTAACCTCTTATGTGACAAAGATTAAAGCATTAACAATGACCTAGGACTTCCCACCACCATAGGTACTTTCCACTAGGCGAGTTGTCAATTCAAATATCGCTATTCATTGTTAAAGTCGGCTAGCTAAGTTAATGATTTTGTAATGATTGCAAGTATACTACGTTTATGTTTAAGCACAAAGCACAAGAATTCAAGCATAACACGTATATGAATTGTATGTAAAACGTTTATGAATAAGTGCACGTGTATGTTTAATATGCGTACATGAATCACCCCAAAAGTGTAAAAATGAAAAAGAGGATAAGTATACTCACCTTGATGTAGGTGATTTGAGTGTTTGTCCGAGGCAAGTACGTTAAACGTCACAAATTGAAACTACTAGTTAAATCAAGTAATACTAGAGTCAAGAACTAGTTTTGGGGAAAGTCGATGGAGACTCGCTAATTCCCGTTATAGTTTAGAAGTCATGTCAAGTTCTAGTCATGTCTCGTCTATTTGTTTTGAATAATTAAAGTTTTAACACATAATTTGTTTGTCATCGCATATGAATTGGTGATGTTTAGACGTTTCATGTTAGTCGTGTTCAATTATCACCCGAAAAAAATAATACTAAGCTTTTCTTATATATTATATGTGTTCTCATATTATAGATCGTCGTTATTTGTAAGTCTTGAATAAATGCCACTTAGTGTTTAAGTTTGTTAGCATCTGAGTTTGATTGTTTTGATGTTTTAGAATAAGATGAGAAATTAATGATATAAGTATGTATGGAAAGTGCAGCGGAATAATAAACTATAATCAAAACAATGGGAATAATTGTTATCAATGATCTAATGCTTTCATTTATTGAAAGATTACAATCAGTACAAATACTCCCCCTCAGCCTGATCACACAGTGATTGTTTGTCTGAGAGAATGTTTGTGTGTGATCCCATAGAACAGTACAAGCACTGTTCTATTTATAGACAAACCTAAACCACTGGTGACCTGTGCTGACGTCACCTAAGATAGTGACCTCTAACAGAATAACAACATTAAACATCTGCCCTATACAAACTACTGTTCTATTACAAAGCACTGTTAAAGCAAACTACTGCTAAGGAAAACTCTGATGGTCTTGCAACATCTGTTGGAGTCTAAGTGCTGTTTGACTCCAACAGACCTTTAGTCTTCAGTACTTGATCAGCAGTTGTTTCTTCATCAGACCTTTGGTCAGCAGTTGTTCTCTATCAGTTGTTCTCTAGCAGTCCTTTGTATCAGAAGTTGTATCAGCAGTTGTTTGGATGGAACAGTTGTTAGGGTCAGCAGTCTTTTGGGAAGAATATGTGTAAGGACTGTTTATTTGTGGAATCAATAGATAACATATTTTTGGCTTTTCAATCATCTGTTCTTCTCCAGGTCAGCAGACCCAACAATCTCCCCTTAGAACAGATGATGCCAAAACTAAGCTTTATTCTTGATCTTTATTTCTCATCAGACTTTCTCTGATTTGTCCTTTGAATTGAAGTTCAAAGTCCAAGGCAAATAGGTCTTCTACATCTCTTTCAAGCTCAAGATTTAGCAGTGTTTGGAGATCATTTGCACACAGGCTATATGCAACATCCATGCTTATCTTTTGAACTTTTCCATTTGACCTGAGCAGAGTCAATTCATGGTTGTCTTTATTGACTTTCCATTTTAGAATTTTTGAGTTAGTGGATTTGCTGAGATGCACCTTTATTCTTGATGAGTTTGGTGATGGAGGTCTCCCAATGAGTTCTCTGAGCTTGTCAGTTGTGGGATCTGAGAAAAAGTGCACTTGATTGAAGAGGCCCTCTTTAATGAAAGTGTCAGCAAACTTCTTCTGATCTTCTTCAGACATTTCTTTCTGTTTCTTGAATTGTCTTCTAGCAGCAACTGAGAGATCAGAAGTGTCAAGTAAGCTGTCAAGAGTAAAAGCCTGTTGAGGTCTCTTCATCAGTGGTTCATCAGTGTAGACAGGTTTTCTTGGTAGGCTGGGATCTTTCTTCCTATTTTATTCAAGCCTCTTGTATGTTTCAACCAGCCTCAGCTCAGACCATCTTGCAACAGACCTCATCTCCCCATAGTCAGCAGCCACTATTTCTTGTCTCATTCTCTTGAACTTCAAGGCTCTGGCTGGATCTCTGCCTTTACCAAAATCAGGGGCAGAGACTTTAGCTTGGGGATTCTTGGCCAACTCTTCTATTCTTAAGAGTTCTTCCCTTAGTGCATGAGTGGTCCAGCCTGCAAACTGTTTCTTGTTTGCTTTGTAAGGCATGGTTGCCAAGATCTGTTCTAGGAGAGATTCCCTAACCTCCTTTTCCATGTCACTACTGAGAGGCATGGCAGACATGGAATTGCTCAGGGTCTTAGCAAAATCTTCAATCCTTCTCAATTCGCTAAGTTCTGCTGAATGGATGCCCTGAGCAGTCCTGTCATCCTTCCCTTTGCATTTCTCTTTTATAATTGCATCTGCCTGTTCAGCCTTATATTTTAGATATGTGTCCATGTTTAAGGGAACAGGGAAATGTGGAAGAGAAGGGAAGGATCTATCAGATGGTTGTTCAGTATTATAGAAGGATTGCATTTCCCCCTTGAGTAGATCAAGTTCAAGGGGATACTGAACAACCAATGGTGTAATGGATGGTGGTGGTCTATGGGATCTGAATTGTGATGTGTGTGGTGAAAATGATGAGAGTGGAATGGCTGATATAGGTGTGGATTGTGTGGTTGAGGTGGTGTGTGGTGATGTATGTATGTTTTCATCCTGTACAACAAAGGTTGATTTCCTCTTCCTTTTGTACAAGATTTTTGGTGATGGTGGTGTGGAAGCAGTGGTTGTGTCAACATCTGTTGGCACCTTAGTAGGACCAGCAGATGTTTGGGATTTGGGTGGTGATGTGATTGTAGGTTCAGGTGTTGTGGTTTTATCAGTGGTTTGGGTGGCAGCGGTGGTTTTGTCAGCAGTGGCTTTATCAACAGAGGTTTTAGCAGCAGTGGTTTTTAGTTTAGATGGTGGTTGTCTGACATATTTAGAAGGCATCTTCTTCCTTTTTGAGGATCCCACATCTTCAACTTCCTGTTGTTGTTCCTTTTTTTAGTTGTACCAGCAACTCTGCTTTAGCTTCCAAGGTATCAACCCTCTTTTGTTTGTCTTCAGCAGCCTTTTCAGCTTTTTCATTTGCAGAGTTGTCTACTGCTTTATCTTTGCTGGTTTGTTGTTGTTGTGGTGCAGTTTGAGTTGGTTGTTGCTGTTGTGGTGCTGTTTGAGTTGATTGTTGCTGTTGTGGTGCTGTTTGAGTAGACCCTGGTATGTTGGCAGACTTTGATTTACCTTTTTGAGAAGGTGGACAACCAAAGGGATCTAGCTTTGGCAACCTATCTCTGCCACTCTCCCCCTTTTTGGCATCATCAGCTGTGAATGCATCATCATCTTCATCCCTGAGAATGGTGGTAGGGGCAGAGCCAGTGGTCTTCAGCAAATGGTCTTTGATGGCTTGAATGTCTGCATGAGTATCTTTGTACCTTGCATCTACCATGTTTCTGATCTCAGCCATGTAGGTTTCATGATTCTGATCTGCTAGTTTTCTGTGAGCTATGATGATGGGGGAAACAGATTTCCATAGCTCACTAGCAATATCAGATGTGGATGGTTGACTCTTGGAAAGAGTAGCCAAGGATTCCAATTGTAACACCCCAACCGATGGCGGAAACATCGGGATGTCACGTATTGATGATTGTTCAGTAGCTCATGGTAGTACACAAGTTTAAATAATCCTTTAATACATTACAATATTGAATTACATTAAAGTCTACATCAAGTAATCAACAAAGCTTCAAATATCTCCTCATGCTAGCTCTAGACTTCAAGCATCAGTATTTCCTGTTGAGTTTGGAAAAATAGGGGGGGTCAACTAGAAGTTGGTGAGAATACATAAGCCATGTCAAGCAAATAGTTTAAGTATAAAAGTTTAGCAATTCATATGTCTATCGTAAGTTTAAGTCTACATGAATAAACATGAAATGTTGAATCGACATAATCAAACCTCCGACTAGTTTAGGTCCATCCCGTCATCCACGGTTCACCTTAATAATATGTTGGAACGATAACAATCACCCACGCTACCTATGTAGGAGGTACACGTATCCGGGTGGGATTGTCAATCCAATAGATCTATTATTGAGTATCGCCGGCTTGGCCATAGCTAATGATTATGTAATGTTGAAACTCGTTGAAGCTCGTTGAAACTGTTGTTGTTGTCTAATTCATGAGGCATTAAAGTTTACAACTAGACATGCATGTAGAATTGCTTAAGTAAAATGTTGCAAGTATAAAGAATTGCATAAACATGGTTACGTAAACTCACCTGAAATTCACCGTGCAAGTACTAGCAAGTAGCAACAAATCCGAACTTGGATAAATTGAACTCTTGTATCCTATTACAAATAAACGATGCCTTAAATTCTAATGCAAATATGCTTGTTTCGTTTCTTGGTTGTAAAGATAGTTGATTCAACTACCTAGACTCGTATTGTAAGCAATACTCGTCTTAAGGTATTTATAACTTAACGAACCGATAGGATTTGGTTTTGACTTCTCGAAAATACGTGAATGTATAGTTATATAAAATATATACCTTATTATGATATATTTAGGATTTCGCGACTTGAGACTAATTGTAAAAGGGTACTTAGGATAGTGAAAATAATGTACATGTAACATGACTCACGTTTAGTTTGTTTCGAAGACCGGATGATATATGCATTATGTTTATTTATGTACGCTTTTATGACGAAATAAAGTTTGAATAGCGTTTATTTGTAAAACATAGTTTCTTTTGTACAAAATTATAGTTATATTTTGTAAAAATTTGGGCAGACTCTCCTCTGTTTTTGTAAGAAACCAGACAACTCAAGTTGTCTATATTTTCCCAAAACATCAATGTACAAATACGCAATACTTGGTTTAGCTTACCAAAAACAATACCCGATTATCATCAAAATAAATCGTACAAGTTATTCTTTATTCAATAGTTCGAAAAACAAACATAATAAAACGACTAGTATTAGACTTGTATAATCGTGTTAATGAGTATTTATAAAACTTCGCCTACTCGAATGTTCCGAATATTATTATTACACTAAATCGCTCATTTCCATAACTCGTGCCAAAAAGCTAACTTAACCTTCATAATTAGAATAATATATGTTTCGAGTAAGCTTACTACTTCGACAATCAATAGTTCTTAACATTATACATAGGCGCATATATGTACGTGTATATGTAAATCTTTTTAATTAACGACTCATTTTACTCTAAGCAAAATACAAGTCGGTTCGGTTCGTCTACACTTTTAGAATAATTATTTATATACACGAAAAGAATAAACTAGAGTCGCAGCGTGCGTTATACCTTCCCGATAAACCAGACCCGAAACTGGACCGCAGCTGACCAAATTTGACTGATGTCGACTGTTGACCAGCTTTGACCTGTGACTAAAGTTGACCAGATCTTGAATGTTTGACCCGAAAAGGAAACAAGACTGAATCGAGACCCAATCCGAAACATAACTGACCCGTCACCAAGCCCAAAAGCGTGCACCAAAGCTGACCAAAATCAAAACCTTGCAAACAAACCTGCAAATCGGACCACTAAACAGTTTGGAAACCCGATTCCAGACGTCGTACTGTTCATCGTCCTCTTGGTTGAAAAGGAGCCCCTTGACTTGTTGTCGGTCATCATCAGAAAGAAATACGTAGAGGAATGCGCTGTGGCGGCGGGTTATGGTGGCTCGGTGTGGCTGCCGCCGCTGCTTGTCAGCGAGGGAAGAGAGGGACTCATGTGGTGGTGGTTGGCTCGAGGAGGTTATGTTTGGGCCCCGGGTGCCTTATATCTGCTGCCTCTCACCGCTCCTGTTGTTGGTGTAAGAGGGTGTGCGGGAGACGATGGCTCAGCTGGTGGTTGTTGTTGGCAGCGGAGGAGGAGCAAGGAGGTGGTGATCCTTGTTTGTTTTTTTTTGTCGGCTGCTGTCATCAAAAGAGGAAAGGAGAAGACTATTGTGATGTTTGTGTTGAATGAGTGCAAGGAATGAAGATAAAGGTAGTGGTGGCTAGGGTTTTATGGTGTTAAGGTGGGGAAGAAGAAGAAGAAGAGTTAAAGGGGTTTAAATAGGTAGGGTATTGGAGTAGGTTAAGTGGAAGGTTAATGTTTAAACGAACTAGTCACCGATTCGGGTCTCGTTTATGAACTGGACTCGTTTAACATCTAGATAGTTATTTCACGTAACATAAATGTAAGACTAATTAAAAAAAGTATTTGAACTATAAATTAATTATATATATATAGTCGCGTTCAAAATTTACAAGGATAGGAGTCGGTTTACGAGCGTGTTATTACCTACAACGCTTTATTTGGCGAATTTAGATAATTAATTTTATTACTGAATTAAGAATGTATTTTTTTTGTTAATGAGATATTATTGTTAACGAATTAACGCATCGTTTTAAGAATAAAATATTATTATTATTATATTATTCGAGAAACGCTGGGCGTTACACCAATATTAGCTTGACATCAGATTTTATGT
Organism: Ambrosia trifida; assembly: GCA_028751855.1. Classification (NCBI taxonomy): domain Eukaryota; kingdom Viridiplantae; phylum Streptophyta; class Magnoliopsida; order Asterales; family Asteraceae; genus Ambrosia; species Ambrosia trifida. The sequence goes on along the minus strand of CM054124.1, from coordinate 145,068,255 downwards.
CAGCAACAGAGGTTTCAATGGTTTGAACTCTAGCCGTCAATTCTTGGTATTTTAATCCATCACCTAAGTTAATAGGATCATCTGAATTCCTACCAGTGGTAGTTTTAACTGATTCAGTCCTAGGAGGTGAATCCAAAGGATGAGAACCAGATGCCCCTTTGTCTTGGTTCTGGGGACTTCCAACTGATTTTGGGGACACTATAGTGGCCTCATCAGTTGTTGCCTTCAAGGGAGTCTTAGCAATGTAACCACTGTCCTGGTGTGAGATAATGGTCTCTACATCAGTAGTGGTTGCTCCACTTGAAAACTCACCTAGAGTTGCATTGAACTCTAGGGGTGTAACCTCCTCATCTGTTTGTGGGATGGCTGATTGAATTTCCTCAGTCCCAGTCACTTGTGGAGGTATACTCTCATTTACAGGTGAAAGAGAGGAACTGGGATTTTCCTGAGTTTTGTCAATAGCCTCAAACAGAGGTTGCATGGTGTGTTGAACATGTGATGGTGAGGGTGGAGGAGTAAAAAGAGAATTAGCCCTGGGAGAGGGGCTTGTGAACATTTGGCCAAGTGACTCAAATGTATCATGTTGTGGTTCCCCTTGGCTTACAACATGATCCTTTTGGGAGGATGCATGAGGAGTTTGGTCAGGTTGAGATATTTCCAGCTGTTGTGAGGAAGTAACAACAGTGGTTTCTAGTTGCTTTTGTGTTGCAACAGAGTTATCTTCTGGTATCTCAGCTTCCAGAAGTCTCTTGTGAGGTGGAGTGGTGGTTTTTGTGGATGGACGTTTTCTTTTGGAAATGGCTGGTGTGGGTTTCACAGCACTGGATGTAGTGCCATGATCACCAGGAGCAGTGGGCTCAACAACAGAGGTTTGGACAACAGTTGTTGTCTTAGTCCTCTTTATTTGTGTTTTTGAAACCTTTGACACTTTTGATGCTTTTTCTTGGGTGTTTGCACCCAGGATTCTAGTAAAAGTTTCATCAGTTAGACTCTTCATTTGCATAGACTCACCCTTTTTGAAAACTTTTTCTGGTAAAACCTTTTGAAGGATTACACTTAAGATTCTTGGGTAAATTAGAAAAGCATTGTTTGGGAACTTTACATAAACAGTCCCTGGGATAGATTGAAGTCAGAATTTGACAACATAGCATAGCCCAAGTACTGAATCCTCAATGGGATTTCATTAAAGGAGGTGGACTTAGCGGAGACACAGAGAAGGAGGGTATGGAAGAAAAATTTCATGACTGGTGGGAAAAACTTTTTGAAAAGTGTTGACCCAGTCATCTGAGCATCATACCCCCTTTCCTGAAACTCTGTGTGAAGCTCTATTTTAGGGAAAGAGTCTTTACCTGACAGGTCATTAAGTGAGAAGGTTTTGGATATCAGTTCAGGGGTAATGACGATACTTGTTTCACCAATTTTTGATATAATGGAAGTAGGCTTTTTGTCTTGAAGCAAGAACTCAGCATTCAACCAGAATTCTTGGAGAGTATCAAGATAGATGGGGGCGTCAGCGGTTAAGATTGTCAGGTATTTGGATTTTAGAATGATGTCGATGGTGGAATGAAATGGAGTATTTTCATCTGTTTTAACCAGATATGGAAGGTAATTGTGGGTGGCTTTAGCTTGAAGATCCATTGTAATGGATTCCGAAGTTGAGAATGAATGAAATTTGATTGAGGGTTTGAGAATGAAGAAGGCGGTTTCAGTATTTTGAATACAATGAGACAGTGTAACGACTGTTGTGATAAAACAGGGTTTTTATAGGCTCTGGTGAAACCGCTGATGTGGCCAAAACTCTGCTTGTAAGAGCAGACGTGGCAAACATCTGATGGTTAAAACATCTGGTGGGGAACAACTGTTTTTGGCAAACAGCTGATGCAAACAACTGATGCAAACAACAGTTTTTTTTATTATATATATATATTATAGATATGTATAATAAAACAATTGTTTTTTCTGGTCAGAGGTTTGAAACAGATTTTTCAACCAAAAAGCTATTTTTAAAGATGGATGTTGATTTTTCTGAAACATTTTAATGCTTTTATTAAAAACATTTTTGTTAATCCATGTTCAGCATACCAATTCTAGAAATCAGATTTGTAAAGGTAGATGTGTCTAAAGCTTTTGTCAACACATCTGCCAACTGATCCTCTGTTGGAACATGGTGCAGAGAAATCAAACCTTTTTCATAGCTATCTCTGACAAAATGATGTCTGATGTCAATGTGTTTGGTAGTGGAGTGAGAGACTGGATTTTTGAAGATATTTTCAGCAGCTTGACTATCAAACATGAGTGGAGTCTGTAATGCAGTTATCCCAAAATCCAGCAATTGATTTTGAAGCCACATGAGTTGGGCTGTACAGCTTGCAACAGCAATGTATTCAGCCTCAGCTGTTGAGGTGGAAACAGCTGCCTGCTTTTTGCTTTGCCAAGATACTAAGGCATTCCCTAGAAATTGGCACCCCCCTGATGTGGATTTTCTTGTGGTGTGATAGCCAGCAAAATCACTATCTGAATAACCTGAAAGCTCAATGTTTCCATTAGCAGGGTACCAGATACCAAGTGTAGGAGCACCTTTTAGGTATCTGAATATCCTTTTCACAGCAATAAGGTTTGACTTTCTAGGTGAAGCCTGGGATCTTGCACAGACACAAGTGGCAAACATAATGTCTGGCCTAGATGCAGTTAAGTACAATAAAGACCCAATCATGCATCTATAATGTGTTTGATCAACCAGTTCATCCTTGTCATCAATAGTGAGTAGCTTGACTGTACTCATGGGTGTACTACATGGCTTACAGTCATTCATCTCAAATCTAGTTAGCAAATTCTTAACATATTTATTTTGATGGATGAATGTGCCATTTTGCAGTTGTTTCACTTGGAGACCAAGGAAACACTGAAGTTCACCCATGGCACTCATTTCAAACTCTGCTGTCATGAGTTTCCTAAACTCTTCACACATTTTGTTACATGTGGATCCAAAAATGATATCATCCACATATATTTGAACAATCATTAAGTCTTTCCCTTTCCATTTTAAAAATAAGGTTTTATCAATTTTACCTCTTGTGAAGCCAATGGATAAGAGAAAAGTGGAAAGAGTTTCATACCAGGCCCTTGGTGCTTGTTTGAGTCCATACAAGGCTTTATTGAGCTTGTAGACATGATCAGGATGGAATGTGTCTTCAAAACCAGGTGGTTGACATACATAGACTTCCTCCTGAATTTTGCCATAAAGGAAGGCACATTTGATATCCATCTGATACACCTTGATGTTGTGGTTGACAGCAAAGGCGAGAAAGAGTCTGATGGCTTCTAACCTTGCTACAGGAGCAAAGGTTTCATCATAGTCTATTCCTTCTTCTTGTCTGAAGCCTTGAACCACAAGCCTGGCTTTATTCTTGACAACAATACCCCTTTCATCAGTTTTGTTTTTGAAGACCCACTTTGTACCTATTGGACAAACATCCTTAGGCAGTGGTACAAGTTCCCATACTTGTTGTCTTTTGAACTGAAGGAGCTCTTCTTGCATAGCTTCTACCCAACTGTTGTCTTTCAGTGCCTCTTGGTACTTGACAGGTTGTGTGAGAGATAGGAACCCTGCAAAAAGACAGATATTGGAGGATTGGCTTCTTGTGAGCACACCCTCTCTGATGTTGCCAATGATTTGGTCTGGTGGATGAGCTCTTAGGTAGATAAGATCTCCCTGATATGGTATGATGGCATTTTGAGGTGAAGGACAGAGGTTTGGTGACTCTGTTGATGTAACATCTGTTTGCACTTTTGTAGTGCCATCAGATGTTTGGAATGGAAGTGGGGGAATGGGTCCAAGTGGTGTACAACTGGACTGACTTTTGTCAACAGATGATTGACTTTTGTCAACAAATGATTGTTCAGTGGATGTGAGAGGTGAAGCAGTGGTTTGAGGGTAAGACTGGCCAACAGTGGTTGACTCAGCTGTGGCAGAGTTTTGACAATTGTTTTGAACAGCTGCTCCCTCTGATGCAGAATAGATTTTATAGTGACTGGGGATCACAACATCTGTTCTGTAATCTTGTTGTGGAGATTGTGGAATACCTGCATTGTTAGTTTTAATAGTGATATCTTCAAATTTGAATTTATCTAAATCAAATAGTTCAGCAGGATTTGCTGGGATTTTTAGGGATGAAAGTTCATTGAACTTTACATTCAGAGTTTCTTCTATTGTCTTGGTCTTTGTGTTAAACACTTTATAAGCCTTGGCAGTAGAAGAATATCCCAGAAAATAACCACAATCTACTTTGGCTGCAAACTTTAAAATGGAATCTTTGAGATTTAAAATGAAACATGGGCAACCAAAGATTTTGAAAAATGAAATTAATGGTTTGATTTTGAACAAAATTTCATAAGCATTTTTTTGATGTCTAGGGTTGATCAAAACTCTGTTTTGAACATAGCAAGCAGTGTTTACAGCTTCTGCCCAGAAGGACAATGGCAAACCAGAATCTGCTAGCATGGTTCTTGCAGCTTCTATAAGAGTTCTATTTTTCCTTTCAACCACCCCATTTTGCTCTGGTGTTCTTGGGATGCTGTACTGCCTCACAATCCCTTTTGACACACAGAAATCATCCAACTCCTTATTTTTAAACTCTGTTCCATTGTCACTCCTGAAGACTTTTACTGGCAAGTCATATTGTTTTTCAACTTTGGTGAAAAAGTCCTTCAATATACCTGCAGTCTCATCCTTAGAATGTAAAAAGTAAGTCCATGTAAACCTAGAAAAATCATCAACTATGACAAGACAAAATCTTTTTCTTCTTAGATTCATGATTTTAACAGGGCCAAACAAGTCCATGTGCAACAATTGTAGACATTGACTAGTTTTGGACTCATCAATGGATTTGTAAGAGCTTTTATGTTGTTTCCCTTTTAAACATGAAACACAATGCTCATCACATTTGAATTCTTTTGATGGTAAGCCTCTGACAAGACTTTGTTTAGAGAGTGTATTGATAGTGTTAAGGTTGGTATGACCCAGTCTCCTATGCCACAATTTTGTCTCCTTTGTGGAGGCAGCAGAAAACAAACAGACATTTGCCATAGGATTGTCCTTTAACATATCAACAACATACACATTGCCACTTCTATGAGAAACAAGTTGTGCTTTGCTCTCAGCAATGATGGTATCAATCTTTTTCACCACTTCTGGCCCAATAATCTTGCAAGTTTTCTTTGTGAAGAATGAGCCATAACCTTTGTCACTCATTTGTGAAACACTCAGAAGATTAAACTTGAGATTATCAATAAGATTGACATTTTCAAACTTGAGTTTCCCAGCTTGTACAGTTCCTGACCCTATCACTTTACCTTTTGAATCATTACCAAAGGATATATCACCCCCTCCATGAGCTAAGAAGTCCAGAAGAAGGGCTCTACATCCTGTCATGTGCCTGGAGCCTCCACTATCTACATACCAAAGACTATCTAAACAAGTAGAAGCTCCCTGCACAACAGTAATGGATTTGTTTTGGTGAGTGTCCAAATCCAAGTTGGCTTTGGATGGGTCCTCAGACTTTTCAGACTCAAGCTTTGGAAGATGATCAGTGGTTTGAACTAATTTTTGAATCAAGTTCAACAACTACTGATGACCATTTGCCAGTGCTTGAATGTCAACACTTGGGGCAACAATTGTTTGATCACTTCCAGACAGATGAAAATACCCATAGGGATTTCTGTTGATGCACTATTATGTGGACGTAACTGTCGAATAGACTAGGGTTGAGTCGTGTATTGTATTACATGAGATTGTGGTGATCCATAAGGGCATTATATGGATCTGATGCATTTGTAAATATAGACCAAAATCTAAGCTAGATTCGACCATTTGTGATGGTGCGAATGTGGAAAAGTTCCACATTCGACCTCCTTAAATGGGCGAAGGTGGCTTATGGTTTTGGACTATAAATAGCAATCTCATGTGTTGGTTTTCATTGGTAGATTTGAGTTTATACTTTGAATGCTCTCTAGGGGGAGGTCATGCCCGACCTCCCCCGGCCTCGAGATAGATGTTTATCCTACTGATAACAGTGTCTGTAACCGTTTCTGAATTAATACGAATCTGTGATGACTTTGTTATCGTATATTTCTGTCTCGTCTCGAATCTCCCGTCTGAAACTGAGTTGTTTTCGCGTAATCGATCCATGAATTCGGTTCTAAAACGAATTCTCAACTGGTATCAGAGCCGTGGTACCGATTTGAACGATCTAACAGTCGTTTGAATCAATCACAGCTCGTTTTCCTGTTTTCAGACGTTAAAATCAGATTTTGAATGAAAGGTTGAAACCCTAGATTCTTAATTGACCCCAAAATCATGTGATTTCTCCATGTTTTTGTGAATTCGAGGGTTAGGTTTTCATTTCCACACCTTTCTTAACAAGTTTCATCATCAAATTCAAAGAATTAGAGTGATTATGGACTGATTCGAAGAAAATATTGAACAAGAACACATCTTTTCTGCACATTCGCACCTTTCAGAAAAATGGGTGGGCGAATGTGGAATTCTAATGGGCGAACGTAGGATTTGATGGACGAACGTGGAGTGTAAATGGACGAATGTAGAACTTTTAGGGCGAAAGTGAGAATTTTCTACCTTCGTACCTTATTACTGGGCGAATGTGGAATGTCAGTTTTAGTCAGGTTTAAACAAACTTGGTTCGACCCAATCAATGTACTTTCGACCTTACAAAAGGGTCGAACGTAGCTTTATTTCCACCTTCGCCCCTTCGACATAGAGAATGAAAAATTGGTATTTTAAGGGGTAAAAAATTTCGAAAATATGGTAATTTTTGAAGATTTTTGGGAGAATGGTGATGATGTCTTCACAAATTGTTGAAGAAATGATGATGATGAAACGTTTTATTGTGGGGTAGTCATGAGAATCAACAGTATGCTAATCAGATTCAAATGACTATTATGGGCCAGAAAATAGACAGATTTTATTCCGCAAGATGAAGAACAGTCAACCCAGTTCCAGTGTGATTGAAGGAACTTGTTCAAACAAAGTTGTTATGTACAAGCATATCAAGACTAAGATCTCAATGTTCCGAAAGTAATGAGGGATCCCAGTAGGAGTCATGTGGCACGTAGATTCAACGAAAGTTTCAAGGTTACAGTCCTGAAGAATTTCAAGAGCTGTTGGTGGTTATTGTTGGCCGTATAGAAAACTTCAGTTTCTGAAGCATTTCAAGTCCACAATAGTACTAGTAGTTCCTGCTGAAAGCTTCTGATTGCTTGATTCACTCGTCTACGACTAGTATTCTATCGAACAGATGAAGTTACTCAAGAACATTTAAAGAGAAGAATGTGTTAATGCAATCACAGTCAGCACAGATGAAGAATTTCATAGAAGTACATGTGTCCGAGTGGATTGTTTTGCACATAGTCACATTTGAGATGTGTAATTGGGTACTGACAGTTAGACTTCTCCAGTTGGTGTGAAAGGTGATGCAAAGGTTAAGTGCAGATATGAGACGTGAATTAGTGGTAGTACCTACGTGTTACGTTGAATATCTGATCGGTCAGTATGGAATCCTTCTAGCAGGAGTCTTATCAGACTAGTTGGATTGCGCGTGATGTACTTGGTCAAGATGACATCCCTGGGTACTGATGCTACGAGACTGCAGTGCATTACATTGTCAACTTCACATTGGCGTAACTAGGTGATCTGGTTGACTTCCTGCGTATTGATGCCGAGGGTCCGTAGTGCATTACTTGGTCGGTTCACGAAGGGTATTGTATTTCTAACTCAATGCAATAGTGCATGTATTGAGGGGGAGACCTGTGATTTTGATTGTTGATGTGCAAGAGATTTATGGATTCGCCAGCAACGTCCAAGGGGGAGATTGTTGATGCACTATTATGTGGACGTAACTGTCGAATAGACTAGGGTTGAGTCGTGTATTGTATTACATGAGATTGTGGTGACCCATAAGGGCATTATATGGATCTGATGCATTTGTAAATATAGACCAAAATCTAAGCTAGATTCGACCATTTGTGATGGTGCGAATGTGGAAAAGTTCCACATTCGACCTCCTTAAATGGGCGAAGGTGGCTTATGGTTTTGGACTATAAATAGCAATCTCATGTGTTGGTTTTCATTGGTAGATTTGAGTTTATACTTTGAATGCTCTCTAGGGGGAGGTCATGCCCGACCTCCCCCGGCCCCGAGATAGATGTTTATCCTACTGATGACAGTGTCTGTAACCGTTTCTGAATTAATACGAATCTGTGATGACTTTGTTATCGTATATTTCTGTCTCGTCTCGAATCTCCCGTCTGAAACCGAGTTGTTTTCGCGTAATCGATCAATGATACCAGTTGAGAATTCGTTTTAGAACCGAATTCATGGATCAATTACGCGAAAACAACTCCGTTTCAAACGGGATATTCGAGACGAGACAGAAATATACGATAACAAAGTCATCACAGATTCGTATTAATTCAGAAACGGTTACAGACACTGTCATCAGTAGGATAAACATCTATCTCGGGGCCGGGGGAGGTCGGGCATGACCTCCCCCTAGAGAGCATTCAAAGTATAAACTCAAATCTACCAATGAAAAGCAACACATGAGATTGCTATTTATAGTCCAAAACCATAAGCCACCTTCGCCCATTTAAGGAGGTCGAATGTGGAACTTTTCCACATTCGCACCATCACAAATGGTCGAATCTAGCTTAGATTTTGGTCTATATTTACAAATGCATCAGATCCATATAATGCCCTTATGGATCACCACAATCTCATGTAATACAATACACGACTCAACCCTAGTCTATTCGACAGTTACGTCCACATAATAGTGCATCAACAATTTCTTTTCACTCTTGGTTTAGAGGGTCTCTTTGGCTCCTCATAAACATGTGACAGACTATGACATGGTGGTTGTCCATATCCTCTAGGGTACTTGCTTGTGGGTGGAGCATCTGTTACTTGGACATCCCTAGGAGCAGATGTTTCAAGACTTTTAGTAACAGATGTTTGGACAGGAGTGAAGGTCTGTTTGGGCTTTCCTTTTGAAGTACTTACCCCAGGATTTGCAAGAGTTTTAGCTTTGTACTCTTGTATTTTCACATCAAAATTTTTAAGATACAAGCACTCTTTGGTTTTGTGATTCTTTTTCCCACATATTGAACATGTGGCTTTGGAATCACATACACTTGCTCCTTTGTTAATGTCATATGCTTTTAGAAGAAAACAGTTTTTAGTAACATGATTCTTCTTTTCACAGAAATCACAGAACAAGTGGACAGTCTTTTCTTTCTTCTTCCCTTTTTCAGCCTTCTTTTCAGCAGATGTTTGAGCATCTGCTGGAAGGTTTTTCAAGGGAATGACTTTTGCCTGAGGAGCTGTCTTTCCTTCAGGTGTTTTAAAATCAACAGGTTTAAAATTCTCAAGAGTATCACACTCATCAGACTAAGTAGGTTTAAATTCATACTTTTCAAGTTCAGTAAATGATGAGGAACCTTTTGGTTTTTCTAGAACAATTTTCTTACCATTTGGTTCAGTGATTTTAATCTCTTGACCCTGCAAGTTTGTTGGAACTATCTCAACAGACTTTTGATCCCTTTTGTCAGTGTTTTCAAAAGCTGGAGCAGTGGTTTCAAAACCAAAACCAAATTTCACATGACTTTTGGTTTGTTTGTTGAGTAGCATTTCAATTCCTCTACATGATTCCACCCATTTCTCACATTCAACTTGGGTGGACTCAAGCTCACTTTTACAGCTCTGATATTTTGTTATCATAGTTTGGAGCTGGTCTTTGGTTATGGTTGCTTCATGTTTTAAGCTGCTTATTTCAGATTCCTTTTCTGTTAAACTTGTTTTTAAATCTTTTGAAAGTTTCTCAAATTTAACTTCATCATCTAAAATTTTCTTTCTAAGGTTTTCATTCACCTCTTTGATGTTAGCAAATGCTATTACACATCTGTCAGAACACAAATCCTTAAGAATTTGAGGAGATACCTTAGCAGCAGCCATCAATGCACAATCACACTTGCACTCACAATCATCAGATGCACCCCAGGGATCTGAGAGATTCACAACCTCTTCTTCAGGTTTTTCACCTGTAACAACTTCATCAACAACATCATCAGTCACAACATTAGATTCAGTCACCACCTCCTCAGATTCAACCTCATCTACCATAGCCATGAAACAAAAGTTTTCTGGTTCATTTTCAGCTTTGGCAACTAATGCAAAATTTTCATCTGTTAACTCATCTGGTAGACTGCTCCAATCAACAAAGCCTTGTGTAAAGAAGCTCTGTTGACTGGTCTCTGCAGGAGCAGAGGATGGAGCAACAGTCGTTTGCACAGGTGCTTAAGCAACAGGAGTTTGCACATAGTGGATCTGAGGAACAGTGGTTTGGATATACTGGACAGGAACAGTGTTTGAGGACTGTGCAAAATGAGCAGTGTTTTGCACATTTGGTCCAGGGGTATTATAGGAATTTTGATAAGTGTTGGTCTGAGGTCTTTGATTTGGATAGGTGATTATAGGTGTACCATGTTGACTCCTACATTCCCTAGCAAAATGACCAAGTCTATGACATTTATAACACTTTATCTTTGATTTATCCAACCCAACCTTTGATCTGCCAGTTAACCCTGGAAACCTTCTCCCAGTTTTCTTGTAAAAATTGTTAGTTCTTACACTGAGAAGAGCCAATTGGTGCATAATGTCCATTTCTTCCAAATCATCAGGGTCAAAGTATTTCAGGTCATCATACTCAAAGGATATGTTATCAGATGCATGGATATCACCACCACTTGCTGTGAAAGCATAGTTTGGTGAATAAGAATCAGAGTTAAAACCTGAGTTAAAACCTGAAGTTATGTCAATGAAATGATCATAACTCTGATCCTTAGTATTTCTAGGCACCTCATCATGACCCAAAAGTGCTGTATTCCCAAATACATAATCATCAGACACTTTTCCAGAGTCCTGGAGCTTCTTTTTCTGGTTAAGCTCTCTCTCATAGGTCAAGAGCTTACCATGAAGCTGGGTCAGTGATAGGTCCTTAAATCCAATTGAGTTTCTCATAACAATAGCAATAGTGTCCCATTTGTCTGGTAATGATCTTAAAAACCTATGGTTCAGGGTTGAATGAGGGTAAGTAAGACCAACCAATTTTAGTTCACTAATGAGACAGTTAAACCTCTCAAATTGTTGAGTTAATGACTCTCCCTTGACATGACTGAATGTTTCATATTGTTGGTTAAGTATTTCATGATTGTTTTCAATAACCTCTTCAGTCCCACCAAATTGTTCTTTCAGTGCATCCCACAACTCCTTTGCACTGTTACAGTGTAACAGCCCAGCATATATATCATTGGGTAGAGCCATGGCCACAATACTGAAGGCCTTAGCATCTAACTCAATTTTCTGAAAATCCTGGTCGGAGTAGTTTTCAAGTTTCTTTGGCTCCTGAACCTTGGGATCTTTAGTACTCGGCACCATCGGAACATGTGGTCCGAAGATAACCGACTTCCAACACCCAGTGTTCTGTTGAGCTAGAACATGGCTCATCCGACGTTGCCAGATATTGTATTCAGATCTGACAAGCATCGGTGGCTTGTTGTTCGTGCCAGTGTTATGTGGATCGTGATTGATTGAAGCCATTTTCTGATTTTTCCAAAAACAAAGTCTGTTTAAAAACGGTTGAATCGAAATTAAACTATTACTCTGTTTTCAATCCAATAGACAAACGATATCAATAATTGTGAGCTGATCTGTTTATATTAAATTGATTTGTTAGATCGAATTTAATTGACCAAGCTCTGATACCAATTGTTAGGATCTGAGTTTGATTGTTTTGATGTTTTAGAATAAGATGAGAAATGAATGATATAAGTATGTATGGAAAGTGCAGCGGAATAATAAACTATAATCAAAACAATGGGAATAATTGTTATCAATGATCTAATGCTTTCATTTATTGAAAGATTACAATCAGTACAAATACTCCCCCTCAGCCTGATCACACAGTGATTGTTTGTCTGAGAGAATGTTTGTGTGTGATCCCATAGAACAGTACAAGCACTGTTCTATTTATAGACAAACCTAAACCACTGGTGACCTGTGCTGACGTCACCTAAGATAGTGACCTCTAACAGAATAACAACATTAAACATCTGCCCTATACAAACTACTGTTCTATTACAAAGCACTGTTAAAGCAAACTACTGCTAAGGAAAACTCTGATGGTCTTGCAACATCTGTTGGAGTCTAAGTGCTGTTTGACTCCAACAGACCTTTAGTCTTCAGTACTTGATCAGCAGTTGTTTCTTCATCAGACCTTTGGTCAGCAGTTGTTCTCTATCAGTTGTTCTCTAGCAGTCCTTTGTATCAGCAGTTGTATCAGCAGTTGTTTGGATGGAACAGTTGTTAGGGTCAGTAGTCTTTTGGGAAGAATATGTGTAAGGACTGTTTATTTGTGGAATCAATAGATAACATATTTTTGGCTTTTCAATCATCTGTTCTTCTCCAAGTCAGCAGACCCAACAAAGTTTGACGATTAATATTACCTTTATAAGTCATAGTCTTATAATTAAACATTACCATACGATGTAGAATAATAAATATTGTAGCTAAATGTTTACGTATGATAATTGATCTAAATATACCAAAGGTTTAATGTGTCATTAACATTTATGAGTTACAATTTCTAGAATTCAAGTGACATTTATAGAATTCAAAGTTGGTTAATTATTTTAATAAAAAACTTACATTGACTTTTAACACAAATAAATGTAGGTCTTGGTTAATAATTGGGAACCAATAAGTATATGTTACTCTACCAATGATGATATCCCTATTAGTATAAATATATATACTATATGCACGATGTATGATTTACTAATAGACTTTTCTAGTCTACAAACTTAAATAAATATTGATTTGTAAAGATAAATATCATTATTTCATGTGACACCATGAAATAGGAAATTATTCCACTGTTTTGATGTCGGTTCCTTGGAATCTATGTTAGAGATTTTTATACATAACATATGTTTTATGTGTGTTTGATTTGATGATAATTAATAAAATATCAAGAATCCATTTTGAATAGTTATTATGAATGGATACTTTTTGCCATAAAATTAATGGTGAAAGGATTATGCATATTGTGTAAAAGCTTATTATTTTTGTGAACGTCTAGAATCCATTTTCACCATGAACATGCCTTAGAGTTTCTTGACATGAATTCTTTTCTATTGAGAATTAGAAATAATAATAATAATAAAATAAAAGTATGTATATATAAATGGAATCACATACCAAAACACAAAATGATAAGATTCAGGATGACACCACACTTGATAACTTGAGTTCTTGATCAAATAACTTGAATGAATGAAGAATGGTGGTTGTATGTGCAGTGAATAGGGTAGTGTTAGGGGCTGCCCAAAATTTGAAGATTAAAGAAAATACAAGTGTTTTTATCTAACTTGGTTCAAGAATGATCAAGAACTATTTAGTATTATGGTGAACTATATATGTTTAGAATGTAATGAGATTTTGATGGCCATAAAATGTTGTTGGTTACAAAATTGAAAGCTACGACGGTTTCAAAATTCCGAGCAGAGTTACATGTAGTTGAAGAAGAATTTAAATTAACATTTACTAATTAAACGTCAACATAACTAATAGATATTTAGTATTTTATGGTTATGAATTTTCATATATAAAATTCTACCTCGAACGTTTCGTTAAAATGCGGTTGTGTGATTTTTCATGTTGCATTATTGTCACTTTAGGTCCCTAAAGTTATAGTTCAATTATTAGGAAAAAAATCGTGAATGTTACATATTTATTCCAACATTCTCCCACTTAGCCGAGTTATCATTTATTATGAGTTTTCCATAAGTCTCTGGATATCAATACTCATTTTAGTTCTAAACCCAAACTGTAGCAAAAAAATATAGCCATTAAGTCTTTATTCGACTTAGGACCCCCATTAATCATACTACAATCCAAATCTAAAACTTAACATTAGGATCAATTTTTGTTATGCCCTTAGATGTTGATTTGTTGTATTATTGTCTTTATGTCATTATGCTAACTTAACATACTAATAGACAAACAAATCATAATGAGGAAATTTCATTAAACGTAAGTCATTATTCATAAATCATAAGTCATAAGTAAACATAAGTGGTCAAATAAGTACATATGCTTCTAAGTAAGGTCATTAGTAACTCCCATCTTCGAAACGTGATCTTCGAATACCTTAGGTGGGAGACCTTTCGTCATCGGATCCACAAGCATATCGTTAGTACTTATATGTTCGATACAAAGATTGTTTTCCTTGACTCGTTCACGTACGAACAAATACTTCGTATCTACGCAATGACCAGCGCCATTCGAACTGTTACTGTTCGAGAAACTAACGGCGGCTGAGTTATCACAGTAAAGCTTCAATGGTCTAGAGATGGAATTGGCAATTTTGAGTCCAGTAATGAGATTCCTAATCAACATTCCATGACAGGTAGCATTATACACAACTATGTATTCTGCCATCATTGTGGATGTTGCCGTAAATCTCTGTTTATGACTCTTCCATGAAATGGGTCCACCTGCTAACACAAAGATATACCCCAAAGTGGATTTGTTATCAACTTTGCATTTAGCAAAGTCAGAGTCAGAATGTCCTACCACTTCTAAATTATCACTTCTTCTATAAGTCAGTTTCAAGTCTTTAGTCCCTTGAAGATATCTTAACACCTTCTTAGCTCCTTTCCAATGATCATGGCCAGGATTATTCAAGTAACGGCCTAGCATTCCAGTGACATAAGCGATATCTGGATGCGTACAGACTTGAGCATAAGCAAGACTACCGACTACTGAGGCATAAGGTATCATTCTCATATGTTCTTTCTCCACTTCTGTAAGACATCTCCCTTAGCTACCGGAGCTGGAGTAGGGTTACAATGTTGCATATTATAACGTGTGAGAACACGATCAATGTAGGCCCTTTGGGACAAACCTAAAATCCCATTGCGTCTGTCTCGGTGTATTTTCGATGCCAATGACATAAGAGGATTCTCCGAGATCCTTCATGTTGAAATTATACGAAAGTAATCGCTTCGACTCATGCAACATATCTAAGCTATTACTTGCCAGTAAGATATCATCAACGTAAAGGACAAGAAGAGTAAAATTACTCCCACTCATCTTAAGGTAGGTGCATTGATCAACTTGATTCTTCATGAAACCATATACTTAATGACTTCATCAAACTTTAAGTACCATTGACGTGAGGCTTGTTTTAAACCGTATATGGATTTCTTCAATTTGCAGACTTGATGTTCTTGACCTTCAGGTTTAAAGCCTTCAGGTTGCTTCATGAACACTTCTTCGTCCAAGTCACTATTAAGGAAAGCAGTCTTAGCATCCATCTGATGTAACTCTAAATCAAAATGAGCTACGAGGGCCATAACGATCCTTAAGGAATCTTTTCGAGAGACAGGTGGAAACATCTCCTAATAATCAGCTCCCTCTTTCAGAGTTTAGCCTTTCGCAACCAATCTTGCTTTATAGCGTTCAACATTCCCATCCGGATCTAGTTTTGTTTTGAACACCCATTTACATCCTACGGATTTTGCACCGCTAGGTAATTCAACCAAATCCCAATCGTCATTTTTCTTCATGGATTCAAGCTCGTCAGTCATGGCTTTAGTCCATTCAGAAGACTGATCACTGCTAATGGCTTTGTTATAAGAGTTAGGATTAGTAAGCTTTCCAGTATCCATATCTGCTTCAGTTAGGAAGGTAACATAATCATCAAAATTAGTAGGCCTTCTGGACCTTGATGACATTCGAAGCAGGTTTTCGGGTTCAGTATTGTCATGGTGATGAGTGTCTGATGGGTCTTCATTAGCTGGTTCGTGAAGATCTGGCTGAGGAAGGGTTGGTGCAGTGCCATTAGGGGTAGAATTGGCATTGGGTACAAGAGGAATCATCGGAGTTGTTGTAAGCGACAAATCTGTCTCCCCCGCATCTGGTATTTCTTACAATTCTTCATAAGGATTTGCATTACTCCCACTGACCTTTAAATCCTCTAGAAATGCTGCACGCTTGGTTTCCACAATACGAGTGACATGGGAAGGACAATAGAATCTATAACCCTTAGAGTTCTCGGGATACTCAATAAGTATTAAATTGCCGACAGTGAATTTAGCCCATCACATTTGGGCAGAAGTGAGACATTCAAAGTCCTAATGCAATACGCTCAGTTCACTAACATAATCTATTACACATCACCTTTGGGCAGAACTGAAACCTTATGGCACTTATGTGAATGAGCTACAATGCTTAACAAGATCTTTATAACCACCTAATGTGACACATCACCTTTGGGCAGAAGTGACACCTCAAATGTCATTGCAAGTTAAGCAAGGTTTAGGTAATGTTTTGATAAAACTGATACGTTAGGTTTTATCAAGATTCCAATTAGTTAACGATAAACCTCCCGTTAGTGCATATTGAAACCCATGGAATCTTCTATGGGGGGTGCGGGGGGCATGACCCCTTGCGCGGGTTACTTGAAATTTTTTTTTTGCCCCCCCCCCCCCCCCCCGTGAATTTTTATAGAGGTTTCCGAATTAATAGGTTCATATATGCTGAAAATAAGTGGGTTTTCGCTAATGATATAATGGTTCGTAAATACCTTAATGCTCGGAAACAGAAAACTTGGAAGACACTCTTATGGGTCGGACACAGGTCATGAGTTCAGACACCCGTCATCAGGTCAGACACGTTTAAGAGGTTGGACACCCTTATGAGGTCGGACACAGGCTAACAAGTCGGACACAAAATTATGGTCGGACACTGTTATGCTTGGTCGGACACTCCTTATGAGGTCAGACACCCCTTATGGTTGGACACTCCTTTATGGTCGGACATAGGCTTATGGTCGGACACTGTCAGCTTGGTCGGACACTCCTTATGGGGTCGCACACTCCATTATTGATGTCGGACACTCCAGTTCCTTTGGGAACAAGTTTCTGTTGAGCTAATTTAGGAACCGATAATATCTCTTAATTTTAATTAGGATTCTTTAGGTTATTGCCATATTTTAGGGGATAAATCTTTATCCTAAATTTTAGCTAACAACAATCAATCCCAATTCTAAGAAAAACATAATCAAAATTTCGGTTTTCATCACGCATTTTAAGAACACTAAAACCGAAACTAAGAACATCATCATAAAATAAACACCATAATCAGAATCATAATCCTCGAACGTTAATAGATTTTATAAAAAAACATCATCCATCATCAATCTCGAATGCATTATGAGACCAAAATAATGAACCAATACAGTTTTTTTATCAGCATAATACGGCTGTTAGGGTTTTGAGCCGAAAGCCTTTTTAATCTGACTATTCAGGTTTCATAATTTGTTTTCCAATTTGATTCCGAAAGTAATGGAACTAACAAAATTGATCATGAGCAACATAGCTCTGATACCTATTCGTAATAAATGCATGCACACATCGGTAACCCATTTCCCCACTTTTGTAAGATCTTGAGCCTACTAGATGATAGATTGACTTATATATATATTTTTTTCATTTGTTGAGAGTAGGCCAGATGTTTCTCTGTTGCAGAACTTGTGTGATTTGATACATGCTGAGGTTGTAGGCTATATATGCACATAGATGATAAAGGCGATTTAGGATTCCCTTTTTGTTTGACACCTTTTATTTGTTTTGTGTTAACCGGTTTACCCAAGAATATTACCATTAGTAGCAAACTTTGAGCCTTATACCCTTTCGTTTGCTAAACCACATAATCACCCAAATAAACCAGTACCTTTACCAAGTGTTGATGACATCCAAAGTGTTAAGTGACTGTATTTATGTTAGAAAAAAAATATATGTGTGAAAAAAAAAAGAAAAAAAAGAGAAAAAAAGAATACAAAAATAGAAGTATGTGTTATGGGTCAAATATGCCCAAAGTTATGTTTATTTATGTGTATTGTGAATAAGGATGATCATTCAAGCGTGTTGAAACCTCTGTTTTTAAACCAATTGTTAGCCAAATATTTCTTACCTTTACCCTAAGCCCAAAACCGGTAAGTCCTTTAGATATGTGCATTGCCTACAGTTGAGGTGTGATTGTCATACAAGCCTATGATAACAGAGTTGCATACTTGGTTTTTGAGTGATTAATACTAGCGCATTACATGCTAGTCCAGATATTAAACCGAGTGGAGTGAAAAATTGTGAGGGGTGTGTTGCATGAAAATAAAAACCAGAAGCATGTTAGCTTTAGTCGGGTAAATTCTGTTTTTAAATGGAAATCAATTTGACTTGCTGAATTAACACATCTAATACTAATCTGTAAATGGGGTATGACTTTGGACCTTAGCTAAGGTATGATGGGGCAACTGGGGTGCTAGTCTGTGATAAGAGTGTATATAATTTTTTCGAGACGAAAAAAAGATAAGTGTGGGGGTGTGATGCGCGGTTGCAAGCATCATGTTTATTTTCCAGTTTTGTATAGTTTTGAGTCGTTTAGATAGTATTTTTATTAGTTTTAGGTCTGTACTCTATTATTTTAGTATTGTATATATTTTATTACTTTTTGGTTGTTTTTACTATTAATTTATTTATTTAATATTTTTGGTAGGTGATCGCATGGAGCGGGGGTAAAACGGTATAAATTATATTCGAGACCCGAACACCAAAGTCGAGAGCACGGGGTCATAATACCATTTATAATAATAATAATAATAATAATAATAATAATAATAATAATAATAATAATAATAATAATAATAATAATAATTCTAGAAAGGAAAGAATGGAAAACGTGACATGAGGTCACAAGGCCCATTTGGAAATAAGAAAGAAGGGTTTCAATTATTTATTTTTTTGGGTAAAAGACGGCGCACAGAGGATTTAGGGGTAGAAGGTATTTTTATTATTCTGGAGGTTCGCAGATCTAAAAACAGAGAAATCGCAGATCAAGAAAGAGGGACAAGAAGAGAGATCCAACTTTCGAGGCATCAAACTCCATGGCCATGCTTGGCTAATCCCTTGGTATCACATTAGGGATGTAAACTTTTGAAGATCTAGGGTTAAACAAATTGGGTATTGTTCTTAAACTATTGATTATGTTTTTGTGTGTTTGAATTAACTGTGTTGAATTGTGATTAACCTTATGTTGAACTCATTTTAGTTAATTGATCTTGTGCCAATTTCTAATGATATGAACATGGTTCCGTGCTTTAACACAAACATAGGATTGTAAGTTCTAGGTAATGAAGTATAGTTTAATCTATCTTTGATATTGATAAAACTTGATACCTAAGCCTATTGAACAATCACCCCGTTAACACCAATCACATTATTATTGTTTACCCAGTTGTTGAAACCCTAGTGTTCAATTGTTGAACCCCTAGTGTGATCTTTTTAATTAAATTGTTTACAAACATCATTACTTTTTATTCTTATAATTTCAATTCAAGTCTAGTATAATAAACAAACTCTTTTAATCAATTCTTAAATGAACCTAGTACAATCTTCATAAAGTTTCTAGCATCTTCATAAAAAGAAAAACACTATTTAATCAACTAAAATAATATCCACTAACCACACGCTCCTCTGGATTCGATACCCTACTTACCCTAGCTACCTAGGTTATTTAGGTTTTGTATGACCCTAACGACAGGTCATCAAATGGCGCCGTTGCCGGGGAGCTAGTGCGCTTAGTGTTTAGTTTTTAGTTGATTATTGTGATTAACTGTTTAATTTGTCTTTGTTACTTCTTTTTGTTCGTTTTTACGTGTGGTGTGTGAAGTGTGCAGGTGACAGATAATGCATGCATGCCACTTGTGTAAAATCTGAAGATTGGGAATTTAGCAAGACTTGATCGTCATCATCACAATGTATTGGGAAGATGATGATAATACTTGTCCTTGTTGTGGGAGCCCATATCATTTGTGGCGAGATTGTGTAGTGGCCCGTAAGAAAATGGAAGCATTCAAAAAACGACAAGATCGTATTATTTTTGGGCTCGAAAAACCTGGAGGTTCACATTTATCTTCTTCACATCGTCAGTCACGCTATTCAAACTCCCAAGGCTATTATCAGTTAAATAACAGGTATCAAGGGAGTTCATTTAGCCAAAGGACGCAACAATATCGAAACCATGAGGAATATGATGACTACTATACTAATAGCCCTCAACCGGCATATGAAGAACCTCAAAACTCACTAGATTCCAAGTTTGATGCTATCATAAATATGATGAAAGAGTCGCAACAGCGAAATGAAGTGAGAGACAGAGCTCATGAAGCTTTGGTCATGCAGGTTCATCAACTAGCCGAGGAATTTGCCCAACTTAAACGTGAGCGTGATGAGTTGGCTAGTGGTGTAGTGGTAGATGCTGATATAGATGAAGATACTGCTAGTCTTTCTAAATGGTTAAACCCAACTGAAGACTTAGCACCTCATGAAGATTTGGTGGCTGAGGTGAAAGTTCATCACGAATCGCATCCCGTGTTGATTAAGGCACCCAATAAAGAGGAGGATGAAGGTTCAAAGATGAAGAAGAGGAAGGTGAGCTGGGAGGACATTGGGCAATTTATTGTAAAACGGCCCCGCAACAAGAATGACTCAATTCTCATGCCAATAACTTGGAAGCAATTGTGGATTTGGCATGTGAACTACCGAGTGTATGTTGGAAACTCGGTAGGAAAATGTGGGATAAAACCTTCATGCTTGGACTCGATGAACAAGTTGAAGGAGAATGAACATATTTGGGCATGGCATGTAAATTACCGAGCATACATTGGAAACTCGGTAGGCAAATGTTCTTTGAGACCACCATGAATGAATATCAGGTATGATTCTTGTACAGTTTGTATATTTATTTAATTTGTTTTATTTTTCTTTTATTTTTAGTTAGTATTTTGAGTCTCTTTTGATTTCTGGGAATGCTTTGAGTCTAAATTGCAATCAGATAACTTGCCTGTACTCAATCTCCATTCAGGCAAGGTAAATCTGTACACCATCGGTGTATCAGGCATCCCGGAATTTGATTCCGAAAGTAATGGAACTAACAAAATTGATCATGAGCAACATAGCTCTGATACCTATTCGTAATAAATGCATGCACACATCGGTAACCCATTTCCCCACTTTTGTAAGATCTTGAGCCTACTAGATGATAGATTGACTTATATATATATTTTTTTCATTTGTTGAGAGTAGGCCAGATGTTTCTCTGTTGCAGAACTTGTGTGATTTGATACATGCTGAGGTTGTAGGCTATATATGCACATAGATGATAAAGGCGATTTAGGATTCCCTTTTTGTTTGACACCTTTTATTTGTTTTGTGTTAACCGGTTTACCCAAGAATATTACCATTAGTAGCAAACTTTGAGCCTTATACCCTTTCGTTTGCTAAACCACATAATCACCCAAATAAACCAGTACCTTTACCAAGTGTTGATGACATCCAAAGTGTTAAGTGACTGTATTTATGTTAGAAAAAAAATATATGTGTGAAAAAAAAAAGAAAAAAAAGAGAAAAAAAGAATACAAAAATAGAAGTATGTGTTATGGGTCAAATATGCCCAAAGTTATGTTTATTTATGTGTATTGTGAATAAGGATGATCATTCAAGCGTGTTGAAACCTCTGTTTTTAAACCAATTGTTAGCCAAATATTTCTTACCTTTACCCTAAGCCCAAAACCCGTAAGTCCTTTAGATATGTGCATTGCCTACAGTTGAGGTGTGATTGTCATACAAGCCTATGATAACAGAGTTGCATACTTGGTTTTTGAGTGATTAATACTAGCGCATTACATGCTAGTCCAGATATTAAACCGAGTGGAGTGAAAAATTGTGAGGGGTGTGTTGCATGAAAATAAAAACCAGAAGCATGTTAGCTTTAGTCGGGTAAATTCTGTTTTTAAATGGAAATCAATTTGACTTGCTGAATTAACACATCTAATACTAATCTGTAAATGGGGTATGACTTTGGACCTTAGCTAAGGTATGATGGGGCAACTGGGGTGCTAGTCTGTGATAATGTCTTGAGCAGAGTGTATATAATTTTTTCGAGACGAAAAAAAGATAAGTGTGGGGGTGTGATGCGCGGTTGCAAGCATCATGTTTATTTGCCAGTTTTGTATAGTTTTGAGTCGTTTAGATAGTATTTTTATTAGTTTTAGGTCTGTACTCTATTATTTTAGTATTGTATATATTTTATTACTTTTTGGTTGTTTTTACTATTAATTTATTTATTTTATATTTTTGGTAGGTGATCGCATGGAGCGGGGGTAAAACGGTATAAATTATATTCGAGACCCGAACACCAAAGTCGAGAGCACGGGGTCATAATACCATTTATAATAATAATAATAATAATAATAATAATAATAATAATAATAATAATAATAATAATAATAATAATAATAATAATAATAATAATAATAATAATAATAATAATTCTAGAAAGGAAAGAATGGAAAACGTGACATGAGGTCACAAGGCCCATTTGGAAATAAGAAAGAAGGGTTTCAATTATTTATTTTTTTGGGTAAAAGACGGCGCACGGAGGATTTAGGGGTAGAAGGTATTTTTATTATTCTGGAGGTTCGCAGATCTAAAAACAGAGAAATCGTAGATCAAGAAAGAGGGACAAGAAGAGAGATCCAACTTTCGAGGCATCAAGCTCCATGGCCATGCTTGGCTAATCCCTTGGTATCACATTAGGGATGTAAACTTTTGAAGATCTAGGGTTAAACAAATTGGGTATTGTTCTTAAACTATTGATTATGTTTTTGTGTGTTTGAATTAACTGTGTTGAATTGTGATTAACCTTATGTTGAACTCATTTTAGTTAATTGATCTTGTGCCAATTTCTAATGATATGAACATGGTTCCTTGCTTTAACACAAACATAGGATTGTAAGTTCTAGGTAATGAAGTATAGTTTAATCTATCTTTGATATTGATAAAACTTTATACCTAAGCCTATTGAACAATCACTCCGTTAACACCAATCACATTATTATTGTTTACCCAGTTGTTGAAACCCTAGTGTTCAATTGTTGAACCCCTAGTGTGATCTTTTTAATTAAATTGTTTACAAACATCATTACTTTTTATTCTTATAATTTCAATTCAAGTCTAGTATAATAAACAAACTCTTTTAATCAATTCTTAAATGAACCTAGTACAATCTTCATAAAGTTTCTAGCATCTTCATAAAAAGAAAAACACTGTTTAATCAACTAAAATAATATCCACTAACCACACGCTCCTCTGGATTCGATACCCTACTTACCCTAGCTACCTAGGTTATTTAGGTTTTGTATGACCCTAACGACAGGTCATCAATACCATATGTTGCATTAATTTTGTTAGTATGTAATGGAAAACACATAAACATGTATCTTAGAGATTCGTGAGACCTGCTACTGATGCTGAGAGCGTTGAGGTCGGCATAACTGTCAATGTGTTCGAGTTCCCTTTAGGGTATGCAGTTATGATGGCTAATGTTCCCTAGGGGAATCGGTTATGGGAGAGAGAGACGAATTCTTGATGGTGTTATGTTGTGTAACCCCTCATCGCTAGTAATCTCTCCCTATTTATACATACCCAAGGGACACTCTAATTAGGCCCAACTAAGGATAAGTCCGTCCATCAAAGACAAATCAGTTATGGGCTTAGAGTATTTAGCAATTGATCAAACATAATATAAATGATTGTAATGGCTACCAATAAATATACAAGACGTTGCGTATATTTATTCCAACACTTACCTCTATCATCGATCCCATTGTCGTAGTTACCCAAAACTCGATCATTCAAGCATGTATGTAGTTTTAAAGTAATAGCCACTCTTCATCAAACCAACGTTTAATTAATCTGTATGTGACTAAATTATTAAATTAGAAATTCTAGTGAAGTGACTGAGCAAAAGCCAATATCTTAGACTATTACAAATGTAAGATGAAATTTCTTACAATTTTTTTTATCATATCACCTCACTACTCTCTTTCTTTCCTCTCTTGTCTAACTCATCATCCATGTCACAAATGCATCTTAAATACTTTGCATTGATTATCGTCTTATTATTAACATATATCTTTAAATAATGTGGTATTCAAAATCCTACTTTTGTATTTAGATTTTTTCAATATTTAATTATGTATTATTTGAAATTATATTTTAAAATTCATATTATACAACCCCATTTGATGTCGCTATGTTACTTTTTGGGTTGCAGGCTTGCCAATCCCATTGATGGTGGATGCGATATCGAGTTTTGATTATGGCCTTCGGGAGGCTATTGAAGACATAGTTGTGTATGGTGGCTCCTTCTTTGATGTCCTACAGTGGCTGTGACACCCAGCATATTTAACTTGACATTTCTAAACTTATAAGTCTACCTTAGCGGGAAACGTTTTATTTATGTACTTAACTGGGTTAGTTGAGTCGGGATTTTCTTACGTATTGTCCAGGGTTCAATGATCTGGAGGATCATTGGTGTCTTTTATGTACACACGAGTCTCGAGTCCTGTTGTTGGTGAATTACATAAACTAGATTAAGTGTTATGCGTAAATTGATTCTTATGTGGTGGATTATATGCAAATACGTGTTTAAACGGTGTTTAGATGATTATCCATGCTTATATATGTTAAACATATGTTAGGATTACTTGTTCATGTGTTAGGATGTGTTAAAATACGTTAAAACGACAAAACTGGAAAATACCCTGCCTGGTTCGACCTTAACGGGGGTCGAACCTGGCTATCTGTTTGACAAGATCTTCATTCAACCACCTTATCTCTCATTCAACCTCAAGTAGGGGTCGAACCTAGCCATACTATAAATACCATCCTTAATCATTTTTCATTATTTCACAAACCCTAAATGCCTCTAAACACTCTCTTTCGACTTTTATCACTGGGGAAGGAGTTTTTGATCTCGTTTTTCACAATCTAACCCTCTAAATCATTACAAGTGAAGATCTAATGTGTGTTCTTCATCCTAAATCCTTTTTGAGCAATTTTAATTCGTTTTTATAAAACCCCAAAGTTCCAGATCTAACCTAAGGTGACTTTTATGAATAATAACCATTCTAAAACCTTTCTAAACAAAACCCTCTCATAAAATATGAGTTTTCTTATGTATTAACGTATGTTAATGATCCTTCATGATATGTTATGTGTTGTTTGATGTTTGTATGATATGTGGATGATATGGAGATGTTCTAGGATGGTATAACTAATGAGTTTTGATTATCTTAGGTCACAAATTATTGGATGATGATGTTATGTCTAATTTGGGGATTTTGATGGATTTTGGGATTGATACATGATGTTGTTATGAATGATATGATTAGGGGTTTTGATTCACATGAAAATCTGAGTATAATGATGCGATTATTAAGTGATTTCATAAAAGTTTCCAAATTGGGTAAAGTTTCCATGCATGATGTGACATATTCATAATTTTGCCATTTTGGGTAAACATTAAAACGGACTGATTTTGGAGTAAAATTAGTAGGGTTTTGTGGGGATATGTTATTCATACTTGACTGTTGTGTTTCATGATGTTTCGTGATGTTTCGAATGTTTTTGATGCGTTTTAGGAAAGATTATCTGTCAGGGTCGAACCTGGGGTTCCTTCGACCAATCGTGGGGTCGAAGGAGGACCTCCAAGGTCGCACCTGGCTTCTAGGGGTTGAACCTGCATTAGTTTGGTCGAACGTGCTTAATTTAGGTCGAATTAACACATGTTAAGGTCGAATGAACATGTGTTAAGGTCAAATGAACTTATTTTGGGTTGCATGAACTTATGTTGGGGTCGAAGGAGCACCACTTGGGTCGAACCAGGCTTACTGGGGTCGAACCAAGCTTATTTCTTCTTCATTCGACCCAACTACTTCATATGTGCGATTCTTGATGCAAACTAAGTGTGTTATGCTTAAACCTTACTTGTAATCTATGTGTACTTGATTTGTTTGCGTAATGGGTCACCAACAGGATGTCGAGTCGGTCTGGTGTGTCGGTTAAACAGTCAAACACGTTTTCCAACTTACTTAGTCACGATCTGGACAATCGGGGACTAGTTAACCTTAGGGTTGTTAGTCAAAACTCTTATACAAACTTTATTGATAGATCGCCAGTATTTGGGATTATCAAGGATTATCTTTATTTTTATTTCAAGAACGCAAACTAAGGTGAGTGTCACAACCCCATTCTTTACTGTTTTCGGAACATTCTGGGGGAGAAACACGCGGTACAAACTTTCTAACTTTTAGACCAACATATTACATTATATCACATGGATACGTAGTGACTCTTATTTCATCATTAAAGTCCTCTCATGTCTTGGTGAACCATTAATATGTAGGTACATAGCGGGGGAAGTGTGAATAGATCTATTGGGCCTGGCAAGCCCCACTCGGGCCGATTGGAGGTCGGTGGCGGGTACATATTTGTCCTATATCTTACGGCACTAGGTGATGAAGCGGTGACGGGTTTGAGGCATTCTTATTTTGTTAGCAGTGGTTCACGACACTATAGTATCTTGTAACGATGTCTAGCTAGCATCAGGTATAGATGTAAGGATTGTTGGGTCTGGTTTACTTTATGACAAGCTTTTACAAACTTTATCTCTGTGACTCACCGGAAAATTATGTTGACTAACTTCGCATGTTTTCTCAAGTCACTAAGGTAGCACAGAGTCTTAGGCGCACTGGAGTCGCACTTCGTCTAGTCTAGCATACATAAGCAAACCGGGTTGTGTTTGCATTCATATTTTGACATTGGTTTTGTAAACATTTATTTTAGCTTCCGCTGTCGTTGTCTACTTTACTTTTGAACTTATAAACTTCGTGGTTGGTATTTCTACGTAACTTTTATTGCATATAGATGTCATTTATTGTGACCGTTGACTTGGATCCTGGTATGTCACGCCCCTCGCGATAAAACCCTGCAAGTGGAATTTGAGGGTGTGACAGTGGCGATTGGCATCCCTGCCTATGCGCCTAGGTGGCTTGGCCTCCTTTCAGCTCGAGATGTTGTGGTTTCTGTTTTTGTGGCGTCTAGAGCTCAGTCCTGAAAACTATAGGATGATATCCTTCGAAACATTGGGGTCGTAGTCCTTGACCCAGATTATGAGCAGGCAATAGAACGCTTAAATGTCTCTCTCCCAGACTTTGATATTGGAGGTTTTTCTAATAAGGAGAGCGCCCCCTAGAATCCACAAAAAACTTTGGCGGATGTTCGGTTTGGCAAAATCGCTCAGAGTCTGGGAGAAGATTTTGATTTGTTCCCCCTCCAGAAGGCGATGATTGAATGCCTGAAGGGTCCCCTGCTCAGGATTTTTTGACCGTTATCCCGTTTGAGGGTTTGGGTCAATGTATGTCAGTAGTATAATATGGGGTTATTCTCAAGTACCGGTTGATTATCCCTATGTATCCAGAAGATACAACTTGTCCGATCTACATTAAAGCTTGAATGGATAAATATGGGGAGCACGCAGTTCAATGCAAAGAGCTCTCTTGTTTCACATACCGGCATGACTGTGTGAGAGACGTTTTGGGGGACATCTTGAGAAGAGCTATTAGTTCTGCCAAGAAGAAAGCCCCTGTGAATTTTCTCGCAAACTCAACAGAAGGAGATCTACTCTGCGACCAGCGGATCTGCTCGTCTTTGGTTTGGCTGGGGGGAAACATGTGTGCGTGGACCTCACGGGGGTATCTCCTTTGGCTGGTTTAAGAGAAAACAGTTTTGTAGCTAGGCAAGCATCAAGAAAGACATAATCGAATAAAGTGGATAAGCACGCTAAGGCTTGTGCAAAAAACCAACATGTCTTTGTCCCTTTGGCCTTTAATACCTTTGGCTCCCTAGCACCCGAAGCTATTCGTTTTTTTGACCAGGGTCCAACGGGTTATCCACAACAATAGTTCATCTCCAAAGGGGCAGGGTTTTGTATTCGGCAGATTAGGTTTCGCAATTCAGAAAAGAGTGGCGGCACATCTTTTTGCTTGTCTACCTTCTATTTTGATGTAACTTGTCAAGACTGTGAACTTGAAGAATATTAAAACATCTATTTTTTTAAAAAAAAATATACAAATATCTTCAAAACAAACCTTAAATCTGTCAAATTCAAAGGATAGTTACAAAACGGTCAAATTTGACAATGAAGGGATCAATTATCTATATTAATATAGACCTAAAATTAGAAATTTAAGAAAGTATAATATAGAAAGGACCTTAACATAAGAAGGATAAGAATGATTTTAGGTTTTTGATCTAAATGAATCAGTAGATGAGATTAAAAGGGGAAAATATATGTTGGGTTTCTAAAGAGAATGAGAGTGACAAAATAGGTATAACCTATAATTGTTGAGTTCAACCCAATTTCTTAAACGTCCATAACGTTTTCATACGAAATTAATTTTTTTTAAATAATACACCATAAAAACAAGTTTTTTTTATCCTCTTTCATTTGCATACCCTATTGCTATACTTTTAATTTTTTTTTTCTGGGATGCTAACTTGCGTTTTATCATGTATAACTTGCGTTTTTTTTATCAAATATAACTTGCTTCTTTTTATCAGGTATAACTTGCGTTTTATCAGGTACAACTTGCGTTTTTTTATCATATGTAACTTGCATCTTTTATCAGGTATAACCTGCGTTTTATCAGATATAACTTGCGTTTTTTTGAAAGAGCTATAAGTTGCGTTTTTTATCAGATATAACTTCGTAGGTAAGCTAAGAGGTGAGTAGTGATGAATCTAGAAGCTTTGGGACCACCCTGACCATCGTAAACACCGATGTAAGTAGCAGAAGGTGTAGTCAACACTTGAGGTTGATCTTCGAGCGAATTATTGGCTTGAAGGACGGTAGTGGAGTATTCGCCGAAAGCGTGTGGTTTTATGTCGATGATCCATAGAAGTCCGTCGTCTGCTCCGGTACCGAAACAGTGTTCTAGTGGCTTGTAGTAGGATTCTAGGGTTCCAACGATTTTTTTTTAAAACTATGGCAATAGGGTATGCAAATAAAAGAGGATGAAAAGCTTGTTTTTATGGTGTTGTTTTATAAAATAATGTAGTACGCAAAAGTTATAGCCGTTTAAAAAATGGAGGTGAAACTTGAAAAAGTCAACAATTATGGTGATTGACAATAATACCCTTTTGGCTAGGGCTGAGCAATTAATGGTTCGGAACAGCTAGAACCGAGGAACCGATACCGAACCGCTGGTTCCAAACCGTATTCTTGTATTTAGGGTTCGGTTTTGGTTCTTAAATTTTGGTGAAAACGGTTCCCGGTTCAGTTCGGTTCAGAACCGCGGTTCTTTTTAAAGAACCGCTAGAACTAGGTTAGGTTAAAACTTTAAATATTATATTTAAAACCCTATTAACTTAGTGGGCTTTTCCAAGTAGTTTGTAAACCGACTATCCACATTTTCAATTCCCATGTTTAATCTTTATAAAGAACACTGTTCGAGTCATGTTAACTATATATATTCTAACAAACTTGTTAGAGATAGGAGTTCCATTTGAATTATGTAATTTTTATAAAAACATATAGAGTACAATAAGGGAACGAAAATAGCTTAAACTGAGAATCAACGCTTACAAATTCATTTATAAGGTGCACAGGTTGGCCTATAATGTGTATCAAACAATGATGTAGTATAACACGTGACATTAGGAATGCATGACACATATCATTCGTAGTCTCAAAATTACAATCATTGCATATATGCGGTTAGTATCGGGCATTTCTAAACATGTATCATAGGTCCGTAATATGACTAGGACACTACACGTTAGTTTTCTAAAGTTGCCTTTGATTTAATTGTTAGTTTTAGGATTTAATTGACAACCAGTTTCGGCAAGAACCGTTTACATGAGAACCGTTTAACTCGGTTCCAAACTGGTAGATTTTTATACGGTTCGGTTCTGGTTCTTATACTTATCACTAAACGGTTCCGGTTTGGTTCCGGTTAAGATCGGTTCGGTTCGGTTCTGAACCGTTGCACACCCCTACTTTTGGCTAGTAACATGTAGGGATGAGCAAAATTAACCGCCATAACCAATAACCGAACCATAACCAACATAACTGAACCGATTTTAACCGATAACCGACATAACCAATGGTTATGGTTATGAAATTTCTTTAACCGACCGAGCGGTTATGGTCATGGTTTTGAAACTTTGGTTAACCAATATAACCATAACCGGACCGAACTTCTAATTTTAAGACTATGTATTATGTTTTACCCTAACAATGTAGATGTTTTCTACTAAAATAAAACTATGCTAGTAACAACATAATCTTGATGTAAGTGATCTTTATTTTAATAAAAAAATAAACTTAGGCTTAAATAAGTTTTTTTTATTGTCTAAACAAATCTTATTAATAAGGATTACCCATTCGTAGTTTAACAAAATAAAATGTAATCTTGTTAGTGTTATTAAAAAAAACTTAAGCTAAGTCCACCATCGTAGGTTCCATTTTTTATTTTGTAGACCCATACAATTTTAATTTTTAAACTTTAGGCAAAAGTTAGTTTTAGTTGAAGTTTATGGTTAATAACCGAAATGACCATAACCGAACCATAGCCGAATTCATAACCGATTAATCATAACCGAAGTTTGGTTATGGTTATGGTTAAGGAAATCCCATAACCGAAATAGTGGTTATGGTTATGGTTAACTTCTAGCTTATGATCTATGTATTGTGTTTATAGTATTGAAAACCTTAAATTATTTTCTTACGTATATATTTTTAGTCTTATTTTTCAAATTATAAATTTAATACATTTACTTTGTTCCAGTAATGGTACTAAAATTAGTGGTTATGATTACAGTTAATGTTACTAACATGTGTCTTCCTCTTAATTCTTATTACACTTTTTACGCTAACCTAATTTTTAGCTTATTCTCCCTCTAGAAATTTAATGCCAAAACTAAGGACAAAATTAGGGCCTTTTGTTTAAATATAAATTATAATTATAAACTATAATATATCAAAATGCCGTACAATAATTCACACAAGATTTTATGGTGGATAGCTAGAGGTCTCCTAGCATAAATAAAAATAAAACGATTCCATCCCTCGAATTAAAATTAAAAACTATAATATATCAAAATTCCGTACAATAATTCACATGATTTTAAAGTGGAAGCTATTAGCTAGAGGTCTCCTGGCATAAATTAAAAAAAAAAACGATTCCATCCCTCCGAATCTAAATCATAACGAATCTAGTATACAAATGCAATCAAATTAGGTAAATACAAACTTTAATGTATATAATTTGATGTCTTTGATTTTCAACCCGACCCTATATGATAGAAGACAATCGAATTCAAACACAATATTCAATTTTATACAAAACTAGGTTAGAGTCCTGTTAGAACCCACGGTTCATCCGAAAGTAAAATGAAAAAAAAATATAGGAAAATAAGAATTGTATTATGCAAGTTGTTTTGGTTACTAAATGTTTGATAATGCAATATGTATGAATTTTGATGTTAAATACAAAATGTCATTTAACAGTTTAATGTAACGAAATGATGGATATATCGACTAAGTAAAGTTTAATTTGACAAAAAATATAAAAAAAACAAAGAATTGAATTAAATGAATAATATTGTATTTCTTCTAATGGAATTATTATCAACATAAACATTCAAAGTGATTAAATATAGTTTTCATAACATTAAAAATAATAATAAAAAAAATTCACTATTCTGACTTTAAAGCAACATTAATAAACTTAAAATAAAAAACAGAGAAATCAAAATCTTATAAAGTTATTCATAAAGCTTCATATATTTCTTTGTACACAACGTTTGATGTTTTGTTCGTAAGGTTGCCATATTGATCCAGTATTAGTATCTTCGGTCCATCTCGACTTTTGACCCTTGATAGCGCAACATACAACTGCCCATATGATGGATATATCAACTAAGTAAAGTTTGATTTGACAAAAATTATAAAGAAAGACCGGAATTAATTGTAGTATGCAAGTTGTTTTGCTTACTAAATGTTTGGTGGTTCAATTGGTATGAATTTTGTTGCTAAATGCAAAATATCATATAAGTCTTTTAATGTAACGCAATGTGGGATATATCAACTAGGTAAAGTTTGAATTGACAAAAATTATAAACAAAGACTGGAATCAAATGAATACTACCGAATTTATTCTAATGGAAGCCAAATGAACATGAACATTCAATGTGACTAAATATAGTTTTCTAGAACATATAAAATAATAATAAAAACAAATTTTACTGTTAAAACTTTTGAAGCAACATTAAAAACCTTACATAAAAAACAGATAATTTAAAATCTTAAAAGGTTATTCATAAAGCTCCAAATATTTATTTGTACACAACATTAGTTGTTTTGTTCGTAAGGCTTCCATCTTTGTCTAATATTAACATCATCAGTCTATCTCGACTCTTGACTTTTGATAACGTAACATACAATTGGCCATTTGAAAAAATCAGGATCCTTCAACAACTCAACTCTAGATAAGGATTCTCCTTGATTCTTGTTTATTGTCATTGCGAAAGACAAAGCAAGTGAGAATTGTCTTCTGTTAAATTTAAAAGAAAATTTTTTATCAGAAGGGGACAGACTAATTCTTAGGATAAAGGTTCGAATCCCAATGTTACTTCTTGAAATGACTTTTAGTTTCTATTACACATTTCCCCATTTTAACAATTTGTAATCTTGTCTCGTTACACAAACCGTTTTCTGATCAATGTTTTTTAGTAACATTACTGGAACAAAGTAAATGTATTAAATTTATAATTCGGGAAATAAGACTAAAAATATATACGTAAGGAAATAATTTAAGGTTTTCAATGCTATAAACACAATACATAGATCATAAGCTGTTTAAATAAAATAAATAGAAACAAAGTAACGTATTACATAACTTATAGTTATAAATCACAAACCAAGCTATAAACACACTACATAAATCTCAGTTATTGCCAGAATTAAAATTTTATTTTATCGTAATTAAATTCAAATGAAAGCTTATGATCTAATACCAAACAGAACATTTTGCCAACTTACATGATTTTGAGCAAAAGTTTAATTTAGAATGATTAAGCGTTATATTTAAACATTTAGACAACTGCAAACTACATAGTATACTAACACAATATCACACATTACATCATTTGGGTAATATCTATATTCTAATCATAACTAAGCATAAGCATAAAACACTTATCATTTAGTTGGGGCTTAATGAACTTCAACCAATGGTCCATTTTCATTACTTCAATCAAAATTTTCCAAGTCTTGCTCATTGATAGCTGATTTTTCACCTTCGAAGTTGTTATCATTGTCATCACGTTCATCAGAGTGCGGTTTGTTTTCAATGATTTATGAAAACCTCCCCCATTGTTTTCCATATTTGTGTTCTACATAAAATATGGTTGTTGTAAAGATATGGATACAGTGATAAGTAAATCAAGAAACAATCCTTAACCCATTTACGTCAATGGGTCACTTAAATTTTACATGTTATCTTTCCAATGGTTCAAACCGATTACATAGCTAAAAACAACTAATAAGAAAATGGGTCCAATGTCACATGCTGTAATATAAATTTCCTATATTTTATTAAAAAATAGACACCAAAAGGATCAACCCCTGACACATTTCAACATGTAGCCAAAAGGACCCATTGTACACATACTTTAGGAAACTCTTGACATGTTACAAAACGTTGCCAAAAAAACGTCATTATTTAAACTGTGTAAATATAGTACTTAACAATTATATTATGTTGCTTATACTTTGCAAAGTGGCGGGTTTATGTATACATACAATATAGAATTTGATGCCGAGATAGGTTGAACCTTCTTATAGAATGATATTTCACCCTATGCAGTAGATCCACTTCCCTGCAAATAAAGGTTTATTATGTAAAGCTAAACATTAAGTATGCATACTTAGGTATTTGTAGTATAATTACCTCAGTTGACATGAAAATTCATATAAATTATAAAGGAACATGCAAAAGGATTAAATCCCAACATGTTTCATAAATTAGAAAACTAAAAAATCTTAACAGGATTCAAAGATTTAAGCAAGAGAAAAAACAACAATCTAATGTCAATTATCGTATTTACATTGATTTGGAGTATGATGGATTGGGAATTATTTTCGAAAACATAAATTAGGAAATAATTAGATATCAATTACAATATTTTGATATTAAAAAATTCTGTAACAAACTTAATACATAACAATCAAAGCGTAAAAATCATTAAATTTGTTTTTAATTTTGGAAATATAAAAAAAAACAACAATTTAATGTCAATTATCATATTTAAATTGATTTGGAGTATGATTGATTTTGAATAATTTTCAGATCTGTAAATTAGACAATCATTAAATATCAATTATAATGTTTCCATATTAAAAAATTCTTTAAAAAACCTAATAAATAAAATTCAAATTTATAGATGCAATAAAATATTTATTAATTTCATAAAAATAAAAAGAGAAACAATTTAATGTTAATTATCATATTTCCATCGATTGGGAGTATG
Source organism: Ambrosia trifida (assembly GCA_028751855.1). Taxonomy (NCBI): domain Eukaryota; kingdom Viridiplantae; phylum Streptophyta; class Magnoliopsida; order Asterales; family Asteraceae; genus Ambrosia; species Ambrosia trifida. The sequence goes on along the minus strand of CM054124.1, from coordinate 145,033,626 downwards.
ATTGATTGAGAATTATTTCCGGAAACGTAAATAATGCAATAATTAAGTATCAATTACAATGTTTCCATATGTAAAATTCTTTAAAAACTTAATAAAAAACATTAAAATTCATTGAATCATTAAATGAATTATTAATTTCGTAAATAAAGAGAAACAGTTTAATGTCAATAATCTTACTTGCATCGATTTAGAGTATGATTGATTGAGAATTAAGAATAATTGATTACATCTTCATCCGGAAATATAATTTAGGAAATAATTAAATATCAATTACAATGTTTCCATATCAAAAAATTATTTAACAAACTTAATACAGAACAATCAAAGAGTTAAAATAATTAAATTACTTATTAATTTCAGAAATATATAAAAGGAATTATTTAATGTCAATTATTATATTAACATTGATTTGGAGAATGATTGATTGAGAATATTTTCGGAAATGTAAATTAGGCAATCATTAAATATCAATTACAAAGTTTCCATATTACTTTAAAAAAATTAATAAATCAAATTCAACTTTATATATGCATTAAATTATTTATTAATTTCATACAAATAAAACGGGAAACAATTTAATGTTAATTATTATATTTCCATCGATTGAGAGTATGATTGATTGTGAATTATTTACTGAAATGTAAATAAGGCAATAATTAAGTATCAATTACAATGTTTCTATATTTAAAATTTTTAAAAACTTAATAATTAAAATTCAAATCGATAGACTCATTAAATCAATTATTAATTAAACTTATTTAGAACTTTAGGATGTGAGCGGTGAAGCCTTTTTGGGGTGAAACAATGGGTGACAACGGAGAAGGAGACTGGGAGACACAACAGCGAAGGAAGAGACAACCACGAAACCAAAATTTCAATCCGGGGGATGCTAGTCTTAGAGATTCAACAACTTTTTATATTTCAAACCTACCAAGTCAATGTTCTTTGTGAACTTTGTGGAAGGAGTTTAAGGTGTGTGGCAAGTTGGTTGATGGTTATCTTCCACGGCGTATAGACAAAGCGGGTAAATTCTTTGCCTTTGTGAGATTCGAAGATGTTAGAAACAAGGAGACTATGGTGAGAGAACTCAACAGCGTTTCCATCAGTGGTTACAAGGTGAAAGCCAATCTTGCCAGATTTGGGAAAGATGAAAACAATGACAATAATGCTTCAACGGGTGGCGACCGAGAAACAACAGGTTCAAAACAAGTGGGTGGGAATAATTCTAATGTTCAAACAGTATGGAGACCTATCAATAGCCTTCCTTACAAAAATGTTCTATCCGAAGAAGGAGACACGGGCAACGGGAGAAGACTTGTTGCATTACCTGATAAACAATACCAGACATGTAAACTTTGGGGTAATCGTTCCACTATCTGTGACACCCGGCATGTTTGGGTCAACATTTTATAAACACATAAGTCTACCTTAGCGAAAAACGTTTATTAAAACATACTTGGCGGGGTCGGTAGAGTCGGAACACATTCCGTATTGTCCAGGGTCCAATGATTCGGGAGATCATTGGGTTAGTCACACACACACACGATACGAGTCCCGTTGTTGGTGAATTACATAAACTGATTGAGTGTATATGTAGATTATGGGTCGTGTGGTGGATTATATACATTGATGTGTTTAAATGACGTGTAGATGATTATCCATGCTTAAATATGTTAAAAATAAACTAAGGTTGCATGCTCGTATGTTAGGGTGCGTTAAAATGCGTTAAACACGACAAATTGGAAAACTAGAAAAACTTGAGTCCTGGTTCGACCCTTTGTAAATGGGCGAACCTAGGATGTGGAATTGAAAGAATTCCCTTCGACCAGGACAGGGCTCATTCGACCATGTGAAAGGGTCGAAGGAGGCTACCTTCGACCACTGATAGGGGGCGAAGGAGGATTAGTATAAATACCACACTTTGTCATTTTTCACCATTTCACAAACCCTAAACGTCTCTAAACACTCTCTAGCATCTTTAAACATTGGGGAAGGAGTTTTTGACCTTGTTTTCTATAATCTAACCTACAAACATCTTCTACACAAAGATCTAAGGTGTGTTCTTCATTCTAAATCATTTTTAAAGCATTTCAATTCGTTTTCATTAAACCCCAAGAGTCCAGATCTGATTCAAACATGTTTTCATGAATAAAAACCTTCCTAATATCTTTCTAAACAAAACCTATTCATAAACAATGAGTTTTCATACAAAATAACATGTGTTAATGGTGTTTTATGTGATGTTATGTATTGTTTGATGATTGATTGCTGTATAGATGTTATAACAATGATCTAGGACTGTTATTAATGATGATTTATGATTGAGATAGGTTACAATTGATTATTGATGATGTTATGTTCATTTTGGGGATTTTGGGTTAGATTTAGGGCTTGTTCATGATGATGGTGATAAGGATATGATTGGGGGTTTATTGTTCATGATAATCTGAGTATATTAAGTTGATTGTTGATTGATTTCATAAAGTTTCCTAATTGGGTAAAGGTTGCATGCGTTTGATGTGACATCTCCATAATTTGCTATTTCGGGTAACTTGTAAAACGGACGGATTTCGGGATAAAATTGGTAGGGTTATGTAGGAATATGTTAATGATAGTTGACTGCTGTGATTGGTAATGTTTCGTGATGTTTTCGGACCGTTTAGATGTGTTTTGGTGCGTTTTATAAAATGCTGATGAAAACGGGCGAACGTGGAATAAAATTGGTTCGAATGGGCGAACGTGGAACAAAACATGGGAAAAACGGGCGAACGTGGAAAAACGGGCGAACGTGGAAAAACGGGCGAACGTGGGAAAAACGGGAGAACGTGGCTCAAACGGGCGAACGTGGCTCAAACGGGCGAACGTGGAACAAAATGTGGGAAAAACGGGCGAACGTGGCTCAAACGGGCGAACGTGGAAATGGGAAACACCACATTCGACCATCTGATGTCCGGAATGAGATTTTTGATGCAAACTAAGTGTTTTATGCTTGAAACTTATGTGTTAAACTTATGTGCATGACTAATTGATGTAATGGGTCACCAACGGGATGTCGGGTCGGTCTGGGATGTCCGGTTAACGTTTAAACACACTTTTTAACACACGTAGTCAAGATCTGGACAATCGGGGACTAGTTAGCCTTCGGGTTAATAGTCATCACACTTATGTAAACTCATTGATAGGTTGTCATTAGTTGGGATTATCATACACGTGTTGGAATTCTAGTTATCAGAAGACGCACTCTAAGGTGAGTTTCACGGCCCCTCTTTTATACTCTTTTCTCTCGGGGGAGAAGCATGCCACTCGTTTTAGCAATGCAACGTTTATGATTCGAAAACGCAACTCTTATGAAACTTACCACTTTTGGAAACATAACGCTTTTGAAACGCAACGCTTTTGAAACACGACGCTTTTGAAACGCAACGCTTTTAGAAACATGACGCCTTTTGGGAATGTGACTCTTTTAAGAAACGTGACACGTTTGGCACTTGGCATATTTAAACATTGGCACTTGACACTTTTAAACATTGATGTTTGGCATTTGACACTTGACGCTTGGCACTTATTTACTATACGACGAAACCTAAGTCCCTATTGAAACCATGAATGTGCGGGGCACAACGGGGGAAATGTGGATAGATCTATCGGGCGTGACGAACCCCACCTAACGGCTGGGAGCCGGGCGGGTGCATATTGTCTCTACCTGACACTTGACACTTGACACATGGGCAGCAACTTGAGCAACGTTTGTCAGTAATGGTTTTAGCAACATAGTCGTAGTAGTAAGGGAACGTTTGTTATTTACTTGGAACTTTTGCACACTTGGCACTTTATGAGAAATCGCTTTACACATGAAAACGTTTACGAACTTAAAACCTGTGAACTCACCAGCATTATATGTTGACATCTTTTTGGCATGTTTTCTCAGGTCGCTAAGGTAGCAGCATTGAGTATAGGCGCACGGAGTCTCACGGCGTCTAGGGATCATATGCATGTTTTGTTAAACATTTCAGACTTTGAGTTTTACTTTTAAGTTGTAATAATACATTTTGCTTCCGCTGTGTTAGAACGGTTTTGAAACTCAATGGTAGTTTACGTTGTTTTCTTATCATATAGATGTCGTTTATTGTGACCGTTGACTTGGATCCTGGTGTGTCACGCGCCTCGCGGTAAAACCCCGCACGTGGAAATTTGAGGGTGTGACACTATCGGAAAAGCAAGAGACATCATCAGGATATGCCGGGTGGATGATTTTCTTAGTTGCGTGAATATAAGTGGGGTGTCTATGAGATATGTGGGGTGATTGTGGGTTCTGCTCAACTTCTCTTGTAGCGTTGGTGCTAAAAGATTTATCATGGAACGTGAAGAGAAGTGGAAGGAATGGTTTGTATCACTAGAAGTTTGGAGTGGACAGAAATTTGAATTTGAACTTGTGGCTTGGTTAAAAATTTCTGGTGTTCCTATTAGTTTATGGGATAAGGAGGTTTTTAATCAAATTGCTGAGGCTTATGGTAATGTGGTTCAGTTTCTTCGGCATCCTACAAAGATGGCACCTTGTCTCAAGAGTGTGTTGGTGTCCTGACTAAAGATGGGAGACAAATAGATAATATAGTTGATTTACAATGGAGAGGAGAAGTTTATAGAATTTGGGTGATGGAAACGGACTTAACATGGGGTCCGGATTCTGTTATTATTGAAAGAAACAGATTGATACTATTAAACAGGGATACTGGGGAATATATCTTGGAATCGAAAATCGATGTTTCTCAACTATATGAAGATCTGGCGATTGATCAAAATATGGCGGTGGGGGATCAACTAGAAGAAGGCGAGATTAGAAACACGGAGGATCACCGGAATGTGCAAGAAAATCCGATGGTAGAATCTCGCTCCGGTGAAGATGTATCGTTAGTTGGTCAGAAAGAAGTTGAAAGGGTTTGCATGGGAAAATCAAATAATAATGAAGGTGTAATGGAGGAACCAAATTTCGATACATCTGCTCGTAATAATCTAATGTCACATGGTACTGCGCCTAGTGGGTCTAAGGAGCCAAATGATAACATTAATGTTGGTGGGGGCAATCAACAATTGGGAAATAATAAAAATGTCAGGGAGGGGGAGTGAAGCAAAAGATCGAGAAAAATCATCCTCATCATACTCAGTTAATCCCACCAATATGTAAGATCCTCAAAACCGACGGGTCAAACAGTTGGCATTCAAAGGCTAAAACCATAAATTAATACTCAAGAAGTCTTATTTATTATCAGAAAACACGCAGCGGAAAGTAAATAGTTAAGTTATCCAAACATGAAGTTACCCATGACGGGTCAAAGCATATTTGTAGAACAAAACGATAAGTTTAGAAAAATAGTTTTCAAATAAATAAAGTAGACTCTTTAATTTCGAAATGTCAACCACCTCTGAGTAATCCTGCAGCAAGCCAAGGCATCCCTTTTATTATTTAAACCCTTGAAATCAAGCTAATATGCACGCAAAGTCAGACGAGCTGAGTGAATTCAAGTTTTATGAAGTTCTTAAATAATAAGTAAATAGTCAAAATAATAGTTAACAAAATACTGTAACCTTTACAATAAGCACAATCCTCCTATTTAATCCCTAAGCAAATAATAAGTAAAGTCTAGAATAAGCACAATCCGCCTACTTCACATAAGACTTTATTTTAAATCTACAATAAGCGCATACCGCCTATTTGTCACAAAACTACATCAAGTTTACATAAGCGCATATCACCTACTAAGACTCAAACCATAACTATAAATCCGAGCAGACATACTATATAACTATCATAGCTGAATCTATAATACTAGGTAACTGTCACACACGGTTTATATATGTATAAATATATGGTAAAGAATTAAACCTAATCAAGTATAAATCAAGGCAAATATTGATCAAACAAGCAAGGTTCCACACACACTTTCAAGACATGCATATTAGCCCAAAATGTTTAAAACAGTAAAAAGGGCATCATGAATTCACCTGAAAGCGAGAACAAACACCCAACAAGCAAATTGATACCAGGAGGCTACACACAAACTCAAACACTTGCCAAGTAACAATTTATAATACAAGCTAGGCCTATAAGACTTCTATGGTTCCTAACGGGTCAACCGGGTAGTATTGACTTCCTAGAATGGTGTAATTAATCAGTTCAACCCCTAAACTTTAGAATATAGTTTGAAAAAAGTTAATATGCTATATTAATGGTCTAAGACCTGATCTAGTGACTCATATGGTGAACCATCACTTAAATTGCGAAAATTCCAAAAACTGTCGAACTGAAGGCCCTATTTCGCAAAGTAGTGTGTCCTTCCCCCAAATCAGCCTTATTATCGAACTAAACCATATTTTATATCATATTTTACCTTTTGAAACATTTGGGATCAGATTTGGGTGGTGGTTGCTGTAAGAACCCAGAGTGGACCCCAATTTGTTTTCGCGTTTATATTAATTAAAACCAATACTAAAGTACGATTATGTGCGAAACTAAAAACTGAACCATTATATATATATTATTAGGATACACATCAAGAGACCAAACTAATACGCAGTACGAACCCGAACCTAGACCCAATCAAAACCGATTAGTCACCAGGAGGAGGATACTTGTCCTCCTCTCAATATGACACTTCACCACAAAACCTTTGATGGTTTTGTGGAAACCATCAACCCCACCCCTTTATAAAAATACCAAACCCCCCAAACCCACCCTGATGTTTTGGTTATAACACACACACACCACACAGACAAATAGAAAGAGAGAGAGAGAGAGAGAGAGAGAGAGAGAGAGAGAGTGAACTAGGAAGAAGGAGGAGACTGGAGGTCTCCGTTAGTCTCCGGCGTTCCAGCGAAGCTCTGGCAGATCTAACTCCCAACAAACAAACACAACCCCCTTACACTACCATCTTAGCAGAGATGAGAGAGAGAGAGAGAGAAAGAGAGAGAGATGTAGAGGAGAAGAAGTCACCGGTCACGATGGTCGAGCGGCTCAGTAAACAAGGAAGACGACGATAGGAATGTTGGTGACTGTATTGAACCCCAACCGGGTCAGATCTAGTCTCAGAGGTATAACCCCTCTTCTTGTAAACTATTATGTTGATGGTAATAAGGAAGGTGGTTGTTAAGACGACAATGGCGGCGACGATATTGCTGTATGGAGATGGTGTTGATGTTGGTTGTTCCAGCGGCTGTGATGGTTAACGAGGAGATGGCTAGCACAAATGTAACATTTCGCCTTAAATAATTGTACGTTACGGATTAAAACGACAAGTTTTATTATTATTATTTTTGGTGATATTTAGAACCCTAATACAATGATAACTATTCATACTTATATATACATATATATATATATATAATAATAATAATAATAATAATAATAGTCATAATAATAATAAAACACACACCCTTAAAACAAACCCAATATCCTTTCCTTATTTCCTAAGCCCAAACCCAACCACCCTTCCCCTTTCCTTTATAAACTTCGGAGTTGGGCCCTGCTGAGCCCAAGGGGGACGACCCAACCAACAACCCATATTGCTTCTCCTCCTCCCCCTTGTGTCTGTTTAAAAAAAAATAGTTTTGCTGCGGGCCGGACTCGAACCTGAGTCGGACGCATGCAACACATCAGACTTAACCAACTGAGCCACACCAACCTCTTGTTTCTAACCCAAACTATTAGTTATTTAAAACAACTTCGGGGCTTCTTGTCTATTCCTTTTGGTTCGCTGCACAGACAACCGAACAAGGAAAGGATTAATCTTGATTTTGATTCCATCAATCAAAGAAAGGAATTTGTAGATTAGCTTCGTTAGCCTATTACGCGTACTTCACGGACCATTATCATCAATCCATCACATTAATTGTCAAGCAATCGCATAAATATTTAATGGTGAGTCAACGATTACCAAATCGAGCACCCCAGGCCACTACCCTATAAATTGAGCACTTCTGAACCATTACAATTCGCCATTCATTCTTCCTAAACCTCTAATTTCTACTAATAATCGCTGTTCTTGAAGTTTTCTGTTTGAGTTGACTTTATTGTTTGACCGTTCGTTCGTAATCGATTCCACATTGTAAGTATGAATTTTTGGATGGGTTTTAATCTTCGGCATCCACACATCAATAGCCCTAAGGTTAATCGGGTTATTGATGTGTGAATCGTGCAATTAGAAATCCTAGGGCTCGTATGTGATATTGGGGAAGAACACGTTTGTGGTATTTATTTTAAATAAACAGCTACCAAACACAACCACTGGTCTAGACCAGGTGGTTGTGTCTGGTGCCACCCACCTAAGCCACGCGGGTTCGAGTCCCGGCTGTGGCGATTTTCTTCTTTTTGTGTTTTGTTTTTAAAAACAAACAAAAGCTAAATATATATATATATATATATATATATATATATATTACTTATACTTTATAAATTCGTTTTAAATTATTAAAACTCTTTTATTAATTCTACAAAAATTATTTTAAGTTAATCTACTGAAAAAGTTTAACTTACAATTTTTAGTTTTCAAAATTTTATTTATTTAACATATATAATAAATAAATCAAGTTTATTCCATTATATTTATAAAATTCCATTAAAATATCAAAACGATCTTATTAATTTCCACAAAAATTATCCTGAGTTTTTATAACATCAAGCTTTTCTGAAATAATTTTTATTTCTGAAAAATCATTTATTTAATATTTTTAATCAATTTTTGTTGGTATTAATCATAATTAAATCATAATAAATCCAATTTTTAATATTTTTGCACCAAAATTTTATACAAATTATTTCTGATTAATTAGAATAGAAATATAAATTTTAAACTTATAATTCTTTAATTTTCATATTTTTAAATATTAAAGTTAAATTTTGACAATTTGTTATAAATAGAATTAATATTCTATTTTAAAGAAAATAATTTTGTAAAAATTATTTTTACACTTTAAACACATTATTGTGGCCATCTTAAATTTAATTTTCCCAAAAAGATTTTTGGTTAATTATTTATTAATTTTCCCTCAATTATCAAACATTTTTTATATTAATCAAACAAGCATTTATCCCCAATACGAAGCCCTAGAACTTATACATTTGTAGACTTGATAGACTTAGACATATTTATTACCTTATTATAGGGTGATACTTGACACATTTGGGCAATACACAATTCTATTTTGCTAAGGTGAGTTTTACATAGCCCCTTTTCTATTTATCACCATTTTTGGGGTGAAACATGTTACAACATTATTTATGCAATTCAATCATCAATGTGTCTATGTGTATTTCTATGTTGCATTATGTCTTGAACATGACTAGGGTAAGCACAATTCTAGCATAAACATTCATCAGTCGACGGTATACATTGATAGATCTATTGGACTGACAATCCCACCCGGATACGTGCCTCCTACAAAGGTTGCGTGGGTGTTTGTTACTGCAATATAAACGAGTGAACCATGAGGGTATGGGATGTACCACACTACAACAGTCACAATGGTTGATTATGCACACGATTTACTTCTAGTATGTTTTCACATATGGACTAGATTGCCATGACACATGAATTGAACAACAATTTTATTCGATTATCAAAACCTATGTAATTCTCACCAACTTTTGTTGACCCAAAATATTTTCAACTTAACATGTTTCAGGTTCTACTTGCTTGAAGATTTGAGTTAATACTTGAAGATGTGTAGCTAGTATTTATTCATTTTGATGTACAAATTTTGGAGAACAATTGTATGTAATGTATTTAAATCAATTAATGAAACTTATTATTTACCATGAGCTACTGAACAATCATCAATACGTGACATCCCGATGTTTCCGCCATCGGTTGGGGTGTTACAGATTGGTATCAGAGCCATGGTTATAGGGAATTAGGTTATTAGAAAAATAATCTAGTCTATGACCATAGGATTTAACCAGTACTTGCTTCTCTTACTTGCTATTCTCTATCTCCTACTGCTCATCCCTACTTTCATCCTTACAAGAAGGTTGCTCTCCATCACTGGATCCACTCTTAGACTAATAGGACAAATTCCTCAGGCTTAGCCTGAACCACCTTGAGATCTCATCGAAGTTCTAGATTTTTAATAACGAACACGTGCAATCTGGAAGGGTGAACGCCTGTATTCTGAGTCTTCTGTCTAGGCTGGCATTGCGCATATATCCCAATCAGACGAGGAACCCGGATGCCTACCTGGGAATTCTCGGGATGAGTGTTCACTTATAGGCTAAAGCATGTCTTCATATGTTATTAGAATCTGGAGTCTTTGATAAGTCAACGTTTTCGTTTATTCGTTTTAATGAATAAATGATTACATTCCTTATATAACTTCATTCATTTCATTGTGTCTCTTACAGATCATGCCTCCACATCGCAGTGCTCGTCTTAACAGTGGTAACAATCATGATGAAGGAAGTAGCAATCACAACCATAACCATGACACCACCACCACCACCACCACCAACAACAACAACAACAATGGTGTCGATGCTCAACTGGCTGCAATCATTTCTCAACAAATGGCGCAGCAAATCGCAACTCTGGTTCCCAACTTACTAGCTCAAGTCATCCAGTTGAACGACAACGGGAACGGCAACGGAAACTGGAATGGAAATGGAAACCACAACAGGAATGGGAATGGTCTTCCAGCCTGCACTCTCAAACACTTTAATTCTTGTAATCCCCCAAAGTTTAGTGGTGAAGAAGGAGCTACGGGACTCTTACAATGGTTTGAGGGTATTGAGAATACCTTCATTAACAGTGAATGCCCCGACAACTTTAAAGTCCGTTATGCCATGAGTGTTCTTCACAAACGAGCACTCACTTGGTGGAATGAAGAAAAACGCACTCGCGGAGCTGAAGCTGCACTAGCCTTAACTTGGGATCAAGCTAAAGACATTATGAAGGCAGAGTTCTGTCCTCGTAATGAAATTAAGAAGCTGGAAGATGAATTCCATGATCTTGCTCAAGACAGTGGGGAAAACCTTGCTTACAAAACTCGTTTTCACGAACTTAGCTTACTGCTACCCCACAAGGTCACCCCCTTGCCCATTGCTATCGAAAAATACATTGGTGGTTTACCGATGCAGATTCAAGACACGGTGTGGGGAAGGAACCCTGCTACCTTGGAGGAAGCAAAGCGTTTGGCTGCCACCCTAACAGATAACCATGTGAAGGCAGGAACCCTGACTCGTAAAGGGGAAAAGAAAAAGGATACTCCCCAACCTGCCGTTGAAATCAAAACTAAGGCCTCAACTAACGGGAAGAGCAAGGTCAGGAATTTTGCAATAGATACCACTGCCCCACCCAACAAGAAACAATACCACGGGAAGCTACCTAAGTGTGACACCTACCAGTATCACCATCCAACTCAAGCACCCTGCCGACAGTGCACCAATTGTCAAATGTATGGGCATCTTGCAGATGCTTGTCGAATCCCTGCTACAAACGCTCTTGATGCTCCAAATAACCCCGCTTGAAACCCTCCAGCTACTTAACAGCAAACTCTACCATTTGAATGATGCCTACTCTTTAATTCTATGTATTAACACTTTTTGGATTCAAATAATAAATTCAAGTATTATCATAACATCTGTGTGCATGCTTGTTTGAATGTAAACTAATTGCTATATCTATAATCATACTTGCTTACTTGTACGACAATTAGTTGACTACCAAACAATCTACTCAACGATTGGTAGAGGTCATCATGTCTTTCCAACAGTCGGGAGAGGCCCTACAACCTGCTCAACGACTGGTGGAGACTATCAAACCTGCTCAACAATCGGTAGAGTCATAAAAGGACGCAAAACACTAATGTAAGGTAAATTGGTAATTACGGTCCGGAATGTAATCATGAATTTACAGGTACATTAAGGTAGTGAGGAATTTTATCAAGGTTTTCGGTAGTCGACCAATTGTAAACCTAGTGTCTTCCTTTAACTTCGGGACGAAGTTCCTAAAAGTAGGGGAGACTGTAACATTTCACCTTAAATAATTGTACATTACGGATTAAAACGACAAGTTTTATTATTATTATTTTTGGTGATATTTAGAACCCTAATACAATGATAACTATTCATACTTATATATACATATATATATATAATAATAATAATAATAATAGTCATAATAATAATAAAACACAAACCCTTAAAACAAACCCAATATCCTTTCCTTATTTCCTAAGCCCAAACCCAACCACCCTTCCCCTTTCCTTTATAAACTTCGGAGTTGGGCCCTGCTGAGCCCAAGGGGGCCGGCCCAACCAACAGCCCATATTGCTTCTCCTCCTCCCCCTTGTGTCTGTTTAAAAAAAAATAGTTATGCTGCGGGCCGGACTCGAACCTGAGTCGGACGCATGCAACACATCAGACTTAACCAACTGAGCCACACCAACCTCTTGTTCTAACCCAAACTATTAGTTATTTAAAACAACTTCGGGGCTTCTTGTCTGTTCCTTTTGGTTCGCTGCACAGACAACCGAACAAGGAAAGGATTAATCTTGATTTTGATTCCATCAATCAAGGAAAGGAATTTGTAGATTAGCTTCGTTAGCCTATTACGCGTACTTCACGGACCATTATCATCAATCCATCACATTAATTGTCAAGCAATCGCATAAATATTTAATGGTGAGTCAACGATTACCAAATCGAGCACCCCAGGCCACTACCCTATAAATTGAGCACTTCTGAACCATTACAATTCGCCATTCATTCTTCCTAAACCTCTAATTTCTACTAATAATCGCTGTTCTTGAAGTTTTCTGTTTGAGTTGACTTTATTGTTTGACCGTTCGTTCGTAATCGATTCCACATTGTAATTATGAATTTTTGGATGGGTTTTAATCTTCGGCATCCACACATCAATAGCCCTAAGGTTAATCGGGTTATTGATGTGTGAATCGTGCAATTAGAAATCCTAGGGCTCGTATGTGATATTGGGGAAGAACACGTTTGTGGTATTTATTTTAAATAAACAGCTACCAAACACAACCACTGGTCTAGACCAGGTGGTTGTGTCTGGTGCCACCCACCTAAGCCACGCGGGTTCGAGTCCCGGCTGTGGCGATTTTCTTCTTTTTGTGTTTTGTTTTTAAAAACAAACAAAAGCTAAATATATATATATATATATTACTTATACTTTATAAATTCGTTTTAAATTATTAAAACTCTTTTATTAATTCTACAAAAATTATTTTAAGTTAATCTACTGAAAAAGTTTAACTTACAATTTTTAGATTTCAAAATTTTATTTATTTAACATATATAATAAATAAATCAAGTTTATTCCATTATATTTATAAAATTCCATTAAAATATCAAAACGATCTTATTAATTTCCACAAAAATAGTCCTGAGTTTTTATAACATCAAGATTTTCTGAAATAATTTTTATTTCTGAAAAATCATTTATTTAATATTTTTAATCAATTTTTGTTAGTTTTAATCATAATTAAATCATAATAAATCCAATTTTTAATATTTTTGCACCAAAATTTTATACAAATTATTTCTGATTAATTAGAACAGAAATATAAATTTTAAACTTATAATTCTTTAATTTTCATATTTTTAAATATTAAAGTTAAATTTTGACAATTTGTTATAAATAGAATTAATATTCTATTTTAAAGAAAATAATTTTGTAAAAATTATTTTTACACTTTAAACACATTATTGTGGCCATCTTAAATTTAATTTTCCCAAAAAGATTTTTGGTTAATTATTTATTAATTTTCCCTCAATTATCAAACATTTTTGATATTAATCAAACAAGCATTTATCCCCAATACGAAGCCCTAGAACTTATACATTTGTAGACTTGATAGACTTAGACATATTTATTACCTTATTATAGGGTGATACTTGACACATTTGGGCAATACACAATTCTATTTTGTTAAGGTGAGTTTTACATAGCCCCTTTTCTATTTATCTCCATTTTTGGGTGAAACATGTTACAACATTATTTATGCAATTCAATCATCAATGTGTCTATGTGTATTTCTATGTTGCATTATGTCTTGAACATGACTAGGGTAAGCACAATTCTAGCATAAACATTCATCAGCCGACGGTATACATTGATAGATCTATTGGACTGACAATCCCACCCGGATACTTGCCTCCTACAAAGGTTGCGTGGGTGTTTGTTACTGCAATATAAACGAGTGAACCATGAGCGTATGGGATGTACCACAATACAACAGTCACAATGGTTGATTATGCACACGATTTACTTCTAGTATGTTTTCACATATGGACTAGATTGCCATGACACATGAATTGCACAACAATTTTATTCGATTATCAAAACCTATGTAATTCTCACCAACTTTTGTTGACCCAAAATATTTTCAACTTAACATGTTTTAGGTTCTACTTGCTTGAAGATTTGAGTTAATACTTGATGATGTGTAGCTAGTATTTATTCATTTTGATGTACAAATTTTGGAGAACAATTGTATGTAATGTATTTAAATCAATTAATGAAACTTATTATTTACCATGAGCTACTGAACAATCATCAATACGTGACATCCCGATGTTTCCGCCATCGGTTGGGGTGTTACAACAAAGGTTACGGTGACAGTGGTGGAAACGAGCGGTGTCAGGTGACGAGGGAAGGTGATGGTTATCAATGGAGGTCCTTTGGTACAGATTAGCGGTGATGACGATTATTATTATAAAGGGGTGACGGTTGGTAGATGTAGGCCGAGGGCAGATTTGGGTATAACCAGTTACGTCTGGAAACGGGTTCGAGTCAAAGGAAACGGGTCTGGCTCTGGTCAACAGAAGTCAACTGGGCAGTCAACTCGGACCGAAATTAGATGTGAGGTATAACCGAACTTATCAGTATGATAATTATATTTATTCATAGACTAATTATGTATAACTTCGCGTATGGGACTTGACAAGCTTGTTCGGACATTAGCCTTTATATCTAGAGTGGATTTTGGAGTTGGACAACACCTTGGCACCTAGACACATATACAATGGGATTAGAAGATAGACGCCGAGACTTGGGATTTGAATATGACGTTATACGAATACAAATATTAGCTCGCAAGGAAAGACTTCGGACCATTATACTAAGCTTGGACTTGATAGATATATACATGATTCGACATCAAGACTAGACATTAGAATAGGGTATATAATAAAAGTTTAGGACATGGATAAGACTAACGTATACTATACACATACAAAACTAGCCCGACTTGGTATTTGGGACATTGAACAATAATCGCTAAGGTGAGAACTTGACTATTGGAACCTAAGACTTGAACTCGCTAGACTTGTATAATAACTATGAATTCTTGTGAACATTAAGAGCGGACGTTACCTCAACACTTGAGAACTAAAAGCTAAAGACATGAACTAGATTATCGTAATATACTTTAAGGAATAAGTGTACATTATATATATATATATATATATAAGTTGGAACTAGAGGATGGTAGCGATATTAGATGACAGGACTTAAGCTTGGAATTTAATACATTATAATATAACTTGAGTTTCGATACATAAGTATAGAACGTGAGATCATTTAGAACTTTAGACGTGTAACATTGAGACCTAGGTCCAATGTCAAAAAGTAAGACCCGGACATAACTAGGAATACTAATGACGATCTACACAAAAATATGATGAAGGAACTGTATTGATAGGAACCATACGCTCGAGCTCGTCCCCCACGCGTAATCATCACGAATGAAACCGAACACTAATAACATTTGTCGACTTAGGATTCAACCAGGAGAATACCAATACAAGATATCAGGCGCGCGTGTATCATAAACTATTCATGTGCATTACATCTAGGTGAGTCCCATGAACCATCCCCTATTTTTGTATTTAAAAGGTTTTGGGGTGAATACATGCTTCCAGTGGTGAACCAGTAGAATGTGATGAACCAGTGATGTGACAAGATGTGCTCCCGATTACCGAACTATCACACTCATTAAACCAATGGGAGATTGGGCCACCTAATATGTGGGTAGTACTACTTGGGGAATCCCCCGCATGTAGTGGACCCGGAAGCCCGGGAAACCCTCCACTGAGGTATGTGTCATGTATTTTGCCATGGGAATACATAATGGGAGTAGATGGATCCAGTGCTAGGATTGAGGTGTGGCTCGTAGATCACTACATGTTAAACTGTTTTAACCTATTAAACCTGCTTTTGAAAGATAACTTGTTTTGAGAGAATAAACCTGTTTTAAACTAGTTAAACGCACGCATTGACTCACCAACATTATTGTTGACCCAAACCTATTTTAAGAATGTGTTTAGGTACCTTTTCTGGCGTTTCAAGGATTATGCAGCTGCGATTCAGATTATCCCCGACGAACGAATCAGAAGGCAAGCAAGAACCTTAGTTATTACCTAGAATACGTGTGTTAGAGATCGTACGTTACTAGAAATGTAACTAGATATTTATGAAAGATTATTTATTTATATTACTTCCGCTATTTGCTTGCATTATGAGATGTTTGGTAACAATCTGGAATTCTGTCTAGGCCCACCTAAGTCGGGGTGTGACAGATTGGTATCAGAGCAAACAGTTGAAGCAAATAAGAATCCCATTAGGCTTCAACAATGAACCTTAAGATCCTTACCTTTGAAACCACATAATTAATTTCAGTTTGGAAAACTGAAGCATGTTAAACAAATCAGAATTGCAGCAAGGGGATACCAGACAAGTCGAGCATGGGTACTGAAGACATTAGGATGAACTTTACTAACCAACAATACAATGTGCACATGAATAAGATAAAATATTGTGATTTCGATTGGAATATACTTGGATGCTTAAGTGAGGCGGAAAAGTGATTATGGTTGCAAACATAATCATGAATCCGCAGGCACAAGGGAATTTTGGGAATATCTTATCAAAGATCGTAAGTGTAAGAGTCGAATTAATACCCTTGAATGTAAAACTAGGTAAAGCACCTCGGCTTGTTACAAAGTAATTAGGAATACGTCTTATCTTGAGTGCTTCTTGGGTTCCTTACCATAATATTCTCACTTAATGGATTGTTGCCTTGAACCTACCAAGTGATCCTCCCTCATTCCCTTAGACAACTATGATCGAAATAGCTTAAGAGATCCTTGTTTGTGTGACGAGCATCTCACGTGCCTACTCTTGAGAGCCAAACAAACACTCGACAACTCACATGTAGATATGAAACCTTAGTGTTGCACTCCTTAAAGCTCGAAATTTCTTGATGAAATGCCCAGAACTTAGTATGAAACACTTCGGATAAGATGAAACCTTGAAGAAACATCTTGATGTACATGATTAGACCTCGTTTGTCATAGTTCCTTTGATCATTTATCACCAATTCTTGAGACTTCCTTCGATATTTTGGCAAAATCCCTTAATCGAATCATTTAACTTTGTTTGGAAACCCAGTTCATACCCCATTTTATCACTAAGAACTCTTGGACACCATGCTCCAAACCTTTCCGATAACACTTGAGTACAATAGGTTTTTCACTTGTTCCTTGCTTCCTGAATATTTAAGCTCTTTCGGATTGAACAACTTCCTAGAACCATATGTAAACGCCAAGAAAGCCTTAGATTATTCAATAATCCTAATTAGTACGCTCTCTCCGTTTGTGATGAAACCATTGATTCCAATAAAAAAACTCTTGCACATTCCCAATACTACCACAATTTTATTAAGTCTTTGCATTTAGATCATTCTTGTTATTTAAAATAGTACCCTCAGAAGACATAACACCCTAATGTAAGGTAAATTGGCGATTATGATCCGGAACATAATCGCGAATCTACAGGTACGTTATGGTGGTGTGGAATTCCACGCGGGTTTTCGGGAAAGATTCCAGTCCATTTTTTAAGTACCAAAGGTGTGGTGGGTTGGCTGCGGTACACCTTATATATAAACACCGATGGTGCATCAGGAATGGGACCGGGAATCAATCCAAAAATAAATCCTATTCCTTGAAAAAAAAAGACTTCCGATACATTTCTGGAGTATCAAAGGTGTGGTGGGTTAGCTCCGGTACACCCTATACATAAACACCAATGATACGTCAGGGATGAGACTAGAGGCCTGATCTAGAGTAAACCATAGTCTGTTTTCTTGTTTCGAACACTTGTATCAAACCAAAGGCACCTCTCTTCGTTAACCATGACGAATCCATTCATTTTGATCGAATATCGCAGCCCTTACAGAGACGATGTACTTGATGTGAAAACAAAGATAAGATTTGATCTTTCTATTTTCCAGTAAAACTCTCTGGTTAAAACCAGAAGATACCATTCAGATGACGGACACTGAGGTTCCCCGAAAATTCTATTCCGTTAAAACCACTTGTTGGAAAATAAGAACGCCGAAACCATTGCGGTCTGGTATTGTAAAACAGCAAGGAAAACACTTGATATAGAAAGTACTTCTTTACAAAAGCCCAAGTAACGAATGACTTGGTGAATGTGAAGATAGTTTTTCCTTACTCGCCAATTCGTATGCCTTTCATCCGTCCCCATTAACTCGTTTCGTTAGACTAATAAGGAAATGAAACAGGATCATTCTTAAACCCAATCGTTCTATTTCCATGATTTCCATATCCTTGCTATTATTGACCCACCTTGACAAATGCCAAGCTACTGATTTGGAAAAACTCCCTGTATTTGAAAACTCTCTCCGATGAGTCAATCTCCATATACTCATCTTGTAAGTAGAATTGTTAAGGTTTAATGCCTTCCTGTTGCTCGTATAAACCATAAATCTGTTTTGAAAAACGTAGTAGGATCCGCACAACGCCCTCATATATGTAGTTCATTGTGATCTCGTGGTGTGTTTTGAATTAGATTCCTTGATTTTCAAAAGTACGACTGGTCTACCTAATAATATAACTATAAGTTCACATCCATGAGTGACGCTTGCGAGTTGGATAACGTTGACCAGTTATGAGAACCGTAATTAAAGTACAAAATATAACCCCATCCATAATTTTGCGGACGAAATTCTTATAAGGGGGGGGGGGGAGAATGTAACAATCTAGAGTGGACCCTAATTTTTTTTTCGCGTTTATATTAATTAAAACCAATACATAAGTACGATTATATGATTATGATACACGTCAAGAGACCAAACTAATACGCGATACGAACCCGAACCTAGACCCGATCAAAACCGATTAGTCACCAGGAGGAGGACACTTGTCCTCCTCTCATTATGACACTCGCCACAAAACCTTTGATGGTTTTGTGGAAACCATCAACCCCACCCCTTAATAAAAATACCAAACCCCCAAACCCACCCTGCTGTTTCAGTTATAACACACACACACACACACACCACATAGACAAATAGAAAGAGAGAGAGAGAGAGAGAGAGAGAGAGAGAGAGAGTGAACTGGGATGAAGGAGGAGACCGGAGGTCTTTGTTCATCTCCGGTGTTCCAGTGGAGCTCCGGCGAAGCTGACTCCCAACAACATGTCACACCCTCAAATTTCCACTGCGGGGTTTATACCACGAGGCGCATGACATACGAGGATCCCATAGCCATAAGTCATATGAACGAACTCTAAATGCCCAAACCATTTAGTTTGTTTTCAAAAACCAAGTTTAGTTAAGCTGCGAAAGCGTAAACCAAATTTAAACCTTTTAAAACCATACGCGAAACAACGCGCCCAAATTAAAACCATATGAAAGAAATCATAAAAGCATAATATGTAATTTAGGTGTATGCCCAAGACCCCAAATGCAGTGAAGTGTGCAGGGCTTTCTAATCGTGGCACCGGAAGCTAACTACCTGCAAAAGCATGTATATCGTGGGTCAACAAACAATGTTGGTGAGTTCACAAAGTAAAGAAAGTGAGTAAGTAAATGCACTGGTTTCCCAAACCACGTAACCAAGTAAAAACGTTGGTCTCCCAAACCCAAAGGTTCAAGTGATATCAATTTAATCATGTCAGGGGTAGCTAACCCACTCATTGCAACTAAACATGATTATTGGGACACCTTCAGTAAAATAATATATTGCCTCAGAAACTAGTGTCTATCAACACTAGCCAACAAATGTGGTCAGCAGTTCATGCCCATGCTCCCAGCATCGCAAACATGAGGTTGCTGCACAACCTAATAGCGCTGTCAACTAATACCCCGTTCGCTCCTAGAGATTAACCCAATAATATGCAAGGACTTTTCACGTGATAGAGTGTTTAGTTCACAAAGGACCAATAAGTTTTAAACTGATCAAAGTGCAATCCTCCCCGAGGATTCATAACGAAAACCTGACCCACCACAGGAGTCAAAACATCTCAACCCGAGATATAACAAAAGTCCCAAACCGGACTAGAAAACGTTTATCAAATTTGTCTCACCCTGAGACGCATGCTTTTGAGAAAAAGTAGTGAAATTCACCTTAGGTTGCAAGCAAATAATCCAAATTCCACCAATAGAAATGTGCTACGACTCCCTATTACAAATGTCACTAGGTGAGTATATGTGCATAACCAATACACCATACAACTCGTTTGTCCAAGACTTTTAAAAGTTCAAACCGTGTAGTGACACCTAATGATTCTACATGCACAAGTAAGTCCTACGAATCCCGTTGGTGATCATATTGATTATTATCAGTTTTATACCTCATACATTATACATATATCATATAACCATACAAGTTCATGTCAAATACATACCATATAAGACTCCAAATAGTCACATAAATATCCCTTACACAATCTGCGTTTTTAGGGCAGATTGTGTTATGTGAAAAACAAATTATTTAAAACACTTAACGAATGAATTATACTCCCAAAGTTTTATTGAATATTCATTGGGATTCACTTGATAACCCATATTTTTGTTTTGTCTTAAAACCAAACACAAAAATTATTAAAATTCGTACAATACAGCAATGTCCAGAAAATTTTCATAACAGGTCAGTTTAGTAGAAAAATTCCCAAAAACATTGTATTCACCCAAACGAGGTGAATTCACTTGAAAAAGCCAAATTATTCCAATGTTGACCTACTGTCCAAATTTCATAACTTAACTCTTTGTAAAACTCGAGTTATGACCGTTTAAAGTTGACCTAATTTATAATTTCGAAAATCTGATATGACCTTTAATCAAATAAAATTCTAAAAACCACTCAAACGATGTCCAAATCTGATGGTTTTGTCCATTATGAAAAGATAAGATCATCTACAATACAACCATGCAAATAAATCATCAAAACAATCAATTTAACATCACGATACAAACCCTACAAAACACCCTAACGAATCGGCTAGAAACTAAAACTTGCATCCCAAGTTATTCACAAACCCTAATCATGCATAAAAATCTCTAACACATGCATAGCCCATATTATCATGATCAAAAACATATATTATCATACAAATATATATATATATATGCATGCTTTATGATTTTAAACTTTTCAAGCATTATTAATCATCATAAAACATGTAAAGATTATACCTTTCAATGCAGGAGTCCTCAAATCCTAGAGATTACACCCAAACTAGCTTGAAGAGATGAATAAGATTGATGTTTGTTGAAAATTGAGAGAGAGGGGGTAGGGAGTACCTTACGGCGCAAGAGGGTAGGGGTTAGGGTTTTTTTTATCTATAATTATAAGAAGGCTTGGCTTGTTGCCCAAGTAATTGGGTATTAGGGCCCTTTGAGTCCACTAACTGGACCCGTTAATCATGTATTAGCCCAATACCGGACCTGATAATATTAACCACCCTAACTTGCATAAAAACCATTATTTTTATCATCTCATAACATATTAATCATAAAGTGCACGTAATTTGCATGGTTTACATATTAACTTTCAGTCAAGCGGTAATTCACATAAACATGTAATCCACATAACCATGTAACTTCACGTTCATCATAATTCAATTATACACATTATTATATATGCCAGAGAAATCACCAACCTTCGGGATACAGGACTCGTGTGTGTGTCAAAACAAGGATTTTCCTAATTATAACATATGTTAATATCATCTAACATATGTTAAGCCTCCTTAACTAACCCTAGTTAAGTATTTAACCACATATGAATATGTAAGTTAACTAGAGTTTAGAAAAAGTGTGTGCTTGGTTCCTGGATGTCACACAATAGAAGTCAACTAGACAGTCAACTTGGACCGAAATTAGATATGAGGTATAACCGAACTTATCAATCCGATAATTATATTTATTCATAGACTAATTATGTATAACTTCACGTATGGGACTTGACGAGCTTGTCCAGACATTAGCTTATATATCTTGAGTGGATTTTGGAGTTGGACAACACCTTGGCACCTAGACACATATACAATGCGATTAGAAGATAGACGCTTAGACTTGGGACTTGAATATGAGGTTATACGAATACAAATATTAGCTCGCAAGGAAAGACTTCGGACCATTATACTAAGCTTGGACTTGATAGATATATACATGATTCGACATCAAGACTAGACATTAGAATAGGGTATATAATAAAAGTTTAGGACATGGATAAGACTAACGTATACTATACACATACAAAACTAGCCCGACTTGGTATTTGGGACATTGAACAATAATCGCTAAGATGAGAACTTGACTATTGGAACCTAAGACTTGAACTCGCTAGACTTGTATAATAACTATGAATTCTTGTGAACATTAAGAGCGGACGTTACCTCGACACTTGAGAACTAAAAGCTAAAGACACGAACTAGATTATCGTAATATACTTTAAGGAATAAGTATACATTATATATATATATATATATATATATATATATATAAGTTGGAACTAGAGGATGGTAGCGATATTGGATGATAGGACTTAAGCTTGGAATTTAATACATTATAATATAACTTGAGACTCCATACATAAGTATAGAATGTGAGATCATTTAGAACTTTAGACGTGTAACATTGAGACCTAGGTCCAATCTCGACAAGTAAGACCCAGACATAACTAGGAATACTAATGACGATCTACACAAAAATATGATGAAGGAACTGTATTGATAGGAACCATACGCTCGAGCTCGCCCCCCACGCTTAATCATTACGAATGAAACCGAACACTAATAACATTTGTCGACTTAGGATTCAACAAGGAGAATACCAATACAAGATATCAGGTACTCGTGTATCATAAACTATTTATGTGCATTACATATAGGAAAGTCCCGTGAACCATCCCCTATTTTTGTATTTAAAATGTTTTGGGGTGAATACATGCTTCCAGTGGAGAACCAATAGAATGTGAAGAACCAGTGATGTGATAAGATGTGCTCCCGATTATCGAACTGTCACACTCATTAACCCAATGGGAGATTGGGCCGCCTAATATGTGGGTCGTACTACTTCGGGAATCCCCCACACGCAGTGGACTCGGAAGCCCGGGAAACCCTCCACCGAGGTATGTGTCATGTATTTTTCCATGGGAGTCCATAATGGGAATAGATGGATCCAGTGTTAGGATTGAGGTGTGGCTCGTACATCACTACATGTTAAACTGTTTTAACCTATTAAACCTGCTTTTGAAAGATTACTTGTTTGAGAGAATAAACCTGTTTTAAACTAGTTAAACGCACGCATGGACTCACCAACATTACTGTTGACCCAAACCTATTTTAAGCATGTGTTCAGGTACCTGTTCTGGAGTTTTGAGGATTATGCAGCTGCGACTCAGAGTAGTTTCCAAACAGCTTTTATGGGATAAAATTCAGGGAGTTGTATCTAGTGTTCAAGGCTTATGGGTTATGATGGGAGATTTTAATGCTGTCCGATAGCCCGAAGAAAGGAGAAATTCTCAGTTTAACAGGTCGAGCGCGGCTGATTTTAATAATTTTATTAATGATGTTGGTTTGCAGGAATATATTATGCGTGGGAACAAATTCACTTTTTTGGCAGGAACTAGCGGGGAATTCAAAATGAGCAAAACTGATAGATTCCTTGTCTGCCAAGATTTTTGTAACACCCCAACCGATGGCGGAAACATCGGGATGTCACGTAATGATGATTGTTCAGTAGCTCATGGTGAATAATAGATTCCATTAAATGATTTAAATGAATTACATACAATAGTTCTAGAATTTGTACATCAAATTGAATGAAACTATACACATATCTTCAAGCATCAATACAAATCTTCAAGCAAATAGAACCTGAAACATGTTAAGTTGAAAAGGTTTTGGGTCAACAAAAGTTGGTGAGAATTACATAGGTTTTTGATAATTGAATAAAAATGATGTGCAATTCATGTGTCATGTCAATCTAGTCCATATGTGAGAACATACTAGAAATAAATCGAGTGCATAATCAACCCTGATGACTGTTATAAAATGATACATACCATACGCTCATGGTCCAATATGTTATACGATAACAAACACCCACGCTACCTTTGTAGGAGGCACGTATCCGGGTGGGATTGTCAGTCCAATAGATCTATCAATGTATACCGCCGGCTGATCAATGTTAATGATTATGCTAGAATGGTGCTTACTCTAATCATGCTCAAGACATAATGCAACATAGAAAACACATAGACACATTGATGATTGAATTGCAATGATGATGTTATAAACATGTTTCACCCCAAAAATGGTGATAAATAGAAAAGGGGCTATGTAAAACTCACCTTGGTAAAATGTTATATCTGTTGAGAAATTTGGATAATTGTGTTGACCAAATGTATCAAGTATCACCCTATGATAAAGTAATAAATATGACTAAGTCTATCCAGTCTACAAATCTATAAGTTTCTAGGGCTCCGAATTGGGGATAATTGCTTGTTTGATTAATATAAAAAATATTCGCCAATTGAGAGAAATTTAGTAAATAAATAACCAAAAATCTTTTTATGAAATTTAAACTTAAGATGGTTTCAAGAATGTGTTTAAAGTGTAAAAATAATTTTTATAAAATTATTTTCTTTAAAATAGATTATTAAATCTATTTATAACAAATTGTCAAACCTTAACTTTAATAATTAAAAATATTACAATTAAAGAATTATTATTTTAAAAATCATATTTCTGTTCTAAATGATCAGAAATAATTTGTATAAAATTTTGGTGCAAAAATGATGAAAATTGGATTTATTATGATTTAATTATGATTAAATCTAACAAAAATTGTTTAAAAATATAAAATAAATGATTTTACTGAATTAAAAATTATTTCAGTAAATTTTATCTTTATAGAAAGTTAGGATAATTTTTGGAGAATTTAATAAAATTGTTTTGATATATAAATGGATTTTTATAAATATAATGGTATAAAAATGATTTAATTATTATAAATACTAAATAAATGAATTTTTGAAAAATAAAAATTGTGAATAACACTTTTATCTCAGATTAAACAAATATAATTTTTTTAGAATTTATAAAATAGTTTTGATATTTTAAAATGAATTTAAAAGATTAAAAGGTTTAATATATATATATATATAATAGTTTTGTTTTTAAAAAATAAAGGAACAAAAAGGGGGGTAGTAGCCGGGACTCGAACCCGGTTGCCTTCTGTTATCAAACCCAGGTCACAACCACTTGGCCTAGGCCAGTGGTTGTGATGTTTGTTGTTTAACATTAAATATAAACAATACGCGATCAGAGTTTATCCCCAAAATATTACGTATGAACCCTAGAATTTTCAATTGAACGATTCAGACAGCTTTAGCCCGATTAATGTTGGGGCTATTGTTGTTTGATAGCCGACTAATGAAACCCACACAAGAACGAAGACTCACAGTGTATAATTGATGATTATAGCCGGGTCAAGCCAAAAGTCAAACGACGAACCCAATAATCAAAATCAGAGTGAATCAGAGAGAATGGGAGGTTGAGAGAGAGTTGTGAGCGAGTTGTTAAGCTTCGGAGAGGGTCTATTTATACAGAGGTTCGATGGTTTATGATAATTGGAAAGTTGACCTTTATTAATGTCATACGCGTTTAATTGATTCAATTGGTCAACGATTTGGTGTTATTGACGTGTAATCGTGTAGTAATAGGCCGGTAATCTCACAAATTTACCAATAATAGATCAATTATACGTTAAAGGTTGGTAAAAATTTGAATTTAAAACTCATACATGTTGCAGCGCGTACAGGGATAGAAGAAGAAGGGAGGGAAAACGTGTTTTAATATTTGTTGAGTTGGGATATAATCAGATAGAGGGTGTGGAGCAGCTGGGTAAAGCGTGTGCTTGTGTGTGTGGTGACTCGGGTTCGAGACCCGGGTGGAACAAACATATTTTTTTTTTTTTTTACAGTGAACAGAGAGTGGTGTTGGGCTTGTGGGCCGGGGATTGGGCTGACATATTAGGCTTCTATAACCCAACAGGAAATAGAAGTGTGGGATGTGGGCCTCACAACTATGTAATACATATGTGTATATATATATATATATATATATATTTTTTTATTATTATTATTATTATTATACATATATACACATATATATATATATGTGTGTTAGGAGAAAAAAAAATAGAGATTTAGGCACCTTAAATGATAACGAAAAAAAAATACAAGGGCTTTTATATTAAAAATTTGTGGAGAATTTTTGCGATGTTACAGTCTCCCCTACTTTTAGGAACTTCGTCCCGAAGTTAAGAGAGACACTAGGTTTACAATTGGTCAACCACCGGAAACCTAAAATTTCACACTACCTTAACGTACCTGTAAATTCATGATTACGTTCCGGACCGTAATTACCAATTTACCTTACATTAGGGTTTTGCGTCCTTTTATGACTCTATCGATTGTTGAGCAGTCTGATAGTCTCCACCAGTCGTTGAGCAGGTGGTAGGGCCTCTCCCGACTGTTGGAAAGACATGATGACCTTTACCAATCGTTAAGTAGGTTGTTTGGTAGTCAACTAACTGTTGTACAAGTAAGCAAGTATGATCATAGATATAGCAATTAGTTCACATTAAAGCAAGCATGCACACAGATGTTTGAATTTATTACTTGAATCCATAAAGTGTCAATACAAAGAATTAAAAGCAAACAACATTCAAATGGTGGGACTTGCTGTTAAGTAGCTGGAGGGTCTTGATCTCGGTTTAGTTTAGGGCATCGGCTACGGAAGTGATTTGGGTTTCCACATTCATAGCATTGACCATGGTTGAAATTATCAGGAGGTTTAGGATTAGTAACCTGAGCAGGGTTGTAGATAATCGCAGCCAGTCGGGCATCAACACCTTTGTTGTTTTTGTTGTTGTTGTGGTTGGTGTTGTGGTTGTTGTTACTTTCCTCTTGGTTTTCACCACTGTTATTGCGAGTGCTATGACGTGGAGACATGATCCGTAAGGGACACAATGAAGGTTCAATGTGGCATGAAATGAATGAGGTGATATAAGGAATGTAATCATTTATTCATTAATTAAAACGAATAAACGAAAACGTTGACTTATCAAAGACTCCAGATTCTAATAACATATGAAGACATGCTTTAGCCTATAAGTGAACACTCATCCCGAGAATTCCCAGGTAGGCATCCGGGTCCCTCGTCTGATTGGGATATATGCGCAATGCCAGCCTAGACAGAAGACTCAGAATACAGGCGTTCACCCTTCCAGATTGCACGTGTTCGTTATTAAGATCTAGAACTTTGACGAGATCTCAAGGGGGTTCAGGTTAAAACCTGAGGATTTTGTCCTATTATTCTAAGAGTGAATCCAGTGATGGAGAGCAACCTTTTTGTAGGGATGAAAGTAGAGATATGAAGTAGGAGGGAGATAGAGAATAGCAAGCAAAAGAAGCAAGTACTGGTTAAATCCTATGGTTATAGACTAGATTATTTTTCTAATAACCTAATTCCCTATAACCATGGCTCTGATACCAATCTGTAACACCCCAACCGATGGCGGAAACATCGGGATGTCACGTAATGATGATTGTTCAGTAGCTCATGGTGAATAATAGATTCCATTAAATGATTTAAATGAATTACATACAATAGTTCTAGAATTTGTACATCAAATTGAATGAAACTATACACATATCTTCAAGCATCAATACAAATCTTCAAGCAAATAGAACCTGAAACATGTTAAGTTGAAAAGGTTTTGGGTCAACAAAAGTTGGTGAGAATTACATAGGTTTTTGATAATTGAATAAAAATGATGTGCAATTCATGTGTCATGTCAATCTAGTCCATATGTGAGAACATACTAGAAATAAATCGAGTGCATAATCAACCCTGATGACTGTTATAAAATGATACATACCATACGCTCATGGTCCAATATGTTATACGATAACAAACACCCACGCTACCTTTGTAGGAGGCACGTATCCGGGTGGGATTGTCAGTCCAATAGATCTATCAATGTATACCGCCGGCTGATCAATGTTAATGATTATGCTAGAATGGTGCTTACTCTAATCATGCTCAAGACATAATGCAACATAGAAAACACATAGACACATTGATGATTGAATTGCAATGATGATGTTATAAACATGTTTCACCCCAAAAATGGTGATAAATAGAAAAGGGGCTATGTAAAACTCACCTTGGTAAAATGTTATATCTGTTGAGAAATTTGGATAATTGTGTTGACCAAATGTATCAAGTATCACCCTATGATAAAGTAATAAATATGACTAAGTCTATCCAGTCTACAAATCTATAAGTTTCTAGGGCTCCGAATTGGGGATAATTGCTTGTTTGATTAATATCAAAAATATTCGCCAATTGAGAGAAATTTAGTAAATAAATAACCAAAAATCTTTTTATGAAATTTAAACTTAAGATGGTTTCAAGAATGTGTTTAAAGTGTAAAAATAATTTTTATAAAATTATTTTCTTTAAAATAGATTATTAAATCTATTTATAACAAATTGTCAAACCTTAACTTTAATAATTAAAAATATTAAAATTAAAGAATTATTATTTTAAAAATCATATTTCTGTTCTAAATGATCAGAAATAATTTGTATAAAATTTTGGTGCAAAAATGATGAAAATTGGATTTATTATGATTTAATTATGATTAAATCTAACAAAAATTGTTTAAAAATATAAAATAAATGATTTTACTGAATTAAAAATTATTTCAGTAAAGTTTATCTTTATAGAAAGTCAGGATAATTTTTGGAGAATTTAATAAAATTGTTTTGATATATAAATGGATTTTTATAAATATAATGGTATAAAAATGATTTAATTATTATAAATACTAAATAAATGAATTTTTGAAAAATAAAAATTGTGAATAACACTTTTATCTCAGATTAAACAAATATAATTTTTTTAGAATTTATAAAATAGTTTTGATATTTTAAAATGAATTTAAAAGATTAAAAGGTTTAATATATATATATATAATAGTTTTGTTTTTAAAAAATAAAGGAACAAAAAGGGGGGTAGTAGCCGGGACTCGAACCCGGTTGCCTTCTGTTATCAAACCCAGGTCACAACCACTTGGCCTAGGCCAGTGGTTGTGATGTTTGTTGTTTAACATTAAATATAAACAATACGCGATCAGAGTTTATCCCCAAAATATTACGTATGAACCCTAGAATTTTCAATTGAACGATTCAGACAGCTTTAGCCCGATTAATGTTGGGGCTATTGTTGTTTGATAGCCGACTAATGAAACCCACACAAGAACGAAGACTCACAGTGTATAATTGATGATTATAGCCGGGTCAAGCCAAAAGTCAAACAACGAACCCAATAATCAAAATCAGAGTGAATCAGAGAGAATGGGAGGTTGAGAGAGAGTTGTGAGCGAGTTGTTAAGCTTCGGAGAGGGTCTATTTATACAGAGGTTCGATGGTTTATGATAATTGGAAAGTTGACCTTGATTAATGTCATACGCGTTTAATTGATTCAATTGGTCAACGATTTGGTGTTATTGACGTGTAATCGTGTAGTAATAGGCCGGTAATCTCACAAATTTACCAATAATAGATCAATTATACGTTAAAGGTTGGTAAAAATTTGAATTTAAAACTCATACATGTTGCAGCGCGTACAGGGATAGAAGAAGAAGGGAGGGAAAACGTGTTTTAATATTTGTTGAGTTGGGATATAATCAGATAGAGGGTGTGGAGCAGCTGGGTAAAGCGTGTGCTTGTGTGTGTGGTGACTCGGGTTCGAGACTCGGGTGGAACAAACATATTTATTTTTTTTTTTACAGTGAACAGAGAGTGGTGTTGGGCTTGTGGGCCGGGGATTGGGCTGACATATTAGGCTTCTATAACCCAACAGGAAATAGAAGTGTGGGATGTGGGCCTCACAACTATGTAATACATATGTGTATATATATATATATATATATTTTTTTTTATTATTATTATTATTATTATACATATATACACATATATATATATATATATATATGTGTTAGGAGATAAAAAATAGAGATTTAGGCACCTTAAATGATAACGAAAAAAAATACAAGGGCTTTTATATTAAAAATTTGTGGAGAATTTTTGCGATGTTACAATTTTTTTAATAGGTGGCCGCTTGCATGCCTTAGGGCTCTTCCTAGAGATATGACGGATCATACCCCTTTACTTTTAGCATTGGTACATTCCAATTTTGGGTATAAACCATTCCGATGGTTCAACTCTTGGTTAGAACGCTCAGATTGTGAAGAGATTGTTATTAAAGCTTGGTGCGAAGATCGATTTGTGGGCAGCCCAGATATGGTCATCATGCAAAAATTTAAGAAGGTCAGAAATGTGATCTCTAAATGGTGGACCGATATTGTTTTTAAAGAAGGTGAGCAGATGGAAAATCATAAAAACGAGATACAAAGAATTGAACAAATTATGGAAGAAAGGGATTTGGAAGAGGAAGAAGCTTGGGTTTGGGGTGAATGCAAAAAGGAAGTCCTTCAATTCAATGAATGGAAATTCCGGGACTTACAACAAAAATCGAGAGTTCGATGGGCCGCAAAGGGCGATGACAATTCAGCCTACTTTCATAGGGTTGTAAATGGGAGGAAAGCTTCAAATGCTATCCCGGGTCTTATGGTGGATGGTCGATGGATATCAAAGCCGACGTTAGTAAAAAAGCAAGCTTTTTCTTTCTTCGGGAATCATTTTGCGAAGAAGCATCAGGTTCGGCCAGAATTAATATGCCCTTGTATTAATTCCTTGTCTCCCGACGAGGCGGAGTCTTTGGTTACACCGGTTTCCAAGGAAGAAATAAAAGAAGCCATTTTTTATTGTGGGTCGGATAGGGTGCCGGGTCCTGATGGGTTCAACTTCCGGTTTATAAAACATTTCTGGAACACATTGGAAGATGATTTTTTAAGCCTCTTTGATTATTTTTTTTCATAATGGGATAATTAATAGAGGCTGTAGTACGGCGTTTATTACTTTAATTCCAAAGTCTAAAGTCCCGGTGGGTTTAAAAGAATACAGGCCTATAACGCTTGTGGGTGTCATTAGTAAAATTATATCCAAGGTGTTGGCTGAAATATTGAAGAAATATATTGGAAAGCTTATCTCCGATACTCAGACAGCGTTTCTCAAAGACAGGTTTATCTTGGATGGTCCCCTTATAATTAATGAGATTTATGGATGGTTGAGAAAAAAAATGGTAAAAAAGCGTTTTTACTGAAAATCGATTTTGAAAAAGTATACGACAATGTTAACTGGGGATTCCTTTTATCTATCATGAGGCAAATGGGTTTTCCTGATAGATGGTGTGGGTGGATTAAAGGTATACTTGAATCTTCGAGGTCGGCTGTTTTGGTTAACGGGTCGCCGACCTTTGATTTTCAATGTCACAAGGGGATTCGCCAAGGAGACCCCTTGTCCCCTTTTCTCTTCCTTTTTGTCATGGAGGCATTTTCTTATTTGGTTTCTAAAGCATGTGACTTGGGAGAAATCAAGGATCTTCGAGTTTTTAACGGGGGTCCAACCATTTCCCATCTGTTATATGCTGACGACACTCTGATGGTGGGGGAATGGTCGCGTGAGAATGTTATAAAAACGGCCAGGTTGCTAAGAATTTTTTACGTTTGTTCGGGCTTAAAAATAAATATCAGTAAATCTCATTTGTTCAGGGTTGGATTGGAAGGGTAGGAGGTTAGTAATATGGCGAATGTGCTGGGATGCAAAATGGGTGACTTCCCGTTTGAGTATTTGGGCATTAAGGTAGGAGCTAATATGAACAAGAGTCAACATTGGACTTCGGTTATTGACATAGTTCAACGGCGGCTTGCTTCGTGGAAAGCTAACCTTTTATCCATGGGTGGGCGTTTAACTCTTATTAAATCGGTTCTCGCCAGTTTACCGCTTTATTACTTATCACTTTATAAGGCGCCTATAAAGTTTACGAATCTTATTGAAAAAATGATGAGAAATTTTCTATGGGGTGGTTCGTCGGAAGACAAGAAAATTAGTTGGGTTGCGTGGGATAATGTTACCAAGTCGAAGAAGAACGGGGGTTTGGGTATTACAAAGCTTCGTGATGTTAACATGGCACTTTTAGCAAAATGGGCGTGGAGATACAAAACGCAACATAATTCTATTTGGGTGAAATTAGTACAGCTTATTCATTATGGGAAAGGTAGATGGGAGTTTCTTCCTCTCAAGAATAGAATTAAAGGTTGTTGGTTAAATATAGTTAAACAAATAAACGGGATACAGCTCAATGCTAGTATGTTACGTGACCTTATAAAACCGAAGCTGGGCAATGGTAATAAAATCTCTTTCTGTTCAGATTGTTGGGTTGGTAACACGGTGTTAAAGAGCCGCTGGCCGAGTCTATATAAGCTGGAAAAAAATAAATCCTGTTATGTCCGTGACCGGCTGCAGAGACAAGAGACAAACCTACGTTTTTTTCCTGAGTGGCGTAGAGGCTTATCAACATTTTCAGAGATATCGGAGATGCAAGACCTGTCCATTTTGCTCCTTAATGTTTCTTTTTCTGGTTTGGAAGATTATTGGTGCTGGAATGACGATCCTCGGACTAGTTCCTCTGTTGCTGCAGTAAAGAAACTCATTAAAGATGGTTTGGAAGTGCCGAGTAATCAAAAGATGCATTGGGAGACATGGGTTCCTGGTAAAGTTAATCTATTTGTTTGGCGAACAGAAAAGGAGCGTATCCCGACTAAATTGGCACTCCAAAAGCGACATATTAACATCCCGGATAGCACTTGTGTTTTATGTGATTTGGATGACGAAGACGTTACTCATTTGTTTACAGGATGCCGGTTCTCTTTTGGTGTTTGGTCCGCGATAGGTAATTGGTGCAAAATCGATCCGATTTTTGCCTTTGGTTTTGAAGATCTTTTGACTTTACAAGACACTTGTTCGACTAACAAATGGGGTAAGAGGATTATTAAAGGGATTGTTATGATCACTGTTTAGGCGATATGGAAAGCTAGAAATGCCAAAATTTTCCAAGGGAAGGAAGCGAAGGTTCTTGATGTCATCCAAACTGTTAAGTCTTGGTCGTTCTTATGGTTGAAAAACAGGTCTAGGTTTGGTTCCATAATTTGGAAAAATTGGACGATTAATCCCTTGTATATGATGTAATGTTTTTTGTGTTGCGGTCCTTGTTTTGAGGACTCGCTTTGTTTTAATGAAGTACACTGTTCAAAAAAAAATTAAATTACTTAATAATTTCAGAAATATAAAAATATCAACAATTTAATGTCAGTTATCATATTTACATTGATTTGGAGTATGATTGAATGGGAATAATTACCGAAAATGTAAATTAGACAATTATTAAATATCAATTACAATGTTCCCATACTAAAAAATTCTTTAAAAAACTTAATAAATAAAATTCAGATTTATAGATGCATTAATAAGGTAATAATTACGTATCAATTAAAATGTTTCCATATTTAAAATTGTTAATAAATAACATTCAAACTAATAGAATCTCACCACCACTTATTAATTTCTTAAATACAAAAAGGGAAACACTTTAATATCAATAATCATATTTCCATATAACAATTTTTTTTAAAAATTTGAACTTAAAACAATCTGGCGACGTATATCAAATTTTAATCTAAAAAAGAATATTTAGTAAATAAAAACAAACTAAATTTACTTGATCGTAATATAATCAATCCAATTTCAAAATAAGAATTTAAAGCACACGATATATATATATATATAAAAGTTATAAATATAAAATTTGTTTGGATAAGTTTTAAATTTACAACTTTTATAAGTAAAAGATGAATGAAAGTGAATGACAGTCTATTTGAAACTTTTATTTAAGATTCAAATCAACGACCTCTGGTGGTGCAACCTTAGAAACAAACATCATGCGTTGGTTTGAACACCATTTGAAGACACAATATTCGTCAATGGAAATATCCTCTGATTGAAGCAAATCAGGCCATCCGACCACAATAAACCTTCACAAAATAAATTATGTACAAAATAAGTTAGGATGTTTAACTAATTATACAATAAAAATCTTCTAAACATATATCATTAGTAAAACAAAAAACATAATCAATCAACTCTAATCGGACCAACCAAGATTGACATTCGGATGTCGCTACTGTAACATCACTGTTGTGTATGTTTTTAGACAACAAAAAATTGTTCATAACCAACGACGCAGTCTGAAAAGGTATGTAAAAAACAATAGTAAAAATGAAGGAACAATTGTTTAAAATAAATAGGTGTATGAAGATAACAATATCAAACGTACCAACACTCTTGACGAAGGGTCATGAAAGCACTTGAAGAACTGAGGACCATTGTGATAAGACATGATTAAATAAATCTATTTCGGTTACCTGATGTAAAAATAATATTTACAACAGAATTTCATTAAAAAGGTTAAAACAACATCAATAATTCATGAAACTGCAGTATATAAACAAATCGCTTTTAAACATTAAGTAACGCCATAGAAAAAGAACAAACAAAAACAGAGTTTCATACAAAACAGAATAATAATCCATATAACCATTAGATCTAAACAAAACACCATTAAAAATCATGATTAAAAAAACCGAATAATAGAAATAGAATATGCGTTGGGATACCTGATTCAAAATCAATGAAGCCGACACAACAACAATAATTCGTGAAAGTGCAGGATTTATACAAATCGCTTTTAAACCTTAAGTAACGCCATAGAAACAGAAAGAACAAACATAGAGTTTCATACAAAACAGAATAATAATCCACAGAACCGCTAGATCTAAACAAAACAGTGTTAAAAATCATGATTGAAAAAACCAAAGAATAGAAATAGAATAGGCGTTGGGATACCTGATTCAAAATGAATGAAGCCGACCCACAAAGGTTATTGAGGTTTAATCTTTATTAACCGAAACAATATATATTTCAGAATCGTAATCGCTGGTTAAAGTGATGTATTATTGAGCTTTAATAAACGATTGATATGTATTTTAGAAACTATATGATTAATAATCTGTATGAATGTTCGACATTAAACCAATGAAGCCGACTCACAAAGGTTGAAGAAGACGGTGACGTGGAAGCCGTTTTGGAGAAACAAAAGAAGAGAAAGATGAAGGAGGATGAGAGCAATCTTACTCGGGAAGCATAGGAGAGGCGGTTTTGGAGAAAGAAAAGTAGAAAAATCGGTTTATACAATATAGATCCGGAGCTCCATATTCAATTGGAGCATGTGTGGACACTCTCAAAAGCCTCCATTCAACCCAAGTTTACTCTTTTATTATATAGATAGATAGATATTTCCGAAACTATTTCTAGTTAGATCTAAAAATTTATAAATTTTGTTACCAAATGAAGATTAATCTTGAATAAGTAGTAAACTTGAAGGGGCTAAAGTAGAGAGTTTAATTAGTTATTAATTATTTCAATGTTTAAAATTATCTTGTTTGTTTAATTAGTAGAGATAACTATGTGAGGTTAGTATTAGATTATAATTGGTAGTAGTATTTGAGTAAGATTAGCATGGTTAATTTAGTATAAATAGAGATTTAGGTTATGGTTTTGTTTGTCCCTTTTCTTTGTAAGTTGGTGAAGTACGCTTGGTTAAATAGAAAAAGTCGCGGGTTCGTCTCCCCAAATATCTTACGTTTGTGATGGGTTCGAGATCGAAATCAAAGGTCAAGGTAACATGGCTATGGTAAGTAAGAATGGAGAAAAGAAAAAGTTTTTTTTTTTTGATGTTTTCTATATGCCTAAGTTAAAGACCAATGTTCTTAGCTTGGGTCAGTTTGATGAAAAAGGATTTATGATTGAAATAGCCAATGGGATATTGAAGCTATATGATCAGAAAGGGGTGAATGAAGATTAATTTTGAATTAGTAGATGAGAGGTTAGTATTAGACTATAATTGGTAGTAGTATTTGAGTAGGATTAGCATGGTTAATTTAGTATAAATAGGGGTTTAAGTTATAGTTTTTTGTTTGTCCCTTTTCTTTGTAAGTTCGTGAAGTTCGTTTGGTTGAATAGAAAGACACGCGGATTCGTCTCCCCAAATATCTCGCGTTTGTGTTTGATCTGATTGTCTGGACCAATATCGAAAAAGTTACGAATATCAAATTTCCATATTTTAATTCACTTTGGATCCATAATGTTTGGCTTTAGATTAAATCTTCGAATTGGAGTTCTTCGAATTCAATCAAACATAAACTATGAGGTTTGTAGATTTAAAATGGAAATCCATAAACTAAGTCTAGTCTAGTCTAGAATAAAATAAATTAAGAAGAACATACCTGGTCAATGGTTATTTAAAAAATTACAAAACCGTTTTTTAAAACAATAGATAATATATTTTATGAACAAGTTGCTAGAAATAGTAAAACACCTAAATAATGAAAAAGATGAAGAATCTATTTTTATTTTTTTCTCCTAAATTGTCAAATCAAGAATCTACCATACATTGGTGATCTGACCCTGTCGTTGACCGTGTCGTTTCCCAATTGCAAGGGGTCAAAAACATGGTTGTATACAAAAGCCGCCATGGTTTATTAAAGGCTTTATCTATTCACACCCACCTGGGTTCTATTTCAACCCTCACGAAGCATCTTGCTTTGAGCAAAGCTAGGTGTTTCGCTTACTTTTTCAAGAAAGTCAGTACGATGTCAGAAAAAACTGGAATTTTAAAAGCGAAGCGCCTCGCTTTGCTCAAAACCGGTACAGTTCGTTATCGGACCTGATTAACGGGCCGGTCAGTTCAAAAATGGTACTGTTCGTTACCGGGCGGTCAGTTCGAAACCGATACGGTTCGTTACCGGGTGGTCAGTTCGAAACCGGTACGGTTCGTTACCGGACCTGATCGGGTCGATACGATCCGGGTGGATAACGGGGCGGTCAGTTCGAAACCGGCACAGTTCGTTACCGGGCGGTCAGTTTGAAACCGGTACGGTTCGTTACCGGAGCTGATCGGGTCGATACGATCCGGGTGGATAACGGGCCGGTCAGTTCAAAACCAGTACGGTTCGTTACCGGACCTGATAGGGTCAATACGACCCGGGTGGATAACGGGTCAGTCAGTTCGAAACCGGTACGGTTCGTTACCGGGCGGTCAGTTCGAAACCGGTATGGTTCGTTACCGGACCTGATCGGGTACGTTTTATAATTGATCGGATGTGACTTCTGAAAACCACAAACGATCAATTAAACATTCTGAAACGCGTCAAACAGAGTCCGGAAGTCCAGCATGTCGATTAGACATGAAAAAAATGTGTTTTGAAAAAATACAGGTATCGAATGTATAGTCGGAGTATCACGTACAATGATTCATGAAAGTTGTACAAACTCGGATGTTTTTACCAAAAAACACAAACGAGCAATAAACGACCCGGAAGGCCTCAAACGAATTTTGCTGGATTGGGAATAACTAAAAACATTTTAAAATGAATTAAAATTAATTTTTTTTTATCAATAACAAGTATTTAAATTGAATTAAAACAAATTAAGTTTTTTTTTATCAATAACAAGTATTTAGATCACAGGCGCCTAGCTTTGACCAAAGCCAGGCGCTTTGCCTTTTTAAAAAAAAAATAAATAAAGTTGTTTTAATTCTTTATAAATATTTGTTATTGACTAAAAAATATTTTAAATTCATTTTTAGTTCTTTTAAGTTGTTTTCAAGCCAAGAAAATTCGTTTGAGACGTTTCGGTTTGTTTATTGCTCCTTTGTGTTTTTCGGTAGAAACATCCAGCTTTGTACAACTTTAATGAATTATTGTACGTGGTGCTCGGACTATACCTAACACACAACAATTTGTAGGTTATTTTTTTTTTCAAATTAAACATAAAAAATAAACACTTTTAGAGTTATTAATGATAGTTTAATTGGGGTAAAGCACCTGACTTTAAAAGTTATATTATTATTTTTTTTATGAAAGTTGTTCATTCTCGGTTGTTTGTTCTGAAAACCACAAACGAGCAATTAAACGAATCAAACCGCGTCAAACAAGGTCCGGAAGTCCAGTATATCGATAGAGATGTAAAATTTGAAATTTGATAAGACATGGTATTGGTTGCCCTCTTCATGTGCTACGTACATTGATTTATGAAAGTTGTTCATACTCGGTTGTTTGCTCTGAAACGAGCAACTAAACAAACCAAAACGCGTTAAACAATGTCCGGAAGTCTTGTATATGGATTAGAGATGTAAATTTAAAATTCGGTAAAACATGGTATCGATTGCACACTTCATGTGTTACATACATATATTTATGAAAGTTGTTCATTCTCGGTTGTTTGTTCTGAAAACCACAAACGAGCAATAAACGAACCGAAACACGCCAAACTAATTTTTCTTTGATTGGAAACACGTTAAAACAATTAAAAATGAATTAAAATATTTTTTAATTAAGTAAAACCATTCAAATCTAATTAAAAACAATATTTTTTTTTTTTAAAAAAAGGGCCAAAGCACCTAGATTTGGCCAAGCACCCAGCTTTGGCCAAAGCTAGGCGTTTTGGATCAAAATAGCAGTTTTTTTTGCCACCTCGTATGATTTGACCCGAAGCGCCTGCTAGACGCTGGGGGGGGGGGGGGGGGGGGGTTAATTAGAAAGGGTTAATTAGTATTTTTAAAAAGGCTCCAACTATTCACATCTCTCACCTTTTATTTCAACCTCCTCTTGAAGCATCTCGCTTTGGCCAAAGCGAGGTAAAAAAAAGCTGAAATTTTAAAAGTGAAGCGCCTCGCTTTGGCCAAAGCGATGCGCTTCGGATCAAAGTTTTATTTTTGTTCGGTTTTTGGTGTTTTTTGGTTCGATTTTTGGTCTTTTTTGGTGTTTTGAATTGGGTTTTTTTTTTCTTAAATGTATCTATTATGTAGGCTACTATTAAAACAAGGTCTGCATGAATATTATTAATAAAAGAGAGTACGTAATGAACAATAGATTCAGGAAGCTGTGAAATCCGATCCATCTCTACACTTAATTTCACGAGCTAAATACAAAAACATTATTGTAAGAATTATACAAACAGTGACAACATTATTATTCAGTACTTCCGAAAAAAATACAACATTAATCTTCGTTAAGTACTAATGAAGACCTTGATCTGCAATATTCGAAAATTATCATTTCTTGACATGCTTGGTAACAGAGAGGAACACTTTCTTCTTTTGTTCTACAATATTTTTGTTAGTTCTTAATGTTGTTCTAGTTTTTTCTACTTTTAGAAAAAATAAAAAACCAATTCAAATGCGGTATGTGCGTTGAATTTCGTTAAATAAGTGAAAAAAGTGATTTGATCAAACTTTGTAGAGTCCTATGTTCTACGGGAGGTGAGTTGGCAATCAAGGGACCTGCTTGGAGTCTAAAGCTTCGCGTGTCATATCTAAGAATTCAATTCCGATAATCCACACATTTCTCCTGAAGAAAAACCTCTCTAGCTTTAATCTCTCTGATCCATGGTATCCACTTTCACCTAAAGTTTTACTTTCCTACCTCTGCTTTGAATTGTTGCTTTATAAAGTGTTCAATGTCACTGTGAATAGATAAATTTCGGTGAAGAGTGACTTTTTAATGTTCTTTATATATGAATACTTTCAAACCTCTGTTATAAATTAGTATATAGAGAGCAAACCGAAGAGCATCATTCAAAATTTCAACTTCCCTCTAACCTCTGCGCCATCATCGACTATAGCGAACTGATGATCTTCCTCCACGGCACTCCTAATAGGCCTCTCGTTATATCACGGTACGATTTAAGGTTCCAATTTTGTTTTGTGTTTCTTTTTAATAATAAGTTTTGTGTTTATCAAACCCTAACGTCTAAAATATTATGATGTCGTTTAGCTCCATGTTTGAAATATGGATCTCGTTGTCGCTACGGTTAGTGGATACCATGGACCAGAGAGATTTAAGCTAATTAAACTCATATCTCAAGCTGGTGCAAGTTATGTTGGAGCAATGATTTATTATTGTTATTTTATTTCTGTTTTGAGGGTGTAATGATGATGATGGTTATGATTTGACAAACGATTTATGAATTTCACAAGAATCAGAAATTAGTAAAATAATTTATTAAACTATCAAGAATCGGGAATTAGTAAAATGATTATGTAATTGTTTAAAGGTTGAACACGAGTATAATCAAACAAGGGTTCCGCATTTCGGTACGTTTTAATTGATCGGATGTGACTTCTGAAAACCACAAACGATTAATTAAAATTTCTATAACGTGCCAAAAAGAGCCCGGAAGTCCAGCATATTGTTTAGAAATGAAAAATTGTATTGTGAAAATATATAGGTATCGACTGTATATTCCGAGCACCACGTACAATGATTTATGAAAGTTGTACAAACTCGGATGTTTCTACCAAAAAACACAAATGAGCAATAAACGACCCGAAACGCCTCAAACGTATTTTGTTGGATTGGGAACAACTAAAAACATTTTAAAATGAATTAAAATTATTTTTTTTATC
Organism: Ambrosia trifida; assembly: GCA_028751855.1. NCBI lineage: Eukaryota > Viridiplantae > Streptophyta > Magnoliopsida > Asterales > Asteraceae > Ambrosia > Ambrosia trifida. The sequence goes on along the minus strand of CM054124.1, from coordinate 144,992,749 downwards.
AATAACAAGTATATAAAATGAATTAAAACAAATTATTATTTTTTTTTTTTAAAAAAAGGCCAAAGCGCCTGGCTTTGGTCAAAGCGAGGCGCTTGGCTTGCTTGATTAGACCACAGGCGCCTCGCTTTGACCATAGCCAGGCGCTTTGGCCTTTTAAAAAAATAAATTGTTTTAATTCATTTTAAAATGTTTTTAGTTGTTCCCAATCCAACAAAATTCGTTTGAGGCATTTCGGGTCGTTTATTGCTCGTTTGTGTTTTTTGGTAGAAGCATCCGAGTTTGTATAAGTTTCATAAATCATTGTACGTGGTGCTCGGACTATACATTCGATACCCATATTTTTTTCACAATACAATTTTTGCATGTCTAATCGATATGCAGGACTTTCGGACTCTGTTTGGCGCGTTTCGAAAACTTTAATTGATCGTTTGTGGTTTTCAGAAGTCACATCTGATCAATTAAAACGTACCGAAATGCGGAACCCTTGTCTGATTATTCTCGTGTTCAGCCTTTAAACTTCGTTTGTGTGTTTTTGGTAGAAAGGAACTAGGTTGCAAATATAATAATAATTTAAATAATAATAATAATGTAATAAGTTATGGTTAATGCTAAGAAGTCAACCTTTGTTGACTCCTAAAAGTCTTGAAGACCAAATGACTTTTGCAAGATACTTGAAACAAGGTATGGATATGGAGAATATGCAATGAGATAATTTCGTACAAGATTGCAATGCAAGCAAGTAAAATTCAGTTGTTGGACATTGTGATGAGAGAATTCCTATGGAAGTTGCTATAATAGTAAATCATTACATTCACACATTCACTCAACACAAGCTTTGTCATCAGAGTATCTGTCAACGGTGAAGGCAACCTGAAAACATCGAACTCTGAAGTGGGTCACTATTCATATATAAAGAACATTAAAATCTCTCTGTTCCATTCATCACAATCATTGCTCCAAAATAAGTTGCACCGACTTGAGATATGAGTTTGATTAGATTAAATCTCTCTGATCCATAGATTAAATCTCTCTGATCCATGGTATCAACTAACCGTAGCGATTATCAGAAGATTTATTTTAGAAATTGTTTGAGAATATATTTTTTGATCAAAGGATCCATAACTGAATAATTTTTGGAATGTTCCTGATCATTACAGTAACGATCGATTTACAATGCCGAAAACGACTATCATCACTCTGTATGGGTTGCTTGTTAGTGTCGATTCGACTGTCGATTTCTTTCCACAACCAGTACAACAAACTCTGTATGGGTTGCTTGTTAGCGCCGATACGACTATTGATTTCTTTCCACAACCAGTACAACGAACTTTGTATGGGTTGCTTGTTAGCGCCGATCTGACTGTTGATTTCTTTCCACAACCAGTACAACGAACTCTGTATGGGTTGCTTGTTAGAGTCGATTTCCCTTCATCGTTGACAGATATCTCTCCGATAACAGAAGAATTATCTTCAATGATTCCAAGAAACTTTAAGGAAGAGGTACCTTGAAGATTAGATTCGGTGCAATCAGAATCTGAAGAGAAGATATCATAATCATCATGCACTGGTACAAAATGGTGAATGAGTAGCTAAATATTATATTACAATAATATTACCTTGAGCAAAAAGTTGTGTTTGAAGCTTGGTTCTTTTAGTTTAGATTTTGTTAGGATTTTAAACAGAGAAGATGGAGGGTTAGTTATTACTCTACACTTCAAGTAGAAGATGATGAAGAAGAATAAATGAAGTACATTAATAGAGGTTAGTAGGTCACTCATTACTAGCGGGATGCAAATCATGATGTGATAGAATTTTTATAATTTTATCGGTTGAGGTGTCGGGTGTGTTGTAGGGAGTGGACAAACCGAGGCCTAAGGTGAATCCATTTGGTGATGCTAAACCTAGAGAGGTTTGCTTCAGGAGAAAGGTGTGGATTATTGGAATATTGATATTAGGAATTGTTTGAGAATATATTTTCGGATCAAAGGATCCATAACTAAACAGTTATTTGGAATGTTCCTGATCATTACAAAAGAGGAATGGTTTGATGGTGTGTGTTGTATGTATAGAATGGTGAATTATTGTAGTGTGTTAGATATATGATGGAAGGGTTTGAAAAGAAATAGCACAAGTCATTCTTTAATGTTGTTTATAATTAAAAAGGAACTAGGTTGCAAAGGAATTTCAGGTCAGCCAGACGTTTTGTCAAAAGAACATACTTGGAATCAATGGGAAGGTAAACAAAATCGTCTAATTTTCATACGTTTGTTAGCGCCGATCCAACTGTTGATTTAAAAGCTGAACACGAGTATAATGAAACAATCAAGAATCGGAAATTAGTAAAACAACTGTTCATGCAAGCAAGTAAAATTCAGTTGTTAGACATTGTAGGACAGTTGTCGGAGAGATATCTGTCAACGATGAAGGCAACATGAATAAGTAAAATCAGTAACTTCAGGTCAGCCAGACGTTTGTTAAAAGAATTTTGTACTATGTATTCTCACACAATGTCGAACAACTGAATTTTACTTGCTTGCATGAACAGTTGTTTGGAATTGTTTGGTGATGTAAAAAAAGGTCACACCTGTACAGTTGTTTGAAATCAATGGGAGGGTAAACAAAATCGTCAATCCGATTGTTGATTTCTTTCCACAACTAGTACAACGAACTCTGTATGGGTTGCTTGTTAGCACTGATCTGACTATTGATTTCTTTCCGCAACCAGTACAACAAACTCTGTATGGGTTGCTTGTTAGAGCCAATCCGACTGTTTGATTTAAAGGCTGAACACGAGTACGGGGAAGTTGTTGTCGGAGAGATATCTGTCAACGATGAAGGAAACCTGAAACAACAAGCAACAAAAAGGGTTGCTTGTTAGCGCCGATCCGACTGTTTGATTTAAAGGCTGAACACGAGTATAATCAAACTATCAAGAATCGGAAATTAGTAAAACAACTGTTCAGGCAAGCAAGTAAAATTCAGTTGTTTTCGGAGAGATATTTACCAACGATGAAGGCAACATACTTGAAATCAATAGGAAGGTGAACAATTCCTGCTCTTCATGAGGAATATCTAGCTCATCCTGGATCTTGAATTTCACATTGCCAAAGGTCTTGATGAATATCTTCATCCATCTCCTTGATCTACGCATAAGTGTGAGAGTCGATTTCCCTTTGAGAGTGACAAACAAAGAGATTGTCTTTTTGATGAATATATTATTCACAAATATTTCCATCTTTCCCTATGAGGGTGGATCCGTTGACGATGTGTAAGTCAGCAAGGGTATTGCTATCTTCAAGGACAACACCATTAAACATCAAGTCAATACAAGTTGGTGGTTATTATTTTGTTTTTAAAATTTTTAAAATTTTTTACAATAATTATATTAAAAAATAAAAAAAAATAAAAAACCAATTCAAAACACCAAAAAATAACCCAAAATAAAACTTTGATTCGAAGCGCATCCCTTTGGCCAAAGCAAGACGCTTCGGGTCAAAAATCACCTTTTTGAGGGGGGGTGGCGCCTCGCTTTGGCCAAGGCGAGGCGCTTTGAGGGGGGTGGAAATAGAAGTGGGGGGATTTTTATTATAACCACCCTTTAAAAAGGAAAAAAAAGTAAATTAGAAATAAGTTGTGTTTATGAGTTTATTTTAATGGAGAGAAATGAAAGAAAAGTAAAAGAGGTTATGTTTCAAAGTTTTTTAAAGAATGAAAGTGGAAATAAAAGAAAGAAAAATTCTTACTAATTTACCTTCCTAGCTTTCTTCCAAGACGAAAGGATTTGGAGAAAAAAGGAAGATTTTTCTTAGTTTTGTATTTTAATGGAGAGAAATGAAATGAAACTAAAATAGGTTGTATTTCAGAGTTTTTTAAAGAATGAAAGTGTAAATAAAAGAAAGGAAAATTTTTACTAATTCTCCTTCGTAACTTTCCTTCCAAGATGGAATGATTTGAAGAGAAAGGATATTAATATTTTCTTTCCCTTTCTTGTCCCTCTTCATTTCTTTTCCTTTCATTTCTTCTCTCTTTCGTTTTCTTTTCTTTTCTTTCGTTTACTAATCTCGGGAACATAGTGTTAAAGTAACTTGAGGTTTGTAGATTTAAAATGGAAATCCATAAACTAAGTATTTGACCCGGCTCGTTTCCGAACAATATTTACGTTAATACGTAGATTAACTGAAAGCGCATATAAAAATCAACACGAAAACATATTATATTTGACACACGCACATAAAACTCAAAAGGATCAAAATGACATTTTACAAAGTTTTTATAAAGCTGAAGGGGCGTAAGTGCCAATGCCAAAAGTTGAGGGGTTAAAGTACATAAAATGACAAACACCCCCCCCTACAATGAAAACCATACCCGTAAATTTATTATAATAATTACCGTTTGATACTCAATATTTTGTGTTTTGGTCTTTGGATGTGTGGTTTATGTTAACAATAGGCCACCAAACACTTTTTGAGAACGGCTAACTCATACGTATTCTCTAATATAGTAATAAATCTATACCTATGTCCATCATGAAACTAGAACCTTAAACCACCTAGGGAGGAACAAATTTGCTACCCACCTTGGTATCACTAGGCCACAGGCTCATTGGTCGTAAATGTATTTTTGTCATTCTATTAAAAAAACCACAAAATAACAAACCCGTCCACCTGCTCTCTCCCTTTGTCTGCTTTTTTTTCATACACGTTTGTCGATACTTTTTTAAACGTCAGAAATATATATAAGAAACCTAACAAGCCGCTAGCAAAGAAACAAAGTACAAATTGCATTACAAGGAAATGATTCATCATCTACCCAACCCATGTGACATATAGCTTTTTATTTCTATTACTCAACCATGAATAAGAAACATTGAGAATTGAATAAAAATAAGACATTTCTTCCGCTCATTATAGCAAAAAAATCACATTATTCCGAAAGCTCTATATCACCCAACAAGTTGTAAGAATGATCCCACAAATGAGCTTTTGTTTCTTAGTTAAAACTAGAATTGAGTCGAGCCATAGTAAGATACCTGAGCATGTAAGATCCATAGTCCGCGATATACTAACCATTTGAAAATGGTATTCCACATTTTAACCTCCATCTCACAAGTGCCATACAGGTGATCCGTAGATTTTCCGCATTGGAGTATAGTGGACAAAGAACACTAGGCAAATCAACACTCCAATAAACCAGATTCAAACCGAGTATGAAGCTGATTTAAAGAAATCTTCCATCCCAAAAATGTGAACATTTAAAAGAATGTGACGATTTCACCTAGTAACTAAAACATAATCTAGAAGCTCCATGCTATCAATGTGATAATTGGTACACAAACTCAATGCATATTGAATCCGATTAGTTGGGGAGTATGAAAGCTCATGGAAGTTATGGTGGCTCATTTCTTTGAGGGGCGTGAAGAGCGTTATGGGTGATGTGGATGTTAAAGATGCTTACGAGGAATGAAGAGGTGTGATAGTATGCCCATGGCCTAAGAGTAAAGTAATGCTTTTGAATGCATTTAATAATTTCCACACATGTTAATCCTAATGACCAAACACAGTTCGACAAATTATATGAGGCAAATTTGTAGAGCGTGTTACCACTTGGACCATTCATGTTCTTTTAAACGGCTAATGTATTAACACTCACTTTTTTTTGAACGGCAAGTGGTGCAACCGGTGGAGCTCCGGCTAACACCCTGGGCCAGCCTGTACTGATTACCCATTCCACATGGATTGGGGATCTCCCCAGGTGGAACCCTCACATGTGGTAAATATGACTCCAACAAGAATCGAACCCTCAATTTCCACATAACCTCCACTCTAGCTCCCCCAATTTTTACCAATTGAGTTAGGCTTCATCGGCTATTAACACTCACTGCCTAGCAAGAAACTAAACTTCCTGAAAAAGGAAAGGCATTACACAAAATTAATATGTGGTTTTGTAATCACTCCATCCAAGTAGTTAAAAATTATAATCCTTTCCCTAAAGTTTGTCTTTGATCAACAAGTTTGCTTCATTGATTATTGTTTTTGTACATCAATTATGTAAAATCTCAAAATGTTGATGTATTATAATGGAAAATACAACAACATATAATTATGTAATAAAAAGACAAAAGCAACGTTCATTTTAACTCATTTGGTTCACATGATAAAACTATTACTTAGGACAACCAATGAAGCAATTAGAACTTTTGATCTAAAGATGCCATTCAAAATGCTTGAGAGACGAAATTTGTATTTTACTAACAATAATATTAATTTGAACATAACTGGTATAGTGGATTCAACCTTGAAACACGGTCATAATTGATTGTTTAATTTTTACTAATTTTGTTTTTATAGATATAATAATACTACCAATAGTAATATTGTATAATTTTTTATCTTCTTTTTCTCCATCGGTTTATGAAGTCACATGCTTGAATTAAGCATTACCTTGTCTATATATAAAGGAACAATAATCATCACTTGAAAACATCATAAATCGGTTCTTGTCAACTCACGAAGAAATAGACATGGCGTGATATTGCTTCGGCTTATCAAAATTAAGGTCTACATACGTTTTGGAAATACTGATGAGCCGAACCAATATCACTCTTGTATGTTCCTTTGAAAAAAAAAAAATGATTGTTTCATGAATAGAGAAGCAAATGTTGTTCACAAATGCTATTTCTCTTAATGAGTGCAAATCATACAAGTTTTTCTTGAATCGGTATTCCTGCAGGATGGTCTCGAGAATTCATTAAGTCATTCCTTGTCACCCAGAGCTTGAAGTTAGGACACAAACATCACACTTCACGTATAAGAATGGTTCATGAGGCCATAGCCTCAACGAACACCCTTTAGTGCTTAAGTTAGGGGGTGTTTGTTAGCCTATTAATAAACCTCTTAATCATTCAGCATTAAGAGTACTGTTTGTTTCAACTAAAAAAAAACATATGAATGATTTCATTAAGCTCTTACCCATTCAACTCTAATAAGGGGTGTTGAGCCATTCGAACCCTCTTAATGATTTAGTACTTAATCAGACAGATCCTACCAAAAACCCTTTAGATAGATAGAAATATATAGGACAATTGTGTGATGTCCTCCTAGTAAGAAGAGATGCTACCCCGTTTCATTTATTGGTGTGTGTGCCCTCCCTTTTATAGGGATGTATTATGTATAAGCTTAGCGAGGCTACATGTATATATGTGCATAGAACGTAAATCCAATGGTGAGTCGGGACCAAAAGCCCATTGAGATATTCCAAAGAGAACTCATCTCTTACATACTTCATGAGATCTCATAAGTTGCGTATATATTCATCTTAGGAAAGTTTGATAATTTGAGTGCCTATACAGAGACCTTATTTGGATCTAATTGATACAAGACATGTAAGTATGGGTGAAGCTTTTATGTGGCCGGGGGTGCCTAGCCCCTTGTTTTCTTGGTAAGTAGTGTAGATCTACTTGTATATGTATTGAATCCCCCCTAATTTAAGTGTGTTAGAATAATTATAATCAAGAAATTAGAATGCTAATCAATGGTCAAACAGAAAGTCAAACTACAGAAGATTTGGCGCCAAAACAGACCAGTGTGTCTGAATTATTATGTCGGTTATTACAGTTGTGTCGGTTTAGTTATAGACGGTTATTTAACCGCCAAAACCCAACCTATAAATAGGTTCGTATGTAATCATATTATGTGTGTGTGTGTGGAATAATATTGTGTATATTATCTTTCGGTTCCTCCACCCTCTGTTCCAAGAGTCACTACACAATATGTGCATACTCAAACAAATCAATTATGTTCATCTTAAATCCAAGTCCTATGTAGACGAAACAGGGAAATCACAACATATAGTGATTAAGTTAAGGATATCACTCCCAGCTTAGTGGTTAAGTTTCTTTTTGAAGGAAATACTCTTTGAGGTGTGGATGTCACTCCTATCTCAAATACATATTCCTAAGATAAATAACATATAGAGGAGTGAAACTAATCACCAAGGTATGGATATCACTCCTAACTTGGCGCTATCGTTTCGTTTGTGAAATACGAGCGTACTCTTTTCTAAGCAAAATACCGAAAGAATAACGAGAAAATATCATAGCAAAAATACCTAGAAAGAAAATATAAGAATAAAGAGAAATATACACGAGAGGACTCGTGAAAGTAAACTTAGTTATAGACTAGGCTAAAAGGCATTCTAATAACCTAATTCCCTATAACCATGGCTCTGATACCAATCTGTAACACCCCAACCGATGGCGGAAACATCGAGGTGTCACGTAGTGACGATTGTTCAATAGCTCATGGACTAAAAGTGTAGATATTGATACATTGATTAAATAGTTTATTACATTGAAAGAAAAATACAAGATACAATAATTCTAAAGTGACAACTAAAACTGAAATACAATGAATCCAAAATCTAAGTAAAATTTCAAAGGCTTAAAAGTCATCTCATAAATAACCTGAAACATGTACGAAAATAGTATATGTCAATACAAAAATGTATTGGTGAGCATACCCTGTTTGAATACATATAGTAGAAAAAGAGTTTCGCAATTCACGTGTTATACTGTCTACAATTTAGTGTTCAAGCTATGTACAAATGCCACCCAAAATCAAACCTTTGTTTAATGAATCAAGAGTCACATATATATAGTATTCGCTCATAGTAGGCGTTGAATAATCGTTCACACATAACAATAATTAAGTACTATTTATTGCTATGCTAGGCCGCAGAACGGTTAATGATTCAGGTCATAAGTACACACTATCAGCGAATCAACAAGTAAAACACATACAAGAATTGCGATTGTGAATATATGATAAACCATGATAAAGTGAGTGAAGTAATAAGCGTACATGAGTCACCCCAAAAGTGTAAAACATGAAAAAAAGGGGAAAGATATACTCACAGTTTGCGAAAGCGATCAAAATCCACTTAAGCGGTCGTGAGCTAAGTAATGGGAATTCCGAGGAATTCAACCTATAATGTGTAAGAATACTAATAAAGAAGTGTCTAAAAAGTCTAAGGTAACTAGGGTCTAAGGCATTAGGGTTTGCTAAGTCGATTTGGGGAAGTAGAGTTTTTAATATAAAAGTTGTATATCCAAATAATATTATGCCAAAGTTTGTAAATGTGATTTAAGTAATATAGTTATTACGAATTGAATATTTAGTTAAAAATATGTTTAAATAATTAAGACAAAATAATTTAGTTAATTACTTTAACTAATTATTGTAAATAAATACAATAATCATAATTATTGAAATAAATAATTATGAGTTACAAAAAGATCCAACAATGATAATAAAGACTTTCAATCATATGAATATTTTCTATTTTATAGGAAAAGTATTTATAAAATAGATATTAAATAGTATAAATAAATAAATGATTAATTATGTCTAATAAAACATAAATAATACAAGTCATAATCTAAAAATGCTATTTTTATAGAAAATGGATTCTTTATGATGTAAATCAATGAAAATAATTTTCTCATAATTTTTGTAAACTTATTTATATTTAAAACTGATTTAATGGAATTAACTCATGTTTAAATGATTAAAAATGGGAAAATTAATAAAAATAAATGTTTTCTGAACCAAATATTTTTTATTTCAGTTCATAATGATTGGAAATAATTGCCCAAAAAGTTTGAGATTAAAATCTTTAAAAATAAATTTTTAATCAATTAATTATGATTAAAACAATTTAATTCAATAAAAATATAAAAATAAGATATTTTCCAGAAAATAAAAGTGTAGTAATTTTCTTTATGGTGTCAAGAAGCTCCACCTAAAATTTTATAATTTTTGGAGATAAAATGAATTTATTATAAATATTTTAAGTTATAATGTATTTTAAATGTATAATATAAAGACTAACTTAAGAAAATAAAAGAAATGAAAAAAAACACAGAAAAGTGATGGGGAGTAGGATCGATCTCGGGTCCCCTCACACACCCAACACCATAATAACCACTACACCAAAGACTTGTTTGTTGAAATCTTAGAAACAATAATATTTTTAAACAATATATCAAGTGTCATCATCTTCCCCAATTCTATCACATAAACCCTAACCCTAGAACCAAAATCAATAATCTGATTCATGTCCGATAACACATCTGTAATAGAGGGTTTTTAATCGGACATCAACAAGAATCAAAACGGCATATAAAACAAGTACTCACATCGCGAATTGGTGGTTAAAAAAAGAACTTCTTAGTCGCACAGGAACCTTCGATTTGCAGGTATTTGGGACGTGTTTTGATGCGTTATTTGTGGGTTTAAAGTGATACAGAGTGCAGAAAAGGAATGGCATGATCTATTTATGGTGTTGTTCGAATAAAAGGGGTGTTATGCAAGCTTCTTAAATTCCCGATTGGTTACGACATTAACACGAATTAACATGATTTAAACGCTTATAAAAACCTGATAACGGGCCTATAATTGAGGGAGAAAACGTTTGGTATCACTAGAAACTGAAACGGGCCATTAACACGCGAGTTTGTGGCTCGCCGGAAAAGAACTCCGGCGGCCGGAAATGGGCTTTGCCGGAAAAACGAGTAGAGGCAAAAGAGGAGGGCAATCTGATTTAAAAGTTTCATGTTTTGTCAATTTTGGTCCCTCAACTATAACTAGGTTAGTTTTGTTAAAGTATAGTTAGTTTTCCTTTTTTATTACACTAACCAAGTTAATATAATTTAACAAAAAAATGTTTTTAAATCTTTATAAAACTATTTTTTTTATAAAATCTTTTACGAACACGTTTCACCTATGCATTTGATTAAAACTTATACCCAATCAATTATAAATATAACTGATAAAATTTTAGTTCGCTCCAAAATTAAATCCAAAAATAACGAAACTTGCAGGGACAATAATGAAAATATTTGAAGGACTATAATTGACAACTTGAAGAAAAACGAGGGTGACGGTTGTCACATTCTCCCCCTGAGCCTGCAATTGCTTCATCAACTCAACATTCTGTTGAAGAAGCGTCTGTATCAAAGCGCTATCCTTCGCCTGTAATTCTTTCTGAACCTTAGTATACTAAACAAGCTTGGTGATCGACTGATTAGCAAGCAACATCTGAGAGCTCAACTCTTCCACACTTCTTTCCAACTGAATAATCCATCCTCTGTCTGGTAGTGAAGTCTCAAAACTGAAATCCAGATCAGAAACATCAAACATGTGTCCCTCCGGTAAAGGCTGGGTAGTAGCAGGTATAGAAGGTGAGGCTACATTGGTTGTTTGGATAGTAGTAGATGTGGGAAATGTGGTAGTTTGGGTCGAGGTGGTGAAAACTGGATCAGAGTGTGGGGAAGCTAGTGAACTTGGAAAGATAGAAGCTCCAAGTGAAGATTCACCAACTGTTCCAACACTGGTAGTAACAGATAAGGTGGTTATGGATGTGGTAGTGATAAGTGGTGTGGTGGTAATGGGTTCAGTAAGTGGTGGTGGTTGTGGTATATGACTGCTAAGGTTGCTGATGGCATCTGTGAGCGTGGCTCATTAATAACTACTCCTCATCTCTTCCTCTGATGAGTCTGGAGAGGTGGAACACTATCATCACTGTAACATTACGCATTTATTATACACTACGGAGTAAAACGACAAGTTTTATTATTTTTGGTGATGTTTTGAGCCTAATACGATGATTATTATTCATACATATACACACATATATATATATATACATATATTTATAATAATAATAATAATAATAATAATAATAATAATAGTCATCATAATAAAAATAATACCTACATTATACACTCCATCTCTAAAACAACCCAACACTACATAAGCCCAACCACCCTTCCCTTATAAATCTCGGACTGGGCCTGCTGAGCCCAAGGGGGGACCGGCCCAAACCAACAGCCCACCCTTCCCCTTCTTTTTGTATTAACCAAAAAAAAATTGTTGCTTCTCCCGTGATTCGAACCCGGACCAACACAACACACGCACACGCGCGCTAACCAACTGGACCACACACCTCAATTGATTTTTATCCAACCTTAATTATATTTAACCCGATTTTAACTCTCTGTTCTACTCTTCCTTGTCCACTGATAGCGCGCAGCAGCAGATGGTTTGAATTTTTAAATCCATTAACTTAATTAACGTGTAATAACCATAGTTTGACTAAGGAAACGTGATTTTCGGCCATCAACACACCCTATGATCATCAATTATCATTCAATTGCTACCAATTATAATTATAAACGCGTCTCACGATTTAAAACTTGGTCAAACTTACCAATTAAGCAATCTGAACATCCACACTATAAATTGATGATCAGCGAGCCTTCACAACTCGCTCACATCTCTCTCTCAACCTCCAATTACTTCTGAAACTCTCTAATTGTGCTACACGATCAAACGTTTGACTTTTATCATTGACCGAACAATCTAACACGAATCAACACTGTAAGTACAATGTTTTTGTTGGGTTTTGATCTTCGGGATACACACAATGATAACCCTAAGGTTAATTGGGTTATCATTGTGTAATCAGTCCGATTGATTAGGCTAGGGTTCGTTATTGTTAATTTGGGGATAAACTAGGTTTGCATAGCGTATTTATATAATTAAAAACAAAAACAATCACAACCACTGGTCTAGACCAAGTGGTTGTGACTGTTGTTTGGCCCCTAATCCACCCGGGTTCGATTCCTGCCCATGGCATCCCATTTCTTTCTTTTTTTCAGTAAACCTTTTAAACCAATTAATAATATATAAATTACATTTAATCTTGTAAATTCATTTTTAATTATTAAAACTCTTTTATAAATTCTAAAAAAATTAATATTAACAAATCTGATGTAAAAGATTTATTTACAATTTTTATTTTTCTGAAATTCATTTATTTAATATTTATTATAATTAAATCAATTTTATATTGTTTTATTTATAAAAATCCATTAAAATATCAAAACGATCTTATTATTTTCCACAAAAATTATCCTAAGTTTTTATAACATTAAACTTTACTGAAATAATTTTTAATTCAGTAAAATCACTTATTTTATATTTTTAATCAATTTTTGTTAGATTTAATCATAATTAAATCATAATAAATCCAATTTTCATCATTTTTGCACCAAAATTTTATACAAATTATTTTTAATCATTTAGAACAGAAATATGATTTTTAAAATAGAAATTCTTTGCTATACTCTATCTCTCTCCTAACTCTTATCCCTACTTTCATTCCTACAAGAAAGTTGCTCTCCATCAGTGGATCTACTCTTAGACTAATAGGACGAATTCCTCAGGTTTAACCTGAACCACCTTGAGATCTCGTCGAAGTTCTAGATTTTAATAACGAACACGTGCAATCTGGAAGGGTGAACGCCTGTATTCTGAGTCTTCTGTCTAGGCTGGCATTGCGCATATATCCCAATCAGACGAGGGACCCGGATGCCTACCTGGGAATTCTCGGGATGAGTGTTCACTTATAGGCTAAAGCATGTCTTCATATGTTATTAGAATTTAGAATCCTTGATAAGTCAACGTTTTCGTTTATTCGTTTTAATTAATGAATAAATGATTACATTCCTTATATAATCTCATTCATTTCATGGTGTCTATTACAGATCATGCCTCCACGTCGCAGCACACGCAACAGCAATGGTGAGAACCACGAAGAAGGTGGTGACAACCATAACCATGACCAAGTTCCTAACCACAACAACAATGGTGTCGATGCTCAACTGGCTGCGATCATTTCTCAACAAATGGCACAGCAAATCGCAACTCTGGTTCCCAATTTACTTGCTCAGGTCATCCAATTGAACGGCAACGGGAATGGCCACAACAACGGGAACGGGAACGGCAATGGCAATGGAAATGGACCCCAAGCCTGTACCCTTAAGCATTTCAACTCTTGTAACCCTCCAAAGTTTAGTGGTGAAGAAGGAGCTACTGGACTCCTCCAATGGTTTGAGGGTATTGAGAATGCCTTCATCAACAGTGAATGCCCCAACAACTTCAAGGTTCGTTACGCCATGAGTGTTCTCCATAAACGAGCACTCACATGGTGGAATGAAGAAAAGCGTACTCGTGGGGCCGAGGTTGCTCTTGCTATGACATGGGACCAAGTCAAAGAGATCATGAAGGAAGAGTTTTGTCCTCGCAATGAAGTTAAGAAGCTTGAGGATGAGTTCCACACCTTAGCTCAAGATAGTGGGGAAAACCTTGCCTACAACACCCGCTTTCATGAGCTTAGCTTATTGCTGCCCCACAAAGTCACTCCCCTGTCGGTAGCCATCGAGAAGTACATCGGTGGTCTGCCCATGCAAATCCAGGATACGGTGTGGGGAAGGAATCCTGCCACCTTGGAGGAAGCCAAACGTTTAGCAGCTACCTTAACTGATAATCACGTAAAGAACGGGACTCTAGTTCGGAAAAGCAATAAAACAAGTATTGTAGCCGCGGTAACTACTGAGAATCAGAAGCGTAAGGCCAAGGATCCTGATGTCAACCTCACTACACAAGCTTCTAACAAAAAACCTTATACAGGAAACCATCCATTATGCAACACATGCAACCGACATCATCCCACTGCTTCAGCATGTCGCTTGTGCACCAATTGTGGTAGGTATGGCCATCTAGTTAATACATGTCGCGAGACCCCAAATCCTAATGCCAACCAGCCCATCAACCCTGCTCAGGCTGCTAATCCTAATCGATACAACTATGGTCAATGTTATGAATGTGGAGACCCAAATCACTTCCGTAACCGATGCCCTAAACTGAACAGAGATCAAGACCCTCCAGCTACCTAACCGCAAGACTCACCATTTGACTATTGGTTACTTTTTATTCTATGTATTGACGTTATTCGATTCGAGTAATAAAATTCAAGTATTATCATAACATCTGTGTGCATGTTTGTCTGAATGTGAACTAATTGCTATATCTATAATCACACTTGCTTGTACAACAATTAGTTAACTACCAAACAACCAATTTAACGATTGGTAGAGGTCACCATGTCTTTCCAACAGTCGGGAGAGGCCCTACCACCTGAACGACTGGCGGAGACTATCAGACCTGCTTAACAATCGGTAAAGTCAAAAAGGACGCAAAACCCTAATGTAAGGTAAATTGGTAATTACGGTCCGGAACGTAATCATGAATTTACAGGTACGTTAAGGTAGTGTGAAATTTTATCAAGGTTTTCAGTAGTTGACCAATTGTTAACCGGGTGTCTTCCTTTAACTTCGGGACGAAGTTCCTAAAAGTAGGGGAGACTGTAACATTACGCATTTATTATACACTACGGAGTAAAACGACAAGTTTTATTATTTTTGGTGATGTTTTGAGCCTAATACGATGATTATTATTCATACATATACACACACATATATATATATATATATATACATATATTTATAATAATAATAATAATAATAATAATAATAATAATAATAGTCATCATAATAAAAATAATACCTACATTATACACTCCATCTCTAAAACAACCCAACACTACATAAGCCCAACCACCCTTCCCTTATAAATCTCGGACTGGGCCTGCTGAGCCCAAGGGGGGACCGGCCCAAACCAACAGCCCACCCTTCCCCTTCTTTTTGTATTAACCAAAAAAAAATTGTTGCTTCTCCCGTGATTCGAACCCGGACCAACACAACACACGCACACGCGCGCTAACCAACTGGACCACACACCTCAATTGATTTTTATCCAACCTTAATTATATTTAACCCGATTTTAACTCTCTGTTCTACTCTTCCTTGTCCACTGATAGCGCGCAGCAGCAGATGGTTTGAATTTTTAAATCCATTAACTTAATTAACGTGTAATAACCATAGTTTGACTAAGGAAACGTGATTTTCGGCCATCAACACACCCTATGATCATCAATTATCATTCAATTGCTACCAATTATAATTATAAACGCGTCTCACGATTTAAAACTTGGTCAAACTTACCAATTAAGCAATCTGAACATCCACACTATAAATTGATGATCAGCGAGCCTTCACAACTCGCTCACATCTCTCTCTCAACCTCCAATTACTTCTGAAACTCTCTAATTGTGCTACACGATCAAACGTTTGACTTTTATCATTGACCGAACAATCTAACACGAATCAACACTGTAAGTACAATGTTTTTGTTGGGTTTTGATCTTCGGGATACACACAATGATAACCCTAAGGTTAATTGGGTTATCATTGTGTAATCAGTCCGATTGATTAGGCTAGGGTTCGTTATTGTTAATTTGGGGATAAACTAGGTTTGCATAGCGTATTTATATAATTAAAAACAAAAACAATCACAACCACTGGTCTAGACCAAGTGGTTGTGACTGTTGTTTGGCCCCTAATCCACCCGGGTTCGATTCCTGCCCATGGCATCCCATTTCTTTCTTTTTTTCAGTAAACCTTTTAAACCAATTAATAATATATAAATTACATTTAATCTTGTAAATTCATTTTTAATTATTAAAACTCTTTTATAAATTCTAAAAAAATTAATATTAACAAATCTGATGTAAAAGATTTATTTACAATTTTTATTTTTCTGAAATTCATTTATTTAATATTTATTATAATTAAATCAATTTTATATTGTTTTATTTATAAAAATCCATTAAAATATCAAAACGATCTTATTATTTTCCACAAAAATTATCCTAAGTTTTTATAACATTAAACTTTACTGAAATAATTTTTAATTCAGTAAAATCACTTATTTTATATTTTTAATCAATTTTTGTTAGATTTAATCATAATTAAATCATAATAAATCCAATTTTCATCATTTTTGCACCAAAATTTTATACAAATTATTTTTAATCATTTAGAACAGAAATATGATTTTTAAAATAGAAATTCTTTAATTTTAGTATTTTTGAATATTAAAGTTAAATTTTGACAATTTGTGATAAATAGATTTAAAAATCTATTTTAAAGGAAATAATTTTATAAAAATTATTTTTACACTTTAAACACATTCTTGTAACCATCTTAAGTTTAAATTTCATAAAAAGATTTTTAGTTATTTATTTACTAAATTTCTCTCAATTGGCGAATATTTTTAATTTTAATCAAACAAGCAATTATCCCCAATTCGAAGCCCTACAACGTATACATTTGTGGACTCGATAGACTTAGACATATTTATTACCTCATTTTAGGGTGATACTTGATACATTTGGTCAACACATTTCTCAACAGATATAACATTTTACCAAGGTGAGTTTACATAGCCCCTTTTTCTGTTTTACATTTTTGGGGTGAAACATGTTTAAACATTTTATACACTATCATTTACTCATTCTTAAATTGTTGAAACTTGTGATTCAATTACACTATCATTTACTCATTCTATCATTTGACTGTAACAAAAAGACACAGTACAATCATTAACATTGATCAAGCCGCCTGTTTAGATTATAGCGCTATAGGTCTGACAAACCCATCCCACCCGCATAGACTCAGGGATGATCGATAACAGTAATAACATTTAACTAACTTGCGAGTTAGTCATCAGTCGACACAAGGTTTGGTTGTACAAAGACGCATTGTTGCATGTCGGTATCATACTCTATCATCATACAACCCTGAGTGTTGTACAAACTATTGTTATCAACTATTTCTCAAAAACCTATGTAATTCTCACCAACTTTTGTTGACCCAAAATATTTTCAAACTTAACATGTTTCAGGTTCTATTTGCTTGAAGATTTGACTTGATGCTTGAAGATATGTGTATAGTTTCATTCAAATTGATGTACAAATTCTAGAACTATTGTATGTAATTCATTTAAATTATTTAATGGAATCTATTATTCACCATGAGCTACTGAACAATCATCACTACGTGACGCCCCGATGTTTCCGCCATCGGTTGGGGTGTTACAATCACCGTCATCATCAGAATCCTCTGGCTGATAGTCTTTGTCAGCCTCATCATCATCTCTCTTTCTTTTATCCCCCACAGTGTCACTAGGAGGTTCCAACCTTTGTTGTGAGTCTGCAACAATCTCACTTCCCGAACTAGAACTGTCATCATCAATACTGGGCGAAGAAGGTATATTATGAACACCCGAAGATCCTCCTTCCCCATGAATAGTACTAGATGGACCTTGGATGTCCAAATCCATATCCAACTGTTGTAAGAAATCATCCCCAACATCCTAAACTTTCCCCTCAATAACTGCATCAAGCTGCTAAACAGGTTGCTCAGCAGCTGGTTCTTACACCTGTACTTGTAACACCCCAACCGATTGAAACACCCCAACCGATGGCGGAAACATCGAGGTGTCACGTAGTGACGATTGTTCAATAGCTCATGGACTAAAGTGTAAATTTGAATACATTGATTAAATAATTTATTACATTGAAATGAAGTACAACGATTCTAATTGCCAACTAAATTAAAATACAATGAATCAAAATCTTAAATATAAATCCGAAAGCTTAAAGGATGCATCTCAAAACAACCTGAAACATGTACGAAATAATTTGGTCAATACAAAAAAATGTATTGGTGAGCATACCCTGTTTAAATAAATATAGTAGAAAAGTGTTCAGCAATTCATGTGCGGTACCATTTGCAATTATGTAATAAGTAATATCCGTTCAAAACCAAACCTGAGAATAATGACTAACACATGACTAACCAACTGAATAATGAATTAACAAGACAATGACCAAGATTCTCTCAACAGAGTCTCAAGGGGGTATACCATAGTACTATTTATTGAAAAGCTAGGCCGCCCAGCGGTTAATGATTTTGACAAGTCATAGACACACCAATTAACATAAAGCAAACACACATGAGAATTGCATTAAGTATAAGAAATTGAAACTTGATTAATATATAGGTACATGAGTCACCCCAAAGTAGTAAAACAGTAAAAAGGGGAAAGATATACTCACAGTTTGCGAAAGCGATCAAAATCCACTTAAGCGGTCATGAGCTAAGTAATGGGAATTCCGAAGAATTCAACCTATAATGTGTAAGGATACTAATAAGGAAGTGTCCAAAAAGTCTAAGGTAACTAGGGGCTAAGGCATTATGGTTTGCTAAGTCGATTTGGGGAATGATAAGTTGCGTTAATGTAAAAGTTGCATATCACCAATAATATATGAAAGATTGTAAATGTGGTTTAGGTAATATAATTATTACCTATTGAATATTTAGATAAAAATGTTTGAATAATTAAGACGAAATAATTTAGTTAATTACTTTAACTAATTATTGTAAATAAATACAATAATCATAAATATTGAAATAAATAGTTACGAGTTACTCAAAGATCCATCAATGATAATAAAGACTTTCAACCATAAGACATTTCTATTTTATAAGAAAAATATTTATAAAATAGATGTTTAAATAATGTAAATAAATAAATGTTCAATTATATCTAATTAAACATAAATAATGTTGATAATACAAGACATGACTCAAAAATACTATTTTTATAGAAATTGGATGCTTTCTTATGTAAATTAATAAAAATAATTTTCTCATAATTTTTATAAACTTATTTATATTTAAAACTGATTTAATGAGATTAAATCATGTTTAAATGACTAAAAATAGGAAAATCAATAAAAATAAATGTTTTCTGAACCAATAATTTTTATTTCAGATTAGAATGCTTAGAAATAATTATCCTAAAGTTTTGAGATCAAAATCATTAAAAATGAATTTTTAATTAATTAAATATGATTAAAATAAATTAAATCAATAAAAATATAAAAAAAGGCATTTTTCAGAAAATAAAAGTGTAGTAATTTTCTTTAGAGTGTCAAGAAGCTACTCCTAAAATTTCATAATTTTTGGGTAAAAATTGAATTTATTATGAATATTTCAAGTTTTGTATATTATATATACTTAAAACAAAAAAAAAATGAAAATAGAAAGACATTACTAAAAGAAAACAAAATAAAGATTTGTATCCAAGGGGGCTCGAACCCTAGTCTGTATGGTAGAACCCCACAAACCCAACCACCTCCACTACAAGCTAGTTTGTTGAAATATTTCAGATTAAAACTTATTTATCTTTTTATGAAACTTCACCTTCTTCCCCAATTCTAACTCAAGAACCCTAACCCTAACCTTAAGATTCAATCACCATCAATTCGACTGGATTAACAGTAGATTATAGAGGGGTTTGGTTCGGAATTAATTATTAAACAAAACGGCATATCAATATAAAACTTACAATAACAAACTTGCCCGAAAACGATGATTACACGGACGCGAACCTGAGACCAAATCTCCATGGCTTTTGGACGCGATCTGGACGAGTTTTTAGGTGGGTTTATGATGTATGTATGTGCAGAATCATTTAGGTAGGAACAATTTATATAATAGGTGAATTAAACGCGCATATTGAAAGCTTCATTAATTCCGATCGGGTATAAAAACTAAACCCGAATTAAACATGTTTAAAGGTGCGTTATAGTGCGTTTTTATTGAGGGAAAATACGTTACAATACACGGGGAAACGTTCACAACTAAATGGAAGGATTAAATGGGTTTAAAATGATAGTTATGTGCTTCGCCGGAGTGAATTCCGGTGGCCGGAATTCCGACCGGAAAAGAAACAAAAAGAAGAAAAAAAAACGTGCAGAGGAGCATTCACAATTCAAATTTTTTTGAAGTTTCATTGTTTGGCAGAACAGGCCCTTGTAGTTAGTATAGTTAGTTAAATTCAAGTTTGATTAAGTTTCTCTTATAAAATTTTAACTAAGTTAACTTAACTTAACTTAAAAGTTTTTAAAACTTTATAAAACTTATTTTTTTATAAAATCTTTTACGAATACGTTTCAGATACGCATTTGATTAAAACTTATACCCGAGCCATAATAATTATAAATGGTAAAATTTTAGTTCGCTCTAAAATTAAATTTGAAAACGACGAAACTTATAGGGACTATAATAGAAATATTTGAAGGGCTATTATTGTCTATTTGACAAAAGACGAAGGTGACGGATGTCACAGTCTCCCCTACTTTAGAAAATTTCGTCTCGAAATTTCCTTCAAGTGGAGGTTACTATGAAACAAAAGGCGTTGTAAAAGTCAGCTAGATTTTTAAAAGAAAATTTCATTATTTATGAATCGACAAAATTTAAAATAGTTGTCTAATATACAAAGTAAAAGTTTCAAAATCTTTTGACAGTTAACCCCAAAGTTAGAAAGTTGAACGTTTAAATGAGAAAGGTTTTTTTTTTTTTTTTTTTGAAATGTGTAACTAGTGGGGGGCAGAGGTACTAATGAAGCAGTCTCCCCTACTTTAGAGAGGTTTCTAATTGAACGTTATTAGAGTATGTAATAAGAATTTAATTAATCGAAAGTGTAAGGACATACAAGGTTTGTGTTTTCTGTGTGGGTGATCAAGAGGAAGACTCTAGGAAAGTGAACGGAAGCTCGTATAAAAACGTTCTCTTTGAAATTGCTAGCTATTAGTCAACGATATAATGAAGAGGTAAGTATAAAGTAATGGATAGGTTCTTGGGCAGACTCCTAGTCCGCTCCCGCAGTATCGTTTATGCTTATATATAGGGTGTACCGCAGCTGACCCACCACACTCCCGCTACTTTTGGATTCGTAGTAATTGTCTACCAATAGCTTAAGTAGAATCACACACCACCCTCGTGTACCTGTAAACCCATGATTGCGTTCCGGACCGTAATCATCGATTTACCTTACACTTGGGTGTTATGCTTTTCCACAACCCTATCCTAAGTAATACTAGAAACAAATGCGTGCAAACAATATGTAATATCAGCTGTAATGAAATAATGTTCAATCATGACATGATTAGAGGTCCTTCCCTTCCGGGTTTTCCCTTTAACCGTAATGTGAATAACATGTAAGTATAAGACATGATTAGAGGTTCTTCCCTTTCGGGTTCACCCTTAACCAGTAGCTTCTGTTCACATCATTGGCTCTAAACACTCATATTGATAGACTCTGAGGTTTACACCGTTCCCCTCGTATTAAAGAAATACTCTAATCCGAGTCGTACGTGGGCACTGGCTTAGATCTCATACGAGTTATCAACTGGTATGTTCATTAACCATGTAAAGTATAACAGGGTTTTGCTCAAAAACAGAAAAAATATGCATATCAAATGTGCGTCAAGTACATAAGTATAGCATAAAACTTCGACTGAAAGAATGGTATAATATAAATAAAGTAAATCGCACAATTTTCCCAGAATGAAAGTAATCGAGTTAAATTAATGCTCACAACCAGTGTTGTAATAATGACTACTAATAATTAGTGCGAGAATAATTGTAAATAACGCGTGGGGGTTGCCACCAATAAAATAATAATACGAGAATAATCATAAATAAGATAGTACGCGAATATAACAAAATAAAATGATGTAAGAATAAGATAATGATATTTACCGCAATTGAGAGTGGATGGAACATACGTATAGTCTACTGACATAAGGATTTAAATTTAGTTAGTTTTACATATATGCATTATATGTTAAAGACAATTAGTAACATTCTGATAAGGATATGTCCAATATTTTGTAAGACCAAAAGTTTTGCGACTGAAAGAGTGCGAGCGTAACAAGATCAATTTTCATTCATCAAAAACGTAGTTTGCTCAAAGTTTGTGATATAGTTGAAACGATATTAGTAATGCATGAGGATAACTTTTTTTTATTTTTTTATATTTTTTTTAGAAATCGAAGTGTGTTTTAGATTCAAAACAAATTTAATTGAAAAATCTTTGTAAACACACAAGAAGTCGAGTTTGAAAAATGTTATAAGACATATTATTAGTTGCAAGTTTCTCCCGAAAACATACATTGGATATGTTATATGAAAACAAAAGGTTTACATTTGACTGGTAAAATATGAAATGCAAGTTTATGAAATGCAAGGTGAAACCATTTCATGAAGTATGTGTAAATCTAATGTGTTTCAAAAGACCAAGATTTAAGATGACGTGAATGATAAAAGTAAATGCGACAATAGTGTAGAAGTCACAAATCATAAATAAAAATAGTGTAAGTTTTAAAGCGGATAAAAGTTTTAATAATGATGATGAAAAAAAAAATTCAAAAGTGAATGATCAATGGGTATATAAAACATCAAGAGATGAAACTTAAAATCTAAATGTTAAACAAGACTTAAGAGTCAATAATGGAAAACGGAAAAAATGCACAAATAGTGATAGCTATTAATAGAGAAAACTCAAAAGGCATAATAACTTCATTTTAAAAAAAAATATTTATGATAAGAGTTTCAAACAACAAATGAAAAAAAAAATATATCAAAAATGTGATACTGTAAATATTTCTAATGAAACTGGTGACTAGCCAAAGAGGTTGAAATATTATTAGTGACTTGTGGGGAGCGTACTTGACCCTATGAGTGAATGGTCATTTTTCCCGATTGCACATACCCTGTCACTGGTAAATTTCAAAACCTTTAGCGAGACTTTAAAACGAGATGTAGAAACAGATCCCTGAGATGTCGATTTCACTCCTAACTCAAAGATGTATTTCAAAATTGAAAACAATTGAGGAATGAAACCAATCACTAAGTTAAGGATATCACCCCAGCTTAGTGGTTAAGTTTCTCTTTTGAAGGAAATACTCTTTGAGGTGTGGATGTCACTCCTATCTCAAAGGTATATTCCTAAGATAAATAACGTATAGAGGAGTGAAACTAATCACCAAGGTATGGGTGTCACTCCTAACTTGGCGCTATCGTTTCGTTTGTGAAATACGAGCGTATTCTTTTCTAAGCAAAATATCGAAAGAATAACGAGGAATAATCATAACGAAAATATCTTGAAAGAAAATATAAGAAACGAGAGAAGTATACACGAGAGGACTCGTGAAAGTAATCTTAGTTATAGTCTAGGCTAAAAGGCATTCTAATAACCTAATTCCCTATAACCATGGCTCTGATACCAATCTGTAACACCCCAACCGATGGCGGAAACATCGAGGTGTCACGTAGTGACGATTGTTCAATAGCTCATGGACTAAAGTGTAAATTTGAATACATTGATTAAATAATTTATTACATTGAAATGAAGTACAACGATTCTAATTGCCAACTAAATTGAAATACAATGAATCAAAATCTTAAATATAAATCCGAAAGCTTAAAGGATGCATCTCAAAACAACCTGAAACATGTACGAAATAATTTGGTCAATACAAAAAAATGTATTGGTGAGCATACCCTGTTTAAATAAATATAGTAGAAAAGTGTTTAGCAATTCATGTGCGGTACCATTTGCAATTATGTAATAAGTAATATCCGTTCAAAACCAAACCTGAGAATAATGACTAACACATGACTAACCAACTGAATAATGAATTAACAAGACAATGACCAAGATTCTCTCAACATAGTCTCAAGGGGGTATACCATAGTACTATTCATTGAAAAGCTAGGCCGCCAATTAACATAAAGCAAACACACATGAGAATTGCATTAAGTATAAGAAATTGAAACTTGATTAATATATAGGTACATGAGTCACCCCAAAGTAGTAAAACAGTAAAAAGGGGAAAGATATACTCACAGTTTGCGAAAGCGATCAAAATCCACTTAAGCGGTCGTGAGCTAAGTAATGGGAATTCCGAAGAATTCAACCTATAATGTGTAAGGATACTAATAAGGAAGTGTCTAAAAAGCCTAAGGTAACTAGGGGCTAAGGCATTAGGGTTTGCTAAGTCGATTTGGGGAATGATAAGTTGTGTTAATGTAAAAGTTGTATATCACCAATAATATATGAAAGATTGTAAATGTGGTTTAGGTAATATAATTATTACCTATTGAATATTTAGATAAAAATGTTTGAATAATTAAGACGAAATAATTTAGTTAATTACTTTAACTAATTATTGTAAATAAATACAATAATCATAAATATTGAAATAAATAGTTACGAGTTACTCAAAGATCCATCAATGATAATAAAGACATTCAACCATAAGACATTTCTATTTTATAAGAAAAATATTTATAAAATAGATGTTTAAATAGTGTAAATAAATAAATGTTCAATTATATCTAATTAAACATAAATAATGTTGATAATACAAGACATGACTCAAAAATACTATTTTTATAGAAATTGGATGCTTTCTTATGTAAATTAATAAAAATAATTTTCTCATAATTTTTATAAACTTATTTATATTTAAAACTGATTTAATGAGATTAAATCATGTTTAAATGACTAAAAATAGGAAAATCAATAAAAATAAATGTTTTCTGAACCAATAATTTTTATTTCAGATTAGAATGCTTAGAAATAATTATCCTAAAGTTTTGAGATCAAAATCATTAAAAATGAATTTTTAATTAATTAAATATGATTAAAACAAATTAAATCAATAAAAATATAAAAATAAGGCATTTTTCAGAAAATAAAAGTGTAGTAATTTTCTTTAGAGTGTCAAGAAGCTACTCCTAAAATTTCATAATTTTTGGGTAAAAATTGAATTTATTATGAATATTTCAAGTTTTGTATATTATATATACTTAAAACAAAAAAAAATGAAAATAGAAAGACATTACTAAAAGAAAACAAAATAAAGATTTGTATCCAAGGGGGCTCGAACCCTAGTCTGTATGGTAGAACCCCACAAACCCAACCACCTCCACTACAAGCTAGTTTGTTGAAATATTTCAGATTAAATCTTATTTATCTTTTTATGAAACTTCACCTTCTTCCCCAATTCTAACTCAAGAACCCTAACCCTAACCTTAAGATTCAATCACCATCAATTCGACTGGATTAACAGTAGATTATAGAGGGGTTTGGTTCGGAATTAATTATTAAACAAAACGGCATATCAATATAAAACTTACAATAACAAACTTGCCCGAAAACGATGATTACACGGACGCGAACCTGAGACCTAATCTCCACGGCTTTTGGACGCGATCTGGACGAGTTTTTAGGTGGGTTTATGATGTATGTATGTGCAGAATCATTTAGGTAGGAACAATTTATATAATAGGTGAATTAAACGCGCATATTGAAAGCTTCATTAATTCCGATCGGGTATAAAAACTAAACCCGAATTAAACATGTTTAAAGGTGCGTTATAGTGCGTTTTTATTGAGGGAAAATACGTTACAATACACGGGGAAACGTTCACAACTAAATGGAAGGATTAAATGGGTTTAAAATGATAGTTATGTGCTTCGCCGGAGTGAATTCCGGTGGCCGGAATTCCGACCGGAAAAGAAACAAAAAGAAGAAAAAAAAAACGTGCAGAGGAGCATTCACAATTCAAATTTTTTTGAAGTTTCATTGTTTGGCAGAACAGGCACTTGTAGTTAGTATAGTTAGTTAAATTCAAGTTTGATTAAGTTTCTCTTATAAAATTTTAACTAAGTTAACTTAACTTAACTTAAAAGTTTTTAAAATTTTATAAAACTTATTTTTTTATAAAATCTTTTACGAATACGTTTCAGATACGCATTTGATTAAAACTTATACCCGAGCCATAATAATTATAAATGGTAAAATTTTAGTTCGCTCCAAAATTAAATTTGAAAACGACGAAACTTATAGGGACTATAATAGAAATATTTGAAGGGCTATTATTGTCTATTTGACAAAGACGAAGGTGACGGATGTCACACCGATGGCGGAAACATCGAGGTGTCATGTAGTGATGATTGTTCAATAGCTCATGGACTAGAAATGTAAATTTTGATATATTAAATGGAATAGTTTATTACATTGTTCAATAGCTCATGGACTAGAAAAGTATTTGTGAGCATACCCATTTGATACATATAGTAAGGAAAATTTAGCAATTCATGTGTAATATAGTGTTTGCAAAATGTAATAAGTGGTATCCGAGTCAAATCAACCCTGAAATGAAATGAAATATATATAGTATGCGCTAGTAACAGTAGTAATGAAACACATAGCAATGACAAGGACTCTCAACAAAGTCACAAGGGTATATACTATAGTACTATTCATTGAAATGCCAGGTCGCAACGGTTAATGATTTTGACAAGTCATAGATACACAAAGTAACACAAAGCAAACACACATGAGAATTGCACTTAGTGAAAAGAAATAGTAATTTGACATAAGGTACATGAGTAGCCCCAAACAGTAAAATGAAAAAGGGGAAAGATATACTCACAATTTGCGAAAGCAGTCATAATCCAACTTAAGCGGTTGTAAGCTAAGTAATGGGAATTCCGAGGAATTCAACCTATAATGTATAAGAGTACTAATAAGGAAATGTCTAAGAGTCTAAAGTATCTAGGGTCTAAGGCATTAGGGTTTGCTAAGTCGATTCGGGGAATTAGAGTTTTTATGATAACTCGAATTAATATAAAAGTTTCTATATTAAAAATAACATTCCAACATTTGTAAATGTGGTTTAGGTAATATAATTATTACCAATTGAATATTTAGATCAAAATATGTTTGAATAATTAAGACAAAATAATTTAGTTAACTACTTTAACTAATTATTGTAAATAAATACAATAATCATGAATATTGAAATAAATAATTATGAGTTACCCAATGATTCAACAAATGATAATAAAGACTTTCAAACATAAGAATATTTCTATTTTATAAGAAAAATATTTATAAAAAGACGTTAAATGGTGTAAATAAATAAATGATTAATTATGTCTAATTAAATATAAATAAGACTAAAAATACAAGACATGATGGAAAAATATTATTTTTGTGAGAAATAAATAAAGTCTGATGAAAAATGATTAAAATAAATTTTTCATATTTTTTATCAATTTATTTGTATTTAAATTTGATTTAATGAATTTAAATCATGCATAAATGACTGAAAATGAGGAAAATCAATAAAAAAATAAATGTTTTCTGAACCAATAATTTTTATTTCAGTTCATGATGATGAAAAATAATTTCCCAAAAAGTTTGAGATTAAAATCATTAAAATTGAATTTTTTAATCAATTAATTATGATTAAAATCATTTAAATCAATAAAAATATGAAAATAATTTTTTTTCCAGAAAATAAAAGTATGTTAATTTTCTATGAGGTGTCAAGAACCTATACCTAAATTTTCATAATTTTTAGAGTAAAAATAAATTTATTATAAATATTCTTAAATATTTATGTATTATATCTTTTTAAAACCAATAAAAACTTATATGGTATAACAACTAAAAAAAAGAAAAAGAAAACTTGGCTGTTATGGGAGTCAAACCCGGGTGGGTTCTAGAGACTAACACAAACACAACCACTAAGCCACTTGACCAATATGTTGATAGTTTTGATCCTAAATAACATTAACACTACATAGATGTCATCTTCTTCCCCAAAATTTTATAAACCCAAACCCTAACCTAAAATCAATAAACCCAATAATGTTTCTGTTAATCATCGAAACCATAGGGTTTATGCAAGGTATTATATAAAGATTAAAATGGCAAAAGGAATTTGGACTCACAATGCGTATCCAGACCATGAACAAAGCTTTAATGCCCGCACAAACATATGGCCGATTCAAGAGCTTCCAGTCGTGTTTTGGTAGTTTTTTTTGTGGTTTTAGTCGTGCAAGATGCAGTAACAAAGTGATAGGATAAACTTATAGGTTAGGAGACTAGAACATGTGTTTTGTTTGATTCCATAAATTCCGGTCGGTTACTTTAATAAAACCCGATTAAAACTCATAGAAACGCACTCTACTGACCGCTTATATGATGGAAATCATTGATTCCCGAATGTGTAACGTATTGGGTTCAGTTATTGCATAGAAAATGCTCAAAGGGAGTAATTAATGGTTCACCGGAATTTACTCCGGTGGCCAGACCTCAGATCGAAAAAACGAGGGGTTCAGGGAGGAGGAAAGAAGATGTTTTAAAACTTTCACCTTTTGGCAGAACTGGTCCCTCTAGTTTAAACTTGTTAGTTTGGTTATGGTTTTCTTTATAAAGTCTAACTAACTTAACTTACCTTAACTTAAAAGTTTCCAAATCTTTATAAAACTTGAAATTTTTATAAAGTCCATTCTGAAAACGTTTCAAGATACGCATTTGCTTAAAACGTATACCCGATCCATAATAAATATGAATGATTAAATTTTAGTTCACTCTAAAATTAAATTTGAAAAATACGAAACTTATAGGGACTATAATGGAAATATTTGAAGGGCTATTATTGTCAATTTGACGAAAGACGAGGGTGACGGATGTCACAGTCTCCCCTACTTTAGAAAATTTCGTCTTGAAATTTTCTTCAAGTGGAGGCTACTTATGAAACAAAGGCGTGGTAAAAGTCAAGTAGATTAACAGTGTGTATATATATATATATATCAGTTATGATTTAACCAAAATTTAAAATAGTTATCTAATATCCAAAGTAAAGGTTCCAAAATCTTTGACAATTAACCAAAAGTTAGAAAGTTGAGAGTCTACAATGAGAAAAGATTTGGGAAAGTATGTAACTGATGAGGGGCAGAGGTACTAATGAAGCAGTCTCCCCTACTTTAGAAAATTTCTAACCGAACTCTATTAAGGTATGCAACAAGATTTCGACTAACAGGATGTGTAAGAGTACACAAGATTTGCGTTTTCTGTAGAGGTGGTTAAGAGAAAGACTCTAGGAAAACGAATTGAATCTCGTGTAAGAACGTTCTTATCGAAAATGCTAGCTATTAGTCAACGATCTAATGAAGAGGTAGCTATAAAGTAATGGGTAGGTACTTGGTCAGACTCTTAGTCCGTTCCTGCAATATCGTTTATGCTTATATATAGGGTGTACCGCAGCTAACCCACCACACTCCTGATACTTTGGACTCGTACTGATTTTCTACCAACAACCTAAATAGAATTACACACCACCCTCATGTACCTGTAAATCCTTGATTGCGTTTCGGACCGTAATCATCAATTTACCTTACACTAGGGTGTTATGCTTTTCCATAACACTAACCTAAGTAATACCAGAAACAAATGCGTGCAATCAGGATATGCTAAGTAATCGATACCCCAATGATACAATGACATGGTTAGAGGTCCTTCCCTTTCGGGTTTACCCTTTAACCGTAATGAGAGTAACATGTAAGTAATAGACATTGTTAGAGGTTCTTCCCTTTCGGGTTCACCCTTAACCGGTAACTTTTGTTCACATCATTGGCTCTAAACACTCATATTGATAAACTCAGAGGTTTACATCGTTCCCCTTGGATTAAAGAAATACTCTAATCCGAGCCATACGTGGGCACTGGCTTAGATCTCATACGAGTTATCAAGTAGTATGTTCATTGGCCATGGTGAAGAACAAAATAATGTAAAGTATAACGGGGTTTTTCTCACAACAGAAAAAAAATATGCATACCAAATATGCGTTCATGTAAGTATATAAGTATAGCATAAAATTTCGATTGAAAGAATAGTATAACGTAAATCAAGTAAATCGCACAATTTGCATAAAATGAAAGTAAACGAGTTGAACTCTTGCAAATAAGCAGTGTGAAAATAATCACAATTAACGGGTTAGAAATAAATATGAATAAAAATGGTGCTAGAATAAAATAATGAAATTTACGGCAAATAAGGATGCACGGAAACAGGTGTATAGCCTACTGACATGCGAGTTAAAACTTAGTAATTTTACATATATGTGGTATACTATATAAGAGAATTAACAACATTCTGATAAAAGGATATGTCCATTATTTAAACCAAAAGTTTTGCGACTGAAAAAGTACATGTGTAAAAGATAAATTTTCGCAGTTTACTCGAACTTCGTGTTATAGTTGAAAGAATAGTAGTAATGCATTAGAATAACTTTTTAGAAATCGAAGTGTGTTTTAGATTTAAAACAGGTTCATATGGAAAGATTTCGTAGGTACTCATTTTCATGTGTTTACGAGAAGTCAAGTTTGAAAAGTGTTATAAGGCATATTATTAGTTGCAAGTTTCTCCCGAAAACATACATTGGATATGTTATATGAAAAAAAAAGGTTTACATTTGATTGGTAAAATATGCAATGCAAGTTTATAAAATGCAAGGTGAAACCATTTCATGAGGTATGTGTAAATCTAATGTGCTTCGAAAGACCAAGATTTAAAATGGCGTGAAGGTTGTGAATGATCCCAGATGCCTTGACGAATTTTGGAAAATAGAATTTTCTGTATTTAAACATTTCTTTAACTTGTACGTTGAAATCTCATTAAAGTCGAAAATTATTAATTGTTATGAAATGTTGAGAAAATCCAAGTCTTACCCGTTAGGACTGGGTAAGCTTGAAACCAAGGCATCTCTTTGGACTCATAACGGCTACTTGTTTCAAGGCACAAGGCGTATATAAAGTGTGTTCTAATCTGGTGAATAGGCTTTGTGAAAAGACATACAGGATAAGTTGCCAAATTAATCGTTTTAGAGAGTAGTGTATCGTGTAGGTAGGCATTTATGTATGCGTTTAGTCTGACTAAGAAGTGCTAACTAACGGTAGTTGGCTATGGCTTAGGAGACTGGGTGTAGCTATATTCGTAAATCAGTATTGAGTAAATGAGGCTATTTTGTGTTGAGAGTATTGTGGGTGCATAAGTGGATACAAAAGTCATAATTTAGGAATATACTGTGACTTCGATCAAGTAAGTTTGTCACCATGAAGATATAAAATAGGTTAAATAATAAGTTTTGGGAAAACCATGTTCATTTTTAAATGTATGATGACGCAACAATCCTAGTATCAGGATGTGGTCAAAGTTAAACACAGAGTTTAAAACTTAAGTCGTGGGTAAAAACGTTTTAATGCAAAAAGAGTAATACCATATAGTGTAAAAGTCACAAAGCATAAGTGAAATAGTGTAAGTTTTAATGCGATAATATAACGAACAAAAAGTTTAAATGATGATGATAATGAATTCAAAAGCGAATGATCAATGAATAATGGCATATGAAACATAAAATGATTAAATTGAGTCTTCAAATGATAAACAAATATAAATATCAATGATATAAAACATTGGAATTGTTTCCATAGGAAACTTTGACTAACTCAAGTATTTGAAATTTCCTAGTGACTTGTGGGGGCATACTTTAGCCTATAAGTGAATGCTCATCCCAAGAGTTCCCAGGTACGTATACGGGTCCCGCGTCTGATTGGGATTTATACGAAATACCAGGCCTAGACAGAAAACTCAGGATACAGGCGCTCACCCTTCCCGATTGCACGTGCCCCATCACTAGCGAATTCCAAAACTTTAGCGAGATTAAAAACGAGATGCAGAAATAGATCCTTGAGATGTGGATTTCGCTCCTAACTCAAATATGTATTTCAAAATTGAAAATGATTGTAGAATGAAACCAATCACTGAGTTAAGGATATCACTCCCAGCTTACAGGTTAAGTTTCTTTTTGAAGGAAATACTCTTTGAGGTCTGGATGTCACTCCTATCTCAAAGATATATTCCAAAGATAATTAACATATAGAGGAGTGAAACTAATCACCAAGGAATGGATGTCACCCCTAACTTGGTGATATCGTTTCGTTTGTGAAATACGAGTGTCTTCTGCTTTAAACAATGCACCGAAAGAATAACGAGAAAAAATCATAGCGAAAATATATTGAAAGAAAATATAAGGATAAAGAGAAATATACACGAGAGGACTCGTGAAAGTAAGCTTAGTTATAGACTAGGCTAAAAGACATTCTAATAACCTAATTCTCTATAACCATGGCTCTGATACCAATCTGTAACACCCCAACCGATGGCGGAAACATCCAGGTGTCACGTAGTGACGATTGTTCAATAGCTCATGGACTAGAAATGTAAATTTTGATATATTAAATGGAATAGTTTATTACATTGAAAGAAATACAACAATCAAAACTAGCAATCTAAACTAAAATCCAGTAAATCTCAATCTAAGCCTATGTTCCAAAAGCTTAGAAGTGATCTCATAAAAACCTGAAACATGTACGAAAATAATTTTGTCAATACAAAAAGTATTGGTGAGCATACCCGCTTGATACATATAGTAAGGAAAATTTAGCAATTCATGTGTAATATAGTGTTTGCAAAATGTAATAAGTGGTATCCGAGTCAAATCAACCCTGAAATGAAATGAAATATATATAGTATGCGCTAGTAACAGTAGTGATGAAACACATAGCAATGACAAGGACTCTCAACAGAGTCACAAGGGGTATATCTATTCATTGAAATGCTAGGCCGCCCACGGTTAATGATTTTGACAAGTGATAGATACACAAAGTAACACAAAGCAAACACACATGAGAATTGCACTTAGTGAAAAGAAATAGTAATTTGACATAAGGTACATGAGTAGCCCCAAACACTAAAATGAAAAAGGGGAAAGATATACTCACAGTTTGCGAAAGCGATCATAATCCAACTTAAGCGGTCGTGAGCTAAGTAATGGGAGTTTCGATTACTAATAAGGAAATGTCTAAGAGTCTAAAGTATCTAGGGTCTAAGGCATTAGGGTTTGCTAAGTCGATTTGGGGAATTAGAGTTTTTATGATAACTAGAATTAATATAAAAGTTGTATATTAAAAATAACATTCCAACGTTTGTAAATGTGGTTTAGGTAATATAATTATTACCAATTGAATATTTAGATCAAAATATGTTTGAATAATTAAGACAAAATAATTTAGTTAACTACTTTAACTAATTATTGTAAATAAATACAATAATCATGAATATTGAAATAAATAATTATTAGTTACCCAATGATTCAACAAATGATAATAAAGACTTTCAAACATAAGAATATTTCTATTTTAAAAGAAAAATATTTATAAAACAGACATTAGATGGTGTAAATAAATAAATGATTAATTATGTCCAATTAAACATAAATAAGTCTAAAAATATAAGACATGATCCAAAAATATTATTTTTGTGAGAAATAAATAAAGTCTGATGAAAAATGATTAAAACAAAATTTTCATAATTTTTATCAATTTATTTGTATTTAAAACTGATTTAATAAATTTAAATCATGCTTAAATGACTGAAAATAGGAAAATCAATAAAAAATAAATGTTTTCTGAATCAATAATTTTTATTTCAGTTCATGATGATGAGAAATAATTTCCAAAAAGTTTGAGATTAAAATCATTAAAA
This sequence comes from Ambrosia trifida, assembly GCA_028751855.1. NCBI lineage: Eukaryota > Viridiplantae > Streptophyta > Magnoliopsida > Asterales > Asteraceae > Ambrosia > Ambrosia trifida. The sequence goes on along the minus strand of CM054124.1, from coordinate 144,958,628 downwards.
ATGAATTTTTAATCAATTAATTATGATTAAAACCATTTAAATCAATAAAAATATGAAAATAAAATATTTTCATAAAATAAAAGTATGATAATTTTCTATGAGGTGTCAAGAACCTACACCTAAATTTTCATAATTTTTAGAGTAAAAATAAATTTATTATAAATATTCTAATATATTTATGTATTATATATTTTTAAAACCAATAAAAACTTATATGGTATAACAACTAAAAAAAAAGAAAAAGAAAACTTGGTTGTTATGGGAGTCGAACCCGGGTGGGTTCTAGACACCAACATAGACACAACCACTAAGCCAATTGACCAATATGTTGATAGTTTTGATCCTAAATAACATTTAAACACTACATAGATGTCATCTTCTTCCCCAAAATGCTTAAGAACCCTAACACTAACCTAAAATCAATAAACCCAATAACGTTTCTGTTAATCATCGAAACCATAGGGTTTATGCAAGGTACTATATAAAATTTAAAACGGCAAAAGGAATTTGGACTCATAATGCGTATCAAGACCATGAACAATGCTTTAATACCCGCACAAACATATGGCCGATTCGAGAGCTTCCAGTCGTGTTTTGGTAGTTTTTTTGTGGGTTTTAGTCGTGCAAGATGTAGATACGAAGTGATAGGATAAATTTATAGGTTAGGAGACTAGAACATGCGTTTTGTTTGATTCAATACATTCCGGTCTGTTACTTTAATAAAACCCGATTAAAACTCATAGAAATGCACTCTACTGACCGCTTATATGATGGAAATCATTGATACCCAAATATGTAACGTATGGGGTTCAGTTATTGCATAGAAAACGCTCAAACAGAGTAATTTAATGTGGCCGGACCTCAGATCGAAAAAACGAGGGGTTCAGGGAGGAGGAAAGAAGATGTTTTAAAACTTTCACCTTTTGGCAGAACTGGTCCCTCTAGTTTAACCTTGTTAGTTTGGTTATGGGTTTCTTTATTAAATATAACTAAGTTAACTTAACTTAAAAGTTTACAAATCTTTATAAAACTTGAATTTTTATAAAATCCATTCCGAAAACGTTTCAAGATACGCATTTGCTTAAAACGTTAAATTTTAATTCGCTCTAAAATTAAATTTGGAAACGGCGAAACTTATAGGGACTATAATGGAAATATTTGAATGGCTATTATTGTGAATTTGACGAAAGACGAGGGTGACGGATGTCACAGTACATGTACTGCAACCTGTTGTAACGGAACCTCAGGTTGCTGAACTAGAGCCTGTTGTGGTTGCTGCTGCTGTTGCTGTTGTTTAGGAGTGTTAAACCACACATCGTTTTGCGGTGGTGGATAAGTAGGATCAATGAGAAACCCAAATAATGGTGTCTCATGGGGACGCTCTTCCACTGGTCGCCTTATATTGTGAGTGCAACAATCAGCAAGAGTACGAAGCTCCATTGTCCCTGCCTGAACAAAAGGTGGAATATCTGGCAAATTTGGGATAAGATACTTAAATATAATCATAAGAAACCTGCCATACGCCAGAAAAAGATTCTTCTTAACAGCTCAAATCTACTTCTCCATCTCATACAAGATCATCCGAGAGATAGAGAATGGTTTGTTGTAAACCAATGATAGCATTGCAGACTGAATACTGGACCCCATAGCATCTGGTCCTACCGTACGTGCTGAATAACAAACGATCATCACATGCATCATAAGTCTCCATTGCCTGTACACGTAGCTCTTGCTCAACTGGTTATTCTTAACATCACCAGAATAACCTATACGCATAAAAGCTCCCATCCGAAACTCAGCAGGAAAATTCACGGCTCCACCTTCTTGCTCAACAGTACCAAGACGAACAGCCTATCGAATAGTATCTACTGAAAACTGGATCACATGGTTGTTGATGGTAGCGCGCATCACTGGTGGTTCTTCTCTGCAATCATACTCATCAGTAGCCCATAATTGCTGCAAATAAGTCACACTGATTTGTGGCGAGTGTGTAAGAGCATAATGAATCCTGCAGCGCTGAAAGAAAGACAAAATCTGCTGATAATACTCTGCTTGGCCATGATCGGGAACCAGTCCAAATGACCTGTTCTGATTATTATAGAACTCACGAGCCTCTTTTTCTTCGGCCATGTTCTGCACTCAACATTTTAACATTAGCAATGTTCCAAAATATAACAAACGAAGGTCCAATCACAAGTTATTTAAGTCCCGTAATCAGGCCTAATGAACGAAGATAGGAACAATCCAAGATGACTGTTCACAACGAAATTGCAGACAAACAAAGATGGATCTGAGCGAAGATGGTCATCAACGAAGATGGTCATCTTTGTTTGACCAGTCATTTTCGTTGTCTGGGCTTATCTTCGCCTGTACGATTATCATTGCACCATAGTCAGAATTTTTTGTCAAATCTAAACATCCCGAGCTTCATAATACTAGGTAAAAGGTCCGACTAAGAGATTTCTATGGTTTATTTTAAGTTTTGAACGTTGTTTAATAGTTTATTAGGCACGATTAAACCCGAGCCCTAAAATCCACACAAAACACCCTTTTTAAGCGCGAGATCACATAAATCAGACATCATTAGACTCGGAATCATGTTTAGATCAACATTCCATGGCAAAATGAAGGTGTCATACGTGATATTTGGATTAGAATGTGGAAAAACGAAGTTGGGGTTTTTGGGTGTTATGTTCGCCGGTTTATGAAAGGGGTTGAAGGATTGAGAATGTTAGACCTTTGACCACCCTTTATATACCCTATAAACAACGAACATGAATAACAGCGAAGATGCCCTAGGCAACTTCATCCAAGCCCATCTTCGTTATTGTTGTTAGGCCGAGTCAACCTTATCCGGTAACCATGTTGGGCCGAGAGAATATAAATAATTTAAATGACTTAGTGCACAAATTGGTCTTATGGATTACAACTAGCCCGAAAATAATAAGCTTAGTGAGGTTTAAACACGAAACAATGACTAGAGAAAATCTTTTTGTCATTTTTTTGAATTTTTGTAAATAAATAAATAAAATAAAAACACTAATAAAGTGAAAATAAAATACAATGAAAATTCAAAAAGTAAACACTCTATTTTTGATGAGATGCCACCGGTGAAAGGATCATATCAGCTAGAACAAGACCAAACACACGAGTTAGAATTGTGCAAAGTATATTATTAAAAGCACAGTCGCAGTCCAAGGCGATTACTAGTATATGGACCCACTTAAGAAAACTTACATCATTGTCTTCAAAGCCTCACTTTACTTATTACGATTATGAGCATTTGACTGTAGGCATTGCGTGTCCCACAACATGACATACCCCCCACAATCAAGGTATGCACAAAGCTTCATTGTAACAGGTGAGTATATTGCTGTTATCCGTATAATTTACAAGGTACGAGACACACGAGTGGACATGTCAGCATATATCTGGATGCAGCAAAGTGACCAGTGTGTTCTCAACCAGGGTTAGGTCAAATACCATTTTGTACAAATTTTTGCTTTAGGCTTTTTGAGATTGCCATTTAGCATAGAGGGTTTTGGCATTTTCCTTTGGATTTTGCTCTTTTAAGATATCCTGGCTTTGCCTAGGTTAGCTTATATCTGGATGCAGCAGAAGGACAGCCAGGTTATCCCTGGATAGATCAACAATATAAAGACCTGAAACCTCTGATTTTGGTAATCTATCAACGCAGGAATTAAGATCTTAAGATCCTACGCCGATGTTATGTTCCCCACATGTACCACATTTCTGTTATGTTATTATTATAATATGGGCCGAGTACACGTTGTAAGTATGCCTACTGGTATATCACATGATGGAGCTGCGGTCGCACTTAACAGTTTAGGTTCTCTGTTCAGTTTTAAGTGTGACAGTCAAGTAGCTGATGCAGTATCATATCCTCTCTTTTGCACAATGAAAACTCATTTTTTTAAAGGAAAACTATTTACAAAAACTTCACAAACTTATGAGAAATGTAGAATCCTTCAGGATTGCGCATCCCGTTCAGTTGCAGCAACAGTTAAAAAAGAGCCCTGTCAAATGCGTTGGTGTAAAGGTCTACCAAATTCTCTTTAATGTCAACCTTTTCTAAATGAATCATTTTCTTTTCAAAACAATCTCTTATGAAGTGATGTCTGATATGAATATGTTTAGTTTTAGAAAGGTTGGTTAGGTTTTTAGTTACGGATATGGCAACTTTATTATCAATTATAATGGGAGTATCTAGAAAATTCAAACCGTAATCCTGCATTTGTTGCTGTATCCACAAAACTTGTGAATAGCAACTACAAGCTACAACGTATTCAGCCTTGCATGAGGACACCGCTATAGAAGTCTGCTTCTTGCATTACCATGATACGAGTCTCCCTCCAAGTAGTTGACAACTGCCAGTCGTCGATTTTCTGTTCTGGTTGCATCCTCCGTAGTCTGAGTCGGTGTAGGACACAAGATCTAATCCACCATCCGATGGATACCAGAGACCTAATTTGGGTTTCCCCTTAAGGTATCTCATTATACGTTTAACCGCAATCATATGTGACTCCTTTGGATCCGCCTGAAACCTGGCACAAAGACAAACTAGAAACATAATGTCCGGTCTAGAAGCAGTTACGTACATAAGGGAACCAATCATTTCCCGGTACTCTGTGTGGTTGGCATGTTTGTTGCTTTCAGTATTTGGTCTGAGACCATGGTTGACCGGTAGAGGAGTAGCATAAGCAGTGCAATAATTCATTTTGAAACTAGTCAGGATGTCATGCACATACTTGGTTTGATGGATGAACATTCCAACTGCCTTCTGATCCACCTGTAGACCAAGGAAGAACTTTAACTCCCCCATAGCACTCATCTTGAACTTCTTTTCTATGACCAGCTCGAATTCCTTGCATAAGTCTTCATTGGGTGACCCAAAGATGATGTCATCAACGTACACCTGTACCAGCAGAAAATCTTCTCCTTTTCTCCGAATGAAAAATGTACAGTCAATCTTTCCTCTCTCAAAGCCATTGTTCAAGAGGTAGGAAGACAGTGTCTCATACAATGCCCTAGGTGCCTGATGAAGTCCATAAAGGGCCTTGTCAAGTTTGTAAACCTGGTCTGGATATTCTGGATCAGTGAACCCCAGTGGTTGAGAGACATACACCAGCTCTTGGACTTTTCTGTGTAGAAAGGCGCTTTTAACGTCTAACTGATAAACTTTAAATCCTTTATGAGACGCAAAGGCCAGAAACAAGCGAATTGCCTTTAGCCTAGCAACTGGCGCAAACACTTCATTGAAGTCTATCCCTTCTTGTTGATTAAACCCTTTGACCACTAGTCGAGCCTTATTCTTGACAACAGACCATTGTCATCTTTCTTGTTCTGAAAAACCCATTTGGTTCCAATTTCCTGTGCACCCCGGGGGAGATCGACCAACTCCCAAACTTTGAGCTTCCTAAACTGAGCCAACTCCTCTTGCATTGCCTCTACCCACGAGTTGTCACGAAGAGCCAGTTGATACGTCTTCGGTTCGATCTGTGAGATAAAGCATTTTAAGCATTTGTTCACAATCCCTGAGTCTCTAACTCTTGCGTACATGCAGTTGACAGACGCAAAACTTTTCCTTGTCTGAACACCCGTAGTAGGATCTCCCAGTATGTAGTCAACTGGATGATCTTTATTTGCACGTGTTGATGCCACGGTGTCAACCGTTAACTCATCATTTAAGTTGGTGCCAATTTCTCCAGTAGCCACTTCTTCATCAGCAGAATCTGTCCCAAACGGGTTCGTGAAAGGTTTTTCTTTAGTTTCAGTAGCTGGTTATGTAGATGTAGATTGGTTGTTTCTCGAAGAGCTTCCTTGAGCATCTGTCTTATCCTTTTCTGCAGTAATTGGGATAATTGACCGAGGTGTTACTATGTTGTCATCATCCTCGTCAATAATCACTGGTTCTTCAATGGTCGGATTTGCATTAAAGGTATGAGGAACATTAAAAGACTTAAACACAATATCATAGTTGAACATCCAACTGGGTTCCTGTGCACTATCCTTTGGTGAGTAACTAGTTATTTCAATATTGAAAGCAATTTCTACTACACCTTTCGATTTATTAAAAACACGTTTATTTGGTGATCCAGGTACATAACCAAGGAAAAATCTCTCGTCAGAAACCTCGCCAAATTAAGATTGGTTTTTATTTTTAAGAATAGTCCAAGGCATCCCAAATGGTTCAAAATCTTTGATATTTGGTTTTCGACCGTTCAAGAGTTCATAACACGTTTTGTTGTGTTTCTTAATGGTCAAAACCCTATTCAGAACATAGCAAGCTGTATTCACAGCCTCCTCCCCCTCCCCCCCCCCCAGGAATGAATAGGAAGCTTAGAGGCAGCTAGAATTGTCCGAGCTGATTCAATCAAAGCCCTATTTTTCCTCTCCGTGACCCTCCATTCTGTTGTGGCTCATAAGGAGCACTAAATTGATGTTCAATTCCTTGAGAATGCAAAAGATTGAAAACGTGTTGTTCTTGAACTCGAGTCATTGTCGCTTCTGATTCTCTGCTTGAAGAATGAAGTTAGTTAAGATTTCTCCTGTCTCATCCTTCGAACTTAAGAAAAACACCCACGAGAATCTCAAAAAATCATCAATAATCACAAGGCAATAGAATTTACCACCAATGCTTCTAACATTCACCGGACCGAATAGGTCCATGTGAAGTAGTTCGAAAGGAGCATAGATAGTGTTAATAGCTTTACGGTGATGAGGATTCTTGTGTTGCTTTCCCTTTTTACAAGGGACACATTTATCCTCAACCCCTAAGCTTTTTAAAGGAACACATATCACCAAACCATTTTTCACAATGTAGTTCAGCTTTCTAAAGTGGATGTGTCCCATTTTCCTATGCCATAATAGGGAATCTGATTCAGATGCTCTTGAAAGAAGGCATGTTGTCTCCTCTGAAGTGTCGTCAGGCATACTCATGTCCATGATGTATGTGTCATTTCTTCTAGGAGCCCTCATGATAATCCACTCTTTTGGAATTTTCAACCCTGGTTTTAACACTACGGCCCCAGTCTTGGTGAAGTGAACTGAGTGCCCCTTGTCGCAAATTTGAGAGACACTCATGAGATTGTGTTTGAGCTTCTCAACATAGTTCATTCCTTCTAGGGTGATCTTGCCATTTGTGACCTTCCCCTTTCCTGAGATGCGCCCACCTTTGGCGCCATCAAAATTCACGTAACCTCCATCACATTTCATAAATTCAATCAACAATCTCAACTCCGCTGTCATATGCCTGGAGCAGCCGCTATCAACATACTTGTTGGATCAGTAATGCTCTTGATGTATTGCTTCCTAGTGAACACTTATGTGTTCAGCAAGTTCAGTCAGATTTGCACAGCGGAATGATTAAGTAAAGTTACACTATCAATAGGAGTTATTATTCCCCCTGGATGTTTGAAAAACTAAAGACAAGTTTAATGAGAATCTAAGTATTGAATGTGAATGATAATAAATACTAAAATAGATTCTCAATAAATGAAATGGAAAGAACAATATTAAGCTTTGAAGGATCTCTGTTTCAATAAAAATCAATGTCTAAAATAGAGGGATGAACCCATCTATTTATAGACTTTACATATGCATGAACCTTGCCAAAAAGCAAGTCTGTAAAAAGTAGCAACAGGTTGCATTCTTGGAACTTGTACAAACAGATAAAGTAATATTAAACTAATAAACTACTAAAACCTAAGTCGGTCAAAAAGATTCTTGTACAAGAGCTGATGAATCACAAACTACTGATGAGTAGTTTGTCTTCAGTAGTTCTTTAGTGAACTGTCTGGTTAGACTTCAGAACTTCTGATACTTCTTCTTCAGTACTTGTTGAATCCTTCTTCAATACTTTAGTCTTCTTTCTTCAGTAGTTCTATACTTAGGATATTTGCAGAAGTGAATTAGACTAAGGTTTACAAAAATGGTTTCAACAATCCTTTTTGTCCTAACAATCTCCCCTTGGATTGATGAAGCCAAAACCTTTTCTAATTCTTTATTGTCTTCTTCTGTCATTCACAATCTTCCATATCTCCTTGAACATGGAATTCTTCAGTTGATTAAGCTGTTCATCAGTGAGAGATCCCCTTTGAGATTCCAGATGTTGAATTGTAAGCAAGTTGTGAGATCTTTTCTTGTCACCAATACTGAGTTGTCATCAGTAAAGGACCATCTGATGATCAGCAGTTTAGACTTGTCAAAGTCTGAAGTATAGGGAACCATGCTGGATCCCTGGGATGTTCCTGAGTGTTGGATATTTTCTATTTCTGTGACTCGCAGGTGGGATTCACTTCTGTCTTCTTCTTGCACTACTTCAGGTAATTTAAAGGTTGGTAAATGATGTTTAGTAACTACCTTTGTGTGCAGTCTGTCAGTGATAGTCTTCTGAATTTGGTAAGCAAATGTTGAAGGATCCCTGAATTGAGTTATCAGAGGCTTCTCTTCAATATCAAAGTCTCCTTGCACAACTGTGTTGCCTTCCAGCAATACCATCTTGAAGTCAGTCTTTGTATTGTCCTCTGGTTTCTTCTTGGTAGCTGGTCTTTTAACACCAGAAGTTCTAACTACTGAAGTTGATACTTCAGAAGTTTTGAACTTCTCTGGATTAGCAGCCTTAGCAGCCTTGTACTTCTTGTATGTGTCCAGTAGTCTATCTTCTTTCCATCTTGACACAGAGGCTTTTGAACCATAGTCATTTGCCACCAGTTCTTCAATCATCTCAGCTCTCTTGGCTTTTCCATCTTTGTTTGTTGCAAGTTTGTCAGCAACAAGTTGAGCTCTTCTAGTTAGCTCATCCATTGAGAGCCCTTTGAGTGAATAGGCTTTTGTTTTGCTGTTCTTTGTTATAAAAGACACCAGTTGTTGTCTTTTGTCTTCTTTAGCAACTCTCTCTGTTTCAGCTTGCCTATTCAACTCTGCTTCATAAGCTTGAAGCTTTTCATTTAAGCTTAGATCTTCCCTTGCCTCCAAGTTATTCCAGATCTCTTCTTCCTTAGCCTTTCTTTGGGCTGCAATCAAACTCTTCTCAAGTAGTTCTTTGGACATTGATAGTGGAGAAGGGTTCAACACAGTCATTGTTGTAGTTGTTGTAGGCCTTGGAATAGGAGTTGGTTGTTGTTGTTCAGTTGTTTTGGAAGTCTCTTCAGCTGTTTGTATGTTGGAAGTGTTAACTGCTGAAGTGTTGACAGATGTGTCAACTACTGAAGGATTGTCTTCAGTACTTTCTGAGTCATCAGAGGTTTCTTCAGCAGTTTCTTCATTATGGCCTTGGGAAGGTTCAGCTTCAACTTCAGTTCCAGAAATAAGCCTTTGTTGATCTTCTTTTTGTTTTTGGGCTTTTTCCAGAAGTTGTTGTTGTTGTAGAGCCACTCTTGCCTTTATCCTAGCTTCTAGTGAACTACTGTTGTTGTTGTAGAGCCACTCTTGCCTTTATCCCCCTTTTTGGCTTCATCCACTTCTGGAGGCCTGCTGGGTTTGGAAGTTCTACCAGTGAGTTCAGCAACCTGTCTTGAGTTGTTGTCTAATTTGTTGGACAACTCACCAATTTTTTTGTTGATCACCTCAAACTAAGCTTTGGTTGACAACTCCAAAGTAGTTGTGAAAGTTTTGAGGTGATTGGAAATGAGGGTGTTCATCAACTGGTATAGGGGACCATCTATGCTGCATAGTTGGTTCAAGTCTATGCTGGATGACCCATAGAATTGGGTAGGCATTTTTAGTGAGGGGTGTGTTTTTGGGTGATCTTCATGTTGTACAGAAGATGCCACTTTAGGGGAATCAGGGATCAAGTGGACTTTAACCTGATCTGGTGTGACCAACTCTTTGAGCTTAGAGACACCAGGTGCAGGACCTTCACTAGCAGCCGTCAATTCAATTTTGGCGGAGTGTGAATCATCATCCAAATCAATGGAATTATCTGAATCCCTGCTTACTTTCTCAATGAGGACAGTATCAGTTACATCATGAGCTGGGCCCAACCCAGTTGTCTCATGTACCTCTTGTTCTTGGTTTAGAGGATTTCCTACCTCAGGCATTAAGCCTTCATCAGTAGTTGCCACAAGTGAGGTCTTAGCAATGTTACTTCTATCCTAAGATCCACCATTGGGTGGTATATGAGTAGTAGCAGCCTCAAATGTACCTAGAGTTTCTAAGTTTGGGCTTAGAGACCCTGGTTCATCCTCATCTCTTGGGTTAGGGCTATGGACATCCATATCCATGTCAAGTACTGAAGGTATGTCCGCTGTTTGATGTGGTTGTTGGGGACTGACATGTTCTGATGGGATGGTCTCTTTTAGCCTAGAGAGAAGTTTGGCAATTTCAAGGGCTTCAGGTTCAGAAAGTTGTGGTGCTGGTTCAGTAGTTTGGTCTAAGGGTTCAGCAGTTTCAAAAAAAGAGTCAATGGGGATTGTTTTCTTAAATTTCTTTCTTTTGAATAAAATGGTGATTGGTGCTTTAGTGGGGGTTTGAGATGGATGAGACTGAGAGGATGTTTCAGTCACATCTTTATCAAGTGCAGATTGCACATTAGCAAGTTCAGGCATCTCAACTTCCAGAACTGCCTTTCTTTTCAGGCTGGTGGGTTTTTGTTTTTGTTGTTTTGGTTTCTTGGCCTTTTTGGGTGAAGGTTTGGAAGATGAGGGTTCCTTGGGGACTGTTGTGTGTTCCCCTTGGTCATCTTCTGGCCAAGTGGCCGGTTTATTGTGGCTAGAGTATGCTTGTGAGGTTAAAGGGTTTAAAACAGTTGTTTTACCCACAAGCACCTCTTCTCCAAGTTCTTTTATTATGCATTGCATAATAAATCTTGGATACAATAAAAACTTCTTTTTAGAATTGAGATGATGTAACACCAACTCATTAAAGAAAAGTGTTGATGCCCTGAATTTTGTTTCATTCACAATGGAATGAAAAATTGGTTGAAAAGTAGAGGGCATCTGATCATAAGATCCACTTTTTGGACTCAAACACATTATTATATAGTGAAACAAAAGTTTGTACTTAGGTTCAAAATATTTCTTAAAGATAGTAGCATGTGAGAGAGTACCTTGGTAACCACACTCTGTCATGGTTAGATGAATTTCAGAGTTTGGAAATTGATTTGGGGCACCAACATCATCTAGACCCAGTCTAATTCCCAAAGTTTCAGGTGTGATTGCTATTCTTCTCCCTTGGATAGTTGAATTGAGGGAGATCACCTTATCATTTACTGTCACCGTCTCCGCATTTGCCCAGAACTCATTAAGAGTTTCAGTGTGGATTGGAGGATCAATGGTGAGGGCAGTAAAGTAGCCTCTTTGATTGTGTCCCTGTTTCAGTGTTAGAGCCATGTGGTTTGTGTGTGTGTGGATCGAACAGTGTTTTTGCAGGTTAAGGGTTTGAGAGCTTTTTGAGAGAGAAGGAGGGAATTTTTGCTTTTTGAAAGGATAAGTGTTGGAAAAGGTGTTTATCAGAAGTTTGTAACCGCCCTAGGTCAAACTTCTAAAGTGGGAAATGTCTGATTTGCCCTTAATGACAAAACTGGCGATGAAGAACAATTGTCATCAGTAGTTCCCATTTTCTCTTCAGTAGTTTGTTAACAACTGATGAGAATGTTTATAAACACTTTATTCATAACTTCTGGAGATTATTTTATCAGAAGTTACTCATTTTTTTTTCCAGAAAATATTCCCATACTGATGTTTTTGTTCATCAGTAGTTTCTCTCTTTTTGTTTTTTTTTTCAGAAGGTTTGGTTTAAAAACAGATGTAAGTGAAAAATAAAATATGTGCAGAGAAGTAAAAGAAACACTTACAAATTTAGCATCCCAAGCATGGATACTAACTTCTGAAATGTTGATGTGTCAAGGGGTTTAGTGAATATGTCAGCTATCTGATTAGCTGTTGTCACATGTTTCACTTCAATCTTGCCTTTTTCATATCAATCCTTGATGAAATGATACCTGATTTCAATATGTTTAGTTTTTGAGAACTGAACAGGATTTTGAATAATGCTAATGGAAGATTTGCTGTCTACAAGCAATGGTGTCTTGGTCTCTTTGATTCCATAATCAAGAAGTTGATATTGGAGCCATTGTATCCGTGATGTACAACTTGCAGCTGCAATGTATTCAGCTTCAGTAGTTGAAGTTGCAACAGATGTTTGCTTCTTTGGTTGCCAGGACACTAGACAGTTTCCCAAGAATTGACAACCACCAGATGTTGATTTTCTTGACATTTTACACCCTGCATAGTCACTATCTGAAAAAGCTGATAACTTGGTATTGCTAGAAGCAGGATACCAAATTCCAAGTGTAGGAGTTCCTTTCAGATATCTTAAGATTCTTTTGACTGCAATGAGGTGTGATTCCCTAGGAGCTGATTGATATTTGATGGCCTCAAGCCTTGCAACTGGAGCAAAGGTCTCATCATAATCAATTCCCTCTTCTTGAGAGTAACCTTGTACCACCAGTCTTGCCTTGTTCTTAATGATCATACTAGCTTCATCTTGTTTGTTCCTAAAAACCCATCTTGTGCCAATTGGTAGCTTGGTTGGTGGTAAGGGACAGATTTCCCAAACCTGTTGCTTCTTGAACTGAAGCAACTCATCATGCATAGCTTCCACCCAATTGTTTTCTTTGAGGGCTTCTTGGTACTTCTTAGGTTCCAACTGAGAAATGAATGCTGAGAAGTTGCAAAAGTTGGAAAGCTGGTTTCTTGTGAGAACACCTGAAGCAATATCACCCATGATTTGTTCCAATGGATGATCTTTGTGTTCAATCAGTTGTTGTAAACCACTGACAGGTGTAGGTGGCTCTTGTACTTCATCAAAAAAACCACTGAGGTTTATAATGTCTGGTTTAGCTGTTGGACTTTCTTTAGTAGTTGTAGGAGCTGAAGCAGATGGTTGAGTTTGTACATCAGCAGTTTTTGAATCAGAAGTTTGTGAAACTTCTGAAGGCTTGAAAGTTGACTTAATGACTGGTTGAGGAGTCCATGGTGTTGGATCCTCATCATCAAACCTTTGATCACCATAATAAGTAGGTTTAGATGAAGTAACAGTCTTTTCAGGTCCAAAGTGGAAGCTGTCAAGGTCAAAGAGTTCAGCAGGATGTGCTGGAATAAGACTGTGTTTTGACTCATTGAACTTGACATTCAGTGTTTCTTCTACTATCTTGGTTCTTGAATTAAAAACCTTGTAGGCTTTTCTAGTGGAAGAATAACCAAGAAAGTAATCTGAATCAACTTTAGCAGCAAACTTTGAAATAGAGTCTTTAATGTTTAGAATGAAACATTGACATCCAAAAGCCCTGAAAAAGGAGATAAGGGGCTTGATGCCATGAAGAACTTCATAGGCAGTCTTGGAATGTCTCTTGTTGACAAGGACTCTATTTTGAACATAATATGCAATGTTAACTGCTTCAGCCCAGAAATACAAAGTTAGGCCTGAATCAGCTAACATAGTTCTTGCTGCTTCAATTAATGTTATGTTCTTCCTTTCTACCACACCATTTTGTTCAGGAGTTCTGGGAACACTGAATTGTCTAATAATCCCTTTAGACAAAAAGAATTCATCCAGAGTTTTGTTCCTGAACTCTGTCCCATTATCACTTCTAATGGCTTTGACAGATAGAGAATATTGTTTCTCTACTTGTAGAATGAAGAACTTGATGATTTCAGCTGCCCCATCCTTGGAGAATAAGAAGAATACCCATGTGAATCTTGAATAGTCATCAATGATGACCAAGCAATACTTCTTCTTACCAAGGCTCATGATTTTTACAGGCCAAAATAAGTCCATTTGGAGTAGTTGAAGACATGCAGTTGTTTTTTATTCTTCAATAGACTTATAGGAGGACTTATGCTGCTTTCCCTTTAAACAGGATACAAAGTGTTCTTGACACTGGTATACTTTCAAAGGTAGACCTCTGACCAAGCCCATTTTTGTGACTTTATTTATGGTTTTAAAGTTCACATGGCCAAGTCTCCTGTGCCAGAGATCAGTCTCTGAAGTTGATGCCTTTGAGAAGAAACAGGCAGTGTTGTTCAGTACTTTGTCCTTTTCAATGTCCACTGCATAGACATTGCCACATCTTTTGGCTATCAACAAAGTATGATCTTCAATGATCTTCTCTATCAACTTCTGGCCCTCTGGTGATATGATCTTGCATGCTGTCTTTGTGAAAAAGGAAGAATATCCTTTATCACACATTTAAGACACACTTAGCAAGTTGTACTCAAGGTTTTCAACCAGATTAACCTTGTCAAACTGTATTTTGCCAGAGGAGACATTGCCATGTCCCAGCACCTATCCCTTTGCATTGTTCCCAAAGGATACAGATCCTTCTCTTTGACTGATAAAATTGTTTATCAGGTATCTGCATCCTGTCATGTGCATTGAGCCTCTACTGTCCACATACCAAATGCTATTTAAGCCTCTGGAGACCCTCTGCACCAAGTAGCAACTTAGTTAGATTTAGGAACCCAAGCCAGTTTGGCTTTGGGTTTGCTCTTGAGAACATTAACAGTTTGTTCTTGATCAGGTTGAGGAATCCATGTCTTTTTGCCAATGGATTTTTCATTAAGAGCAATGGTGGTATCCTTTTGAGGACCACCATCAACCCTGGTCATCAGTAGTTGTACCATGTTCATGAGATCTTTTATCTCAGCAGTTTGTGAAACTGCTGATGATGTAGGTCTAACTACTGAAAGAGAATTTTGAGAAAAAGATTTTTGTTGAGATTTCATCTTTTTCTGAGAAAAGGTGTTTGCTGGTTGTTGTTTCCTGGGAGAAAAAGTTTCTTTAAAATCATTTTTTATTTGTTTTCCCACAACCAGTTGTGAAATTTTCTTGTTGTACTGAATTCCTTTTCTATATCTGCAAAATTCTGTCTTGTGGTTAAACAGACCACATATTTCACATTCTTTTGCCTTTTCTTTTTCATTTAAAGGCAAATTTCTGACTGTCTTGATTGGTTTTAGGTCATCAGTAGTTTTCAGGTTCTCAACTCCTGATGTAGATGAAACTACTGATGGCTTAAAGTCAGATTTTATCAGTACTTCTGAAGAACTTTCTTTGTGAGTTTTTAGAAAGTTTTCATGGAAAGATGTGCATTCTTTCTCTTCAGAAGTTTCACCTGAAACAATTTTTCTCACATCTTCAGTAGTTTTGGGGGAAAAATCTGTTGGTGTTTCAGTGTGATTGTACCCTATGCCAAACCTAACATTTGAAGCACTTTGTTTGTTTAGCAGCAGTTGGTACCCCTTACAAGATTCTACCTATTTTTCACAAGTAACCTTGGTGTCAGCAAGCTCTTTTCTGACATTTCCTAGGTCATCTATCATGATTTTAAGTTGTGCTTGGGTTTCAATAGCATTGTTAGTTAATTTAGAATTTTCTTTTGCCTTTGCAACAAGTTTTCTTTCTAAATCACATTTCATCTGAGTGAATTTTCTCTCAGAGTCATTTGCTTTGCCTTGTAAGTGCACAATAGGCTTTCTTATGAGAGTAAAAGATTCTTTACATGAAGTTGAACAAAGTTTTGTTAAAGATTCTTTTGATACCTGAGACAGGGCAGATTTTGAGGTGCAGCCCTCAAATGCCATTAAGGCAAAATTCTTTCTGCCATTGTCAGGTTCTCCCCAGTTGATGTCAAACATTTTGTTGTCTGCATCAGGATTACACCCTGTTGAGGACCATATATCACAGATTTCCAGCAACCAGTTTTGGTCTGTGATAATGTATGTGCCATTATCCTTTGCCAGATATTATATTCATTTCTCACTAGCATAGCAGGTTTATTGGCAGAACCAGTATTATGAGGATCCATTTTAAAGAGTATTGATTTGTCAAATATCTCTTAAAGTGATGGATGTTGATAAAAAGTGAACTTTTAATCCTTTATTGAATATCAATAAGAGCCTGTGTCTGATTCTCAATGTGTTAGATTGATATGTGATCAGATAAACCAGTGCTCTGATACCAATTGTTGGATCAGTAATGCTCTTGATGTATTGCTTGCTAGTGAACACTTGTGTGTTTAGCAAGTTCAATCAGATTTGCACAGCGGAATGATTAAGTAAAGTTACACTATCAACAGGAGTTATTACTCCCCCTGGATGTTTGAAAAACTAAAGACAAGTTTAATGAGAATCTAAGTATTGAATGTGAATGATAATAAATACTCAAATAGATTCTCAATAAATGAAATGGAAAGAACAATAATAAGCTTTGAAGGATCGCTGTTTCAATAAAAATCAATGTCTAAAACAGAGGGATGAACCCATCTATTTATAGACTTTACATATGCATGAACCTTGCCAAAAAGAAAGTCTGTAACAAGTAGCAACAAGTTGCATTCTTGGAACTTGTACAAACAGATAAAGTAATATTAAACTAATAAACTACTGAAACATAAGTCGATCAAAAAGATTCTTGTATAAGAGCTGATGAATGACAAACTACTGATGAGTGGTTTGTCTTCAGTAGTTCTTCAGTGAACTGTCTGGTTAGATTTCAGAACTTCTGATACTTCTTCTTCAGTACTTGTTGAATCCTTCTTCAGTACTTTAGTATTCTTTCTTCAGTAGTTCTATACTTAGGATATTTGTAGAAGTGAATTAGACTAAGGTTTACAAAAATGGTTTCAACAATCCTTTTTGTCCTAACAATACTACCAGTTGATAACCCTCCTCAGCAGCTCCTGCATTCACAAAGAAGATTTGTTAGAGTAGGGGACCCAAGCTGTAAAAGTCTTGGGTCGTCCCATTTCATCAACAACAGTAAACTCTCTCCAATATCCATCACTCCCATCTAGAGTCCTGGATCTAGATGGGCTGTTTTTGTTCCTTTGGTTATAATGCCCGTAGGGCCTTTGGTTATGAGGATTGTAATATCCTCCGTGATTCACTGGCCCGTTATTTTGAGGTTGAGGATACCTCCCTCCGTTGGGGTATCCCTGAGCATAATTATTTCTAGAAAAATTCTGGTTATTAGAATAGTGTCTATCCCTATAACCGCTTTGATTATTATTATTAACAAAATTTACTGGTTTGTCACCTTGTGGACTCTGGTGACATTGTCTGTGCGGTGGTTGGTAATTGTTGACATTAGCAAGAGGTGCCTGCTCAGCACCAGATGTGCTTTCCTAGCCAACACTTACCTGTCTAGGGATGAATGCAGGCTTTTCAAAATTTTTGTTAACTGGTCGTTTGCCTGGATCACTAGACCCACCATCAGATTCTTTCTCCATTTTCCTCAGCAAAATTTTCTTTGCAGGGTTACTAACCTCTTTCCTACATTCAGACTTAGCAGGAGCCTCACCTTTCTTGGCTTCAATTGATGCTGAGTTCTCCTTATTCTGGCAGTGCACATGCTAGCAACATGACCTTTTTGATGACACTTAAAACAAGATCGCTTCTCAAGGGGCTTTTTGTACTGTCCCCTTGAGGTCGATCCCTCATTGCTATCAGACTTGGGTGAAGTATTACCAGAACACTCAACGTTACCGTTTTTGATTTCTTCTGATTTAGCTTCTCCTTGCTTAACAAATTTAGGATTTTCAAAATTATTTTTGGATCGACCTATTTAGTTTGACATTTTGAAATCACTGGAGTAACCTTTTCTTCTTTAGTTGGATTAGGTTTAGCAGTATTAGTTTTATTACCCCCGACCCCTTTGTGTTCTTGAACAGTTCACCAGTTTCTTCATCGTCAGACACACTGGATGAACTACCACTATCTACACTATCCACTTTCTCACTCACATCAACTTTCACTTTATCAAGCTTTGGATTATAAATCTCCTCAGTCACCTCCTTCTCAATTGGTAAAAATGAATAGTTACCAGTTGTAGGAGAAGGTACATCTTTGTAACTTAATCCATCGTTATCATCTTTATGCTTCTTAGTATCTTTTCTAGAGTCTATTAAGGCATTAATAAGATACTTTGAGCTACGAACTTGATCTATCTGCCTATTCTGTTAGGACAAAAAGGATTGGTGAAACCACTTTTGCAAACCTTAGTCTAATTCACTTCTGTCAAAATACTCTAAGTATGGAACTGCTGAAGAAGAAGGATTAAACTGCTGAAGAAGAGATTCAGAAGTACTGAAGAAGAAAAGTCATCAGAAGTTCTGAAGTTCAAACCAGACACTTCTACTGAAGAACTACTGAAGACAAACTACTCATCAGTAGTTTGTCATTCATCAGTACTTACAGAAGATCTTTTCCACCGCCTTTGTATATCAGTAGTTTATTACTTTAGTATTTCTTTTTGCTTTATGTACAAGTTCCAAGACTGCAACTTGTTTCTGAACTTGCTTTTGGCAAGGTTCATGTATTTGTAAAGTCTATAAATAGAAGGGTTCATCCCTCTGTTTTAGACATTGATTTTAATACAAGAAATCCTTCAACTCTTATTATTGTTATTTCCATTTCGTGTTTATTGAGAATCTGTCGAAGTGTTTCATTCTCATTCAATACTTAGATTCTCAATAAACACTTTTCATTTATTAGTTCTTGATTCCAGGGGGAGTAATAACTCCTGTTGATAAGTGTAGCTTTAAACTTATAAACATTCCGCTGTGCTATCACTCATCAAGAACTTGCTAAACACTTAAGTGTCAACTAGCAAGTTCTAACAAAAGAGCAATATACTGATCCAACAATTGGTATCAGAGCACTGGTTTATCTGATCACATATCAATCTAACACATTGAGAATCAGACACAGGCTCTTATTGATATTCAATAAAGGATTTTAAGCTCACTTTTATCAACATCCATCACTTTAAGAGATATTTGACAAATCAATACACTTTAAAATGGATCCTCATAATACTGGTTCTGCAACTAAACCTGCCATGCTTGTAAGAAATGAATATAACATATGGCAAAAGAGAATGGCTCATACCTTATCACAGACCAACACCGGTTGTTGGAGATCTGTGATATATGGTCCTCATAACCCAGTAAATATAAATCTTGAAACTAAGGAAGAGATTCCAAAAGAACCAAAAGACTATACTGATGATGATTTCCTAAAACTTGAGCTTGATGCAAAAGCTTTTTCTATGTTGGCAATGGCACTCCCAAATGAAATCTACTCTGGCCTATTACATTGTGATAGTGCCAAAGAACTTTGGGACTGCCTAAAAGAACAGTTTGGAGGAACTGAAGAGGTGATTGCCAACACCAGAGAAATCTTGGCTCAACAGTATGAAACTTTTGCTCACATTAATGGGGAAACTTTAACTCAGCAATTTGAAAGATTTTCCTTATTAATATCTGAGCTAAAACTAAATGGTCAGACCTATACAACTGTATCTATGCTTCATAGATTTTTAAGGTCTTTACCTGATAAATGGGAAACATACTCAATAGTCTTAAGATCTTCACCAGATTTTAGCTTCCTCACTCTTACAAAACTTCATGGGAGATTACTTACTTTTGAGAGAGAAATTGATCAAAAGAAAAAGTTTCAAAATTCTGGCAAAACTGCTGATGACTATCTACCTGGTAGTACAACACTATTGGGACAAGACTCACCAACTTGTTCAAATAGTTTTGGATCTTTTGACCACATTGACATAACTGCTGGGATCTCATCTGAAAGATCATTCCCAGGTTATGACAATAATGACTTTGGTCAAACGGCTGATAACATGTGTTTTATCATGGATGACTTAAATAGTTTCAGCAGTGATGACCTAGAAGAAATGGATATTTTGCACCAACTGGCCATGTTAAGTTTAAAAACAAATAAATTTTACAAAAGGTCAGGAAGGAAGTTTCCAGGACTTAACAGTTCTACAAAAATTGGTTTTGACAAATCTAAACTTAGATGTCACAAGTGTCAAAAGTTGGGACACTTTGCTAGAGAGTGTAGAAGCTCTGGCTTTAACCAATCTCAGTCTGGAAACAATTTTAACCCCAATCATAACAGGAATAATGGAACACAAGGGAGTGCACATTTTGTACAGGCACAAGCTCCACAACACCAATATGTGCCACTAGTACAATATGTACAGATGCCTGCTCAACAGATGCAGAGCCAACAATCAATCCCTCCCTTTCCAGCTGCTCAACAACCTCCACAGCAACAACAACCCTCTCAACAAAGTCTATTTACTTCAGGGTATGTTGACTGGAGCAGTCTTCCTTTTGACACCACAGAGTGCAATCCTGATGCAGACAATAAAATGTTTGACATCAACTGGGGAGAGCCTGACAATGGCAGAAAGAACTTTGCCTTAATGGCATTTGAGGGATGCTCCTCAAAATCTGCCTTGTCACAGGTATCAAAAGAGTCTTTGACAAAATTATGTTCAAATTCATGCAAAGAGTCTTTTGCTCTCATAAGAGAGACAAATGTGCACTTACAAGGAAAAGCAAATGATTCTGAGAGAAAATTCACTCAGATGAAATGTGATTTAGAAAAAAAACTTGCTGCAAAAACAAAAGAAGTTTCTAAATTAACTAACTCTGCTATTGAAACCCAAGCACAAATTAAAATCATGATTAATGACCTAGGGCATGTCAGACAAGAGCTTGCTGACACCAAGGTCACATGTGAAAAATGGGTGGAATCTTGTAAGGGGTACCAATTATTGCTAAACAAACAAAGTGCTTCAAATGTTAGGTTTGGCATAGGGTACAATCACACTGAAACACCAACAGATTTCTCTCCCAAAACTACTGAAGATGGGAGAAAAATTGTTTCAGGTAAAACTTCTGAAGAGGAAGAATGCACATCTTTCCATGAAAACTTTCTAAAATCACACAAAGAAAGTTCTTCAGAAGTACTGATTAAATCTGACTTTAAGCCATCAGTAGTTTCAACTACATCAGGAGTTGAGAACCTGAAAACTACTGATGACCTAAAACCAATCAAAACAGTCAGAGACTTGTCTTTGAAAGAAAAGACAAAAGAATGTGAAATTTGTGGTCTGTTCAACCACAAAACAGAATTTTGCAGATATAGAAAGGGTATTCAGTTCAATAAGAAAAATCAACAACTGGTTGTGGGGAAACTAATCAAAAATGATTATGTAAAAACTTTTTCTCCCAAGAAACAACCAGCAAAAACCTTTTCTCAGAAAAAGACAAAATCTTAACAAAAGTCTTTTTCTCAAAATTCTTTTTCAGTAGTTAGACCTGAATCATCAGCAGTTTCACAAACTGCTGAGATTAAAGATCTTATGAACTTGGTACAACTACTGATGACCAAAGTTGATGGTGGTCCTCAAAAGGATACCACCATTGTTCTTAATGCAAAATCCATTGCCAAAAAGACATGGATTTCTAAACTTGGTCAAGAACAAACTGTAAATGTTCTCAAGAGCAAACCCAAAGCCAAACTGGCTTGGGTTCCTAAATCTAACTAATTTGCTATCTTGTGCAGAGAGTTTCGAGGGGCTTAAATAGCATTTGGTATGTAGACAGTGGAGGCTCAATGCACATGACAGGATGCAGATACCTGATAAACAATTTTATCAGTCAAAGAGATGGATCTGTATCCTTTGGGAACAATGCTAAGGGATATGTGCTAGGACATGGCAATGTCTCCTCTGGCAAAATACAGTTTGACAAGGTCAATCTGGTTGAAAACCTTGAGTACAACTTGCTAAGTGTGTCACAAATGTGTGATAAAGGATATTCTTCCTTTTTCACAAAGACAGCATGCAAGATCATATCACCAGAAGGCCAGAAGTTGATAGAGAAGATCATTGAAGATCATACTTTGTTAATAGCCAAAAGATGTGGCAATGTCTATGCAGTGGACATTGAAAAAGACAAAGTACTGAACAACACTGCCTGTTTCTTCTCTAGGGCATCAACTTCAGAAACTGATCTCTGGCACAGGAGACTTGGCCATGTGAACTTTAAAACCATAAATAAAGTCACAAAAATGGGCTTGGTCAGAGGTCTACCCTTAAAAGTATACCAGTGTCAAGAACACTATGTATCCTGTTTAAAGGGTAAACAGCATAAGTCCTCTTATAAGTCTATTGAAGAATCAAAAACAACTGCATGTCTTCAACTACTCCATATGGACTTATTTGGGCCGGTAAAAATCATGAGCCTTGGTAAAAAGAAGTACTGCTTAGTCATCATTGATGACTACTCAAGATTTACATGGGTATTCTTCTTATTTCCAAGGATGAGGCTGCTGAAATCATCAAGTTCTTCATTCTACAAGTAGAGAAGCAATACTCTCTACCTGTCAAAACCATTAGAAGTGATAATGGGACAGAGTTCAGGAACAAAACTCTGGATGAATTCTGTTTGTCTAAAGGGATTATTAGACAATTCAGTGTTGCCAGAACTCCTGAACAAAATGGTGTGGTAGAAAGGAAGAACAGAACTTTAATAGAAGGAGCAAGAACAATGTTAGCTGATTCTGGCCTACCTTTATACTTCTGGGCAGAAGCAGTTAACACATCATGTTATGTTCAAAATAGAGTTCTGATTGTCAAGAGACATTCAAAAACTGCCTTTGAAGTTCTTCATGGCATGAAGCCCCTTATCTCCTTTTTCAGGGCTTTTGGGTGTCAATGTTTCATCTTGAACATCAAGGAATCTATTTCAAAGTTTGCTGCCAAAGTTGACTCAGGTTACTTTCTTGGTTATTCCTCAACTAGAAAAGCCTACAAGGTTTTAACTCAAGAACCAGGATAGTAGAAGAAACACTGAATGTCAAGTTTAATGAGTCAAAACACACTCTCATTCCAGCACATCCTGCTGAACTCTTTGACCTTGACAACTTCCATTTTGAACTTGAAAAGACTGTCACTTCATCCAAACCTACTTATTATGGTGATCAAAGGTTTGATGATGAGGATCCAGCACCATGGTCTCCTCAAACAGTCATTAAGTCAACTTCAAAACCATCAGAAGTTTCACAAACTTCTGATTCAACAAATACTGAAGGACAAACTCAAACATCTGCTTCAGCACCTGCAACTACTGAAGACACTGAAACTGCTGAACCAGATATAATAGACCTCAGTAGTTTGTTTGAAAAACATGAGCCACCAACACCTGTCAGTGGTTTACAACAACTGATCGAACACAAAGACCATCCACTTGATCAAATCATGGGTGATATTGCATCAGGTGTTCTTACAAGAAACCAGCTTTCCAACTTTTGTCTATTCTCAGCATTTATTTCATAGTTGGAACCAAAGAAGTACCAGGAAGCCCTCAAAGACAACAATTGGGTGCAGGCAATGCAAGATGAATTGCTTCAATTCAACAAGCAACAGGTTTGGGAAATCTGTCCCTTACCACCAAACAAGCAACCAATTGGCACAAGATGGGTTTTCAGGAACAAACAAGATGAAGCTGGTATTATAATAAAGAACAAGGCAAGAATGGTAGTACAAGGTTACTCTCAAGAAGAAGGCATTGACTATGATGAAACCTTTGCTCCAGTTGCAAGGCTTGAAGCCATCAGGTTATTTCTGGCCTATGCCATTTCCAACAAAATAAAAGTTTATCAAATGGATGTCAAGAGTGCATTTTTGTATGGAAAAATAAAAGAGGAAGTGTATGTTTGTCAGCCACCTGGGTTTGAGGATCCTTCTCATCCTGAGTGGGTGTACAAACTAGACAAAGCTCTTTATGGGCTTAAACAGGCTCCAAAAGCCTGGTATGATACACTTTCAACCTTTTTACTCAAAAATAACTTCACAAGAGGTGCCATTTATAAAACTCTTTTCATAAAACATGTTGGAAATCATGTCTTACTTGTTCAAATATATGTTGATGATATCATTTTTGGTTCAACAAACACAAAATTGTGTGATGAATTTAAGAAACTCATGCAATCAAAATTTGAGATGAGTACAATAGGAGAACTGCAGTACTTTCTGGGACTGCAGATTAAACAACAAACAAATGGAACTTTTATACATCAATCAAAATATGTTAAAGAATTATTAAACAAATTTTCTTTACAAGACTGTAAATCATGTTCCACTCCCATGACACCAACCACACAAGTTGAACCAGATGATCAAGGAAAACAGGTTGATCAAACCATGTATAGATGTATGATAGGTTCCCTTTTATATCTAACTGCTTCTAGACCAGATATTATGTTTTCAACATGTGTCTGTGCTAGATATCAATCAGCTCCTAGGGAATCACACCTTATTGCAGTCAAGAGAATTTTCAGATATCTGAAAGGAACTCCCACACTTGGAATTTGGTATCCTGCTTCAAGCAATACCAAGTTATCAGCTTTTTCAGATAGTGACTATGCAGGGTGTAAAATGTCAAGAAAATCAACATCTGGTGGTTGTCAATTCTTGGGAAACTGTCTAGTGTCCTGGCAATTAAAGAAACAAACATCTGTTGCAACTTCAACTGCTGAAGCTGAATACATTGCAGCTGCAAGTTGTACATCACAGATACAATGGCTCCAATATCAACTTCTTGATTATGGAATCAAAGAGACCAAGACACCATTGCTTGTAGACAGCAAATCTGCCATTAGCATCATTCAAAATCCTGTTCAGTTTTCAAAGACTAAACACATTGAAATCAGGTATCATTTCATAAGAGATTGCTATGAAAAAGGCAAGATTGAAGTGAAACATGTAGCAACAGCTAATCAAATAGCTGACATTTTCACTAAACCCCTTGACACATCAACATTTCAGAAGTTAGTATCCATGCTAGGGATGCTAAATTTGTAAGTGTTTCTCTTTATTTTTCTACACAAATTTTTTTTTCACTTACATCTGTTTTCAAAAACTTGAAAAACTTCTGAAAAGAGAGAAACTACTGATGAATAAAACATCAGTATGGGGATATTTTCTAAAAAGTGATTAACTTCTGATAAAACAACCTCCAGAAGTTATGAATAAAGTATTTATAAAGAATTTCTCATCAGCTGTTCAAAACTGCTGAAGAGAAAATGGGAACTACTGATGAAGATAATTCTTCATCAGCAGTTTAGTCAAAAAGGGCAAATCAGACTTTTCCCATCATCAGAAGTTTGACCTAGTCGGTTTAAAACTTCTGATAAAGAGATTTTCAACCTAGGCGGTTTAAAACTTCTAATAAAGAAGATCCAAGCGGTTAAAAACTTCTGATAAATATCTTTTTTCAACACTTATCCATTCAAACACAAAAATTCCCTCCTTCTCTCTCAAGAAAGCTCTCAAACCCCTGAACCTGCAACATAAACACTGTTCGATTCATACACACACACAAACCACATGGCTTTAGTTCTTAAATAGGGACACAATCTCAGAGCCTACTTAGAAAAACAAGAAGGCTGGTCCTAATACGATGAAATCATTGATCTCGTCGTCAAATCCCAATATTTCACCGCTCTCACAATAGACCCACCAATACATCCTGAAACTCTCAATGAGTTCTGGGCTAATGCTGAGACAGTGATGGTGGATGATGAAGTTATCTCCCTCAACTCAACAATTAAAGGGAGACAAATGGCCATAACACCGGCCATACTCTCAAACAGACTGGGGTTGAATGATGTGAATGCCCCTGAGAAGTTTGACAACTCTGCAATCCACCTAACCATGACTGAGTGTGGTTATCAAGGTACTCTCTCACAAGCTACTATCTTTAAAAAGTATTTTGAACCAAAATATAAACTTTTGTTTCTTTATATAATTATGTGCTTGAGTCCTAAAACAGGGTCTTATGACCAGATGCCCTCAACTTTCAACCAATCTTTCATTCCATTGTGAATGAAACAAATTTCAGGGCATCAAAACTTTTCTTTAATGAGTTGGTGTTCCATCACAACTGTGGCAACTACTGATGAAGGCTTAATGCTTGAGGTAGGAAATCCTCTGAACCAAGAAAAAGAGGTACATGAGAGAACTGAGTTGGGCTCAGCTCATGATGTAACTGATACAGTCCTCATTGAGGATGTAATCAGGGATTCAGATGATTCCATTGATTTGGATGATGTTTCAAAACACCAAACTACTGAATTGACGGCTACAAGTGAAGGTCCTGCACCCGGTGTCTCTAAGCTCAAGAAGCTAGTCACACCATCTCAGGTTAAAGCCCACTCAATCCATGATTCCCCTAGAGTGGTATCTTCTGGACAACAAGAAGATCACCCAAAAACACACCCCTCACTACAGATGCCTACCCAATTCACTGGGCAAACAAGCATAGACATGAACCAGCTATGCAGCCCAGATGGTCCCTTTTACCACATGATGAGCACCCTCATCAAAAATCACTTCCAAACATACACAGCTAACTTGGAGCTGTCCATGAAGAACCAATTTGGAGTGATACAGACGAAGATGAATGATCTGTCCAACAAGATTGATCACAACAGCAAACAGATTGCTCATCTTCAAGGTCATTTCTCCCAAGCTTCAACTTCAAAGGCTGATGAAGCCAAAAAGGGGGAGAAAATCAAGGTACCTATGGATACACTTGAAGCCAGAAGAAAGGCAAGAGTAGCTATCCTAGGAAGAGATCAAAAAGATCAAGCCAGAAAATAGAAACTGGCCCAACAATTTGGTATCTCTATTCAAGAAGTAGAAGATGCTGAAAAGACTGATGAATCCCAAGGGCACAATGAAGAAACCTCTGATGGCCAAACTTCTGATGAAGAGCTGACAGAAAGTACTGAAGACAATCCTTCAGTAGTTGACAAACCTTCAGCTGTTGTCAACCCATCAAAGGTCAACACTTCCAAAGCTAAAACTACTGACCCTTCCAGAACAACTGCTTCTATTCAACCAACTTTTGTTCCTACTAGGCCTACTACAACAGTTACCACAATGATTGTGCTAAACCCTTCTCCAATCTCTCAATCAGCAGAACTACTTGAGAAGAGTTTAGTGGCAGCCCAAAAGAAGGCCAGAGAAGATCAGATCTGGAAAACACTGGAAGAAAAGGATGACTTGGATCTAAACCATGAAGAAAAACTTCAGGCTTATGAAGCTGAACTCCAAAGGCAGGCTAGCCTAGACCAGATTGCTGAAGAAGACAAAAGACATCAATTGATGTCTTACATTACAAAGAACAGCAAAATCAAAGCCCACACATTGAAGAGACTCTCTGTGGAAGAGCTGACAAGAAGAGCTCAACTTATTGCAGATAAACTTGCAACAAGTAAATACACAAAGGCCAAGAGAGCTCAGATGATAGAAGAACTGGTAGCTAATGGTTATGGTTCAAAAGCCTCAGTGTCCAAATGGAAAGAAGAAAGATTGGTGGACACATATAGGAAATATAAGGCTGCAAGGGCTGCTAATCCAGAGAAGTTTCAAACTGCTGAAGTTTCAACTTCAGTAGTTAGAACTTCTGGTGTTCAAAGAAGACCAGCTACACAAAGAAAGAAATCAGAGGAGAAGGTGAAGACTGATTTCAGAATGGTACTACTAGAAGGTAGTACAGTAGTCCATTCTGATTTTGATATAGAAGAAAAGCCTCTGATCACACAATTCAGGGATCCTTCCACCTTTGCATATCAAATCCAGAAGACCATCACAGACAAACTGCACACCAAGGTAGTAACTGAACATCATTTGCCAACATTTCAGATACCTAATGTGATGGAACAACAGCAGGGAAGTGAATCCCACCTGAGAGTCACTGAAGTTGAAAACATTCAACACTCAGGAGAAACCCAGGGTACCACCATGGTTCCCTACACTGCAGACTTTGACAAGTCTAAAGTACCAATCATCAGATGGTCCTTTACTGATAACAACTCAGTACTTGTGACAAGAAGAGATCAAACAAGCAGGGCATATAGGTCGATGAATGAACTGAAGAAACTATCAACCAAAGACCTACTTACAATCCAACACTTAGAACCCCAGAAAGGATCTCTTACTGATGATCAACTGAACCAGCTCAAGAATTCCATGTTCAAAGGAATATGGAAAATTGTGAAGGACAGAAAAGAACAATAAGGAACTAGTAAGGTTTTGGCTTCATCAATCCAGGGGGAGATTGTTAGGACAAAAAGGATTGGTGAAACCACTTTTGCAAACCTTAGTCTAATTCACTTCTGTCAAAATACTCTAAGTATGGAACTGCTGAAGAAGAAGGATTAAACTGCTGAAGAAGAGATTCAGAAGTACTGAAGAAGAAAAGTCATCAGAAGTTCTGAAGTTCAAACCAGACACTTCTACTGAAGAACTACTGAAGACAAACTACTCATCAGTAGTTTGTCATTCATCAGTACTTACAGAAGATCTTTTCCACCGCCTTTGTATATCAGTAGTTTATTACTTTAGTATTTCTTTTTGCTTTATGTACAAGTTCCAAGACTGCAACTTGTTTCTGAACTTGCTTTTGGCAAGGTTCATGTATTTGTAAAGTCTATAAATAGAAGGGTTCATCCCTCTGTTTTAGACATTGATTTTAATACAAGAAATCCTTCAACTCTTATTATTGTTATTTCCATTTCGTGTTTATTGAGAATCTGTCGAAGTGTTTCATTCTCATTCAATACTTAGATTCTCAATAAACACTTTTCATTTATTAGTTCTTGATTCCAGGGGGAGTAATAACTCCTGTTGATAAGTGTAGCTTTAAACTTATAAACATTCTGCTGTGCTATCACTCATCAAGAACTTGCTAAACACTTAAGTGTCAACTAGCAAGTTCTAACAAAAGAGCAATATACTGATCCAACATTTTCAGATCAGCTACCTTAACCTTAAGTTGGTCGATTTCAGCATTCTTCTTAGCAATATCTTTTTGTTTAGAAATCTCTTCGATTGTCTTCAAATTCCAAGGTTTTTCCTCTATGCTTAGCTCTATATATGTGTGTGTGTGTGGGAGGGTTACTTTGAGAACACATATATTTTGTGAGAAGCGAGAGAACTCGATCAAAAACCATTCAAATGCAAAAATTAAATTTACATTTAGCATTATTATTAGAATAAAATAAATTAAAAAAACAATTTACGTGTAAAAATTTAAACGTATATGAAAATAAATTATTTTTACACATGTGTAAACTGTTTTCATTTATATTTGTGTAAAAAAAATATAGTAGTGTTTTTGCTAGAAGAAATGAATTATTTAAAAGGTATTATTTTAATGTTGTATTATAATTATAATGAGATATATATTAAAAAATGATTTTGATTGATTTATTCATTTATTCTCATGATTCTTAAGGTATTTAGTGTTCTCAACATAACCTTCCCCTATATATCAAAATGATAGTTTACTCTAAATCAGAGAGACTCAAACGATAGTTTATTCTAACATATATATCAAAACATATAAATTTAAGCGTGTCTAAATGTTAGATTCGAAAATAAAATAAAAACATATTGAAATGAAACAATGTTACACTGATGGAAAATGATGAAAACGAATACCAACGCCATTTACATAATACTGGTACTGGTACGCACGTTGTTCGGTTGGTATACGTTTGTTTAGTTTCATTACTGTTATGTATGATACAAAAACAATTCAATTAGTTGCATAGTTATTGATAAGTTTAAGACAATTATTAAAATCGACCTTTGTGTATTACGAAACTACAAGCTATATCTTTCGCTTTAAAGCACTATCACCAACATTTTACTATCATTCATGTTGCCATAATATACCTTTAGCCCTGACACCTTTTGATTTTGCCATTAAGTCACGTCACATTATTTGCGTGCGAGTGCATTTTAGTCAATGTACACCTCCTTAGTATATCTTAAAAAAACGTACTTTGTACTTCACCACTCTCCATCTCTCCTAAATAGAACCACTGTCATGGTTGCCTTTCCGTATTTCCGAACCACGAGTCCCCTCCCCACGCTCTCCCCCCTCGAACCCTAACCATAACTAGACCCACCGACCACCTTACTCCGACCCACCCACAACCCAACAACCATTCCCCGCCTCCACCTTCTCCCTCACACCTGCAACCCTCCACCTTCTTCCACTTCCAAACCAAACCCTTGTCACTCACAACCACCCCTACCGTCTCTGAAGCCCCAACCAGCACCCACCTCCATCTCCCTTCTAAAAACAACCCCGACCAAGCACCTACCGCCTGTTATCACCACCTGACTCGACAACCTGCACGACCATTAAACACTGGAACCCGAAGACCGTTTTTTTTATTTCAAATATTTGGAAACCCAATTGAATTCCGGAAAAACCTTTTGAGTTCTGAAACAAATTTAAAACCGGGGGGCCCATATTTAATCATGGAAATATATTTTAACTCGGGGTAGTAATCTATTATAATCATAAAAATTTCGGAAACACCTTTTTGGATTTTAAATATTTGATAATAATTAGAATTCCAGGAACTCCGTTAGCAGGGGGTGCCATCACCCGGATAGTGTCTCCACCTTTTCTAGGAAGTCAGGCTCTAATGGGGATTTTATTGTGGGTTCCCAAGGCCTTGGGATCCTAGGGCGAGCCATGATCTTAGGACTCCGCAAGGAGTGGTGGGGGATGTCGCTTTCCTCGATTAGGTTTTCTCCCTCCCAGTGCTGACCATAAAAAGTATCCCCCAAGTTGCCATTTAGCACTTGCTCGGGCTTTGACGGTCGCCATTCGTAAAGTAGTGGCTTCCCCTGGGTCTGTTGAAAGCTAGGTCAAACTTATACTCTTACCACGATGTACTCTTAAGGTGGTCGTACCGTCTTCTAGACTAGAAATAAGGTCGGGTAATAGGAAGTCCTTGCAATGTGATAGTATTCTGCGGGCCTTGGCAACATGAAAGGATGGCTATGGTTTTAAGGACTTGGTTACATCCCTCCTCCTAAAGGGGGAACAGATCTCGCATGATGGTGGTGGGGGGGGGGGGGAGCGCATGGGAAGAGGGAAAGGGACGGGGAAGCTGATCCAAATATCAAGAAATGTCTTAGGAAAGTCATGGATGGGCACTTCATCACCGCTATTAAGGTGCAATGCTCCAGTAGGGTAGCTCCACCTGGGGATTCTATCATGCAAGCCCTTATCGACAAGCATCCCATTGCTTTGCCACCAACCCTACCGTCCAATCCTCTACCCCACCTTGCATTATCAGTGGATGAAGACTGCATTTTCAAGTGTGTGAAGTCATTCCCGAAAGGGACATCTTGTGGTCAAGATGGTTTATGGGCTGAACACCTGCCGGATGCCCTTAGCGTGGAGGGTTGGCGACTACTTCAGGACTGCTTTCCGCTATCACTGATGTGGTCAATATGTGGTTAGGGGGTTATGTACCGGGGTGCTCAATGAATTTATTGCTTCGGCCCCTAACCCCATTGTTGAAGCCGGATAATGGGATTCGCCCCATTACCGTGGGTGCCATCTGGAGAAGGTTGGTCTCTAAAGTAGCCATGAAGAGAGTTGGTAAAGAAGTTATTAAGTACCTAGGAGACTACCAATTCGGGGTGGGGATCCCCAATGGGCCAGAGGTCGTGCTGCACAGTGCTAACAGGTTCCTTAGTTCCTTTCATGCAGACGGCTCATTGGCCATGCTCACAGTTGATTTTTCTAACGCCTTCAACGTAGTTGACCGATCTGTTTTGTAACGGGAAGTCTATCGCCATTGCCTCTCCATTTTTTTCCGTGGGTCAGATTTTTGTATGCCCAGCCAGCAAGGTTATATGTTGCGGATGAACGCATTGGAGCCTTCATGGTGGTTTAGAAAGGGGATCTATTGGGACCTTTGCTCTTTTCCCTTGCTTTACACCCCGTAGTGCACCAGGTGCAGGAAAACTGCAACCTCCCTTTCCACGCCTGGTGCTTAGATGATGGAACGATCATCAGGGACGCTGTTCAGGTTGCTAAAGCACTTGAAATCATCAGTTCAGAAGGACTAAGATAGGTGTCAAACTGCTAGGAAGGGCAATCAACCACGATGCTAGCTTCATCTATTATTTGTCTGCTAAGAGGGCGTCACAGGCTGTGGACCTTATGAGGCTCCTCCCTCGTCTGCGGGATCCTCAAATCGAGCTCCTCCTGCTCAGATCATGTATGGGGGTCATAAAGTTGCTTTTCGGCTTACGAACATGTCAGCCCCCCTTTGTAGGCAGTGTTGTCTCATGTTTTAATAAAGGCCTCCGGGAGGAAATTAAAGATATTGTAGTTTTTTGGGGGGGCATATTTTAGGGACCTCCTGGTCGGATGTTGCGTTCCGGTCAAAAATAATATTTATAAGTCCTAATTAACTCTAGCTATGTAGTAGCGGCAATAAGGGTGTCGAACCACGAAGAGTTTGTGGTTTGTGAATATTGTTTAGTTGATTGAAAAATGTTACTTATGAAGATGTCTAATTGATTATGAAGTTTGCTGACATATTCATTTAAGGATTTGAGAATGTTGGTAATTAAAAGATTACATGCAAAACGATTTGATATTTTAAAAAGATTAATAATTAGAACTTTTAAATTGAATTTATTAAATTGTAAAAAATAATAGAATGAAAAGGTTACACCCGACTCACAAGCAAGATACGGGTCCTATCACAATTGGGTAACAAATAAGGTTGTAAAAATCACTAACGGGGTCGTTGTTACAATACTTAGGTATAAATAGCCATCAAAATTACAATTGACAACTATATACTTTATCACTCAAGAACATTGAAACCCTAAATTAAAATTGAGCATATAAACGAATTCATTTCATGATGTTATCAACGCTTAAGGAAATTGACTACCATGAATCCAACACAAGATTAAAGATTCAATTAACATTGTTTAAATGATTAAATACAATGAAAATAGAAAAATACCTAATTGTTCAAGAACCCTAATTTCTTAGAAGTTACATCGGGTGAACCTCAAAGGAGACTAGCCACTCATGTTGATGGAAGCCTCAATGATGATGGAAATGATACGGGCAATAGCCATTAGGAATATTGGGGTTAAAATGTTTAATTGGTGAAAATGTTTTTGGTGATTGATGATGAACAATGGTTTTGATGATTATGATTCTTAATAATCTTAGTGATTGGAGATGTTATGAGGATGATTTGATAGTCAATGATGGTGTTTAGATCCCCAAAACTTGTTTATAATCGTTCCATACCGAGTCAAGGGTCAAAAACCTCATAAAAGTCCATTAAAAAGCATTAAATTTCGTCAAAATTGAGTTTGACCCAGTATTTGGGGTCGGTGACGCTAGTTTTGGCGTAGCCGACGCCACCTTCAGTCCCCATATGCCATTTTTGTTGGAAAACGTCATTTTTGGGTGTTTTATGACGCGAGTGGCGTCGGCGACGCCAAACCTGACGTTGAAATTTCGGTTTTCTTGTTTTCTTCATAACCTTTTCGTTTCAACTCAATTTTCCTTCGTTTTCATAGCCACATCTTCGTTTTTCAATCCTCTTTTATGTTATCCACAAATATCTTCTATTCCATTCCATATGCATTCTCAAAAACACATTCAGTCTTTGTTCTTTGCTCCTGGTTGCTCGTTTCTTGCACCCAGATCCTTCTAGCTTCAATCCAATGCCTCATTTAACTCCCAAAATGCACTCGAAACATATCAAGTCATGTAAAACATACATCATATCAAAGTAGATCATTCAAAACTCAAATGCACATCGAAAACACAAACTTAAGCATTAGAACTTGAGGCTTTTCAACCACACATCACATCCCCACACTTATCTTTTGCTTGTCCTCAAGCAAACTCAATTCACACTTTCACAATTCCAAACACAAATCATGCTCCCCATCCTCAAACATAAATGAGTTAAGGTCTAATGTCATACCTGGTCCCTATATTTTCTACAATCAAGGACTACTCAACATTTAATGAATCATTCTTTGAAAACTAAAGTGATTACCCAAGATTAGCCTACCTTCTATAGCAAACAAACCACACACACATCCCTCACAATATTCTCTCCACTTGGTTCAGTTGACTAGCATTGCTGCACTAGTATATATATGTGGTACACACAAAAGTGATTATAATACAAGTGAGTATATGCATGCAACTTAATCGCACTTCACCAAATTACACAAAAGTGAACACAAGTCAAAATGTTTTTAAAGGGTTGTAATGTGGCTGGGCAAAGGGTATGGATAGGATACTTAAAGTGACTAAGGTAATGAAAATTAGACTTTTATTACATCAAACAAACTAATCAAAACAAATAAACTAGCTCAACTATAAAGCAAGGTTGTGCCTTTTTATGCAACGACTAACTAGAGCATATTTTTGTTCTTTTCTATAATGGTTTCCATTCTTTTCTTTGCTTTTTCATTTTTTTTTTGAGAATAAACATTGCAAACTATTTACAATACAAAGAAATATCCTAAAATCGAATTTCATCACTCGGGTTTAAAGTCAAATAAAAAGGCTAATCGGGTCAAATGGGTTAAAGTGGGCGGTCAAATGAAATGGTTAAGGATCAAGATTGGTTAACAAAGGGATATTGTACTGGGTAAGGGAAGATAAAAATGGTTTAATAATAAAAAGGTTTACCTAATGCCTTAATCATTCTTATATTCACAATTGATCTAGGGCGGTAAACGTATTAAAGGTGCAAGTTCTACCATATGCAAATATAATGGCAAACTCAATTCAAAAGAACACATCATGCAGAAATAAATAGAATTTTATAGAGAGTAACATGTTGTGGTGGCTCAATATCTCACATGGAAAGAAAGGTAAGTATGTGACATGTGTGTAGGAAATCAACCTTTCAAGCAAACTACTCCCAAATAACCACCCGTAATTCTTTTTACCAAAACTAGCTGAGAGTTATCATGCAAATTTTTTTAGAACCTAACCATGACAAAAGACCAAAATGGTTCATAACATCCCGTGTTGACTTAGTTAATTGTGTTTTTAGAATGTTAAAACGAGGACATTTTTGAAAAATTTTCTCCCCCATCCCCACACTTAGAGTCCAACTTTGTCTTCAATGTGTAGTGTTTAAATGGTGGATTTCAAAAGGCTTAAATTTTTCCCCTCCCCACACTTAGAGTCCGCATTGTCCTCAATGTGTAGGAGAGATCAAAAAATGCACACGGGAATGTGATAATCAACCCCCAAAAATTTACCCCGGTCCAAACGAACAAAAACACAAGAAACAAATAAAAACATACAAAACAAAAATAAAACACTCAAACATAAATAAAATGATCATGCACACACAAATAATATAAGAAAGGAGAGAGTACATGGACCTGATCAACAGGTTACCTCCCGGAAGCGCTAAGTTTGTGGGTCTTTAGCCGGACCGTACATGCTTTGTCTCTCATGGTGGTCTAAGTGAATATTTTCCTACCGAGTTTCCAAGGTAAGCATAGTAGTTCAACTTCCATGCCCCAATTTGTTCATTCTCCTTCAACTTGTCCATTAAATCCATGCATAAAAGTTTTATTCCACATTTTCCTACCGAGTTTTCAACATACACTCGGTACTCTACATGCCAAATCTACAATCGATTCCCATTTATTGGCATGAGAATTGAGTGATTATTGTTGCGGGGCCAATTTACAATATATTGCCAAATGTCCTCCCAACTCACTTTCCTCTTCTTCATCCTTGAACCTTCATCCTCCACTTTGTTGAGTGCAATAATCAACATGGGATGAGATTCGTGAGGAACTTTCACCTCAGCCACAAGATCTTCAAGAGATGCTACGTCTTCAGATAGGTTTAACCACTCAGAAAGACTTGCAGTATCTTCATCTATATCATCATAAACGACAATACTATTAGCCAACTGATCACGCTCACGTTTAAGTTGGGACATATCCTCAATAAGTTGCTCAACTTTCTTCGCCAAAGCCTCATGAGATTTATCTCTCACCTCATTCTCCTTCTTGTTCTCCTTCATCATGTTTATGATAGCATCTAACTTTGAACTCAAAGAATCATCACCACCGCCTTGGTTACTTGAAGGGCCGCCATGGTTGTAACCTTTTTGATAGTTGTCACGATTGTTGTACCATTGGCCACTATCTTGATTGGAGCTATTTTTTTGGTAGCTTCCTTGGTTATACCCTTTGCGGTTTTGATATTGTTACATCCTTTGGCTATATGAACTCCCTTGATACCTGTTATTTAACTGATAATAGCCATGGGAGTTTGAATAGTATGGCTGATGATGTGAAGAAGATAAATTTAAACCTTTAGGTTTTTCTAGCCCAAAAATAATATGATCTTGTCGTTCTTTACATGCTTCCATTTTCTTATGGGCCATTGGAAAATCTCGCCACAAATGATATGGGCTCCAACAACAAGGGCAAGTATTATCATCACCTACCAAATACATGGTGATGATGACGATCAAGTCTTGCTAATTTCCCAATCTTCGGATTTTACACAGTTAGCATGCATGCATTATCTGTCACCTGCACAGTTAACACACCACGCATAACAATGAACAAAAAGAAGTATCAAAGACAAGAACTAAACAGTTCATCATAAAAATCAACTATAATCACAAAACACCAAGCGCACTAACTCCCCGGTAACGGCGCCAAAATTTGATCGGATGTCGCGGTCCGGTCAAAAATAATATTTATAAGTCCTAGTTACCTCTAGCTATGTAGTAGTGGCAATAAGGGTGTCGGACTACGAAGAGTTTGTGGTCGGTGAATGTTGTCTAGTTGATTGGAAAATATTACTTATGAAGGTGCTAGGTTAATTATGAAGAATGCAATTGTTGTTTATTTAAGATTTTTTATTTGAAAAGTGTTTGATTATTTAGTAAACTTGAATTTGAAATGTAATGGAAATGATAAATAAAAATGGATTGTAAATAATTATCCTATATATTTAAGTATGAAGTTCATGAATAGTAGTTGGTACACCTATCCAATTGTTGTTCGTTGTTTTATTTTTATTTTTATATCATTTTAGTAATTGTATTAATATTTATTGTTTAGTTTCGTTTTCAATCTGGCTTTGTGGCATGGTGGTTGGTTTGGTTTGATGTTATACGTTCTGATCGAGTTCGAAACATGTAGTGTTGTTTTTATTTTTATTTTTTCTCCTTACCTGGCTACGCTTCTGACACCGTCACGTGGGCTGTTTTTTGTTCTCACAGTGAACAGTGGTGGTGTTACTCATTCCACCCATTATTTTCTCAACCCACACCTATCAAAATCTAATAGAGAGAGAAAGAGATTAGGGGAGAAAACAAGAGAGAGGGAGAGTGAGAGTGAGAGAAAGACAGAGGGAAGTTCGGTCAGAGCCGGCCACCATTCCGGTGCATGCACCACGTAGTTACTAAGAATAAGTGATGATCGTCATCATGATGTGGTTGTTTGAACAAAAGCAAAGCGGTGATGGTTTAGCCAAAAACCTAGACTCGATAATGGATTAATGGTGGTGATCTAATAAGATATGGTAATGATGATGGTGACGGATGGCTATGTTGGTCGCCAGTGACACTAGCAACAGTTATGTGGTCTAACTTATATTTATTCATTTTCATTTTTCATTAGTTATATGTTAGCACATCATGTTGGTTACACAATCTGCAGTATGTATTGTCCATTCTTCTTGCATTTGTCATGTCTTTGTTGTTGGTCAGAATCCTTTCTGGCTTCTACACACAACCTTATTTATGGCTTCACATGTTCACATTTGTGAGGAATATTTCTTTTTGTTCCATTTGTGATGTCAAGGACAATGGAAATTTCCTTTTGTTTGGTTTGATTCATTTATTTTTATACTGCATACATTAATTTTCATATAAAACTTTCCTCATATCTCAAAATCTTGTCACGTGAACTCCATTTCATGTCAAACTAACCAACATTTTTAATGGATATTAATAGTTTCCAATGGCACATTGATCAATACAAACACCTAAAAAAGTTAAATTATTTAGTGTCATCTTATTACGGATGTTAATTTACGAATTTTGATTCGAGGTTCAGTTTACTTAAGTTTTTACTTGAATCACTGATATTGGTATGCATAATTCTCTAACATAAGATCAAAAAACCAATAAAGATTCAATCTTTATGTGTGCATACTTCAGAGTAATGCTCCTAATAGTAATTTCAACACAAAATTGTGTGGTTTTCTTTTTTTATGTATGCACACACTTCAAATAGTAAACTAAAGGATGCTGCATATAATTATCACAGTGGGGAGTGTTATTTGATAGCGTCTAATGAGTTTGGTGTGTAAACAGATGGGTAGTTGGTTAGGTGTTTTGATGTGGAAGCCGAAGTGAGCATATCATCTAACCAGGTTCTTATATATTTTTATCCTAATTGTGTGCTTTGAAACACCTGTTGCTATTTTAATTTGTCATGAAGGAACATTATGTTTTCTTTTTCAAACCGTTCCATCCAAAATATATATACCATTACATTTTTATGATTCTGAATTATCTTGATAGTTGACACTTAAATTGTAGAGATTTTTGGATGAGTTACCAGACCCTTAAAAGATGAGAAGTCCAATGTAAACAGTTTGTTTATTCATTTATGAATACTATATGCCAATAGGAATTAGTATTATGGGTCAAATACCTTAAGCATTCAATTTCCTTTATAGTACACTAGTAGGAAACCCGCGCGATGCGGCGGCAGCGACAATTTATAACGCGGTACCCATATTCTGTTAGTTCTTCAATATTCCCGTGATATATTGTATAATATTCATGTTAGTTTTCTTATTAGTAGCGTCATTGTGGCTAGTTATGCCTTACATGTCTCAATTTAATATTAACAAACAGTCAAATAAGAAAATATCAATCACAAATATAGTAATTTAAATATAAAAATCATGTGTTTACTACTCCCCTGTCCCATTTTAGATGTCATTTGGCCCACAAACACACATATTAAGACATCTTTATTTGTATGTTGTAAAATGACAATAATATCCTCAAGTTATTATTTCAAATTTTTTATTGTCTTTTATCTTTTATGGACAAAACTGGAAATTGCTTACAAATGGACATTTAATTTGAGACAACAAAAAGTGCAAAATGGACATTTAAAATGGGATGGAGGGAGTACTTGCGTTGTAATGAGATCCATTTTAATCTTAAGCCTTGTATATATGATTTACCTCATTTATAAGATAAAATTTATGATCTTCCATCTTATTAACCACGGTTAACATTATCTGTAGTTTATTGAGATAGGCAAAGGAAGACTGAAGTCTAATAATCACAGTTATTAGCTATTGATCACCAACAATCTCAACTAACAAAATGTGTGCTAGCGCTCCCACATTTTAACATATTGTTCGAACCTAAATAACAGGATACTAAGAGAACTTGACACGCAAGAGGGAATTTGGTACGCAATCATGCCACAACAATTTGGACCAGTGGCGCCCAATAGCTGACTGTTAAAAGGTCGACAATATGTTAATAATGGTCCGTTGGTGGACAATAAGCTAAACGGTGAGACCACCAACACATATTTCTTTTGTAATTATAGAGCATTAATTCATTGTTTTATCATTTAAAGTTTTTCTATTCGTGCTATATATACTTATAAATTAGAAATTCGGATATAGTCAGTTATTTTCATTAAGAAACTTAATTGATTTATTTCTAATTTATGACCTATGACAAATTAATTGTATAATCTCAATTTTGGTTTGATGGTACGATAAATTATGGGTATACATACACATACTACATGCATACATTATGGCTGAAGTTTTTTAGTATTACGTGGCAGTGTGCATATAACATACATCATATTATTTGCTTGCAGATGTAGCATGTTTTTAAAATATAGATATATATAAATGTATTTAAAATGTACAGTAGTAATAGTAAGATACAAATAATGCCATAATAGCTTTGCATCATTTTGTCAAACTTTACATTTTGAATTCCAGAAGTGCATGTTCTAGAGTCATTTTAAATTGAAAAGCCATGTTCAATGTGGCATTTTAATACCATATATATGTATGTGTCATGTATTTTCAGTTAAATAAAACCATTTTAATTTTCAATTGGTTTTGTAATTAAAACCAACATATGAGGGGTTGAACTATACAAAAACAATAACATACGAAATAAATTTTTTTTTTTTAATAAAACATATTAACCGGAATAGACTTGAATCATCCACACGCTCGTAATTGTTTTTCGTCATGGTTTCACAAGACTACAAACAATTCCCTATTGCATTTGCTTCTTGACCTTGGCTTCATTATCTGCATATATGTTAGCGTACCGAAAACACAAAAATGTCAATACCGTATCAAAAATAATGTGGTACGTGTATCTAGTACCATTTGCTCATCCCTATGTTAAATGTTCCTTTTGATGTTTGATGCTACCGTTTTACACGGGTTATCTTCAGAGTAGGTGTTGGTGGTAGTGTGAGGAGCAGTGTTTCCGTGCGGTTGTCATCAGAGGTTGTCGAACAGGTCGGCATGTCTACAACATCATTGATTGAATGTGTGGAATCTGTCTTTAGGGCAAGTGACAACAGTTTGGGTGCACTGCAGCATGCATTAGAGTTGAGATAATCTTTGGACTGGTTACCGTGCTTGATTAACATTTCTTCGCATTTGATGTTCAGCATACGCGCCATGAAACAGTGAAACACACATATAAGAACCTGAAAAACATAAATAACCTCAACCACCTAAAACAAAATTGAGAGGATAAAAGTAAAAAAAACTCAATGGAGCAAGAACATAGCAGAATCTAACTTTGTGCCTCTGAATTTTAAGGTTCTTCAACAACCTGCGCAACATGTGCATCCATTAACATTTCACATAGTGCAAATAAAATGCCTCTGAATTTTTAATCAAGTGTCAATGCTCATCCCTTAGTGATTTAATAATCAGCTTCGAAACATTTCCTACAAAAATGATTGTAAAGCTAAAAACAAACTAATGGTATATATTTACGTGTCTTTTAACCAGCACCGAGAGCCTTTAACACCTGTTTTACAACATATCTTTTCAAATAGTGGTAACATGTTCTTACCAGTAAAAATGGTTCTTTGTCTGGAGAGTGCAACCATTTCAGGTAATAAAAGTGAAGATCATTTCCATATGGCCATATCGATGTCTTCGATCAATCTACATAAATGCAAGATGAATAATATAAAAAACAGTTTCGAATCTGCATAACAATTAGGATGTTGAAGAAATCAACTAAGCAATTTAGTTTAATCAATTATGCATTAATGGACTTAACTACACAACTGATAAAATAAAAAATAAAAAGTTCACACAGACTGGAAGTTATTGCAGGTTCGGTTTGATGAATACATCATGGGATCTGTTAACTTTTAAACACACTTATCTCATCTTAACTGTTAAACCAGTAGGACGAAACATACCCCAACAAAATCATTAACAAATAAATGGGTCGAAACTGTCACATGCTTGGTTTATTAAGCTTAAGGCACTCCGAGGCATTTCGGCCCTCAAAGCCTAGGTGTGAAGCGCTAGGCGAGTGGCTAGAGCTTCATCATTTTTACTTTATACACATCCTACATATGTTTGTATTCGGATATAATTTACAAATATAAATGTATGAACCTGGAACGTTAGGGGATTTCTATACATAAATCAAAGTAGATGACAATGATGATAGGTTTATAAAAACAAAAAAGAATATATTAATAGTCCTGCCTCCAGTCGTGCGAAAGACTACTCATACCATAGTTATCAAAGGCGCTACGCACACTTAAGGTGCATAGGCCTCGCCTAGGGTCTAGGTGCAAAGCGTAAAAGAAAGGCGAGGGCCTGGGATTAAAAAAAAGCGAACAAATAAAAAAAAGTAAAAATATATTATGTATTTGAAAAATTGGCATAGGCACAAAAGGCGATAACTTTTAACAACTATGATCCCTACTAATATATATAAAAAAAAGTTAAAAAAGCAAGAGAAAATTGTTGCCATCCTAACTTTTTGGCTTAAAACAGGTATGGAAATTTTGCCATGGTAGCGATTTATACAGGGAGTGTGATGAACACAACAAAATATCAATTACTTTTTAAAACAAATGAACAAAAAAATCAGTATGAAAGGAGAGGTTAACATTTTTTTTTTTTTTTTTGGCCATAGATGGTGGTTAAATGTAAGGCGAAGATTTGAGAAGTGAGATAAGTGTGATGGTAAATAAGATCCTTATTTGCAAGTGATAATTGAAGCCAAATTTGCACTTCCTGTGAATACTATGCCCTTGGTTTCTGCTAATAAATGAGACTTTACCATCAAGAAATTATAATCATTAAAGAAGTATGAATCTAAAACATTACCCCATAATGAGAGTTGAGTGAAGCAAGTAATGAATAAAGACCTAGCATACAGTCCCCTTCATGGAGAGCCGACACAACCTGTTAGAAAGGTTTTTACCAGTAGTTATAACACATATCAAAACACCAGCAAATATTATTCATGATATTCACCCAAAATTTATAAATCAATTATGTCATGAAGTAATGAATGACATGCCAAAAATTGAACTAAAGATACAATTGAAATGCAGTGGGGTAAATTAATAAACAGAATCATTAAAAACTTCAATAAAAACAACAACAACATTCTAGTAATCAGAACACACAAACTCTATGTAGCTATAAAATTGAGGTTGAAACTCATTGTTCCATCAAAGCGAACACGCAAACTCCGCAAGCCTTTTCCACCTGTCAGATAGATAGCAGATAAAGATCCAGCTACAACACAACACGCTGAACTCGTAAAAATCAGAACAAGAAAAAGCATATCAACCACCAATCTTTCGAACTTTGCAAAAAAAAAAAAAAAAAAAAAAAAAAAAAAAAAAAGATAAGATAAGATAAG
The DNA here is from genome assembly GCA_028751855.1 of Ambrosia trifida. Taxonomy (NCBI): domain Eukaryota; kingdom Viridiplantae; phylum Streptophyta; class Magnoliopsida; order Asterales; family Asteraceae; genus Ambrosia; species Ambrosia trifida. Next base: position 144,915,939 of record CM054124.1, on the reverse strand, counting down.
AAAAATACCATGGGGTTGAGGGATTCAACCGTAAGAGGCATAGTAGACTTGTCTTAGGCCATGGATGTGTCGGATCTGATCTGATGAAGGAGACAATTGATGATAGTGGTTTTGGCGGAAAGATTTCTAAGAGAGAGATTGGGTTTGAATTTTGAAATTGAATTTTGAGATTTAGGGAGAGAAGAAGCGGGATTTTATTTTGTAAATATGGAACCCTATGTCACAATCCCTGCTATTTTTTCATGGCTTAAAAGACTTATACATTATGCTTTAAAATTTGCACCCATTAAAAACCTTTGTATTGTAGCTTTAAGTGTTGTACATTATGCTTTAAACCATTGTAAGACTTAAAAAGTGGCAAATTACCATTCATGCCCTTCATATATGCTTATTAATATAATATAGATATATACATTGGACTAACCATGTATTCCTGAAGTTGTGATTGAGCAATTGCACTGCTTCTTTAAAATAGGCAAACATTAAGCTTTTATTAGTCAAACATGTACAAGAACACAATACTATTGCACTGAAAATTGTTTTACTTTAACTAGGAGATTTTAATTTGTGCTTTTTGGGGCTTTCAGGTTTGTTATGTATCCACTTGCAGCTACAGTTGTGAAGTGAAGGGGAGGGCAAATTTAAAGACTAACCACACCTGTAGGAAGACACATGTCAGACTAACTCAAACCTATAAAGGATCGTTTTTATGAAAAACACACAATATATCACACGAGTAGAAAAATTTAGGTGCGGAATCCCTAAATTGTATGCAATATGATAATCAATCAATCAGACACAAAGAAATCCATGTTAATCATCATCATCATCATCATTAATAATAATCAAAGTTGTTTATACGTTAAAGACCTAATTACAAAGATAAAACACACACTCTAGACGTTCTAGACCTTTCCGGAAAACACACACTAAAACCACATACAAATGACACAACTGATTCTCTCAAAACAAACTTAAACTATATATAGATGATGCGTTTGGTTTTAGTATTAAAAAAATGTCATTTTCCACGGTGCCAAAAACTTTGATTTAACAATCCCAAAACAGTGGTTTGGGGGAAAAAGACTGATTTTACTAAATCCTAATTAACAAAGTTTTAAATTTATAAAGTAAACAATATTTACTTCGGAAACTAAAACCAACACATAGGCAGAGAACCTGACGTGCATAGCATAGTTTCGGTGGTATGTATTGAGTATCGTATTCCAAGGTTCACACTTTCCCCTACTTAATCATTCATCAATTGACCGATCGGGTTTTGAAAAGAAAAATAAAACGGATGGGTTCTTTAAAAAGAGTTTTGAAAAGGTTTGGTTTTATAAAAGATATGGTGGGACGAAATAGTAGATAGATATGCACATCTCGGGGCCCTTCGCTTAAGTAGTTAAGTTTACTATTATAATTAATAATTGAATATAGTTAAATGTGTGGAAGACGAGAGTGATCTTTAAGTGCCGACTACTTGATAGAGAAGCGAAGGCGACTACTAAGTAGAATGCTAAACCTCTCCAGCGTGCGTCCACCTGGGGTACTTCGCCGGGGCCTCGCGTATAGCGGGCTCCTCGAACCACGGTCAAGTCTTCGGGTCTTCTAAATTATCATCTTCTTAAATTGGAGGCTTCACTCCGGCTAGGGACATCGTACACCTCACCTTAGTTCTCGGATTTCGTACCGAATAGTCTCTTTATCCTGGCAACCACGTATCCCCATTGGTTGACGGTCAAAGCCGAAAGATCTCTCTTACGGTTGTCACATGAAGGCGGTCTCTCCATTGGTTAACGACGTTGTACTAACGAGAACTAGATAAAGAACTTTTATTTTATTTATCTTCGTGACACTTTATTGGCCTGATAAAGTTGGTACATGATGTCTTAATTAACCAACCCATAACCTCCCAAGCTGGATGAAGTCCTTGACAAAGGCGGCACATAGTCCTAAAGGCGTATGATACAAAAGATCACTGGTGTGCCCGTAGGGAAACCACCCTTTGCCAAGAAGATCACCCAATCATCTGGTATGACCCAGAAATGTGTCACTCAGATCTGGTCCACTTCAGAAGCCATTGCTTAGAACCCGGTTTGGATATCCGAAGCCCGAAGGATCTGTCTCACTATCGGTTTCCTCGCCTTGGATCTAGCTCGGGACTACCAGAAGCTGATTATACCATTGATTAATTAAGTTAAAGTTGTTATTAAGTTATTCCTCATTCAAACCTGTCACCAAGATAAAAAAAAATATTAGAAGAAGATAACATAACAAATAACTAAAAATAAACTACTATTAATAATAATAAAAGTCTTCGAATCGAAGCCGGTTCGTAAATACAAGAAAGATACAACCATAGAAATGATCAACACAAGGATCATGGCTGCTCATAGACAAGCTCTCCATCTTCCAAGTGATATGTATTCTCTCATGATCCTCACGACCCTCGATGTTTTATTGCATAACTACTCTATGATCCTCTTTTTGGCCAAGCTAATCAAGGTAGGTGAAAGCCTAACCATTGAGGGATGTAAGGAGGACCAGAAGGCCTCCTAAGGGACCCCAAGATCTCGGAAAGAAGCTTGGTAGTCGGCCCAAGAGAGAACAAGAAGGGATGAACAAATGGTGGGGGTTGGCTTGCTATTTATAGACCTCCAGGGGCTGCACGGCCGTGCCAATGTGTGTCAAGGGCGTGCTCGCTGTCTCATGTACGTTCTGTTGCTGCATGGCAGACTCTGTCTGTACCCTTTTGTCCCCTGCACGGCCGCGCACATGCATTAAGCACAGACTTGCAGTGTTTGTTTCCTCTGATTTCGTGCTCTCCAAGTTTGCTGCGTTCTTCTCTCGCGTACTGGAACTTCATGCAGGTGTGCGTGGGCATGCTTGGTCATTCCAGGGCTGATTTTAGTGTTGTTTAAGTCCCGGGATTGTCTTCAAAACATATAGTGAACCGGCTGATAGTCTCGTATTTTCAGGAATCTCCTGTTTCTGTCTGTTTTTGCCCGAAAATCCTTAATTTCCGTTTTGGAGCTCCATTTTCCTGCAAATTACAAATAGGAACGATTTAAGTACCAAATATTAACAATGTTACCCAAATTGTACCCTATTATGAGACTGTTTATGCCTGTTTTATATAATAACTATTTGAGTTATCACAATACCCCACACTTAGACCATTGCTTATCCTCAAGCAATCAAACACAAGTGCACTTAAAACAGACCGTAATTAACAAACCCTCAATCCATTTATTCAATTATTTATGAGAAAAATAAAATTACATGACACACATACTTAACCCGTACGATTATGCTCGAACCTATACCTGCTCACAATGTTCACTCAACACTTGGGTTTATCATTTTGGTGAGTTTTGGGGGTGAACACTCAAGTCCGCACCGAAGTCGACTACGGCCATAGGCTTGTATGCATATCAAGTCCTCGTCTCTAAATTGAATAACTAAGAAATATCAAGAGAACTTTTATTCGGGTTGTAATGTAGGGGTGTAAATATAAAACAACTTTTTTTTACTATACACAAAGGGGATGAGCCACCGAATCACAAGGAAGCGTCACGGCTGAGATGATGATGAAGCAGCGAAGCGTGGAAAAGGACGACTATAACGTCTAGCGACGTTTTCAGCGGCGATCTCTGAAAGGAGTCGGGTGTTAATTCCGAGGTCCTTCATCATGGCTATCTCGTTCCTGATAGTATAGTCAACATTGCTTCCTTTTCTGACTTTTCGCTCGGCCCGGTATCGAATAGCACCCTCATGATATAGCAGAGTGTATTCACTTTGTGAGTGGGTCGAGTTGTTGCTGCATTCTCCTTCGTGGGACCAATGGCCACATTTTCTGCATTTGTCATATCTCTTGGCTCGTCTTTTTGCAGCGCTCTTTGATTGTCCACAAAATGGTGGATTTTGTTCCATCTTCCTCCATAAGTTTCTTTCGTCTGCCATCTTCTCAAAAATTATTTGTAACATGTCACGGGGCAGACGTGGCTCAGCAAAGTAGAAACATCCTAGCAAGTGTTCGTCCAGCGGGTGCATCTTGAGAAAGCGAGGGGGAAGCAAGAGAGAGATGAGAGATCACAGAGAGAAAGTAGAGAGAGAGCACAGAGCAGGAGAGAGAGAGAGAGAGAGAGAGAGAGAGAGAGAGATCAGAGTTCCAGTTATTTAAGGTCTCACCGGCCAAAGACCAAATTTTTATCTTTGAAGAATTTATCTTTTTGGGCTCTCTTTTTGGTGGGTCTCTCTATTTATTGGGCTCTCAATTTATTTGGACTCTCAAACTACTATATCATATTTTTTTAGAAGATCTCCCTCTTGGCCCCGTCTTGTGTTGTTCCCTCCTTTGTCAACGGTGTCGCCTTTTCTTCAAACTTGCGGTGTCGTGCCCTTGGTGGTAACAAATTCTTGAAGCTGTTGTGGTGACGCATGATCGGAACTCATTTATTGGGTGAAAGAAACGAAAGGCTAAGGCTCAACAGGTTTTCTAAGGGAAAGTATGTTATTTTAGGGGTGAAACCTAATTGCCTCTATCATTTTAATCCAGTTATTAATTTTAAAACAAGGATATGCATAAACACACAAGTTCTAACTGAGTCGGACTAAGGTCGGATATCTCTCATGCCAAATGAAGTGAGCAAAATATAATATATTTCTGAAAGTGTGGGACTCGACAAAAGGCTCAAAAACTCTAACACAGATAATCGGGTAGGATAAGGTATCAGTTTTATGCATAAATTTCGGGGTGTTTTTCTACGTGCCATGCAACCTATTTTTATACTTAATTTTATTTTATTTAAATAGACAAGATCGGGTTTTATTAACATCATCTACTTCGCTGTCTTTTAAAGTGAGCTGTTCAGCATAAATGCCTAATAGGTATCATTCGGACAAGCCTAATTGACTATACAAATCTAGTCAAAAGTGACCATGAATGACGCTACGGGTATCAAGCTGCTAAGAGGGTACCAGATAACGTACGACCAATGACAAGTGACCCGCGAGATAAAATAAAATAAGCAGCAAAAATGGTCCACCCCACACATAAAATTTTGGCATAAATTTTAAGTGCAGAAATAGATAAAGAGGCAAGAGAAACTAACACTCCCCTGATAACGACGAATCCTCTCGCGTGTGAGCGAAACCTGCATACTCCACATAGAGATGTCGAAATGGTGGATCCAAAACATCAAGCTTTCCCCGACCTGTCCTGAAATAACTAGAAAAAGAAAAATAAAAGTGACAAAGATAAACAAAAGCTACGGTCCTAAGATAGATACTAATGCCGAGGCACTAGCGTGGTGGAACAAGTCCGGGCATGCACCAAGCATGCAAATGTGTTAACATCCATACAAAAACCACAAAAAGAAAAATAAAAAGAAAAGAAAAAAAGTGTATCATGTCACAAACCATCAATCAGTGCCTAGAATCACCGAATAACCTGGGGGAGAAAGTCAATCTGAGCGACAGTGGTGTGTATGCGAGCTGGAGTAGGTGCACGAAGTCATAAGCGTATCAAGTCCGTCCAAAATGCTGTGGAATAGACTCCTCCGTGGCTGACTCTGTCGACCCTGCATAGAATCAGGCAGTGGCCTGGCTGCAGCTGTAGCTGATGACTCTGCATCCTCTGCATCTTCTGTCTCGTCATACTCATGGTCCTCATACCACAACCTCTGCTTATTATCTATCAACCTCAAAACCTGATTAAACCAATCTGCAACCCCAATATCCCTCATGTCCGAAGTGTCAAGGGGACTGATGCTTCCTACCACCGCCAATTCATCGAAATTGTGTGGGTGAAGTGCCTCCAAATTGGTGGATAGGAGCATGATATAAGGCCCTCCGAAAATGTGTGCCAAAGAGGTGGGTCCCCAGCATTTAGTGAAGAGTTTGGCTACCGCATGAACAAGGTTATAGGGTCGGTTTCTTATAATGCTGAAAAGATTGAAAACCTCCTGCTCGTATACTCTGTCTGTATGATCCGTGCGGCACCCTAAATTGTTGGCTATGATCAAATGTAACCACCTATGTAGAGGGTCTGGAAAACTAGATCTCTTACGCCTCCTCGGGGTGTAGGGGGCCTCGGAGATTTGTCTCCAGAAATCTTCCGGCCGAACATTGCTGGGCCAGTTGCATAGGCTCTTAGTGAATAGTGGTGACTGAATCTCCCTTTGTTGATACAAACCAAGTCTGATCCCGAATTCTGTCAATGTCATTACATACAACAATTTCCCAACCTAAACCACATACATTGTCTCATGATCCTTTCTTCTGATGTAGTCGGCGGTTCGTAGGTGAATGAAGCTTAGAACTCAAGAGTTGGCTCTCGATAAGTACACTCAAATATCTGGAAGAAGTGGTGCCAGTGGGATGATAACATGTCGTAGAATCGAGGATCCAATCCCACATACCTCACAGAGTCATAATCCACAAGACGATAGTCCCCAATCTGCTTAACTTGGATGGTAAGCAGTCGCCTGTAGGCGTCTTCCGCTTCAGTCATTCGGTGTGGTGGCAGTTCTAGTGTAGCAGATCTCCTGAAAAACACAACAGAATCGGTTCAACTTTAAGACTTAAAATTTTCTGCAGAAAAATAAACAGGCTGGGTCCAGTGGCTGCACGCCCGTGCTCAAGGAAGGACCACGGCCGTGCGGCTCAGTCTGCAATCCGTGTTTCTACTGGTTTAACTGTTTAAACTGGTTTTACTCCTAAAATACCCTACAACTGATTTTAAACTGCAAAAACAGGTTAAATTTTAAAACTTAAAAAGTTCTGATATGTTAACTAACTGAACACGCCCGTGCACCTAGAGTGCACGGCCATGCTCTTTCTGGTGGGTCAGACTGATACGCGGGAAATTTCTAACGGTTTTCTAGTCAAGCACGGCCTTGACACACTATTGTGCACTGTCGTGCTCGTTACGGGAGCGACGGTTTTCAAACCCGTCAGTTTTCCCGAAAATGTTTCGCATGGTTTCTCAAAAATCTCCACAACATTTCAATCCTAGTGTTCCCCTAATCGTTTTCCTACAATATCATGCTCAGATTCGGGCCGCAAACACTAGAAATCTAAGATTTTTATTAAGAACCTAAACTACTCAAAATTTCAAGAAAACGGACAGATCTGGACATAAAACACATAAAAGGTGTTAGGGGTCAAGTATACATACCTTACACTGAAGAATGGGGCCTGGAATGAAGGAAAATGGTGGAAAAATAAAGGTTTTAGGGGTGGTGCGACGGGTATAGCGAGAGGGAAGAAGAAGAAATGAGGGTTGAAAAGTCAAAAGTTACTTTTAAAACTCCCAAATCTAATCTGCACGCCTTGCACGGGCGTGCTCACCTTCTCAGCTTCCGTTTTCGCGTTTTTCCATTTTAAAACTGTTTTTTAAGGGTCCGGTTTTAAAATTTTTTGTCTGGTTTCCCCAAATTAATTTTTAAAACCCAATTTTAAGTTCGAAAACAGTTTAATTTTTAATTTTTGAAAAAAAAACTTCACCCGGTCTCATTTCCAATTTTTCCGGTACTTACCTGGCGATCTTCAAGGAATGGCAAACTAACCTCTAACAAAAAATAAAGAAGAAATAAAAACCATCCAAAATAAAAGTTGATGATCTTGGCGATTTCGGCGTTCTCCACGGGAATTCTCCGAGGTAGCTAATCTTGAAGGAAACCTGCAAAGAAAACTAGAAACAACCACAATCATCGAAAATAAAGCAGAAATAAAATTAAAAAGAAAAATAAAGAAGACCGAAAACAAAAAGAAAAATAAACAGATCAATCAAGTGACTAGGGTCTTTCTTTGGAAACCATTGTGTTCCCCGGCAACGGCGCCAAAAACTTTGATGCGTTTGGTTTTAGTATTAAAAAGATGTCATTTTCCCCGGTGCCGAAAACTTTGATTTAACAATCCCAAAATAGTGGTTTGGGGAAAAAGACTGATTTTAATAAATCCTAATTAACAAAGTTTTAAATTTATAAAGTAAACAATATTTACTTCGGATATTAAAACCAACACATAGGCAGAGAACCAGACGTGCATAGTATATTTTCGGTGTTAAGTATTGAGTATCGTATTCCAAGGTTCACACTTTCCCCTACTAAACCATTCATCAATTGACCGATCGGGTTTTGAAAAGAAAAATAAAACGGATGGGTTCTTTAAAAAGAGTTTTGAAAAGGTTTGGTTTTATAAAAGATAAGGTGGACGAAATAGTAGATAGATATGCACATCTCGGGGCCCTTTGCCTAAGTAGTTAAGTTTACTATTATAATTAATAATTGAATATAGTTAATTGTGTGGAAGACGAGAGTGATCTTTAAGTGCCGACTCCTTGATAGAGAAGCAAAGGCGACTACTAAGTAGAATACTAAACCTCTCCAGCGTGCGTCCACCTGGGGTACTTCGCCAGGGCCTCGCGTATAGTGGGCTCCTAGAACCGCGGTCAAGTCTTCGGGTCTTCTAAACTATCATCTTCTTAAATTGGAGGCTTCACTTCGGTAAGGGACATTGTACACCTCACCTTAGTTCTCGCGTTTTGTACCGAAGAGTCTCTTTTTCCTGGCAACCACGTATCCCCATTGGTTAATGGTCAAAGCCGAAAGATGTCTCTTACGGTTGTCACAGGAAGGCGGTCTCTCCATTGGTTAACGGCGTTGTACTAACGAGAACTAGATAGAGAACCTTTATTTTATTTATCTTAGTGACAATTTATAGACCTTATAAAGTTGGTACATGATGACTTAATTACCCAACCCATAACCTCCTAAGCTGGATGAAGTCCTTGACAAAGGTGACACATAGTCCTAAAGGCGTATGATACAAAAGATCACTGGTGCGCCCGTAGGGAAACCATCTTTTGCTAAGAAGATCACCCAATCATCTGGTAAGAACCAGAAATGTGTCACTCATATCTGGTCCACTTCAGAAGTCATTGCCTAGAACCCGGTTTGGATATCAGAAGCCCGAAGGATCTGTCTCACTACCGGTTTCCTCGCCTTGAATCTAGCTCGGGACTACCAAAAGCTGATTATACCATTGATTAATTAAGTTTAAGTTGTTATTAAGTTATTCATCATTCAAACCTGTCAACAAGATAAAGAAATAAAGACTAGAAGAAGATAACACAACAAATAACTAAAAATAAACTACAATTAATAATAATAAAAGTCTACAAATCGAAGCGGGTTCGTAAATACAAGAAAGATACAACCATAGAAATGATCAACACGAGGATCATGGCTGCTTATAGACAAGCTCTCCATCTTCCAAGTGATATGTATTCTCTCATGATCCTCACGACCCTCGATGTTTTATTGCCTAACTACTCTACGATCCTCTTCTTGGCCAAGCTAATCATGGTAGGTCGAAGCCTAACCATTAAGGGATGTTAGGAGGACCAGAAGGCCTCCCAAGGGACCCCAAGATCTCTGGAAGAAGCTTGGTAGTCGGCCCAAGAGAGCACAAGAAAGGGATGAACAAATGGTGGTGGTTGGCTTGCTATTTATAGACATCCAGGGGCTGCATGGCCATGCCAATGTGTGTCAAGGTGTGCGTAGGCGTTTAGTGTTTTTTAAGTCCCGGGATTGACTTCAAAACATATAGTGAACCGGCTGATAGTCTCGTATTTTCTGAGTTATCAATAGACCTGCATGTTCGACCCATGCATAGGTCGAATGAGCACATTCGCCCCTTACAGAGCTCGAACCAAACATATATGAACTACAAAACTTTGTTCGACCCATTGTGAATCTCATTCGACCTCTCGACAAGTCGAATGTGTCTTCATTTCAGCAATCGTCAATACCAAAACGCCTATTATTATAGAATCCAAAGCGATAGCCACACATAGTGTATCAATAAAACCATCGATGCATAGATTACAATCAAGTTATGCATAAAAAATAACAATGCAACAATTAAAAACATATTATTCACTGTCTGAAGTTTAATGATATCACCCAGCTATCATCGTTTCATTGTCATTTTAGAGTTTTTATTCTACCAATTTCTATCACAATTTCAACACTAACCAAGTCACCTCATCACTAATTTTTCACCAATTTGTAAACTTCTATTAATGAAATTTATTTTAACTAGTTTATTGATTAGGTTGATGGAAGCGCAGTAAGAAGAAGGGGATTTATAGTGCGGATGAAAAAAGTTGACTATTGAGGTCAAACTCAAGTAGTTGAATCCACTTTGAGTAAGTTGAGTTTAGGGTTTATAACTTATTGATCAAAGAAAACTTAAGGATTCCCTCTGTGCTATTCTGTGGTTTTTTTTTTGCGCTCCCTTGATTGTGTTTGTTAATAGGATTATTTTTCTGAATGTTTTCTCCTTAGTGTTTTGGTGTTGTAGTGCTTTCATCTACTTGTCACAGCCAAGGTTCGAGGTTCGGTTTTGTGGTTATGAAAAACGCACACGTACACTAACGGTTGATGCTAGATACAACTAACATGTAAATCCATTGTTGTACCCGTGTAACGCGCGACGATGAATACATAGAATTAATAGTTTGATTTATGTGATCTCTATTGTTGCAGGTTCAAGCACCAGATACATGTACAGATGAAGGTCATTATGTAGCACACTGCAAGATCAAATACAATATCTTTATGGTGTTTCCAATAAAGACATAAAGGTAATTTTGTAATGTTTATGTAGTAATATTAGTAAGGTGTGTTACCGATGTATGTGGGTGTTTCAAGAAAACTTAACTTTTTTTCAAAAAGGGTAGAGTCCCGAAGGAGGTGCCAAAATTTTTGGTGAAAAGGTGAGTAAGTTAGAAAACAATAAGACACTTACAAGTTTTAAATTTATAATTTAAAATGATAGTTGCTCAACGTTCTAAACCCAGCACAATAGGCAAGCGTACCTATAGAAATGTGCAAGTACCGAGTATCGAATTCGTGGACACGATTTTTACTACTCAGCTTCCTAAAATTACTTAAAAGACTTTTTAAAATGCGGGAAGAAAAGTAAAAAGAGAGATGTAAACTTTTAAGAGAAAGCAATGACAAAACAATGGTGTTGCTTCGGGATCAGATTGAACTTGGTATGATGATAGTTATCTTTATTCAAAGTGGTGTGTTTAAGTTGCGCACTTGTGCTTATACTTAGAACCGCTACTGCATTTTCTAGAGGTGACTGTTTTCTCATAACTGTATAAACAACTGTGTTCTTAATGTTATTATGAGGGTCTCCCGAACCGGACAACTCACCTCTCAACACTTAAAAGAAAATAACTCGAGACTGTTTCAACTCAACCCCATATTACCCACCTCCCAGTGTTGCGATATAGACATCAAACTACTCTAGACTTTTATGTATAACTTGCCGGTGGTCAGAGCATGACCTAACAAGTTACGAATTTATATCATAAAGGAGTCATGACTAACCAGAAGACGTCCATCCTCTACTTTATTTAATTAACTTGTCAAAAAGTGAGTGGTCTGTTATTAACTGTTCGGCAGTATAATAATGAAAGAAAATAAAGACCGTTTTCTTTCAACACGGGTTCATCAATCCTTAACTTGTGCCAAAGCTTTCACATAGACCATGAAGCTAAGTTGTAGAATTAAGTCTTGACTTATCACTAGGACCGAGTATAAAGACCATGCCGACCCTAAATGAGATCTTGATAACCGTCTTGTCAGTTTTGGTCAGTTTAAGACTTGGAGAACACATCTGAGTAAAGCACGCACTGCGATACAGTGGGGCACGTCCATGCACACTTCAAAATGCTGATTTTGACCTCTGTTGACCTGGAAATGTTGAGTTGTTGACCCGGAACAGTTGCACGGTCGTAAGCACGGCCGTGCCATGTCTAGCAGAGCTTCAAAGTCTTCAATTCTTCGTCCCTTTACTGCCGTTTAGTGCGGGTTTCTACTTCTTTTCACCACCGGACCTCTGATCCTACAATTTTTAATAAAGAAAGATAAATCATGATAAAACAGAGATAAAAGCACGATTTTGAGCATAAGATAGGTGATAATTATGTGTGGAAAACATATCAATTTCTCGGCATATCATAACACCTCACACTTGAGCTTTTGCTTGTCCTCAAGCAAACCGGACATTAGGCAATTTTTGTAGGATAAAAACTGTAAGTTTAACTCGATGTGCCAAGCTCAACTTACCTCCTAAGAGTCTAGCTTAATAAACTTTCAGGATTTTGGGCTTGGCTTTTGGTGAGACTACTAAAACAATTCCTAAGGTACCCCTTTTTCCTTTTTCCTCACTCCACTCATTCACTCGGGTTTCATTTGGGGGTGAACACTCAAATTCCACCCAATGGACAACACGAATCATAGGCTTGTGTGCAAATCGCAACTCCACCACTTTTATTGAGGCGGAGCGTGTGAATTAAAAGGACTTTTTAAGGGTTATTTTTGTGGGATGATGGAAAATAGGGTAGGAATGGAGTCTACCACCATGACTAAATTCGGGTTTGGTGCTTGAGGTGTTTATCGGAATCTTGGTGATCTTCTAAGTTAGCTTTACTGGTCTCTCCTTGGACTTTGTATCTCGACTGTGACGTGCTCTCGTTAATCGTTCAGGGTGATGGCCGCCTAATAGCCTCCACTAGGTTGGGTCGATCACTTGGCTCTCTAGAAAGTTTCGCAAAACTTTTCTTTTGAAGTTCTCTCGATTCCTTTGGTTCCGCAACATCTTTATTCAAACATGTTTTTTTTCAAAACACAAATTTCACATGATGCTTGCCGGATGATTACTGACACTTGGTATGCTCTTTTGATGGCTTTCTCTTGTAGCCTCCTTACGATCTCGATTCTGAATTCTTGATGTGCGGCTTATGCTTCAAATTCCCAAAATTACCAAAGAGCTTCCTCAACACCTCAACACTTCCCTGGTTTCTTCATGGTAGGGGCTAAATGGATGTAAGAAAATGAAAAGGCTAAGGCTCAAAGATGGGTGGCTAGGGGTGGGGAAATATATGGAAGACCAATGATAACGGAATAGGTAAGTCCTAAGTGCCTAAATCATTTTCACACACTCCCCTTTGATGTGGTCTTATAGCGCATAGGTTACACAAGTTTTAATCGGGCCATGCCAACGGGGAATATCTCTCAAGACAAATGAACGAGCATGTGTAATATATATACATATATATATATATATATATATATATATATATATGTAAGGGTGTGCTCGATAAGGCTCAATAATACTCACATGTAAGGGTAGGGGTTATTTAAGGAATCGGGAACACCTTAGGCTGCTCTTCTGACTACCAAAAACCTCCCTAATCTCTCGCAAAATCGTTGGGCTGACTCAGAGGCTTTGAAAATGTTTTTGTTTCCAAAAACTCTTTAAAAACATTGCCTTTTTAGTTACGGTTTGCCGACTGCTTTGAAGTGTTTTAAATTTTACAAAATTTTAAACACCTCACACTTAATTCTATTATGCAATTTTTAAATTAAAGATAGTGATATGTGTGTGTAAAGGAAAAGAGGGCAAGTCAAAAGGAACAAGTATCTCCCCTTTTTGTTCTCCAACGGTCCGCATGCGGTCGATCCCCGCAGCTGCCTCGACTTGAATGCTTTCTTGAGAGAAACCACTTGGCATGAACTTCAATAATTTATTAGTAACGAAAATAAAAATAAAAACAAGCTACTAGTCCTAATGCTGACAGGGCATACCTAGGTGATAGAAAGTATCAAGAGTGAACGACCATACCTGATGGTTCTTGACCGACTCCTCTATCGTTTGCACCAACCTCTCAACTTATTCATCCTAAGCTATTGACCCGGGCTGCCTCAACGGTAACGCCACGTTTTACGTGTTTGGCTGGACAAAACGTGTGATGCTCAGACTGCTTCGTTCCCTGCCTCTAGGACACTAATGGTGTTCTTCTTTCGTCCGTTTCTTTTTCTCTATCCAGTCCTCTGATGGTTGTACCAGTATTCATCTATCCATTTGGTGTTGTCAAGCCCTACTGCCGATTCCTCTGGTGGTGTTGTAACACCCCAACCGATGGCGGAAACATCGAGGTGTCACGTAAGAATGAGTATACAGTAGCACATGGTATTCAAGTTTTAATTGAAATTTATTTAAAGTAAAATATCCAAAATTTGAAAATACATAACAAAGTCTTGAATGAAATTCTAGTACATCAAACAACCAAACAAAGCATAACTTCAATTATCTCCTCCTGCTAGCTCTAGACTTCAAGCATCATTATTTCCTGTTGAGTTTGTAAAAATGGGGGGGGGGGGTCAACTAGAAGTTGATGAGAATACATAAGCCATGACAAGCAATTAAGTTTTAGAATAAATAAAGTTTAGCAATTCATATGTCTATCGTAAGTTTAAGTCTGCATGAATAAACATGAAGTATAGTATGCACATAATCAAACCTCCGACAAGTTTAGGTCCATCCCGTCATCCACGGTTCACCTTAATATCACGTTGGAACGATAACAATCACCCGCGCTCCCCATTAAAGATGGTCAACGAATCTAGGTGGGATTGTCAATCCAATAGATCTATCATTGAATATCGCCGGCTTGGCCATAGCTAACGATTATGTAAGTTTAAGTTTAAGTCTAATAGTATTTGTCTAAATCATGAGGAATTAAAGTTTACAACTAGACATGTATGTAGAATTGCTTAAGTATAAAGTTTCAAGTATAAAGAATTGCATAAACATGGTTACGTAAACTCACCTTAGCAAAGTGTTAAGTCTCGTGAAATAGAATATGTGTAGCCCAACGTTGTCAAGTATTACCCTATGTTTAAGGTAATAAATAAGTCTAAGTCTTTCTAGTCTACAAGTATTTTCTAGGGTTCCTAATTTGGGGATAAGTATTTGTTTAATTATTAAATAAATTATTAATTAAATAAAAGAAATTTGAAAAATAAATAAACAAAAGTCTTTTTGTAGGTTTTTGATTAGGAATGATCACATTATAAGGTTTTGAGTATGAAAATAATTTTTATAAAATTATTTTCTTAAAAAATAGAATATTTAGTCTATTTATTTTTATTTTTCCAAAAAAAAAAATATATAACTTTAATATCTAAAAATATTAAAATTAAAAAAATTTTAAATTAAAATTTGTATTTCTGTTCTAAATGGACAGAAATAATTTATATAAAATTTTGGTGCAAAAATACTGAAAAATGAATTTATTATGATTTATTTATGATTAAAATAACAAAAATCTATTAAAAATATTAAATAAATGATTTTTTGAAAATAAAAATCATTTCTGGAATGTTTATTGTTTTATAAACTCAGAATAATTTTTGTGGAAATTTATAAAATCGTTTTGATATTTTTATAGAATTTTATAATTATAATAGAATAAACTTGAAATATTTATTATATATATTAAATAAAAGATTTTTGAAAAACTAAAAATTGTATAATAAACTTTTCTATTAGAACATCATAAAATAATTTTTGTAGAATTTATAAAGCAATTTTAGTATTTAAAAACCATTTTTAAAAAAATATTGGTAAATATATATAAGTCTAAAGGGTTAAAAAAAAATGTTTGCACATGCTAGGAATCGAACCCGGGCCTCTGGCCGGTTCGATGTTTATATCACAATCCTAGACCATTTGGTCTAGACCCTGAGAACGATTAAACCTTGTTTGAAAGAATTATATAGTATAACTGATTGTGTTAACAATAGGTTTTTAAAAAGAAAGCTGTGCGTGGGACTCGAACCCGGCCATCAGGCCGATTCGTGCATTACGAACAAGAAGCCAACCAACTGATCTACTGATCAGTTGGTGTTAGATTGTGTTCTGTCTTAAATAAATATCAAGTTCTGCAGAATCGATTATCCCCAAATCAAAAGCATCGAGCCCTAGCTTTTCAATAATCCAGATTGACGAAGAATAACCCGATTACTCATGGGGTTATTGTTGTAAGGGGGCCGATGATCAAAACCAAACAAAAACATTTAACTTACAAACTGTTTCTCGTGATCTTTGAGCGGTCAAACGAAAAGTCAAACACGCGAACAATTGAAGCTTGAAAAGGGGTTTTTAGCAGAAAATTTGAGAGGGGAAAGGTTAATCGGCGAGTGTAGATGAAGAATGAGGTCCAATTTATAGTGCAATGTTTGTGTGTTTCGAATTGGTAAGGTTGACCCGTTTAAAGACAATGACGCGTGATTAGACTCTAATTAGGAAGGATATAACTGCTAATTGGCGTGTATAAGACGCGAATCAATCTTATCAATCAACATTCATGCCTTAAAGGGATTATAAACGCGGATTGATAAGCTAATTATGGATGATTGGTTCGCAGTTGACTTTTCAATAGTCAACTGCACTTCTAATCTTAGTATGAATATAATTAAGTCAGAGTTGAAACCAATAACAGGTTGTAGACCAGCTGGTTTAGGTTGTGTGTGTGATGGATTGAACCGGCCTTGGGCATGGGTTCGAACCCCGGCCCAGGAAAATATTTTTTTTGACATTAAATTTACCCCTTTAATAATAATATATTATTATAGCATTGTTCTAGGAGTCCAAATGTGTCACGAAAAATTTTAAAAGGGACGATAATGATAAAATTCGACGTTTTATTAATAACTGTCGTAACGTACATAGAATTAAATGTGAAATGTTACAGGTGTCACTGATGCGCCTTGGGCTTTCTTCAATTGATAATCTAGTTGTTTATCAATGAAGTGGGCCACGTCAAATGAGTCTTCAGGCGCGTATTCTCTTCCACCGGCTGTGTAGTGCAACTTGTTATTCTCAACCGGAAGTGTAAGAATCCCCTCACTCATATCTATGGTGGCGCGGGCGGTAGCTAAGAACGGCCGACCGAGAATAATAGGAACATTACTCTTGCCCATGTTGAGGATGACGAAGTCGACGGGAAAGACGAATTTTCCTATTTTTATAAGCAGGTTTTAAACAACCCTTCCGGGCTTCTTTATGGTACCATCTGCCAACTCGATCGTAGCTATCAAAGGTCGCGGGTCGCCCAAGTTGAGTTGTTTGTAGATATAAGTGGGCATAACATTCGCACTCGCACCAAGATCTGCTAAGGCATAACTTGTAGGCAAGTTGCCAATAGAGCATGGCAAAGAAAACTTCCTTGGATCGGTCAGCTTTGGAGGAAGATTTTGTTGGAGTAGTGCCACACACTCTAGTGCGTTTCCCTTGACTGCTGCCTCAAGATTTCTTTTGTTTCTCAAGAACTTCTTCAGAAATTTTGAGTACTTGGGCATTTGCTGAATGAATTCTATAAAAGGCAAGCTGACATGGATTTGACTTAGGTGTTCAGTGAACTTCTAGTACTGCTCGTCCGTCTTCTGCCTCATCAATCATCCGGGATAAGGTATGTTAGGCCGATATTCCTTCCGTACCGTCTTCGATGGCGGTTCTGGTGGTTGAGCAACTGGAGGATTCTGGTTGGTTGTGGGGCCTTCATTAACTGGCATTGGTGAATTGGCGATCGAGTATTCTAGTGCGGAAATATTGGGAATGGTTATGGTTGGGGCGGGTTTATTTGTGAGTGGGTTGGGTGGTATAACTTCTTCATTGGCAGGTACCACTGGCTCGGGATAAACACGTCTGCTTTGAAGATTTATGGCACTTACATTAGCTTTTGGGTTAGTTTCAGTGGTGCTTGGAAGGCTTTCGACGGGTCTTTCTGCGAGAGACTTGGCCATTACGCCCAATTGTACACCCAGGTTCCTGATGGTGGACTCGAGTCCTTGAAGCCTCTTGGCGGTGTTGTTGAATTTCTCGTCCATTCGTGCTACTGATCGGCCCTCGAGTTTTGTGAGTCTTTCATCCACGGACGGGTAACCGTTGTTTGGAGGGCGTTGCTGGTTGTTTTGTTGACTGAACCCGGGTGGTTGCATGGTGTTATTGTTGTTCTTCCACCTAAAGTTTGGATGATCACGCCAGCCAGGATTATAGGTATTGTTGTAAGGATTGTTTGGCGGGCAAATTGTTCCAATGAAGTCAACTTGTTCCATGGTGACCTGAGGAAGACTCTCGTCTTGCGGCTGCAACTCTGCTGCGGTGATGGCATTGACTTGTTCTTTGCTTAGCTGGTTTAGGCAAGTTGAGAGCGCCTCAATTTGAGCTTGTAATGAAGTGGTGGAATCGATCTGATACAGGTCGGTCTTTGATGGCTGACTTCGAGGGTTGTACCATTGATAGCTGTTGACTGCAATTTCTTCGATGAGATCATAGGCTTGTTGCGGTCTCTTATTCCCAAAAATACCTCCCGCGGTTGCATCAAGTGTCTACCTTGCTTGGTTCGTCAGCCCATTGTAGAAGGATGAAACTTGTAACCGAATTTCAAGACCATGGTGTGGGCATTTTCTCAGCATATCTTTGAATCTCTCCCAAGCTTCATAGAGTGATTCTCCCTCTTCTTGACAAAAGGTGGTGATGTCATTTCTTAACTTTGCGGTTTTGGCTCGGGGAAAATATTTTGAGATAAACTTTTTGGCAAGATCAGCCCATGTGGTAATGGAACCTGCGGGTTGTGAGTTTAGCCATACTTTGGCAAGATTCTTTAGTGAGAAAGGAAACATGCGAAGTCGGATAGCGTCAGAAGTGACGTTATGCAGCTTAAAAGTATCACAAATTTTGAGGAAATTTGCGATATGAGCATGGGGATCTTCATCAGGGAAACCATGAAAAGTGCAGTTTTATTGTATCATGTGGATGACATGGGACTTAATTTCAAAATGGTCGGCATCAACAGCGGGTCTAGCGATGCTAGGGTCCAAAGCATTGATGGAAGGTCTAGCAAAATCGAAGATGGTTCTATCAACTTGTGCCATTTTTAATTTTTGTTCTTTTCTTCTAGCTCTAAAATGTCTTTCAGGTTCTTCAAGAGGATGTGTAAGAATTGGCGAGGGACGCAAGTTCATACACTACTAGGGAACCTTTAAGATAAAACTTTTAACAAAAACACTAAGAAAAAGAAAAAGTGAGTACTTTTAAGAAAACTTTTCTCTAAAACAGTCGTGTCCCCGGCAACGGCGCCAAAAACTTGATGTGTGTGGGTGTTTCAAGAAAACATAACTTCTTTTCAAAAAGGGCAGAGTCCCGAAGGAGGTGCCAAAAGTTTTGGTGAAAAGGTGAGTAAGTTAGAAAACAATAAGACACTTACATGTTTAAATTTATAATTTAAAATGATAGTTGCTCAACGTTCTAAACCTAACACAATAGGCAAGCGTACCTATCGTGTATAGTATAGAAATGTGCAATTACCGAGTAACGAATCCGTGGACACGATTTTTACTACTCAGCTTCCTAAAATTACTTAAAAGACTTTTTAAAATGCGGGAAGAAAAGTAAAAAGAGAGATGTAAACTTTTAAGAGAAATCAATGACAAAACAATGGTGTTGCTTTGGGATCAGATGGAGCCTGGTATGATGATAGTTATCTTTATTCAAAGTGGTGTGTTTAAGTTGCGCACTTGTGCTTAAGCTTAGAAATTGCTACTGCATTTTCTAGAGGTGACTGTTTTCGGATAACTGTATAAACAATTGTGTTCTTAATGTTATTATGAGGGTCTCCCGAACCGGGCAGCTCACCTCTCAACACTGAAAAGAAAATGACTCGAGACTGTTTCGACTCAACCCCGAATTACCCACCTCCCAGTGTTGCGATATAGACATCAAACTACTCTAGACTTTTATGAATAACTTACCGGTGGCCGAAGCATGACCTAACAAGTTACCACTTAATATCATAGAGGAGTCGTGACTAACCAGAACACGTGCATCCCCTACATGATTTAATTAACTTGTCAAAATGTGAGTGGTCTATTATTAACTGTGCGGCAGTATAATAATGAAATAAAATAAAGACCGTTTTCTTTCAACACGGGTTCATTAATCCTTAACTTGCGCCAAAGCTTTCACATAGACCATGAAGCTAAGTTGCATAATTAAGTCTTGACTTATCACTAGGACCGAGTATAAAAATCGTACCGACCCTAAATGAGATCTTGATAGTAGAGGATTAAGCCACTAAGTCTGTGTATTTTTACCCACAATCGGGCTAATCACTACTCGCGGGATTAGGTTAGCTCACAAGTGCATGGGTTTTTACACGCCATGGGTACACTCATGAGTCCTCCCACTTCCTATCAAGACACACACAAAACCAATGACTAAGTGATTTATTAATTAGACCATTAAATAAAGTTTACACTAGAAAGAATTATTAAGAACACAAAACACCACTTTAAAATAAAAGATAAACTATATTAATTCATACCAAGTTTCCATCATTACCCTAGCAACACTAATAGAAATCTAACCTAGCATGATTGATACAACAAGCTCACAAGGTTGGGTTTGTGTACAAGACATGGTGGAAGGTTGTATGAAGATTTCTAAGGTTTTTGGGTGATTTTGAGTTGTTTCTATCTTGATCAAGGTGTTTATGGAGTGATCCCAAGTTCTAGAGGACACCTACAATCCTCAAGGAGGGCAGAAACTTTGTGGAGAAGTGTTGGTTTTTGAGTGGAAAGGGATGCCTCAAAATGTGGGGTGGAGGCCTCTATTTATAGGCAAATCCGCTCAAGCACGCCCATGCTCATACCCTGGCACGCCCATGCTCGACAGCAGTACTGTTGCATAGTCCTTTATGCAGAGATGTTGGTCCGTAGGTCAAGCATAGCCGTGCTTGACTCTCTGGAACGCCCGTGCTTGACTCTCTGGCATGCCCGTGCCCTTCAGTATAGATAATCGTCTTCTTAGTTTTGGTAGGTTTAAGTCTTGGAGAACACGCCTGAGTAAAGTACGCCCGTGCCATACATTGGGGCACGCCCGTGCACACTTCAAAATGCTGATTTTGACCTCTGTTGACTTGGAAATGTTGACTTGTTGACCCGGAACAGTTGCACGGTTGTAAGCACGGTCGTGCCATGTCTGACAGAGCTTCATAGTCTTCAATTCTTCATCCGTTTAGTGCCGTTTTGTGCGGGTTTCCACTTCTTTGAAAGATAAATCATGATAAAACATAAATAAAAGCACCATTTTAAATATAAGATAGGTGATAATTATGTGTGGAAAACATATCAATTTCTCGGCACATCAGTTATGACTAGAAAGTTTCTACCATTAGGATTCGTGTATATCAATGTTCATATCCGAAAAAATGTATGTTTGTAACCATAGAGCTATCGCAGGAAGTTATGGATTTAGTTAGATATATGACGAATAAAGTAATAACTATCTTCTTTATATGGTTTAAAAAACACTTTCTTTTAAGTATATTATTTCCCTTTAGATTTCTTCACATCAGCCCTCTTACCTTTTGCTTGACTTGCAATATGAACTGTATAATCATCAAATTCAAATTCTAATATAGAACCATGACACACTGTTCCGCTTGCAGCCATGGCAACACTAAGCCGTTGTTTCGACGTTGATGACACTCAGATTACTTTTTTCAACTTTGTTTGTATTAGTTTTAAGTGGAGTCTGGATAAAAGGTGGTTATTGTTGATTGAGTTTAATGGTTGGTTTGATATGAAAAGGTTGGTGGAAAATCGGTCGGCACGTTGATGCGTAAGAATGTGTAAGCGGTTTTGAGGCGACCAAATCACAAGGCGCGCAACTCGCACCTTTGATAACCACTGGTTGATAATAAAAGATCACACCCGGGTTTCAACAAATGAAGCTTAAGGTTTCACAAATGGTCAAACAACTCAAATGCAATTACTATTAATGGATTGAATTTTCAATAGGTTTAGGTATCAAGAATCATCAACATCTAGAGATGGATAATAATATACTTCATTACACTAGAACCTATAATCCTAATTTCATGTCAAAGCATATAACCATATTCATTTCACTTGCAATTGGCACAAAAACAACTAACATAAGTGAATTCAACACAAAATTAAAACATTTAACAAGATTGTTCAAACACACAATTACACAATTAAGAGTTTAGAAATACCAAATTGTTATAAACCCTATAACCTCAAGTGTCTACACCCGAGTATGATGCAAGGAAATTAGCCACTCATGGCCATGGAACTTGATTCTTCAAAGTTGGGTCTTCAATCTTCAATCTTGAATCTTGAAATCTTAAATTTTGAATTGTTTGAATGATTTTTGAACTTGGGGAATTGATTGGGATGAATAATGTGAAATAATATGGAAGATGATCCTCAATGATGAGCCTTCAAGGTGTTTTAAAGCCAAGAAACTCGAAACCCCCGATTTTGATCTTCATAAAAAGCATTAAATTGGGGATTTAACTGGACATAGCGTCAACGACGCCAAGATTGGATGTAATATTCAAAAATTTAGTA
This sequence comes from Ambrosia trifida, assembly GCA_028751855.1. Lineage (NCBI taxonomy): Eukaryota > Viridiplantae > Streptophyta > Magnoliopsida > Asterales > Asteraceae > Ambrosia > Ambrosia trifida. The sequence goes on along the minus strand of CM054124.1, from coordinate 144,893,629 downwards.
TAAGATAATATATAGCTTAATAAATAAAAATATAATTAGATTTTGACATGTAATTGTTGAACTAATTAAAATGTTTTTTTTTTCTCCTAAGTTATCTATACGTGTGGTCTTGAAAAAAAAAATAATAATAATTTTGACTTTCCAATTTAGCTTATTTCCTTTTGCTGATAGCCTTGTCGACTCCTTTCCAAAGCATGGACCAATAATTAGGTTCAAATAATTTGATCATCATATAATTATAGCTTCCTATTAAAATTTAGCACATTCCAAATCATTCGCTATCAGCTACCAAAACAAACCAACCGAATATTGCTCCTTAAACACCGTATCAAATCTTTTTAAACCTTGCGACCTCACAACCGAATCCCTCACATTTGCTTTTGATTTACTTCCTGTTCAAGCTACTTGCATTCGGATCGCACCACATCACCCGCCTTCCATTCGGCTCGCTCTAATTGTTTCGGTTCGACGTTAAGGTACCAACCGAACCGCTTCTTATTCGAATTTAGACCTATGAATTATGGTGTCTTTTCGATACGTTCCGGTGATCGAGGGAAGGGTCCTGGTTTGGTTTCGTCGGTGGCATGTTCATTGGTGTTTGTCTTTGTTGTAGGTGTGTAATTCAAGGGTTGTGCATGCTGTTTGCATGTATGCATTACAAGTGTTTGTATGTCTTGATTTGAATACATGTTTGTAGCTTTTATCTAAATGTCGATATGAGTTAAAGTGAATTAAGCATTTTGATTGAATGTTTTTCTTAGCCAAAAACTAATTATTTTGTATACAGCCAAGTTAATCGACCTCAGTTTTTGTTGTCTTTTATATATGATTTATTTCTTTTCTTTAAGTAAAATAAAAATATAGTTTCTGTGGTTTAATTCGTATGTTATTAGTAAACTATATTTAACAGTTAAAATCCATAGTCTTGTAAGTGTTGTTATATAAGGTTTATTAAGAAGTTAATGAAGACTATAATCAAATTCTTAAATGTACATACTAGCTTTTATCCCAGGAGCGTCTCGGGGTTGAAAAATATAACAATTCTAATAATACTAATACTAATAGTAATAATTATTACTCCTATAATTAAATAAATAAATAAAAAAAACCTTGCTATAAGGTGACACCATGTGTTGCAGTGTTGCGCGATTCTTTCTCCTAGGTTCTCTTGATGAAGTATACATATGCATCTTTAAAAGAGTAAAATTCCAATGAAAGCATGGCGATTGGGCTGAATTTCAACATCGTAGATAAGAACCTGGTTTAAAAGAAAAAACATTATTAATGAATAACCTGAACACTCTGTGTTTTTTTTCCTGTATGAACGAAACCCCACAAAAAATAGTCGTTTTTTTCTCCGTTTTTATATAGCACTATGGTACTTGTTGGAAAAATAATAAAACGCTTGTTAATTTGGTGTAACTTTTTTCTTTAAAAAATCTCGTATATAAAAGATATTAACGTTTAAAAATTATGGGAGGAAACATAAGAGAGAAAAATTTAAATTTATTTTTAAATTCTTTTTTCCTAAAATAACTCAATTTAAATTTAGTAGATTAGGTTTTATATTATTATTTAATTTTTTTTAATTTGCCACATGACATTACACATGGCACACTCAAAGAGGAGAATGCCTCCTTGAATAACATGTCATTAAAATGACTTTCTTTTATAATATACTAGCTGATTACCCCGGGACCCACCCAGGGAGGGTCCCAGGGTTGAAAAATCTAATTTTACGTGATAACCTATTGCAAATGGCTCAAGTTAACTAACCACAAAATCTCTCAATCATTGCATGTTCATAGTATTCTAATCAGTAATAACTCATATTCCCTAATCTAAAACCTGATCAGTAATCATCTAAAGAATCACTTATGTAAGCTGCAACTATTAAAAAATTCATCACATCTCTCTAATTTCTCACATTCTAATGGCTCTTATAATTCCTAACCTAATCAACTAAACAAACACTTAAGTTGGAAGTTGTAATCATTGCATCTCATTATGCCACGTGGCATAATCAAGAGATGGTTGAGGCCACCATTGAACGTCACGTCAGCAACTATCAATTCTTTCCGGGAGCGTCCCGGGGTAGAAAAATATAACCATTCTAATAATACTAATACTAATAGTAATAATTATTACTTTGGTAATTAAATAAATAAAAAAATAACCTTGCTATAAGGTGACACCATGTGTTGCAGAGTCACCTTCGACCGTCTGTTTCTACCTTCGACCACTCGATAACAACTATACATCTTGAAATTCGCAATTCAATAGCACTAGTCGCACTTTCATGTATCTACAAACTCCCCCTCGACTATTGCTTGAATTGCTTCAGCCTTCGCTCTTCATCCATAGTCTTGTTCATCAGTTTGATACGCAATAACGTCTTTTGTTCTTTCGTCATCACTGGTTCATGAGTTTGTTTCGGTTTCTTCTTTTCAACATTCTGAATCTTAACAAACTTCCCCAGCTTCTTGTCAAAATCACAACCCGCGTTGACATCCCACGCAAAACATAGAAATACCACACATTGGTATTTGGATGCCTGTTCACTGTCTTTCTCTTCACAGTAAATCGGATTATAGTATAGCATGATGATATCCTCGTGCGAGCAATTTATTAGCCACATTGGGTCAAACATATGGATCTTCTTAAAATCCTTCGCACCATCCTTCAGAACAATAATAGCCTCTGCTGTCTTCCAGTCGTAGTACCACCACATAAAATCTTTTGAAAAGTGTTGTGGAATCTGCATCAAAGGAATATGCTTCAACACTTTTGGTGGTTTATACTTCAAAGTCACCTTGTGCAACCCCGTTATCTCATCCTTCTCCTTCTTGTGAACAATTCTTTTAGGATACTGCGGGGGTAAACACGTCCCATTTCGTTCTGCTCTCCCTCGCCATGCAATCTGCAAAGTAACCAACGAGATGGTTGTTTACTGAAGCACCTGACATTTCATGTCTGCAGATATCACGAACAGCCCAGTATGGTAGTGTCTTAATGTCGTGGAATCTGTTAAAATACAGAATTCATTTCTCCCATTTTACAGCGACACACTTAAGCTGTCTCAAATACTTCCAGCCGAGAGCTTTGCCTTTGAATAACTCGTTATGGAATTTGTAAAAGCTACCTTGAACTTCAGTCTTTGGACGGTTAGCTTCTTTTTCTTTAAGCTTTCTCAATAATTCTTTCAAATCATCAGATTGTTCAACATTTGGCTTCTGACAATTTGTATTCTTGAACACTTCTTCAACAAACTTCTTACTCTTCTCACGAGTAAGTTTCTCAGCCTGGCTCAACAATTGATCAGAGAACTCAGGAAATCCAGAATCTTTATTATTCTTGAAGTATTCTAGATATTCCTCACTCGTAATATCCTCCATATCTACCTCTTCAAACACTGGGACATCTCTATCATCAGATTGATTACCTGCTTCTTTCTCAGGTATATTCGGTATCTGGTTTTCACTCATCAACTCTTCCAGAGATTTATCAACTTGTTTCGCCAGTCCTTCTAATATCTCTTTCGACACGGCTGCAGAAACTTCTCCGTCTTCCAGATCAGGATCATTATACTCCAACTTAAAACGCATATCGTTTGACTCAAATATTTCTGGAAACCTACCAGTCCTCTCGATCGTCTAGACTCTATTAGTCAACATCTGGCGATACAATTTCTTATCTTCTTCAGATAAGCCTCTTAATTTCTCGTTCCAGAAGATATTATCATCGTCAGTAGTGCCACTAGGAGCTTTCGAACTAGACTCTCCTGTGTCTTTACCTGATCCTCTCTTTTCATTCTTATACTTGTCAGTATCATCATCATCATTATCCTCATCACTATCAGCAGAGCTATTATCATTACCTGAATCATCTCCTGAACCATCATCATCACCATCATCTTTCTTCTTAGGAGCATCACCGGCATCCTCTTCCAATTCATCATCATCTTCTTCTTCATCAGATGGTTCAAAATCTACCTGTTCTTCTTCAGGATCTTTATCCTCTTCTCCAGCTTTCAGTTGTGGAGCTTTTGAGTATAGATCTTTAATTAGATTATTCATGCTCTTGTTCATTTCTCTCAGCCTTTTGTTCTCAAGCCTCAAATTAATATACCTTCTCGTATTTCTCTGCTCATGTGATAACAACTTCTGATTCTCAGCTTGAAGTTGTTTAATCTTTTCTTGCAAACCTTCTTGATTTTCCTGTGAAGAGACAACAACATCCAAGATCTTCTTGTCATTCTTCCTCAACTTCTCAATCTCTGCTTGTTGCTGATTAATGATTTTCATCATATCTGCAAGCTTCTGGTTAACTGCATTCATCACATCACTATCTACAGCAACCTTTGGTGTTGAAGCTTCAGCAACTGGAGTCTTTTGTTTCTTTAGCTTTTGCAAGACTCTGTCTAAAGCAGCATTGAAATCATCAGTTGGCAATTCAGTTTTCTTAGCAGCAGATGATGTCTTCTGTTTCTTTGCCACTTGGGATGTCATAGGAGACTTAGAGCTAGATGCTTCAGGAACTTTCTTCCTAGCAATCAAATTCTCAATGTCTTTAGCTCTTTTCTGCATCGGTTTTACAACTTTCTCTGCCTTTTCTTTCTTCTTATATGTAGGCTTTTTCTGTTTCTCTCCTGTCTTTCGCGATCCTCCAAAATCTTCAGATCCCAAACCTAAACCTTCATCAATCTCATCCAATGCAATAGGACTTTTTGTCCTCTGCTCTTCTAAAGACTTATTTAAACTTTCAGACTCACCAGCCACAGTGGCCTTGGGCGTGGTGCTCTTAACAGTCTCATAATCTAAATCCCATCTTTTTTCAACCTGAGTTTCCTATGAATCCATTGATTCTTCATCCACCAAATGTGTGCCTTTCTTCGCAACACTCTTCTTCCTTCTAGAAACTTTCTTTGGTGGTTCTACATCATCCTCTTTCTCTTTCCCTTTCCCTTTTCCACTCTTTGCGCCAACATTCACTACTTGTCGTTTTCCCTTTGCATCAGGATCAACAGGGCATAAAGGAATGTCTTCATCAGAATCACTGTTAGCATGCCTAGCTTTATCAGTACCTTGATCTTCATATCCTGGATTGATCAGATGACCAAACAGGTTCTTCAATGGTGGTCTCTAATTCATCGGCATGCCTTTATAACCCTTCATTCTTACTAGCGTGTTCAGATTCATATGATCCTGTACGACTATCTGAGTAGGATCTCTTCTCAAGTTCTTGTACTTCTCATCAAATATCATCTGCAGGAATCTCGGATATAACAGAAACTTCTTGTTCTTCAAACCTCTGAGTAGTTCCAGCATATGTTCAAGTATCATTCCAGATACATTGAAAGGTTTGTTAAAAATTAGGGCAACCATCAAAGAGCTAATACTCTTTCTCATAACATCATAACCTCCACTCACTGATCCAAACACATGTAACATAACGTGAGCAAGGTATTTGAACTGCGGACATAGCTTCCCTTTGTGTAATGAACCATCAGTAATCGGTCCATTGTACTTCATTCGTAGGAAACACTTTCTCTGCTCAATCCATGAAAGAACTCTTGGATCAGTCTTTCTATCTCTCAGCTTCAATGCCTGTCTGATGTCGTCTTCAGAAATGATTACTAACTCCCCCTGAATCGTACTAACTATAGCAGATTCGTTATCCCATAAATCCATTCTGGCATTCGTCCAGAATTCTTGTTGATGATCTCTGTATATGATGGCAAGAGTAGCAATAGCAACGATCACCCGGCTTCTCTTCAAGAAATCAACAATACCGGTGAACTCGGTATGTTTCTTCAGATCGCCTAAATAAGCACAGCAATTGTGTGCTTCTTCAAACGGTAACTCATCAACTTGCTATTCAGACATGATTAGACTGGAAAAACAAATCAAGAAAACACGTTAAAACGGACAAAATAGCCAAGATAAGAAATTTTTGATTTTGAAATTCTACATTCGACCTTTTGAAGGTACGAATGTGAAAAAATGAAGGTTCAAATGTGGACTACAAGGTTCGAATGTGAAAAAGTGAATAAAAATGCACATTCGACCATTTGTTCTACTTTCGACCGTTTGAACCATTACATTCGACCAGAAAGCCACTTTCGACCGTTTGAATTTGGGCGAATGAAACTGTTCATCTTCTCAAAATTACAGATTTTGATTCAATGTGTTTTAACATGCCATTTTAATTTGAAAAGCATCTAATATGGCCGATAATCCTTTCCCAATCATCAATTTTGATTATTACTCAGTGTTTATGTGTTTTCACTTAAAATCTAGGGTTCGAAGTTTTTAAACAATCAATTGACTGATCTGAGTTGTTTAAACCCTTGGTTTTGGATTATTCTCCCCCTAAAACACTTAAACACTAAATCCTTAACATCAATTTTAACAATTATTGGTCAGAAATCACAGTTTGATTCCAGTTAGGGTTCGATCACTAAATCAGTGATTGTGACTTTGTTTGTGGATGGATACCTGCAAATGATATGTTGAAATGATCAGTAAAACACGTAGATTACAATGATCAGATTTTTAAATCACGAGCAACAAGATCCCTTAATCTCAGAAATTTAAAAATTTTTGAATAAGGAGTCGAATGTGCAGATCAGGGTTATATAGGCTCCACATTCGATCAAACAACTAGGGCGAATGTGAAAATTTGTCCACCTTCGACCCTATTTAAAGGTTCGAATGTAGACAAATTGTTCGAATGTGAAAATATCACATGAACACTCACATTCGACCGTTTGAAAGGTTCAAATGAGCAGGAAAAATTCCACCTTCGACCCAACGAAGGGGCGAATAAAAATTGGAATTTTTGAAGTTTTTACCAAATCTCAAAATCGAGTCCCGTTCAAAATTTTTCTCAACTTTTAAACATCCAGCATTCATTATTACTCATTTTAAGATGACAAAACTCAAATGGTCCATCAAGTTTTAGAAAATCACCATCAACCACCATCAGTTATCAAAAATAAGATAGAAATGTAAAATCTTTTGGATTTTCTAAACTTTTCGTTAAAATACACCTAAATCTTTTTGAGTTTTGTATTTTTGAGAAATGTAAAATGCAAAAATGTAAAGATAAAGCAGTAAATGTTTTGTGAATTCCGGTAAGAGGATCATATCAGTTTTTGAGAAATCTGATCACACCGTTGATCTTTTGATTTATTATCATTAAAGACAATGTGTGATCTGGCAACTGCTGATATTGTGATCCACATAAGCTCACATGCAGACTGTTGTGCAGTGCTTTAGACTGATACTATTATTTATAGTATAAACTCAATTGTTTGTGGTTCCCACGCACACGACATACTCCCGTATCAAGAAGTAAATGCACAAAGACTCATTGTAACGCGTGATTATGCTTTCGTCATCTATAATTTACAAGGTATGAGGCACAGAGGTATACAGCTCAGCAAATCAATGCTACAAAGTAACTTGTGCATTCTACCAGGTTGAGGGCCGATATCAATCATGATTTGTATCAATGATTGGATACGATGCATTAGATAATCTTTGATTGTCGTCATACATTGAAAGTTCCTCAATTCGGCAACTTTAGGATTTAGCTTTACAGCTCTTTTATAAAGATACCCTGTCTGATCTAGACCCGTAATGACTTATAGCAGAAGATCAGAGAGGCTATCCCCAGGTAACTAATAACATAACGACCCGAAACCTCCGAATTTTGTACAAATCCCCTATCAAACAAAATTACGGTACTAAGACCATATGCCCATGAGGAGTTCATCCACACAACAATTCTATTGATATGTATGTATCAGGCACGCAGTAATAGGTCTACGAAGCCTATCAACACATCACACAGACTCAAACACACGCCTTATATTACATTACACTTCTTTAGCATGTGTCAGATCCCCACTGATGTACTATCATTTCCCCTTTTTTTCAGGAAATCATTTTGGATTTTTCTAATTTTTATGGGTTTTTGAATTTTTCAATGTTTCTGGTTTTTCTGAAAATAAACTCTACCTAAAATGTAAAACATATTTTTGGATTTTTGTATTTTTCTGAAAACAATAAAATCTAAAACAAAAAAACGATAAACCGAGGTGGTGATCAGTCTTGTTTTTCTTTTATACCGTTAGCTTTTAAAAGATATTCAAATCTTGATTTATCAAAAGCTTTGGTAAAAAGATCTGCACGTTGATAGTCAGTGTGGATTTTGACCATATCGATCAACTCTTTTGCGTAAGAAATTGCAAACCGTGGTCCACCATCTGTTATTGTATCTAGAGAACTTGTGAGCAGCAGCTTGATGCTGAGACGTATTCCGCTTCACATGTGGATAAGGCGACTGCAGTTTGTTTCTTGCATTGCCAGGTCACAAGCCTGCTCCCCAAAAACTGGCATCTAGCCATTGTGGATTTGCTGTCTTTGTCATAGCCACCCCAATCTGCATCACTAAAAGCGATTAGGTCAAAATTATCATCATTAGGGTACCATAGTCCTCTCGACGGACAACCCTTCAGATATCTAAGGATACATTTGACAGCTACAAGATGACTCTGTTTCGGCTTCAATTGATAACGTGCACAAAGACATGTGGCAAACATTATATCTAGTCTGGAAGCGGTGAGATACATCAGAGATCCGACGATTGCTCTGTATGTAAAAGGATCAGTTAGCTCCCCCTTAGCATCAACACCAATCCCGTGATTAGGTTGTATCGGGGTATCCATCGGCCTTGAATCATCCATCTGGAATCGGCTCAAGACTTCAGAAACATATTTAGTCTGGTGAATAAAGATCCCCATTGGTCTTTGATCCACCTGCAAGCCTAAGAAAAACTGCATCTCTCCCATCGCACTCATTTCAAACTTTTCCTGCATAACACGTTCAAATTCTCTGCACAGAAATTCATTAGTAGAACCAAAAATAATGTCATCAACATAAATTTGCACAAGAAGCAAGTCATCTCCTGTTCGTTTTGTGAACAGTGTGCAATCTACCAAACCTCGTTTAAATCCTTTGGATAGAAGATACGTGCTAAGCTCCTCATACCATTGTCTTGGAGCCTGGTGCAACCCATAAAGAGCTTTGTTTAGTACGTAGACCTTATCCCGGTGAATAGGATCCTCAAAGCCTGGTGGTTGACCTACGTAAACTTCTTCCTTTACCACACCATAAAGAAACGCGCTTTTAACGTCCATTTGATACACCTTGAATTTCTTATAAGATGCAAATGCCAGAAACATGCGAATAGCTTCTAAGCGTGCAACCGATGCATAAATCTCGTTATAATCTATTCCTTCAACTTGATGAAAGCCTTGTACGACCAATCGAGCTTTGTTTCTGACAATCACTCCTCTGTCATCCTTCTTACATTTAAACACCCATTTAGTTCTAATCTTTTTCCGTCCTGGAGGTAAATCTGTCAGTGTCCACACTCCAAGTTTCTGAAACTGTAATAACTCCTCTTGCATAGCCTCTACCCAAGCGTCATCCTAAAGAGCGTCCTTGTATGTCCGCGGCTCGACCTGCGAAATATAACAAGCAAAAGACCAGTCATTTTGAAAACCTGATTTTTGAATTTTGGCATATAAATCAAGAGCACCATGGTTTTCTGGTGAGTTTGCATTCCTCAGTTGACCTCTTTTCATGACACTGCTACCAGGATCACCAATAACCTGCTCGAGCGGATGAATCCGATGTATCCGAGATTCCGGATAATCAGGTACATGTACTCCCGTCTGAGTAGTCAAATTCTCTGTCGAATCCAGATCATTACCCAAGTTTGATGATGAAGCACCATTTGGATTTGGGTTCACTAGAGGTGTCTCTGTAGCAAAATCTGGAACAGCTTCACTTGTAACATCATCGTCATCTTCAGATTCCGATGAATTAAGAGATGTGGAAGCTTCCTGAAAAACCTCTTCTTCTGCTACAAGAGCATTGGTATCATTAGAAGCTATTTGGGGGTTTACGGTGATCGGACGCACCAACGGTGATGTCACTGCGTTTTCACACTCATAATATAATCGTAATACAGCCTCTTCAACCAAGCTATCTAGATTGAATGATTCAAAGAAATCCTTGCAATCAAACATCCAGTCTGGACCGCTACCCTGTACATTCTGAGTATACCACTGAACTTCAACGTTAGCCCACTCCTCGACCTGACAAGTTCATTTGTTGAATACCCGTTTGAGCGGGGTTGCATATCCAACAAAGAATCCTTCTTCAGCCTTTGGTGAGAACTTCTCAGATGGATTAAGCATTGTACACGAGGCTCCAAACGGTTCTAGATACTCTAAGTTCGGCTTTCGTCGATTCAACAGCTCATAAGAAGTTTTACCAAACTTCTTCACCGTTAAAACACGATTGAGAGTATAACAAGCTACGTAAATTGCTTTGTTCCAAAACATTACTGGAATATTGGAATCCGCAAGCATTGTTCTTGCCGCTTCAATTAGAGTCCTGTTTTTGCGTTCTACGACACCGTTCTGTTAAGGGGTATACGGAGCACTGTATTCATGATGAATTCCTTTGTCTTCATAAAGAGCATCCATCTGTGCGTTCTTAAACTCCGTCCCATTATCACTCCTAATTCTCTTGATCTTCAGACCATAGATATTTTCCAATCGAGTGAACAGAACCTTCAGATTATTAAACGTGTCGCTCTTATGATGCAAGCACATAACCCATGAAAATCTGGAATAGTCATCTGTAACCACAAGACAGAACAATTCACCAGCATGACTTTTATGCTTGACAGGTCCGAACAGGTCCATGTGCAAACGCTCAAGTGGTAGTTCGACTGAATTGACTTTCTTTGGTTTATGGGACTGCTTGTGCTGCTTTCCTTTCTTGCAACTCACACACTTGTCGTTCAAATGAAAATGTTTGACATTCACACCTTCGACAAGTTCATTCATCACCAAATGATTCATCTTTCTAAGGTGAATGTGTCCCATCCTCCTATGCCACATGATTGATTCTTTTTCAGTAGCCTTGGAGAGAAAACACGTGACTTGGCCTTGTGTAGTCATAGCTTTTGACATGTCGAGAATGTACAAATTGTTCACTCTCTTTTGGTAGAATGAATCCTGGCTTGAGTATGTAGCAAGATTTGTCATCAAAGAATACCGAAAACTGTTTATCACAGATCTGACTGACACTGAGCAGATTATAATCAATTTGCTTCACGTACGAAATCTTCTCAAAACTCACTATCCCATTACTTACACTACCCTCCATAGTAATGTATCCACCTTTATTCCCAGCAAAACGCTACGTCCATTAATATTTCTGATGTCAAACAGTAGCGATAAATCCCCTGTCATGTGACCAGAAGCTCCACTGTCAACAATCCAAAGACTGCTCACAGGGCCAGCTGAAGCTCCCTGCACATATCAAGTAAAAAGAGTCGGGGGACCCAAGCCTGCTTGGTCTTGGGTCTTTGAACATTGAGCTTCAAAGATTCTTTTTCACAAACATTTTGATTTGAATTGATCTTTTTCTGGTCAATTAAATCTTTTTCAGTTTCAGCTTTCACATTCTCTTGTGAAGATGAAGCACCTTGAGAACCCTTTGGTGACCAATACTGTTCAGAACGTTTCAAGATCCGGATTTGAGATTTTGGGGTCTCAACCGGTTTCTTTACTTTGTCCTTAAAGGAAACTTTCTTGGTTACCAGAGACAGGTCCAACTTTTGGTTTGACTGAAGGTTTTACAGGTACCTTTTGCTTGTCAATAGTTGTGTTCACCACAGGTTTCTTAAGCGGTTTTTCCATGGCTATCCAGTTACGATGGTCATATGTTATCTGACGAGTTTCCCTCTTTTGAAAATATCTATTTTGATTATAAAATGGTGCAGGTTGAGGAACAAATCGTCTTTGTGGATAACAATGATTATCGACTGGACTCTGATATGTCTGCTTCACTTCAACCTCGTGCCTTTTGTGCCTAACATACGGGCAGTGAGAAAGTAAATGCCCTCTCTCCCCGCATTTATAACACGCACGGTATTCCTCAAAATTTTTCTTGGCATTCGACTTAGCATATGTAGTGATAGGATATTGATCATCCACACACTTCCTTCTAAGACTCTCAGGAGCTGGGTCCTTAGAGTAAGTCGGCTCAAGAAAACTATTAGCCTTCTCTTTTAGCTTGATAAACTCTGTGACATGAACCTTTGGTTCTTTTGGAATATCCAAATAAATTTTCTCTAAAACCTCCGGAGGTACATCATTTCTCATGCTTTGGGAACCAAATGGTACTCTCCTGCCAAAGTTTCTCAATCTTGGAGTAGTTGGGAAATTTGATTGGATATTCCTTGTCAGAAATTATCTTATCGGATCCTATCATCCGATAGAAAACTCTGACGGGTTTGTCACATTGATCGTTTTTCTCAACAGGCTTAACTGATTGATTCACTCGATGAGCGTTAGCCATGGGATGCACAATCTAAGATGGTGACACGGGTTCATTTGTAATTATGTGATTTTCAACAGGAATATCACACACCTTCTCAGATTTGTCATCCTCAGAGTCAGAATCATCAGTTACAGCAATCACGCCTTCATTATTTAGTCCCAAAATAGGCCGAACATCAGAATTTGGATCTCCCACACTAGAGGTGTTAGACTCATCACCGATGTCGAGTCAGATTTAACTGAGCTATCTGGTGTTATTGAATGCAAAGTATGGTTTTCAAATAACACAGGAGATGAGACTGCCTTGTAGTTTACACTACTTGACTGTGAAGGCTCCTCAATGATATGGTCAACAACATATGCAATGTGTTTATAGCTTTCAAGCTTCTTGTTGACCTTTTCTGCAAAGAACTTGATGGTAGCCATTTCGAGTTTTGTATTTTCCAATTCATTGATATAGTTGTTAATGGCTAATTGTTTCAAAGATAAAGTCTTTTTAAGATCATAAATGTCTTTCTTGTAACCATCAAGAACCTTATTAAATTCTCGTGCTTCTTTCTGATACGATTGACAGTTGATCTTAGCACTCTCAAGCTGAACCCTGAGTTGCTTATTATCCTCTGTCAATCTATCGCATGCACCACAATACCTCTCACTATTATATCTAGATTAGATTCAGAACTTACCTGCTTTGGAGGCTCAATCATCGCCATCAATGCAAAGTGTGCTTCCTTTCCAGCAAAGAATTTAGAATAGTCGATTCTGGTAAAAGCATCATCCACAATGCAAGATTTGCGTGTCATCAAAAAATCAGTTTCGGCAAGAAATTGATCGATATCATCATCTAATGAGTTAACACTAGTTTCAGAATCAGAATCGCTCTCCGTATTAGAATAAGCTGAATCACACTGTTCTGGAATCTCAGTAAGAGAGTCAAGGATCAATCCCGACTTCTTCTCAACACAAACATCATTTTCTTCACTCAATTCTTCAATCTTCACTTCAGACACAGACATCTTCTCAGTCACCAAAACATCTTCAACAGATACCGGCTCATCCAAATCCATCTTTTGGGCAACACACGCCACGTTACCAGCAGTAATCTCCTCAACACCGAGTTGCATACCAGTCCAATCAAAACCCTCATCTTTCTGAATCACCAAAGCTTGGTTCTTGTTATCTGGTTGGGTTTGACTGTTTGGTGTAGAGATAGGAATTATAGTTCTGGTTGGATTTTGGTTCTGGTTTTGTGTAGTGTTTTGTCTAACAGTATTGTTTGGTGAGTTGTTTTAGCGGTGTTGGTAGTTGTTTTGTTGTTGTTGAAAATTGGAGTTGTTTTGACTTTGGTATGATACCTGATTTTGACGGTTCTGATAGTTGGTGTTGAAAGGATTCCTGTTCCCCTGCTGTGCTGGCTGTGTGCATTCTCTCTTGAAGTGACCTTTCCCACCACAATTAAAACATGTCACTTTGGCTTTGTTGAAGCCATACGTGGTGTTAGGAGAAGTAGAAAGATCAGTTCTGCCCGTCTTCTCAATGAACTCAGTCGCTCTCCTCATAACACTAGCAAACGCCCATTGGATGTCAATGAGCTCCATCTCTTCTTTGTCAATTTGCGCATAGTCCTCACTAGTTAGATTGGTGTTACCAATTTGACTAGTGACTAAACCGTTATAAGAAGCGACCATAGCAGAAACCAATGCTACATGTTGCTGTGCAACTTCAACAATAACATTATTCAAGTTCGAATTCTCCAGCACAATTGGACTTTGATTAGGTTGATTTAGATGAATTTGGTTTTGATTCACTTGAGGAATATAAGATTGTTGTTGAGGTTGGTTTAAACTTGCAGAATAACAAGCAGCTTGTTGCATCGGTGAAAATGGTGGGATGTAAGTAGTAGTAGGGTATGATGATGGGGTATAAGATGAAGTTTGAGCAAGGTAAATTATGGGGGATTTGGGTGGTTCAACAATACTTGATACACAAGCAATGTGTGGAGCAACAGCAGAACTAGAACTTGAACTAGCTAGAGATGAAGCTGTACCGCCATGGTATAACTCTGGATTCTGAGGAACTTGTGCTCTTTTCGCCTTCCTCTTTTCTTCCATCTCTTTGTTTTCAAGTTTCTGAATAAACTCATTGATGGTCCAGTATTGGTACGCATCCTTCTCATTGAGTACCTCGATGTGTTGATTCCAGTATGGTGGCAATGCATCAGCGAACTTGTCCACCAACTCAGACATCGGTATATTGATTTCATAACTTGAAAGTTCGGTCAATAAGTGACAGTACCTCGGAATCAACTCCTTCAGCGTCTCATTTCCCATATAGCTGAAGTTCTCAAACTCTTTTCTTAACTCCTCCATTCTCAGCTTCCTTGTCTTTTCATTCCCATCGTGACGATTCCTTAACATGTCCCACAATTGTTTAGAAGTGGTGCACGACCCAAACTGATGTAAGAGATCAGTGTTAATGGCCTGGGACAGTTGGGAAAACGCCTTCTTTTCCACAGCAAACTTCTTCTTCTCGTCTTCAGCAAGACTCTCTAACGGAATCGGTTCACCTGTGTTCTCCAAAACCGGAGCAACATACCCCTTAGCAATCATTTGCCAAGCTTCCATTCCTTCTAATCCCATTCCCTCTAGATGAATCTTAAACTTGGTCTTCCATGTGTTGTAGTCTACCATTTCCATCAACTTTGGTGGACGGCTCCCACTACCCGAAGATAAGTCATGAATAAGTGTCGAAATCGCATTGGTAGTCTGAGAGTGTACCACCGCTGCTGCAACTCCCCAGTAATCAGCCATAGGTTGTGGTTGTGGTTGTGCAACTTGTTGGGGCATAGAAATAGTCATCGCCATATAGTTAATCAGTTGGGATGGTTGACTAGTCTTCTGAGTAGCTACCGACCAAGGATCCATAGTGGTCTGCTCTTGTGGTGTTGTATTAGGTCGTGGTGTTGTAGGAAAGTTCCACATATCGCTCTGAAAATGATAAAACACGAAACGATTAGAAAAATTTAATAACAGTTTCTACGTTCGACCCTTTTGAAGTATCGTGTGGTCGAATGTAAAATTTAATCCAGATTAGACCGTTTGACAAGGTTCGAATGTAGAAAATAACAGACTCGTTTCACTTTCGACCACTTTAACCCACGTTCGACCACCCGATCGGTCGAATGTACCACTTAAGGTCGAATGGACAACAACACACTAAAACTTTCTAGGTTCGACCAAAAATCACTCTGTAACACCCCAACCGATGGCGGAAACATCGGGATGTCACGTATTGATGATTGTTTCAATAGCACATAGTATATATTGAAATTTTAAATAATTTATTGATAACATAAATATCCAAATGAAAAGATGTCTAAAAATCCCAAAATACATAACATCCAATAAAACAAATAACTTCATAAAATCCATCACGCATACTCTAAGCCTCAGCTTCATTGTTACCTGAAACATGTTAATTTTGAAAATATTTTTGGGTCAACAAAAGTTGGTGAGAATTACATAGGTTTTGATAATTGAATAAAACTTGTACAATTCAAGTGTCATGGCAAGTCTAGTCCATATGTGAAAACATACTATCAGGTAAATCGAGTGCATAATCAAACCTTGTGACTAGAATATTGTGGTCCATCCCATACGCTCATGGTTCACTCGATTATGTTATGAATTCGATAACAGTCACCCACGCTACCTATGTAGGAGGTACACGTATCCGGGTGGGATTGTCAGTCCAATAGATCTATCATTGTATACCGTCGCTGATCAATGTTTGATTATGCTAGAATATTGTGCTTACCCTAGTCATGTTTAAGACATAATGCAACATGGAATAACACATAGACACTTTATGATTGAATTGTAAATTGATGTTGTAACATGTTTCACCCCAAAATAGTGAAATGGTAAAAGGGGCTATGTAAAATCACCTTAGTGTTAAAATGATGACCCTTGTTATATAAGTAAATATGGCTTGTGTGTATCCAAAATATCACCCTATTTCAAGGTAATAAATAAGTGTTGGGGAAAACTTAATAAGTCTAAGTTTTCTAGTCTAAAATGTGCTAGGGTTCCTAATTTGGGGATTAATAACTGATTATGATTAAATTTGAATAAATAAAGAAATAATTAATGAAAATGTTTTCTGACCAATATTATCTAAAAGTAATTGAATTATATTGTAATAAATGTAAAAATAATTTTTATACAATTATTTTCTTAATTAATGAATATTTATATATTAATAATTATTTGACAAAATATAGACTTAATATTTAAAAATATTAAAAATTATAAATTTCGAATCAAAAATTTATATTTCTGATCTAAATGATTAATAATAATTTATGTGAAATTTTGATGTAAAAATAATGAAAAACGAATTTATTATGATTTATTTATGATTAAAATAGCAAAAATTGATTAAAAATATTAAATAAATCATTTTTCAGAAATAAAAATCATTTCTGGAATGTTTATTGTTTTATAAACTTAGAATAATTTTTGTGGAATTTTATTAAATCGTTTTGATATTTTTATAGAATTTTATAATTATAATAGAATAAACTTGTAATATTTATTATATAGAATAAATAAAAGATTTTTAAAAATCTAAAAATTGTATGATAAACTTTTCTATTAGAACATCATAAAATAATTTTTGTAGAATTTATAAAGCAATTTTATTATTTTTAAAACCATATTTAAAAATATTAGTGAATATATATAAGTATAAAGGGTTAAAAAAAATGTTTGCACATGCTAGGGATCGAACCCGGGCCTCTGGCCGGTTCGATGTTTTATATCACAAGCCTAGACCATCTGGTCTAGACCCTGAGAACGATTAAATCTGGGTTTGAATTAAATATATAGTTTTTCTGTTCTGTTTTCAATTAATAAGAAAAAAAAAGGAAACAACTATACGGGACTCGAACCCAGGCCTTATGGCCGGTTCGTGTCTTAGCAAACAAAAGCCACACCAACTAATCTATTGATCAGTTGGTGATGAATGTTGTTCTGAAATAAATAAATAATGAGGTCTGCAGATTGTTTTATCCCCAAATCAAAGCTTCAAACCCTAGCTTTTCTAATTGCATGAATTACCAACCAATAACCCCGGTAATCATAGGGTTATTGGTCGGACAGAAACAAGGAACAAAACCATATAATTAATCGTTACCTACAATCAGAAACGAAGATGGATTGCTCGGTCAACCAAGAAGTCAAAAACGCGAACGGTTGGAGCTTGTAATGGGATTTTTAGCAGAAAATTAGAGTGGGGAAAGGGTATTCGGCGAGTGGAGATGAAAAATGAGTGTCCAATTTATAGGGTAACATTCGTGTGATCGTTTTGGTATGTTTGACCCGTTTTAAAAACAATGACGCGTGATAGAGCACAATTATGGTATGATTTCATGATAATTATGCGTGTTGAATACGCGAGTTAATCTTATCAATCAATAATCATGCCTTAATGGGATTAAAAACGCGGATTGATTGTGTAATTATGGGAGATTGGATCGCAGTTGACTTTTCAATAGTCAACTGCACATCTAGACACAATATATATATATATATATATATATATATATATATATATATATATATATATACCAGTCAGAGTTTAAACCAAGTTAAGGCTGTAGACCAGCTGGTTATGTCTTGTGTTTGTGTGAACCGGCCTTGGGCACGGGTTCGAACCCCGGCCCAGGCATTTATTTTTTTTACATTAATTTCACCACTTTAATAATAATATATAATTATAGTATAGTTCTAAGAGTCCAAACGCGTCACGAAATATTTTTAAAGGGTACGATAATGATAAAAAAATTCGACGTTTTATTAATAACAGTCGTAACGTACATAGAATTAAATGCGAAATGTTACACACTCCACGTTCGACCAAAAAATCCTTGGTTCGACCTAAAAACTTTACTCTCGACCAAATCTCCCTAGGTTCTACCCTTTCATTTTAAAAACGGTTATACTTTGAAAATCAGTTATTTTGATCAAAAATTTTCAAATGTTGATGAAATTTGATGATCTTATGCAGGTTTTGCTTCGGATTGGATTTGGAACAAGTTTAACAAAGAGAATTTTGAATTTTATCCATGAAAACAAGTTCAAATCAATCAATTTAACACCAAATTCAAATGTTCAATGAAAAACACGAAGTTTTGATCAAAATTGGGTCCAAATCAGCTGTAATATTATCAATTTGTGGTTGTTTGATCCTTAATGGCTCTGATACCACTTTGTATGCATTTAGGATCAACTAATCAACAAAGAATATGATCAAACAAGTTCAATTCGGGTGCGGAATCCCTGAATTGATCACAAAATGATAATAAAACTAGCAAAACACACAAATCATCATAAACACATTCATTTCATTCAATAACATAATCAATTACACTTTGAAAGCTTGTTTATAAAGATATTAATTAATTACAGACTTATCAAAAACCCTAGGGAGAGACACACACTGGGAGGGAAAACAAATGACCAAAAGTTAAACATTCAAAATTGAATTTGCCTTATATAGACCTGCACATTCGCCCAAATAGCTTGGTCGAATGTGCAGGTTCGACCGTTCATATAGGGCGAACTTGGACACATATATATACAGATTTACCTTCGACCTCCCAGAGTCACCTTCGACCGTCTGTTTCTACCCTCGACCGTTTACTTTCCACCTTCGACCACTCGATAACAACTATACATCTTGAAATTCGCAATTCAATAGCACTAGTCGCACTTTCATGTATCTACACCTAAAATAACTCAATTTAATTTAGGGTTTTATGATTATCTTTTTTTTTAATTAAAAAAGGATATAGTTCAAAAACACTAAAATCTTTCAATTATGATGCCACGTGGCACTCTCAAAGGGAGGTTGAGGCCTCCATTGCACGTCACGTCAGCATATACGTTTTCTTTTATATATATAGAAAGATATAGATATTATTTTTATGAACATGGTAAGTTATATATATACGCACGTTAATACGAAGTGGATGCTTTATGTGTTAAGTTGTGGGTATTGTTTGGTTCGCGATCACCGGGGAAAATTTAATGAACGAACTTTTAAATTAAATGATTTTAATAAACTGATCTCGTACATGTGGGATTTAGGTTTGCATAATTCTTAAGGACCCTATTTGTGAACTTTGCTTTTTGCCTGCTAAACTAAGGTACGGATTCCGTTTTCCGTACAATGCGTAGTCAAAATCACGACATGAACTTTCCGTGACAATGCGTAGTCAAAATCACGGCGTATCTTACATGGTCCCTTAGAGGCGTATGGATATATCCTAGATCTGATTCTGACTTCTGATATATTTTCTGTTTTCCGGAGATGAATGTGCGTACGCCACACACACCATCTCATAGGTGCATGGACTAGCTATCTATGTACCCCTCTGTTTAGGCTCGTGGGTGCTTCTACAATTACATGACTTATTTATTGGCATGTATAGTCACGTATTTTAGTATATGATATGTTTTGAGTTGATATATATCTGATTTGTTCTGTATGTATCTGATATAAGTTTTGATATTCGATTCGTGTCAGTATTTGTTTTCAGTTGCAACTTTTATTTCAGTTCAGCTTTGGTACCTTTCGTATTATTGTATGTCCGGCTTTACTTGTACTGTTGATCTCTCCATTACTGAGCAACCTTTGGCTCAGCCGTATTTTCTTTGTTTTGTTTGTCTTATGTGTTCGCATGTAATTTGGGGAATCAGGGATGAGTGAGAGAGTAATGAAGTTCATGAATAATTAAACTCTCATTTTCGTGTATTTCAGTTTTAAATAAATTAAGACTTAGGATTTTGTACGGTTTGATTTAAGACACTCGGTTGTCTTTTGGATTCTTTTTCTCTTTTAAAATGGATTATGTTTGGTTTTGATATCTGTAATAGTGACACGTCAGCCCTAGCCGGGTTGGGGTGTGACATTGGAGTCGCCAACGCCGTTGGCATCGGGGATGCTAAAGCTCTTTGGGCTACGCCAGACTCTGCTGTTCAACGCTGGTTTGGTGCATCTCCCTACGCCAGTGGTGTCGGCCACACTAGAATTGGCGTCGGCGATGCCATAAATCTTTGGTTTGTCCGTTTCAGCTTCCTTTGCTCGAGTGTTCCTTCCTTGTTTCTCCAAGATGTCCCAAAGCTCCAAAATTGCACTCTTTTCATGCCACAACATGTTATTCATTAAACATATCAAAGTAGTGTCATTTCATAACCTTTTATATCTCATTTAAACATTTTAGCTTTGTTAATACTTGCATTTTCACCAACCCATCACCTCCAGTGGCGGGTTGCAACCTTACCGACGTGACATGGTTGGTTGGGCCTTCTCTCGGCATAGGATGTGGCCACTTATGCCTTTGTGGCGTCCAGATCTCAATACTAGGGATTGCAAGACAATATTTTACATAGCAGTGGGGTTGATAACATAGATCCGAATTATGTTTGCGCTTTGGAACGCCTGCGTGAATATCTCCCTGACTTTGATATTGGCGGTTTCTCAAATAAAGACACCTCCCCCAAAAAGCCGCAGAAAACCTTGGCGATTGATCTTTATTGTCGAATTGCACGAAGTCTTGGATAAGATTTATGTTTGACCCCACGCCAGAAAGCCATCATGGAATACTTACAGAGGCCCTATGCCCAAGATTTCCTATCTGTTATCCCTATCGAAGGACTAGGGCAATGAATGTCAGCGGTGGAGTATAGGCAATCCTTAAATATCGTTTGATGATCTCCATTTTCCCAGATGATAGAAACATGTCCAGTTTGCTGTAAAGCGTGTTAGGATAAATATGGGGAACATGCGCTCCACTATAGAGCGTTACTGGGGTTTAAGTACAGACACGATTTTGTTCGAGACGTTTTAATGGATATTCTTAGACGAGCAGGAATCTCGACAAAGAAAGAGGCCCTAGTTAACTTTCTTACAGACCTGACAGAAGGGAGGTCCACTTTATGTCTGGCTGACCTGCTAGTGTTTGATTGGGAAGGTGGGAAACACGTATGCGTGGACCTTACGGGTGTGTCTCCTTTAGCGGAATTCAGGGATAGTGGGTTCATGGCGGGGCAAGCGGTCATTAGACCAGAGTCGAACAAGGTGGCAAAGCATGCTAAAGCGTGCGAGGATAACCAACATGCTTTTGTCCCTTTGGCTTTTGACACATTTGGCTCATTGGCACCGGAGGCGATCAGGTTCCTGACGAGAGTCCACCGGGTGGTCCACATCAACTTCTCGACTTCCCAGGGGCGATGATTTGTTTTCAGTAGATTAGGGTTCTCTATTCAGAAAGAGGTGGCGGCGCAGCTTGTTGTCCGCCTACCTGCTATCCTTATGTAATTTGCCCATTTTATCAAAATGAAACGAAACTACTTAAAAAAAATTAATTTATAATAAAACTAAAAAAAATAAACTACACTAATCATAATAAACTTTTTTTATAAAAAAATCAAAGCATAAAACTTTTATAAAAGTTGAAAACACATGATCAATTTAGAAAAATAAAAGCTTTAGCATTTATGCACACTTACCAAATATGTATATATTTATAAAAATCTTACCAAATTTAAATGTGTATTATTTGAAGATAAATTGGATAGTTGATTCGCAAATCTTGAAGCACGATCATTGATTTTCTTACTAATCTTGTTTTTACGAATACTATAATAATAGCACCTATAATATTATATATTTTTAGCATCTCCTTTTCTTCATCAATTAAAATTAAAGTAATCACATGCTTAAATTAAGTCTATTATCTTGTCTATAAAAAGGAATAAAACCTTTGCGAAATCATCAAAGAAATTAATCTTGTCAATCCACGAAGAAGTAGACATGGCGTGATATTGCTTCGGCTTATCGACTCTAAGGTCTTTACATTATGAAATAATCGATGAGCCGAACCAATATCACTCTTGTATATTCCTTTGAAAGAAAAAAGTGTGTTTTGTTTCTTGTATAGAAAAATGACTAGCGATCAGAAATGCTATTTCTCTTACCAAGTCATAGCATACAAATTTTTAATATTTTCGTTGATTTTTTATTGAATCATAAATCCGTCAACATGGGCTCGAGGATTCATTGAGTTGTTCATTGTCATTTTAATGTTGAAGTTAGGCTACAAACATCACATATCTATCACATAGTAGAAGGGGGTCCTGAGGCCGTAGCCTTGGGAACACTCTCTAATGACTAACTATCTACATGAACAAGCGAGGCTATATGTATGGGCCGGAAACGTTAAAGCAATGGTGAGCTAGGGCTAGAAGCCAGTGGCAAAGCCAAGATTCTTTTTCCTATGGTATCACTTTTTTACGCCTGTCAGAGTCAAAATTTTCAGATATGGTGAAGTTTAATCTATCTATCTATATAAAAGAAAACGTATATGCTGACGTGACGTGCAATGGAGACCTCAACCTTCTCTTGAGAGTGTCACGTGGCATCATAATAGAGAGTTTTTGGTGTTTTTGAATTGTTTCCTTTTTTAATTAAATTGAGTTATTTTAGGAAAAAAAAATTTAAAAATAAATTTAAAATTTTCTCTCTCATATTTTCTCCTATAATTTTTAAACGTTTATATCTTTATATACGAGATTTTTTAAAGAAAAAAATTACACCAAATTAACGAGCGTTTTATTATCTTTTCAATATCTATATATATAAAAGAAAACGTATATGCTAACGTGACGTGCAATGGAGACCTCAACCTTCTCTTGAGAGTGCCACGTGGCATCATAATAGAGAGTTTTTGGTGTTTTTGAATTGTTTTCTTTTTTAATTAAATTGAGTTATTTTAGGAAAAAAAAATTTAAAAATAAATTTAAAATTTTCTCTCATATTTTCTCCTATAATTTTTAAACGTTTATATCTTTATATACGAGATTTTTTAAAGAAAAAAATTACACCAAATTATCGAGCGTTTTATTATCTTTTCAATATCTATATATATAAAAGAAAACGTATATGCTGACGTGACGTGCAATGGAGACCTCAACCTTCTCTTGAGAGTGCCACGTGGCATCATAATAGAGAGTTTTTGATGTTTTTGAATTGTTTCCTTTTTTAATTAAATTGAGTTATTTTAGGAAAAAAAAATTAAAAATAAATTTAAAATTTTCTCTCTCATATTTTCTCCTATAATTTTTAAACGTTTATATCTTTATATACGAGATTTTTTAAAGAAAAAAATTACACCAAATTAACGAGCGTTTTATTATCTTTTCAACGAGTACCATAGTGCTATATAAAAAACGGAGAAAAAATCGACTATTTTTTGTGAGGTTTCGTCCATACATGAAAAAAAACACACAAAGTGTTCATGTTATCACGTAAAATTAGATTTTGTGAGGAATATGAGTTATTACTGATTAGAATACTATGAACATGCAATGATTGAGAGATTTTGTGGTTAGTTAACTTGAGCCATTTGCAATAGGTTATCACGTAAAATTAGATTTTTCAACCTCGGCCGGGGTAATCAGCTAGTTACATACTATAAAGGAATATTATAATAAAAATACAATTTCAATGAAAAAACACAAAATAAAAATACAACCATTTGAAATGTATAAAAAATAAATTTTATAGTTTCTCCATTCATGTTTTCGTGTTTTGGAAAGGTATTTAGGAACCATACACCCTATAATTAGGATTCATACACCCTGGCCCACATCACAGACCAACAGGAAGCTGGCACATACGCAGAATGTGATGTCATACACCCCCAAATGTGATGTCATATGGTGTATGAATCCTAGAACCCTTTGGAAATGATTCATACCATCTTCATGAAAACTTTCCCCAATGACTCTTTTTCCCTATAACAAATGAAAGCATCATTTAAATAATCATCACCCATCTGACTTTGCAAAATCTCTTCACATGCTTCGTACATGTCAACAAATGCGATTCAAAAGGTATGGATTCACGTGGCCTTTTGTATTGGTTTAATTTAGGTTTAACAATTAAATTAAATAACTGGGTATAAGCTATAATAGTTTTTTTTGAAAATTATAAGCTATAATAGTTATTCGGTTAAAAAAAAAGTTAGAAAAACATAGGCCTTTTAATAATTAAACTTTACTATTTAAAAATTAACTAACTGAGTGTAATTTTTAATTTATAAATTTGTTTATTATATAAAATGTTTAGGAAAAAAATGTTGGAAAAATAGGTGAAAATGCTATTTTCACAATTTTGGGAAAATGAATTTTCCTAAGTTTTGGACAAAAAAAAATATTTGAAACTGAGGTTTATTTATATATTTCTTTGTGGGTTTATGTTCTATGTTGTGAAAGCTTCGCAACGAACCAACTCGCGTCCAAAACGTAACTAAGATGAATGAGATATCGATGCTCAAAAGTGGAGGAGTGAAACAACTAGTTGGGAATGTGAAATGGAAAGTGGCAAGGAGAACTTTCCCAGATTGGAAGGGAGATGAGTCTTGGACTTGTTTATAAGGAAGGACTACCCATCCTAAGTGTTCCATGGAATCACACACTATGAAAGTCGCGAAGGGTGCGAAGCACCCATAACTCGTACTCACGCACGCGCGCGTGGCGTGGGCAATGTGGCGCTTTGATGGCGCACTTTACACTTCGCCGCCTTAGTATTTTTGATGGTGCACTGCGCGTGGCACTGAAAGTCAGAGACAGGTGGCGTCTTGTCCTGCATGGCACGCGGGTGGCGGACTCGTGACGTAGAACGGGATTACGTGGTGCGTGACTTCGTGGCGCGCGCGCGTAACTTGTATCTGCGTGGCGGGTCAGACACTAGTGTGCATCTGACGGCACGCGAACTCCCAACAGTTCAGAGCTGTAGTGTAACCGACAAGTCAACAGTTTTGACTGGGAATTAAAGCAGCATTAAATGTCATTGAAGACGTTCAATGACATTTAATTCTTTTGACTTGTAACAACCTTTGACTCTTATAAAAGCCAAAGACTTAGCACTGCAGAAGATACACCAAAAATCACTTCTCCTCTCTAAAAATCTCTTTAGCAATTTTTCTTCTTTGTTCTTCTTGAGATCAAGGTACAAGTCGGGTTTAGTGCTCAATCCGGCAGTACACACTGCTTCGGTTGTTGTACCCTGGGAAACAAAACGAGTCTCCGATAGGCTCGGAATTTGTTTTAAGGGCCCCGTGTCTAACACGATCCTCAGCCACAATAATTTTATTTTCTCATCATCTTCTTGTATTTTCTTTTCTTTTCAGTTGTAATAGTATTTTATTTCCTTTGCTTATTGTATTGTAAAAATAATAAGAATTATTTATTTATTTTGCATGAACGGTTCTTACAATCTTAAAACAAAATTTTTAAAACACCGTTCGTGTATCACGAAAAACCATTCTTTAATGATTCGAAGAAGTTTTGATTCACTTGGAATTGTGTTTTAAAAACAATTCTTAATTTTTTTTTCTCTATTTTTTCGAGGTTCTTGATAAAATAGAGAAAATTCCTTTGTTCTTTTATTTTTCTACAAAAATCAATTGGTGATTCCTCAAAGTTGGACTTAGAGGATAAATCTTTTGGTTTTTCCTAGAAAAAGCTACTGAACAATTTGGTGATTCCTCAAAGTTGGACTTAGAGGATAAACCTCTTGGTTTCTATAGAAAAAGAAACAAAGAAATCTTGCGATTTTATTTTTCTTTTCTTTTCATCTTCTTGGTTGTAGCATTAGACCGTACCTTAGGGTGGTCTCTATTTTATTCACTTTGGTGTTTTTAAAATAGTTTGCTAAATCAAATTAGAAGATTTTGTTGACAATAACTAAGTTATTTTTTTTATATAAAACAGTGTTTTTATTATAAATATTAACTTAGTTGGTTTCTAAATTTTAGAATGTCAACTTCGGAAAACATCACCGTTGTCGGAACACCTTTGCCTAACGTCACAGTGGGAGCGTCTACTATGGCGAACAATGCTGAAAAACCCGAAAAAATTTCGGGTCTCCACTTCAAAAGGTGGCAACAGAAGATGTTCTTCTACTTGACCACCTTGAACCTTGTGAGGTTCTTAACGGAAACCGCTCCCCAACAAAAAGACGGGGAGAGCGATGCTCAATTTCAGAGCATGGCAGATGCTTGGAAGCATTCGGATTTCTTATGTCGTAACTATGTTCTAAACGGCCTCGTGGATTCGTTGTATAATGTGTACTATACTCTTAAGACTGCCAAAGAATTATGGGACTCTTTAGACAAAAAGTACAAAACGGGGGATGCTGGAACGAAGAAATTCGTTATAGCCGTTTTCTTGGACTTTAAAATGGTAGATTCCAAAAGTTTGATGAACCAAGTCCAAGAGTTGCAAATTATACTACACGAAGTCCATTCTGAGGGTATGGAAATTGGTGAGACATTTCAAGTGACAGCAATGATTGAAAAGTTACCTCCTAGTTGGCTTGATTATAAGAATTATCTCAAGCACAAACGAAAGGAGATGACTCTTGAGGAGCTTATTGTTCGTCTTCGTATTGAGGAGGATAATAGAATTGCTCAAAAATCCACCATGGTGCGCGCCGAGGCTAAGGCAAATATGGTGGAACATGGGCAATCCTCAAAGGCTAAAAAGGCTAAAGGTGGGAAGAAGAACAAGGGAAAAGCAAAGGTTGACCTTGGACCAAAGAAAGAGGTTGCGAAAAAGAAACCTCAATCTTTCCAAGGGAAATGTTACAACTGTAACGAGACCGGGCACCAGTCTAACCAATGCAAGAACCCAAAGCGCGAGCGTGCGCATATGGTGGATGATGATGGAATGCCTTTAGTGGCGATGATAACCGAGCCTGGAGCTATGGTTGAAGAGGTCAACGTGGTGGGGGATAACAACCCATTAGGATGGTTCGTTGACACAGGTGCAACCCGCCATGTCTGTGGAGATAAGGCACTTTCTCAACATTCAAGGAACTGAGGGGTAAAGATAAGCTTTATATGGGAAATAAGGTTACCGCCGACATCAAGGGTGAAGGCGAAGTGATCTTGAAAATGACTTCCGGCAAGGAACTCAAGTTGAGAAAACTTCTCTATGTACCAGAGATACGCAAGAACCTCGCGTCAGGTTGGATGCTCAACAAGTTTGGATTTCGTCTTGTGTTTGAATCAGATAATTTTGTCCTCTCTAGGCGTGGAATGTTTGTAGGCAAGGGCTATGCCCTTAATGGTATGTTTAAAATAAATGTTTTGGTTGTTAAAAATAAAATGAATGAAAACACTACTACTTCTAGTTATATGATCGAGTCTTCTAATGTTTGGCATAGGACATACAAATTTTCATTCAATACGACGTTTAATGAAATTACAAAGCATACCTACATTCCACATTGAATCCGATTCTAAATGCGAACCTTGTGTTGAGTCCAAACTTACAAGATCATCATTTAAATCGGTTGAACAAATAACCGAACCGCTTGATTTAATTCACACCGATGTATGTGATTTAAAGGCGGTTCCCACAATGGGTGGAAACAAGTACTTCATTACGTTTATTGATGATTGTACTAAATATTGCTATGTATATTTATTTAAGAGTAAAGATGAAAGAATAGACAAGTTTATCTTGTACAAAAATAAAGTTGAGAATCAACTTAAAAAGAAAATTAAAGCTGTTAGAAGCGACAAAGAGGGCGAATATGTTGCACCTTTTGTGGATTTGTGCGCAAAAAGTGGAATTGTACACGAGTGTACCACTCCCTATTCTCCACAATCAAATGGCACCGCGGAACGGAAGAACCGCACATTAAAAAAAATGATGAATGCCATGTTGATTGGTTCGGGCGTGAACCGCAAAGTGTGGGGGGGATGCCATTCTTTCAGCTAATTATATTTTGAACAAGATACCACTCAAAAATAGGGACGAGACTCCTTATGAATTATGGCTCAAAAGAAAACCATCGTACAAATACCTTAAAGTGTGGGGGTGCCTAGCAAAGGTGATTGTACCACCTCCTAAGGCTCTTAGGATAGGACCCAAAACCGTTAATTGTATTTTCAATGGTTACGCACACGAAAGTAGTGCACATCGGTTTTTGGTGTATAAGTCCAAAAATCCTGATGTCCACGAAAACACTTTCATAGAGGCAAGTCCTAATGTTGTCTCATACTTTGAGAATGTGTTTCCTATGTTAGGACAAACACATGGAACATCATCTATACCGTTTGAAGATGTACCTTCAAGTTCATCAACACCGGTTGACGATGATGTTCATGATCAAAGACATAAACGACCTGAGATAGAAGAAGGTGAGCTTAGATGAAGCAAACGGGAAAGGGTTGAAAAATCCTTTGGTCCAGACTTCTTGAGCTACATGGTTGAGGGTGAGCCCAATACCTACCGCGAAGCGGTCACCTCTTCTGAAGGGCCTTAATGGAAAGAAGCAATTAAGATGGAAATAGATTCTGAATTGTAAAATCATACTTCGGAGCTAGTAGATCTTCCTCCTGGTTGTAAACCACTTGGATATCGTTGGATATTCAAGAAGAAGATGAAAGCTGATGGAAGTATTGATACATACATGGCTAGGTTGGTAATCAAAGGATTTAGACAAAAGGAAGGTCTAGATTATTTTGATACTTACTCGCCTGTCACACGAATAACCTCCATTCGATTGGTTCTTACTATAGCGGCTTTACGAAATTTGGAAGTTCACCGAATGGATGTAAAAACCGCATTTCTAAATGACGATTTAGATGAAGAGATTTACATGGAGCAACCTGAAGGTTTCTCCGCCCAGGGACAAGAGGGCAAAGTATGTAAACTCGTCAAGTCTTTGTATGGCTTGAAGCAAGCTCCAAAACAATGGCACCAAAAGTTTTATCATGTCATGCTTGACAATGGTTTCAAAATAAATGAGTGCGACAAATGTGTCTATTCGAAAGACACACCAGGAGGTTATGTTATTTTATGTCTTTATGTAGATGATATCCTTATCATTGGGAGTAATGACAAAATGATAAAATCTACTAAAGACATGTTAAAAGCGAGATTTGATATGAAAGACATGGGTATAGCGGACGTGATTCTTGGAGTCAAAATCGTAAGAACCCAAAATGGTCTTGTGCTAATTCAATCTCATTATGTGGATAAGATTCTTGACAAATTAAATTCAAGAGACACGAGTATAGCTCGAGGTCCGATTGATACGACCCACCATCTAAGTAAATATAGAGGCGAGGGTGTTGCTCAATTAGAGTACTCAAGAATCATTGGCAGTCTAATGTATCTAATGACATATACCAGACCCGACTTGGCTTACGTGGTAAGTAGGATAAGTAGATATACGAGTAATCCAAGTGAGGAACATTGGAAAAGTATAAAGAGGGTGCTTAAATACATCAGATACACACAAGATTATGGACTGCATTATACCCGTCATCCAGTAGTGATCGAAGGATACACTGATGCAAACTGGATATTGGACATAAAAGATTCCAAATCTACAAGTGGTTACGTGTTTACACTTCGTGGCGCGGCTATATCTTGGAAGTCGTCTAAGCAGACGGTTATAGATAGATCCACGATGGAATCTGAATTCATCGCTTTAGATAAATCGGGAGAAGAAGCGGAGTGGCTACGTCAATTTGTGGAAGATATTCCAAGATGGCCAAAGCCTTTGCCTGCTACTTGCAGATATTGTGACAGCCAATCAGCAATTGGTAGAGCTCAAAGCTCAATGTACAATGGCAAATCAAGGCATATTTGACGTAGACATAACACGGTACGACAACTGCTCAATACGGGTGTTATCACAATTGATTATATTAAATCGATAGATAACATTGCGGACCCGTTAACGAAAGGCTTAAGCAATGAGCTAGTTTATAAGTCGTCAAGAGGAATGGGACTAAAGCCCGTGGAAAAAGGAAGTATGAGGGAAAGCTAACCTAGTTGACTGGAGATCCCGGGATCTAGGTTCAATAGGACAACTTAATCATATAACCAAAAGGGAGTCACTGTGGGGGAGTACCCCAACACTAAATAAAGGGAGTTATATACTTCCTGGTCCATTCCAATCAGTGACATTGAGGAGAAGGATAAGCATATTTTCAGGTTAATGATTTAGCGTAATCACCTAACCATGATGCTTTTAACGATTCGTTTGAATCACCTATGTTAGAGAGAAGTGTGGTCGCTTCGAATGGATATGTGGGGAGGCGCATATCCTAGAGCTCTCGCAGAACCAGGATAGTGTTCCATGACCATAAAAGGACACTACAATGAGGAATTGGCATAACTAGGGAGAGTGTTGTGTGAAGTGTATTGTCGTTTACACAAACAGGGGTATGCTCAAAGACATCAAGTTCTACATACCGCTAGTAGGCTAAGTATGCTTCACAAAGGAAGGTTCAAAGGTTACGCCTACCTATCCTGCAATGCTCAACTGTCGACTTGTATCTTTAATACTTTTAACAATGGAGCGATCTCCATTCATGTGGGGGATTGTTGGAAAAATAGGTGAAAATTCTATTATTATATATATTAATTCAAAACATTCCGAGGAACACTATACTTCGGTGTCTTTATGTTTAGT
Source organism: Ambrosia trifida (assembly GCA_028751855.1). Lineage (NCBI taxonomy): Eukaryota > Viridiplantae > Streptophyta > Magnoliopsida > Asterales > Asteraceae > Ambrosia > Ambrosia trifida. Next base: position 144,862,632 of record CM054124.1, on the reverse strand, counting down.
CCACAACGTTTCTTCCCTTTTTTACAACACATGTACTCTTCTCCACATCTACTCATTCTCTATCCAACCTCACCGCTTTCCTTCGCCTACCGAACAAATGCTACCATACCGCTGCCATCCATCGATATTCAAAGGATTAAGGAACACTAGCAGCGCCGTCCATCATACTCCGCCTACAGGTTGTCACGGGCTTGCGGTCCGGCGCTATACGGCTGCCACCTATCGATATTCAGAGGATTAAGGAATAATAGCAGCGGCGTCCATCATGCTCCGGCTACAGGTTCTCACGGGCTTGCGGTCCGGCGCTACATCATCAACGATTGGGTATTCAATTCGATGAGCGTTTATGGTTGACGATTCCGCCCTGTGTACCCTAATAAGGTTTTTAAACCACGTCTTCCTTCTTGAATATTGGTTTCCTTAATCTCTAAATTTAATTATTTGTGCCTGGTTCTTGGAATGGTAAAGAATCTTTAACTATGGAATATGCATTTGGGTTTTTGATGTTCGCCTTTAATTTTTGCTTCGTGGAGAACATTATCTGAGTTAGCTAAGAAATCTGTGATCTGGACTATAACAAAAAAACTGTTTTTTTTACTTGAAACGAAAGAATATAATTTTATAATAAATATATAAATTGTTAGTGGTGGATCAGCTTTCATGATGACGACGGTGGTCCTTGGTGACAGCGAACAGGGTTGTGACGGTACACGAGTAGAGAGCGTCAAGTCCCGATACTGTCGAGGGTTCAATTGTAGGATCTATGATTCAAAAGCCGCGCGGAGCGCGGGTGTTTACTGCTAGTTTTCACAATTTTGGGAAAATGATTTTTCCTAAGTTTTGGACAAAAAAAATATATATTTGAAACTGAGATTTATTTATATATTTCTTTGTGAGTTTATGTTCTATGTTGTGAAAGCTTCGCAACGAACCAAATCGCGTCCAAAACGTAGCTTGATGGCGCACTTTGCACTTCGCACACTCGCGTCGCTGCGAGCCACTTGAGAGCCGCCGCGAGCCACTTGAGAGCCGCCTTAGTATTTTTGATGGTGCACAGGTGGTTCAGCAAGAGAGGCGGACGTGGAGAACGAGTACTTCCGCTAACGTAAATGCGGAGAACGGAATGGTCCGCTAACGGAGCACTGTGCGTGGCACTGAAAGTCAGAGACAGGTGGCGTCTTGTCCTGCATGGCACGCGGGTGGTGGACTCGTGACGTAGAATGGGATTACGTGGTGCGCGACTTCGCGGATCGCGCGCGCGTAACTTGTGTCTACGTGGCGGGTCAGACACAGTGTGCATCTGACGCGCAGGTGAACTCCCAACAGTTCAGGGTTGTAGTGTAACTGACAAGTCAACAGTTTTGACTGAGAATTAAAGCAACATTAAATGCCATTGAAGACGTTCAATGACATTTAATATCTTGCATTTAATTCTTTTGACTTGTAACAACCTTTGGCTCCTATAAAAGCCAAAGACTTGGCACTGCAGAAGATACACCAAAAATCACTTCTCCTCTCTAAAAATCTCTTTAGCAATTTTTCTTCTCTGTTCTTCTTGAGATCAAGGTACAAATCGGGTTTAGTGCTCACTCCGACAATACACACTGATTCGGCTGTTGTACCCTGGGAAACCAAACGAGTCTCCGGTAGGCTCGGAATTTGTTTTAAGGGCCCCGTGTCTAACACGATCCCCAGCCACAATAATTTTATTTTCTCATCATCTTCTTGTATTTCTTTTCTTTTCTTTTCAGTTGTAATAGTATTTTATTTCTTTTGCTTATTGTATTGTAAAAATAATAAGAATTATTTATTATTTTGCACGAACGGTTCCTACAAAAAAATAGCATCACTTGTAAAAAAACAATGGTGTCGCTGGTATTTTTCTATTACATGATATATATAATGCGCAAATTTGAACAGTATTGAATGACACCGTTGCTGAGTATGTGGGTCAGCCAATCCCAGAAGCCCATTGAAATAGCTCAAAGGAAACCCATCACTTCATTAACTATATTACATTATTTGAGAAACTCGATGGACAAAATTGTAATTTTCTCTCAATTTTAAGATGGCATATAAAGAGGCACAACTATCATCTCCATATTTTACCATTTTTCTTTTATACCCTTATGATACAACTATTTATGACAATTTTACAAATACCTAATGCAGGTCATTGATGTCAATGTTTTTGTAACTCTTCAGCATTAAGAAGGGTGTGCAGCTGGATAGGTTTCTTCAAACCCCTCTGTCACACCCTCAAAATCCACTTGCGGAGTTTTACCGCGAGGCGCATGACAAACCAGGATCCAAACCAACGATCACAATAAACAAGTCTAAATGTATATAAATGCAATTTCAAAACATAGTTTAAAATCCCGTTTACAGCGGAAGCTTATTCAAAACAGTATCTCAACAATGAAACAATAGTTCAACGTTTATAAGACCATGCAACCCTAGTTAGACGCCGTGCAGACGCGTGCGCCCTAGTCCAGTCGTGCTACCTTAGCGACCTGAGAAAACATGTAAAAGTTTACGTCAGCACAAAAATGCTGGTGAGTTTACAGGTTTTATATCCAAGTACCAAGTCAACCTGTCCATACTATAACAATCGAAAACCAGTATACGCTAGCTAGGCGTACGTTTTGTTACTACCACGATTGGAAAACCATTACTAACTCGAATACCAGATGTTGTGCCCGAAAAGTATACCAGTTGTTCCTGTTGTTCCTGTTTGAGACAATATGCACTCGCCCGGCCCTCCAAGCCGACGAGCGGGGTTGGTCACTCCCAATAGCGCTATTCACATTTCCCCGTTGTGCAAACCCGCACATTCATGGTTCCCCCCGGGACTTCCAAAGATCGTGTAGTACACAATAGAAACCCATAGTATGACAGTAGTTACCAATAATCGTTTTAACACATGTTTTCTCCCCCGAAAGTATAAAACAAGTTTAAAAGAGGGGCCGTAAACTCACCTTAAGTTGCGTTACTCCTTAACCCGAGTAAACTCAGCTGCTATGCTAGTCCCGTGAAGCGGCGACCTAACATTTAACAGTTACAAGTACTTAGACTAATAACCCGCAAGTTAATTAGTCCCTAAATGTCCAGACCATAACCAAGTTCGTTTGAAAACACCGTGACTGTTTAACTGACCCAAAGTACAAGACTCGACATCCCATTGGTGACCCGAGACTCCCCGTGTTATGTTTACGCTCTAAAACATACAATAACGCAATCACACTTAACACACGTTAACGCACAACAAGTTATAGCACATAGTTCACGTATCACCGTATTACATCCAAACATATGTTACCAAGTTATTAGACATGTTACGAGGTTCCTAGCATGTTACTACATGTCAAATCGGGTCTCGGAATGCTAATTTACACTTACAGCTGCAGTACACGCGATTAGGAAAAGTAAACTAGCATTTAGGACTGATTGCATATAAAAACTAGCAATCAGGGCTGATTGCATATAAAAACTAGCAATCAGGGCTGATTGCATATAAAAACTAGCAATTAGGGCTGATTGCATGTAAAAACTAGCAATTAGGGCTGATTGCATGTAAAAACTAGCAATTAGGGCTGATCACATGTAAGTTCATGCGATTGGGCCCTAATCGCATGAAAAACTGGCGATTAGTCTCCTAATCGCCTCTAACATAGGCGATTAGGATTGCTAATCGCCTGTAACCTAGCTGTTCCAGTTTTTCGCGCGTTTAACGCTCCAAATCAGATCCAGAACGTGTGTAACTACCCAATATCATCCGAAACACTATTCTAAACATGTTTCAACTAAAACCCTTCGTTTTGCCTCGTATTATCAGCCCTGCATGCAATCACGTAATCCAAACACCATTCACATAGCATGCAATCGTCATACTAACATGCATAACAATAACCCTAAGAATCAATTACTCAGATATTATCCTCATAACATTAATATCATTCTGGTTTAACCTAATAACATGTTAATCCATCATTATGAATCATAAAAACCCTAGCTTTCTAATCATAAACACCCATAACACATGTATACTAGTTAGAATCCGATTAACAACCCTTATTAACGATTATCAGAAAGCTTTTTTGTTTTAGAACAGGTCTGGACCATTAGGGATTGATTAAAAATGTTTATAAAGATTCATGGATGAAAACCAAACCTTAGGATTAAGAAAGAATGATGGATTATGCTTGAATCCTTGTGTTTTGATCAAAAATCGCGTTCCAGAGGTTGTGTGTGTGTTGGGGCAGGTTATGGGACGACTAGGGTTTGTATAATGAAGTTTATGAGGTCAAGTATGGTATTTATAGTCGTTTTTAGTCGTCCAGCACGTAACACGCGATTATGCAGCTTTACACGCGATCAGGAAGCCTAATCGCATGTAAGTTCATGCGATTGGGGCCTAATCGCATGAACAGTCATGCGATCAGTCCCCTAATCGCCCCTAAGGTCCCCCAGTCGCCCCTCCTATAGGCGATTGGGCTATCCTAATCGCCTATAGGGGCCTGTTCCGTGTGTTTTGCGCGTTAAACCCCGTTTTAACATATGTTAACACATATTAACGTACCGACAAGTCACATAATGATTGTAAACACATAACACAAGTAAATACACATATTCACACTCGTTCACCAATTCCCGGGACTCGAGACTCGTATGTTCCGTATGCCCTGACGATCCTACAAATCGTCACCGTTTGTACACTTGGTTAAGGACCGACATCTAATGAACCTCTAGACCAACCTCCAATGATCCTCTAGACTAAACCGATAGTTCCCAAACCATAACCCGACTTAACTAACCCAGTTAAGTACAATATACGCGTGACTCGCTAAGGTAGACTTTCATCTAGACAACGTTGTTAACCAGAATTTGCCGGGTGTCACATCATCCCCACGTTAAAAGAATTTTCGTCCCGAAAATTGCACAAGTACCAAAAGAACAAAAGAAATAACGAAGGAAATAAACAAAAGATAGGAACCAAAAGAGAGATTTACCCGAGTTGTCACATCATCCCCACGTTAAAAGGAATCTCGCCCCGAGATTCATTCAGCTGCAGAAGAGACATATCTCGACTCGAACGCTTCCTTAGGAAAGAGGTGAGGATATTTAGACTTCATCTGATCCTCCCGTTCCCACGTATACTCTGGTCCCCGGTTCGAGTTCCACCGAACCTTAACGATACGAATCTTGCTGTGACGTAGGCTACGAATCTTGTAATCAAGGATCTCCACAGGTTCTTCCACAATCCGAAGACGATCATCAACCTTGATCTCTTCCAGTGGAACAATGAGAGACTCGTCAGCCAGACACTTCTTCAAGTTGGACACATGAAAGACGTTATGTACGTTACCGAGCTCCGTCGGTAAATCAAGACGATATGCCACCGGTCCAATCCGTTCCAGAATCGTAAATGGGCCGACATACCGCGGATTGAGTTTGCCACGCTTCCCAAAGCGTATGACGCCCTTCCATGGTGAGACTTTTAGAAGTACTTTGTCATTGACTTGGAATTCCAATGGTTTGCGACGCTGATCGGCATAACTCTTTTGCCGGTCCCGTGCTGCTGCCAACCGGTTACGAATCTGTACGATCTTTTCCGAAGTTTCGTACACTAGTTCAGGCCCAGTGAGTTGACTCTCACCCACCTCAGCCCAACAAAGAGGAGAACGGCATTTTCGTCCGTACAGTGCTTCGAACGGAGCCGCCTTGATGCTCGTGTGATAACTGTTGTTGTACGAGAATTCTACTAACGGTAGATGAGCTTCCCAACCCTTGCCAAAATCGATCACACATGCCCGCAGCATGTCTTCTAAAGTTTGAATTGTGCGCTCACTCTGACCGTTAGTCTGTGGATGATAAGCCGTACTCATGTCTAGTTGGGTACCCAAAGCCTTGTGCAAAGACTTCCAGAAGTGAGAAGTAAAATGGGAGTCACGATCCGAGATAATAGAAACTGGCACCCCGTGCTTAGAAACAACTTCCTTCAAATAATGACGAGCCAAACGATCCATGGTGTCGGTCTCCTTAATAGCAAGAAAATGAGCTGATTTCGTCAACCGATCGACAATCACCCATATCTTGTCATTCCCGCTTGGTGATTTAGGAAGTTGTGTGACAAAATCCATAGTAATCCGTTCCCATTTCCATTCCGGAATTTCAGGTTGTTGCAAGAGACCCGACGGTTTCTGGTATTCCACCTTGACCTTAGCACAGGTCAAGCATTTGCTCACGTATGAGGCTATGTCCGACCTCATGTTTGGCCACCAGTAAAGCACCTTTAGATCTTGGTACATCTTATCCGAACCAGGATGAATAGAATACCGGGACTTATGAGCCTCATCAAGGACAAGCTCCCGTAGTCCCCCGAATAAAGGAACCCATATGCGTTCTGCGAAGTAGTGCAGGCCATCAGGCCTTCGCTCGAGGTGCTTGTCGGCACCGTGCATAGTTTCAGCTTTAAGGTTTTCCTCCTTCAAAGCTTCTAACTGGGCAGAACGGAGTTGATCAGGTAAGGATGAATGAATGGTGAGCTGCAATGCCCGAACGCGACGAGGTTTAGTTGATTCCTTCCTGCTCAAGGCGTCTGCTACAACATTCGCCTTGCCAGGATGGTACTTAATGGCACGATCATAGTCGTTCAGAAGTTCAATCCAACGACGCTGCCGTATGTTCAAGTGTTGTTGGTCGAAAATATGTTTGAGACTCTTGTGATCGGTGTAGATGGTGCATTTGGTACCGTACAAGTAATGTCTCCAAATTTTCAACGCGAAAACCACTGCACCCAACTCCAAGTCATGGGTGGTGTAGTTCTTCTCGTGCACCTTGAGTTGACGAGAAGCATACGCAATTACCTTCTCGCGTTGCATCAACACGCAACCGAGACCATGAATAGAAGCATCACAGTAAACAACGAAATCATCAGGGCCTTCAGGTAAGGACAAAATAGGAGCAGAACACAGTTTGGACTTCAGTTCTTCAAACGCTGACTCTTGTGATTCACCCCAGTCGAATTTCCTATCCTTCTGAGTGAGAGTGGTGAGGGGTTGAGCAATCTTCGAGAACCCCTGAATGAAACGACGATAGTAGCCCGCAAGGCCTAGGAATTGCCGCACCTCAGTTGGCGTCTTTGGTGCTCCCCAGTCCTTGATCGCTTCGATCTTAGCTGGATCGACATGAATCCCTAGTTCATTAACTACATGTCCTAAGAATTGAACTTCGCGTAACCAAAAGTCACACTTTGAGAACTTGGCGTAAAGTTGTTCTCGTCGCAAGAGTTCCAAAACCAAACGCAGGTGTTCCTCGTGTCCGGTCTTGTTCTTAGAGTAGATCAGAATGTCATCAATAAACACAATGACGAACTTGTCCAGATATGGTTTACAGACGCGGTTCATCAAGTCCATGAAAACCGCCGGTGCGTTCGTGAGACCGAAAGGCATGACCAAGAATTCGAAATGGCCATAACGTGTTCGAAAGGCAGTCTTTGCAACGTCAGCCTCCCTGACGCGCAGCTGGTGATAACCGGACCTCAAGTCGATCTTGGAATAATAACTAGAACCCTGAAGCTGGTCGAATAGATCATCAATACGTGGAAGAGGATAACGGTTCTTGACGGTCAATTTGTTCAGTTCTCTGTAGTCCACACACAATCGGAAACTTCCATCCTTCTTCTTAACAAATAGAATCGGGGCTCCCCAAGGGGAAGAACTTGGTCTGATGAAACCCTTGTCCAAGAGTTCCTGTAACTGACTAGACAATTCCTGCATCTCGGGAGGTGCAAGACGGTAGGGGGCCCGAGCAATAGGAGCAGCCCCTGGTACAAGATCCATACCGAACTCGACTTGACGATGAGGAGGAAGACCAGATAAGTCATCAGGAAAAACATCAGGAAACTCGCGTACAATTGGAATATCATCAATCTTCTTCTCATCACTAGAGGAAACAGATAAAAGCGCCAAAACGGCTGGATAACCCTTTCGAAGACACTTAAGGGCTTTCATGCTAGAGATGATGTTTAGCGGAACACCACCCTTGATACCGTACACAGAAAGGAACTCTCCATCAGGGAGAGGAATCCGAATAACCTTATCGTAACAGACAATCTCCGCGCGATACAAAGATAACCAATCCATTCCTACCACAACGTCAAAACTACCCAATGGTACCGGCATAAGGTTGATGGGGAACGATAAACCCGACAACTCTAATTGACACTCCCGAAGGATACTAGTAGCTTCAATCGTTTTCCCGTCAGCCAACTCAATAATATACTTGGTCTCTAATGGTACGGGTACTACATCTAGTAGTCGACTAACATCCATGGATACAAAACTCTTGTCGGCACCAGAATCAAATAACACACTAACAGAACGATTATTGAGAAGGAACGTACCGGTGACTGTGTCAGGGTCCTGCCTAGCCTCAGCGGCTCCAATGACGAAGGCACGTGCATTTCTGCCGCCGCCCCCGTTGTTCCCATTACCGTTGTTTCCACCCTGCTTCAATTTTGGGCAATCCTTCTTGTAATGCCCAGTGTCACCACAGTTGTAGCATCCTTGTCTTCCTGTAGTCCCTTGAGTAGTCGGAGCTGAGTTAGGAGTCGGGGCCTGGGTCGATGGAAGTGTAACCCGACAATCTTTAGCATAATGCCCTGTTCGCTGGCAACGGTGACAACGGTTACTGTCGCAGTTCCCTTGATGATGGCGTCCACACTTGTTGCATTTGGGCAGTTTCCCCGCATAACCACCCTGCTTGTTACCCGAAGAAGAAGAAGAACCCCCATTGTCGAACCTCTTATTCTGCTGTGCTGGCCCAGATCCCTTCCCGTCATTTTCCCACTTGCGCTTGTTGTTCTCTGGGGCCTTAACAGTTGAACCCTTCGCAGGCAAAATACCCTCATTTACCTTTAAGTTGGTCATCCTATGAGCCGATCGAACCACCTCTGCGTATGTAGGATGATTTCCCGCAGCCACTAATCCTGCAATTTCCGGTACTAACCCCGAGACATAGTGTTCAATCCTACGGTATTCTGGCACATGCAGATCGGGACACAGCACTGCCAACTCATTCCGCCTCACAGTATACTTCTCAATTTCCGACCCAGTCATCTTGAGGTTCCACACCTCGTGCTCCAGCTTCTGTACCTCTTCTCTCGGACAGTATTCACGCTTCAACAGTTGCACGAAATTCTCCCATGGCATAGCATATGCCTCCCCAATACCCATATTCTGGGTGATGCCATTCCACCAAGTCAATGCCACATCCTGGAATAACGCGGCTGCATACTTAACCCGATCTTCTGGGAGACAGTTACACATCAGAAATACTGACTCCACTTTCTCCAGCCACCTAAGCAAGCTCACCGCACCCTCAGTGCCAGAGAATTCCTGGGGCTTACAGTCCCGGAACATCTTGTAGGTGCACATGGGTGGGGGTGGGTTAACAGGACCACCTGAAATGAAACGTATGAGAAACCACGAAGAATGTAAACAAGGTCCACCAATGAGGCAAAGAAAATGGATAGATCACTTACCACCACCGTTGTGCCCTAACTGAAAGGCAGCTTGGAGTAAGTTGTTCAGATCAGCCTGCGATAGGTTAATACCTCCACCACGACCACCAGCACCACCGCGACCACCACCACGTCCACCATTGCGACCACCTCCACGTCCTCCTCGTACTCCAGACATGATTCTGGCAGAAAGAACGAGAAAATTTAGTTTCGCAGTTAAAGATAACCACTAATGTTCACAAGATCAAAGCTAGATCCAATCCAGGACTATCCCCTCAAACCCAGAGCTCACTAGGGCTTCCATGCATTTCGGTTTATGATTTTGTGTGCACCCAAAATGATAAAGCGCTCTACATGGTCCTCCAAGTGTTCTCCTAGTTCAAAGTTCAAATCACCGAACATAGACTCTTAGCTACACACCGTAATACTACGGTAGTTTATGGCAAGTGTTTCTATTGGAGTACGAAAGGGAGATGTCCGAGCCTTGGACAAATCTCAAGAGCACACGAGTTACTCCAATAGACTACACTGCCTAGAAAACAAGTAACTCAACCTAAGATAGAACGGATGATGTAACGTAGAAAGACCAACGATTTAGAGACACCCCGACAAGACCATACGTAAACCACTATAACGTTTAGTACCATGTGATCGTCTAGTGTGTGCGACTCGGCTATAGACTAGACTCTACATGCAGTCCTAGTTCACTATAACCATTGGCTCTGATACCAATCTGTCACACCCTCAAAATCCACTTGCGGAGTTTTACCGCGAGGCGCATGACAAACCAGGATCCAAACCAACGATCACAATAAACAAGTCTAAATGTATATAAATGCAATTTCAAAACATAGTTTAAAATCCCGTTTACAGCGGAAGCTTATTCAAAACAGTATCTCAACAATGAAACAATAGTTCAACGTTTATAAGACCATGCAACCCTAGTTAGACGCCGTGCAGACGCGTGCGCCCTAGTCCAGTCGTGCTACCTTAGCGACCTGAGAAAACATGTAAAAGTTTACGTCAGCACAAAAATGCTGGTGAGTTTACAGGTTTTATATCCAAGTACCAAGTCAACCTGTCCATACTATAACAATCGAAAACCAGTATACGCTAGCTAGGCGTACGTTTTGTTACTACCACGATTGGAAAACCATTACTAACTCGAATACCAGATGTTGTGCCCGAAAAGTATACCAGTTGTTCCTGTTGTTCCTATTTGAGACAATATGCACTCGCCCGGCCCTCCAAGCCGACGAGCGGGGTTGGTCACTCCCAATAGCGCTATTCACATTTCCCCGTTGTGCAAACCCGCACATTCATGGTTCCCCCCGGGACTTCCAAAGATCGTGTAGTACACAATAGAAACCCATAGTATGACAGTAGTTACCAATAATCGTTTTAACAAATGTTTTCTCCCCCGAAAGTATAAAACCAGTTTAAAAGAGGGGCCGTAAACTCACCTTAAGTTGCGTTACTCCTTAACCCGAGTAAACTCAGCTGCTATGCTAGTCCCGTGAAGCGGCGACCTAACATATGACAGTTACAAGTACTTAGACTAATAACCCGCAGGTTAATTAGTCCCTAAATGTCCAGACCATAACCAAGTTCGTTTGAAAACACCGTGACTGTTTAACTGACCCAAAGTACAAGACTCGACATCCCATTGGTGACCCGAGACTCCCCGTGTTATGTTTACGCTCTAAAACATACAATAACGCAATCACACTTAACACATGTTAATGCACAACAAGTTATAGCACATAGTTCACGTATCACCGTATTACATCCAAACATATGTTACCAAGTTATTAGACATGTTACGAGGTTCCTAGCATGTTACTACATGTCAAATCGGGTCTCGGAATGCTAATTTACACTTACAGCAGCAGTACACGCGATTAGGAAAAGTAAACTAGCATTTAGGACTGATTGCATATAAAAACTAGCAATCATGGCTGATTGCATATAAAAACTAGCAATCAGGGCTGATTGCATGTAAAAACTAGCAATTAGGGCTGATCGCATGTAAGTTCATGCGATTGGGCCCTAATCGCATGAAAAACTGGCGATTAGTCTCCTAATCGCCTCTAACATAGGCGATTAGGATTGCTAATCGCCTGTAACCTTGCTGATCCAGTTTTTCGCGCGTTTAACGCTCCAAATCAGATCCAGAACGTGTGTAACTACCCAATATCATCCCAAACACTATTCTAAACATGTTTCAACTAAAACCCTTCGTTTTGCCTCGTATTATCAGCCCTGCATGCAATCACGTAATCCAAACACCATTCACATAGCATGCAATCGTCATACTAACATGCATAACAATAACCCTAAGAATCAATTACTCAGATATTATCCTCATAACATTAATATCATTCTGGTTTAACCTAATAACATGTTAATCCATCATTATGAATCATAAAAACCCTAGCTTTCTAATCATAAACACCCATAACACATGTATACTAGTTAGAATCCGATTAACAACCCTTATTAACGATTATCAGAAAGCTTTTTCGTTTTAGAACAGGTCTGGACCATTAGGGATTGATTAAAAATGTTTATAAAGATTCATGGATGAAAACCAAACCTTAGGATTAAGAAAGAATGATGGATTATGCTTGAATCCTTGTGTTTTGATCAAAAATCGCGTTCCAGAGGTTGTGTGTGTGTTGGGGCAGGTTATGGGACGACTAGGGTTTGTATAATGAAGTTTATGAGGTCAAGTATGGTATTTATAGTCGTTTTTAGTCGTCCAGCACGTAACACGCGATTATGCAGCTTTACACACGATCAGGAAGCCTAATCGCATGTAAGTTCATGCGATTGGGGCCTAATCGCATGAACAGTCATGCGATCAGTCCCCTAATCGCCCCTAAGGTCCCCCAGTCGCCCCTCCTATAGGCGATTGGGCTATCCTAATCGCCTATAGGGGCCTGTTCCGTGTGTTTTGCGCGTTAAACCCCGTTTTAACATATGTTAACACATATTAACGTACCGACAAGTCACATAATGATTGTAAACACATAACACAAGTAAATACACATATTCACACTCGTTCACCAATTCCCGGGACTCGAGACTCGTATGTTCCGTATGCCCTGACGATCCTATGTGTGTGTGTGTGTCTGTTATTAACTTAATATGTTAAGAAATGGTCATACAAGAATGATTGATTCTGTATCAACATTAAATCATGGATACATTTTTCTTTGTGAATATTGTTCAGCAAATAAGAGATTGGTCTATGAAGAGGTCAAACGTGCAATTGAAAGGGACCCGCTCATTGGTCAAAGTCTCTGAACTTTCAAGGCTTGGGCTAATGGAGATAACCAAAAAAAAGGGTATGGCCTTTTTTCTGGACTGATTTATGTAGCTTTTGTTTATATTCATATAAAAGTTTTAAATCAAAAACATTATTTCATTAATTAATAAAGTAGTCATTTTTGTAGCACTAATAAATCTTTGCACCCTTGGCCAGGTTATTTGATTCATCTTTTTTGTTATTTGAATTCCTCTTGGTGAATTGTAAATTCTAGGCTTCATGCCTAATTTGGAGATTAACATGCTTGTCATGTTGTAGTTGCTTCAAAATGTAAATTCTAGGGTTCATGCCAAAACTATGCTGCTTTTATTTTTTATTTTTGTTATAGTTTGTTGTTTAATTAAGTGCTTACCAAATTCATATTTTAGAGCTACATGTGGGATTTGAGTAATAAGTGGATACTACACTTTCTTCATCACTTTCTGATGTTGACTAGTGGGATGTTTGCGCGATGTAGCGGGACGACATATATTGAAGCAAATAATGAAATATTAGTGTCGCGAGATGCGACGTTAAAAAAAGCCATCATTGCTTTTTTGGGTTTTTTTTTGGCTCTAAACACATGTAATCATGTATGTTGCATGTGCAAAAATTTTCAGACCCTAAAAAGCTTGTTTCGTAGGGTTTTCTGAGGGTTTACTCGTTTTAGGGGGGTTTTCTCCCTATACTTAGCTTTATATATATATTTATATATATATATATATATATACATATACAGGAATTGGTTCAAGTGAGAACCTTTGGCCAAATTGAGAACTGAGAGAACCATTCTGGACCACACATTTCTCTATGGCAAAAAAAAAATATATTTTAATCGCTGCTTTTTATGCAGGAATTTTTTTTATTTTTTTTAATATACACATGTGTAGAATTGCATTATACACATATGTATAGCTGAAAATGCTATATACACATATCTATAAATAAAAATAAAATTTTTTTCTTGCATAAAAATGTGCGATTAAAACAACAAAAAAAAATATTTTGCCTTTATATGAAATGTGTGGTCCAGAATAATTCTCTCAGTTCTTAAATAGGGGTTGGTTCTCTTAGAAGTCCTCACATCTTAAAAGATATATACCCATTTTTTTAAAATTCAAAAGTAGAGCTATCCATTTTTTTATAATTGTCATACCTTTTATAATATGGAACATGTGATCATATGATAGTATAACACACTTCATTATACCTAATATGAAGCATATGATATAATCAAGAAATAGTTTAAGACTTTGTGATGGATTTTGGATCGGTATGAAGTATAACTACATACACACTATATGAAGGATAGAATTTCAATGGGTTATACGGGTAAGCCAAACTAAGAAGTTAGGCCATCAGGGGTGTTACTAGAATTTTTTTCTCCTTTCACTGATTTTAACCAATCCTGCTTTGTCACATCAGTTCACTGATTTACTTCACTGAAACACCATTTTGTTAGCAACACTCCACTGATTCTTTTATTTTTTTTATAATTTCATTAAACCTTTTATTTATTATTATTATTTCACACGGTTTAAAATTAATTACCATACTATTTCAAACATCCCAACCTCACGGTCAGAATTAAGTATGGAAATCATTCAATCGAATTGAATGGCTTTGATACCGTTCCACCAAACCGTTCGAAATTTTTTATATATATACTTAGCATACGGTTGGGTTAAAACACACTTTTACCACCGTTTATACAAATAAACACACACGAAGATGACTCGTTGGACCACCGAAGAAGAGATTGCATTGGTGATATGCTCCCAAGATGCCTCGAACGACCCGACACTTCAACAACGTCGTTCGCAGGTTTTTTGGGTACGTTTACTCGCCGATTTCAACCGCCAAGTTGGCACCGATGACCGCACAACTGTCAACCTGCAGCGGAAGTGGACCGATCTCACCAATAAGTGTGATCGGTGGACCAGCATGTACCAGAACACGTTGAGGGAGGAGCCGGGCATTGACCCGGAGTTGGCTATCGAGCTCACGCATGTGGAGTATGCGTGTCAATATGACAGCATCTTTGACCATGTCGAGGCATGGCAACTGTTGCGCCAACTCTAGGTTTTTTTATTTCTTTTAATGTATTTTATTTTTAGTTTTTTATGTTTAATAGTTATGAATTTTAGTTTTTTATGTTTATTTATCTTTAATGTTCCTATTAAACAAACCGTTTAAAAAAGGTATAGATATACATAAAACAATTGGTAAAAATAAAAGAAATCACAAAATAAGGTATATAAAAAAGTCAAAAATAAAATAAATCAACGGTACCAGCACGGTAAACAGCACCAGCAAAACGGTCCACGGGACCACTACCAGCGTGTATGGTGGCAGTGATACCATGCTGGTTGTTGGTACCCGTGGCCAATTCGGGTGACGCCCCGTCCCCCCTTAGAATGGGGATCACCAACTTCGAAAAAAACACTACAATATTGTGCGTACAATTCATATTACAGTAATAGAAAACAAAAGGTTTCAGCTATTTACACCCCTCACCTTTTATTTCAACCCTCCGTGAAGTGCCTCGCTTGAATCAAAGCGAGACGCTTGACTCCCTTTTCAACGGCCATTAGTACAAGGTTAGAAAAAGTTGAAATTTTAAAAGCGAAGTGCCTCGCTTTAGTCAAAGCGAGGCGCTTCGGATCAAAGTTGTATTTTGGTTCGATTTTTGGTGGTTTTTTTGTTTGTTTTGGTTCGATTTTTGGTGTTTTTTGGTGTTTTGAATTGTTTTTTTAAAATGTATCTATTATGTAGGCTAATATTAAAACAAGGTCTGCATGAGTATTATTAATAAAACAGAGTATGTGATGAACAATATATTCAGGAAGCTGTGACAAAACATTATTATTCAGTACTTCTGGGAAAAATACAACATTAATCTTCGTTATCCTTTATCATCTCTAACAATTTAATTCCTAACAACTGTTCACCACCGTTAAGCACTAATGAAGACCTTGATCTGCAATATTTGAAAATTATAATTTCTTGACATGTTTGGTAATAGAGAGGAACATTTTTTACTTTTGTTCTACAATATTTTTGCTAGTTGTTAATGTTGTTCTAGTTTTTTTCTACTTTTAGAAAAATAAAAAATCAATTCGAATGCGGTATGCGCGTTAAATTTTATTAAATAAGTGAAAAAGGCGAATTGATCAATCAAGGGATTCGCTTGGAGTCTAAAGCTTCGCGTGTCATCTTGGTTGAACACATGTTGCAACATTCGTTCGTTCGTGTTAAGGTCCGAAATTTTAAGGCTTCTTAGTGGGTTTTTCCAAGACTTCATCCTTGTGCTTTGTAAGGGATTTACGAGGAATGGGTTGAAGGTGTGTGTTGCAAATATAATAATAATAATAATGTAATAAGTTATGTTTCGAATGGTGGTTTGGTTGTTATATGAAGGTTTGATCGATATCATCCATACAGAGTTCGTTGTACTGGTTGTGGAAAGAAATCAACAGTCAGACCTGCACACATTTTCATCTTATAAAAGAACAAAAACACAATCATGTGACCCATGATCAGAGCTTTAAGTTGTGAGAGACAAAGATAATAGGAAGAAGATCAGAGCTCCAAAAGCAAGTGTGAAGATCAAGAGAAAGCAAGTTGAAGAAGAAGATGAACAGTGCTCCAATATAACTTACACCGGCTTGAGATATGAGTTTGATTAGCTTAAATCTCTCTAATCCATGGTATCCAGTTTCACCTGAAGCTTTACTTTCCTACCTCTATTTGAATTGTTGCTTTTATAAAGTGTTCGATGTCACTGTGAGTAGATGAATTTCGTTGAATAGTGACTTTTTAATGTTCTTTATATATGAATACTTCCCTACCTCTGTTATGAATTAGTATATAAAGAAATCATTCAAAATTTCAACTTCCCGCTAACCTCTGCGCCATCATCGACTACAGCAAACCGACGATCTTCCTCCACGGCACCCCTAATAGGCGTCTCTTTATATCACGGTACGATTTAAGGTTCCAATTTTGTTTTGTGTTGCTTTTTAATAATAAGTTTTGTGTTTATCAAACTCTAACATCTAAAATATTATGATGTCGTTTAGTTCCATGTTTGAAATATGGATCTCGTTGTCGCTACGGTTAGTGGATACCACGGATCAGAGAGATTTAAGCTAATCAAACTCATATCTCAAGCTGGTGCAAGTTATGTTGGAGAAATGATTTATTATTGTTATTTTAATTATTGTTATTTTTATTTCTGTTTTGAGGGTGTAATGATGATGATTGTTATGATTTGACAAACGATTTATGAAAGTATCAAGAATCGGAAATTAGTAAAATGATTAATGAAACAATCAAGAATCAGGAATTAGTAAAATGATTTTATAATTCTTTAAAGGCTGAACACGAGTATAATCAAACAAGGGTTCCGCATTTCAGTACGTTTTAATTGATCGGATGTGACTTCTGAAAACCACAAACGATCAATTAAACTTCCGAAACGCACTAAACAGAGTATGAAAATCCAGCATATCGATTAGACATCCAAAAGTTGTATAGTGAAAAAATATGGGTATCGACTGTATAGTCCGAGCATCACGTACAATGATTTATGAAAGTTGTACAAAGTCGGATGTTTCTACCAAAAAACACAAACGAGCAATAAACGACCTGAAACGCCTCAAACGAATTTTGTTGGATTGGGAACAACTAAAAACATTTTAAAATGAATTAAAATCATTTTTTTTTATAAATAGCAAGTATTTAAAATGAATTAAAACAAATTATTATTTTTAAACGGCCAAAGCGCCTGGCTTTGGTCAAGGCAAGGCGCTTAGCTTGCTTGATTAGGCCACAGGCGCCTCGCTTTGACCATAGCCAGGCGGTTTGGGCTTTTTTAAAAAAAAAAATTTGTTTTAATTCATTTTAAATACTTGATATTTATAAAAAAAATAATTTCATTTCATTTTAAAATGTTTTTAGTTGTTCATCAGAGTTTTCAACCACTAATACCATACAATGGCAATGTTTGAAATGGAGAATTCCTATGGAAGTTGCTAAAATAGTTAAACAAAAGCTGAAATGGATGGATCATTCATTAATTTAATGAGATTTGGTGTTGGATCATAAGCAAAAGGTAGACCACACCACTAGACGACTGCTCAATTCCAAAACAACTACTGTTCATGTAAGCAAGTAATATTAAGTTGTTGGACATTGTGTCAGGACATTGTGGACGATGATGATAATAACTTCTCTCCAGATTCTGATTGCACCGAATCTAGTCTTCAAGTAAGTCGACATGGTTAATCATCTATACATTCCATGGGTTTGGGTCCAATGCAAGGATCTTCGAATGCGGTATGTGCATTAAATTTCATCAAATAAAAGTTTCTTTCTTTATTTATTACCTGCAACTGAGATTGATTGATTGTTACTCTTGATAGCCATTGAAAAGTTGAGAAACTTGATTTTTAGGTAAGAACATTGTGGATAATGATGAACAACGGTGGAATTGGAATTAATGTTAGGATTTGGAGTGGATAAACCGAGGCCTAAGGTGAATCCATTTGGTGATGCTAAACCTAGAGAGGTTTTGCTTCAGGAGAAAGGTGTGGATTATCGGAAATTTTATTTGAGGAATTGTTTGAGAATATATTTTTTGATCAAAGGATCCATAACTGAACACTTATTTGGAATGTTCCTGATCATTACAGTAATGATCTCTTTACAATGCCGAAAACTACTATCATCAATCTGGGTTGCTTGTTAGCGCCGATCCGACTGTTGATTTCTTTCCACAACCAGTACAACGAACTCTGTATGGGTTGTTTGTTAGCGCCGATCTGACTGTTGATTTCTTTCCACAACCAGTACAACGAACTCTGTATTGGTTGCTTGTTAGCGCCGATCCGATTGTTGATTTTTTTCCACAACCAATACAACGAACTCTGTATGGGTTGCTTGTTAGCGCCGATCCGACTGTTTATTTCTTTCCACAACCAGTACAACGAACTCTATATGGGTTGCTTTTTAGAGTCGATTTCCCTTCATTGTTGACAGATATATCTCCGATAACAGAAGAATTATCTTCAATGATTCTAAGAAACTTGAAGGAAGAGGTACCTTGAAGACTAGATTCGGTGCAATCAGAATCTGAAGAGAGGTTATCGTAATCATCATGCACTGGTACAAAATGGTCAATGAGCAGCTGAATATTATACTACAATAATATTACCTTGAGCAAAAAGTTGTGTTTGAAGCCTAGTTCTTTTGGCAACAGGTACAGAAAAGTTGTAAAAGTTAATTGTAATTAGAAGCATCAAAACAAAACAAGGGTTACTTTTAGTTTTAGATTTTGTTATGACTTTAAACAGAGAGGATGGGAGGCCTAAGGTGAATCCGTCTATTAATAGAGGTTATTAGGTTACTCATTACGGTCCATAACTAAACAGTTATTTGGAATGTTCCTGATCATTACAGAAGATGAATGGTTTGAAGGTGTGTGTTGTATGTATAGAATGGTGAATTATTGTAGTGTGTTAGGTATATGATGGAAGGGTTTGAAAAGAAATAGCACAAGTCCTTCTTTAATGTTGTTTATAATTAATTGGGACTAGGTTGAAAAGGAACTTTAGGTCAGCCAGACGTTTTGTCAAAAGAACATACTTGAAATCAATGGGAAGGTAAACAAAATCATGTAATTTTCATACGTTTGTTAGCGCCAATCCGACTGTTGATTTAAAGGCTGAACACGAGTATAATGAAACAATCAAGAATCGGAAATTAGTAAAAGAACTGTTCATGCAAGCAAGTAAAATCCAGTTGTTGGACATATTTAAAACTTTTATAGTAAATTTGTTTCCTACTTATTGGTGCATATTTAAAATTTTGACTGTTATGCAGATATTCAATCGTGTATGGGACGAACCCAAGCTAGCGGAAATCATTGCCAGAATTGCCAGTTCTGCCTTGAAGCAGGGCCTCAACCTTGGCTTTAACGAAGGTTTTTACCATCATGCTTATGGGAAAAAGATTCAAGAAGGGCCGTACTACAACAAACCGCACGAAGCGGAGATATTACAAGCTCAAGGAGATTATGAAGCCCTTAAATTTGATGTGTTTGATGTATTTGATGCGTGCCTGAAGACTGAATATCCTGTCGGAGAACTTCGTGGTTATTTTGAAGAATCTGACCGACTTGGCACGGAGCTTGAGGTGAAAGCTCGGAAAGAGGAAGAGTTGAAGAAGATTGCTGCGGCCAGCGGGGCTGGCCCTTCATCCACAGCCGGTGGTACGCAAGAAGATGCACTGCGCACTGATGATGTGTCTCATTATTTGAATATTGATTAATATGCCTTCATGCACTTTAGACATCGTTAGTTATCTTTAATTTGTAATGCTTGTGGACAACTTTATCTTTTGACTGCTTTATAATGTTGCAATGTGATGCTTGTCTTTCCTTCTGTCCGAGAACCAATCATAAGCTGATGTCATCTAGTCTGACACGGATTTGTGTCAGTCTGAATCTGACACTATTTACTGCAGAGGTGACAGTTTCGACGGGTAGTGTCAGGCGACTGTCACACTTCACTCAGATAATCAAGTGTTTTCCATTTCATCATCATCATCATCATCATCATCATCATCATCATACTCAGTTAATCCCACCAATAGCAAAGCTAAGGTAGGGTTTGAGGAGGGTAAGATGTAGATAGCCTTACCTCTACCCCGTGGGGATAGAGAGGCTGCTTCCAGTGAGACCCTCGGCTCGATAGTGGTTTTGTATCAAGCCTTGGACATAAGGCACATAACACTTAGCGATCGGGACAAGCCCGATTGGTGCATGTAACCCCTTGTCTTTTGGCTATCAACGCCACCACATGATGCATGATTAACCATCCGTCGTTTTTAACGTTATTTTCACGAAATTTGTAAAATAACGTTAAAATTAGTGCAACTTTACTTTTGCCCCCCGAGGGCCACACATATATACATTATATGTGCACAGCCGTAAGCGGGGCTTATAGTATTTTACATTTATGGCGATTAAATACTTGTACTTCCCCTTCTATATATAGCAAGTGCATGCATACCATTCTTTAATAATAACTTTGTCTGAAGAAACTCTTCATCTCCTTTGAGAATAATGTCAACCAACATCATCATGAAAAGGTAGCTGTGAAGGGGATGATGAAGCTATCTCATCATCCAGCTCATATTGGGATGCCTGCTGATGCCCTTGATCGGCTTGCTGAATACTGAGGCTATCTGCTGTCCCAAGAGAGCATGAGACCTGATGATCTGGATGATCAAGGGACCTCTGATGGCCAACCGTTGAAGATGAATAAGTTATCAGAGCTGGGAGACTTACCTAAAACCCCGAAGCTCAAACTTCGAAAGGTTGGTAGTGGATGGAGGCATGCCTCTTAGCTTTCAGCTTGACGTTTTGTTAATAGATGCATAGGTATAAGTCTTGGATCATATGATGATGTTGTTTGATATGTGTCTTTGGAAAGTATGTCCTTGGAACATTCCCTTTTTTGTATATTTTGATAATTATATCATGAAATGATATCGTCATCTATACGTCCATATGTTGTTTGCTTGTTCGTCTTATATTTTTGGTATGACGCAATGATTTGTAGAAACATACTTTTATTGTAATGTAAACTGATTGGGCCATAAGCCTTTATTACAATTTTACTTTAAGAAATAAAAATTCAGATGTAGCATATGCGCAATTGCGCTGCATTCCAAGTGCGTGGGATAGGCGTACCATCCAGACGTTCTAAGGAATATGCGCCCTTTCCCAACACCTCCTGGATTTTATAAGGTCCTTCCCAGTTTGGAGTAAGCTTACCAGGTTTTTCAACATTTGATGCTTCATTGCTGCGGAATCCATAATCTCCCACACGGAAAAGATGCTCTTTGACGCGCGCATTGTAGTATTTTTCTTGTTGTCGCTTGTAGGAGGCTTCGCGGACAGAAGCCGTGTCTTGACGTTCTTCCAATAATTCCAGGTTCATCCGCAGTTCTTTGTTGTTGTCAGTGTTTTGTGCAAACATTACCCTTGGGGATGGACATGTAACCTCTGCAGGTATTACTGCCTCAGTTCCATATGTCAGGCTGAATGGTGTTTCCCCATTGTTTATTTTGGATAAAGTACGATGAGCCCATAGAACATGGGGGAGCTCATCGACCCAACCACTGCGTTTTGTTCCCAAACAGGCCTTGATGCCCTCGACAATACTTCGGTTAGCGCGCTCCACTTGACCGTTGCCTTGAGCGTGCGCGACCAAAGTGAATATCTATCTAACATTCATGGATGCGAGCCATTCTTGTAAATGCTGGTCCGCAAACTACGTAGCGTTATCGCTCACAATTTCTAGTGGTAAGCCGAATCTACAAATGATGAACTCCCATATGAACTTCTTGATGCTTCGTCCATCTATGGAGGCCAATGTTTTAGCTTACACCCATTTGGTGAAGTAATCAATGGCTACCACTAAGTATTTGACGTTGCCCGGAGCAGTGGGAAAGGGTCCCACTAAATCGATGGTCCATTTTTGGAAAGGCCACGCTACTGTAACCGGTACCAGGCTGTTTTTTGGCTAAGCGTGCCTGGTGCGTGTCATTGACAAGCATCGCATTTCCGCAGCTCAGTTATTGCATCAAGGTGCATCCCGGGCCAATAGTAGCCCGCATTCATGAGCTTTGCAACAACTATTCTCGGACCTGCGTGCAATCCACAGGACCCTTTGTGAATATCTTTGATCAAATATGTGGCCTCCGCAGATTCCACACATCGTAATAATGTCCCGAGGTAGGAGCGTCGATATAGAATACCGTCGATGACCTCGTAATGTAAGGCTTTGTGCTGGAGTTTTCTGGCTTCTGCTCTGTTGGGCGGGAGGATTCCCTTGGTCAGGTAAGCCATTATGGGGGTGATCCAAGAATGTTTTCCCGTTTGAACTACATTCACTTGTCGTTGTGGTACGGATGGTTTTTTAACACCTCAACCCGCACATCTTTGGCCATGTGGTCAAATGCAGTTGAAGCCATCTTGCTTAAGGCGTCCGCTGGCTTGTTCTGGATGCGCCGTACGTGAGTGACTTTGCAATGGGTAAAGCTACGCATTAGCTCTGAAGTGTGTTCCAAGTACAAAATCATGGATGGCTCTCTTGCTTCATATGAGCTGTCTATGTGATTGGACACCAACATAGAGTCAACATGAGCTTCAATGTGCTGAGCTCCCATCTTTTTGGCTATGCGCAGACCTGCCAGGAGTGCTTCATATTTTGCCTCGTTGTTGGTTGTTGGGAAGTCGAGCCGTATTGCATAGGTATACTCTTTTCCATCTGGCGTTATCAGATGTAACCCCGCACTAGCCCCTTCGTCGTTACATGCACCATCAGTGAAAAGCTACCACTTTCGTGATTCATCTGGTGGAGTTGAGCTTGATGATGCTTCGTTTAGGCACTCTTCGATCTTTTCTGTTGGGACTTCCGTAATGAAGTCTGCTAAGATCTGCCCTTTGAAAGAAGATTTGGCCTTGTAGGTAATTGAGTGTTCACCCAGTTCGATGGCCCATTTGGCTAACCTTCCAGAAAGTTCAGGCTTGCGCAGAGTGTCATTGATGCGGAAATCAGTTAAGACATTGATAGGGTGGACCTGGAAGTATCCGCGTAGCCTTCTGGAAGCATGAATTAGCGGGAGGACTAATTTTTCCATTGTTGAATAACAGGTTTCTGCATTAAGGAGTGTACGGCTGACATAGTAGATTGGGGTCTGTACCCCTTTTCTGTCGACCATGAGTACTGCGCCTACTGCTTTGTCCATGACGGACAGGTATAGTGTGAGTGGTTCTTCTGGTAACGGCGCAGTGAGTGTAGGCAGATTGCTCAAACACTTCTTCATTTCTTGAAAGACTGTTTCGGCTTCCGTGGTCCAGTTGAAGTTGGACTTCTTCAATCAGTTTTTTAGTGTATCCACAAAAGGAAATGATTTGGACACGTAGTTTGACAAGAACCTGTTCAAAGCTATGAAGCGTCCCATCAATGTTTGGACTTCCTTGACAGAAGACGGGGATGGAATGCGCTCAATTGCTTGGACCTTGTTCGGATTTGCGTGGAAACCATCTTTAGTTACTATAACCCCCAAAAATTTTCCTTCTTCTATTCCGAAAGAACACTTGCTTAGGTTTAGCTTCATTCTTACACTCTGTAATTGATTGAATGTTTTCTGGATATCGTTTAGCATTTGATCTTCTTCTTAGCTCTTAATGACGAGATCATCTACATAGACTTCCAAATTTACACCGATCTGTTTCACAAATGTTGTATCCATTAAACGCTGGTAAGTGGCCCCAGCATTCTTGAGCCCAAATGGCATCTTCGTAAAGCAGAAAGTTCCCATGTTTGTGCGGAACACTTTTTTGTCTTCATCTTCTTTGGCCATCTGGATTTGATGATACCCCTTGTAGGCATCCAGAAAACATTTGAATCTGAAAGGTGCCAATGAGTCGACTTTTAAATCGATCCCTGACAGCGGATAGCAATCTTTCGGGCAGGCCTTGTTTAGATCTTTATAATCTACGCACATGTGCCAACTGCCATTGGATTTTCCCACCATGACTGGGTTAGTGGCCCAGGTTTGATACCTGCTTTTGCGGAGAACACCCGCTTTCAAGAGCTCCATCACTTAGTCATTCATCGCCATTGTTTTCTCCGGCCCCATGCTTTGCTTCTTTTGGGCAACCGGTTCAGCGGTCTTGTAGACATTGAGCTTGTGCTCCGCGATGTGCCGTGGAATACCAACCATGTCAGTTGGCTGAAAGGAGAAGATATCCATGTTCTTGGTGAGAAGTTGCTTTAAATGTGCACGAATGGAGTCGGTTATTACATGGCCGATGATAACTGTGTGTTCCGGGAATGCAAAGTTAATAACCCATTTTTCCGGTTTGGTTCTGACAGTTGATTTGATTTGTTTTGCGGGTTTCGGTGCATCAGTTGTATGACATGTTTTGTTCCCGCGTATAAAAGCTACGCTGGTCCGTGTGGGAAAACCTGCTATTTGATGTGGCGTAGACGCGTTGCAGTTGAATTTTGCTAGGCCTTCCCGTCCCAACAAAATGTTATGTGATGAGTTGACGGGAAGGACGATGAAATTGCACACTTCTGTGCGCGAATGTTTCCCATCTGAAAGTGTGACCGGAAACGTGAGCATTCCCAATAGGAATATCATCTTATGTATGAAGCCTGAGATGGGCTCTGTCACGGGTACTAATCTTGATTTATCTTCATCATCCAGCTGGTCGAAACATTGCTGGTACATAATATCCGTGCTACTTCCATTGTCCAGGAACATGACCTTGTGCGGTAATGTCCTACGACTCCCGTGATGATCAGTGGAGCAGCTGAAGAAGCCCCTCCTTTTACTCTTGGCATTATCACTTGTTCTTCTTTCCACGAGTCGTCATTTAAGACAAGGAATGTGCACTTGTGACTTGTAGCTCTATGAGTCATATTGCAGTTGTGGCGCGGAGTGTTGTACACGTGATGCGCATTAAGATTGCGTATCTTCTTCTGTGGGGATTCGCCCCCCCTCTGCATGATCTTGCTATTTTCTTCGCATGTGCTTCACAAGATGTGTTAGATGGCCGGATTTTATGGCGTTCTCTATCTCCATCTTTAGGGTATAGCAATTATCTGTCAAATGGCCATAGTCTTCATGATACTCGTAGTATTTGGAATTATCAACATTCCGTCTAACGCTTCGGAGCTCCTGCGGCTTTGGGAACTGGATTTGTTCTGTATTTAACACTTCGGACGACGTTTTGGATAATGGAGTCCAATCGTAATTCTTCCTCCGGTTTCCCTACTGATCATGGGATCCTCTTGAGCTCAGAATGTTCCGCGCGTCTTGCGCGGATGAATACTTTCCTTCTTCTGCTGAACCAGAGATTCTGGACCAAATAGATTGCTTTCCTTACCTTTTGTTGTTTGATGATGCATGATGAGTACTGCTCTGATGCGTATGTTTGTTGCGATGAAAAGAACGCTCGGAAGACGCATAGACTTTTGCAGCTTCCATCATTTCGTCCCAAGCATTAGGTACGCCATCTTTTCCGGTGAGGCATTTCATTAGATCGTCGTTTCTTACCCCGTGTATGAATGCCGCACGGGTAAGTTCTTCTCCGAAACCTAGTTGAGAGCCTCCTTGTTGTATCTTACGATGTAATCTTCTAATGACTCGTTCTCATGATGTGCGCACAACAGGATGTGCGCTTTGTCTTTCTTATGCTTGCGTAAGTGTGAGAAGTGATTTTTGAATTTTTCGAATGAGATCGTCGAAATCTAGCAGACTTCCTACGGGCAAGCTTTCATACCAGACTCTGGCTGCCCCTGTTAATGTTTGCACGAACAGATGACACCAGGCTTGTACATGCCAAAGTTTAGAACTGCCTGCACAGTCAAAAGCATGCAAGTGATCATCTGGATCACGTAAGCCATCATATTTCCCAATCATACTTGGGAGCTTGCATTCTTGAGGCATTGGTCCAAGCGCTATTCGCGCGCAAAATTTTGATCTCTCTACAAAGGTTTTTGGCCTGTAAGGCTTATAGAGATCATCATCTTTTGGGGCTGGGTTGCTTGCAACCGATTTAGAACGGAGCTTTCGGTTGGAATCATAGTGCACTTCGTCTTCAGATTCATACCCGTCAGGTTCCTCATCCAGGTTGATGGGTTCCTGATCGCGAGTATTTATACCACGGTCTCCATCACGTACCGCCTGACGAGGTCCTGTTAGACGATGGCTATTATTGTCTTCAGGAGGTGATTCTGGATCATCCTCCATTGTACCAAAACTAATGTTTTTTGGATGTTAAGTTTGGCCTTCTCAAGCACCATCTTCTGGTACTCAGCAATTGTTTTTGAGTTTTGCTTAGCTAACCATTCATCCGGGTCTACCGGAGACTGGTTGTCTTGTTTCTTCTTTGCTCCTGTTAGTCCTCCCCTGACTGGGTTGAACTAGAATGTCGAAGTCGGTTGTTTTTGAGTCATGTTCTATGTGATGGTGTTAGGTGCAGCATCATTGATCTGATCATCAATTGTCGCGTCGACTTCAGCAGTGTTTCTGTTTGCATCTTTCGAGGAAACCATAGTTGCTAGTTTTAAAGATTATAGAACCCTAAGGGATGGTGCCAATGAAGAAACAAATAGTCTTACCACCGGATAAGGATGACAAGATTATTGTATCTATAGGGTTGATCCTTCACTAGCAGCTTCGGATTGAATGACCTGCAAACAAGAGTTGATGTGGGTGTGGAGACGACTACACGGGGTAGTAGTTTATGACAAAAATAGGATGAATGGGGATACTATCTTTAGTGATAGCTCTTTGGGTTAGCAAAAAGTGTCTTTCCTACTAAGGATGTGATCCCTTAAATAGGAAGGACGTATGCCACCATTACCCAAGTCCTAACCGTGGTTAGGTTGTCTCCACCACCCTTGATTATGTTAGTAAGGTAGTTAAGAGAAGCTAAATTTATGGAAATGGAGGAACGGTTTACCGCCTTTAATGCTTAGTCTACGTAACCGTCACCTTGATTCATGCATGGCGGTTGACCATGCATGATATCCGCCTTTGACCATGGCGTGGAGGTTGACCAAGCGTGAATTACTCCTTTGGTCTCTTGCGCGTGGGTTCCTTCCGCATGGTTGTGTTTTCCGGGTTTGGGTACACGGACTAGTCGGTTTAGTATTCAATCCCATCACGAGTGAGGAATAATTATTAAATAGTCATTCATAGTGCAATATGCAGTTGTACATGGTCATTAGTAAAACCCGTCTTTATTATAGGCCCTTAGAGAGATTTATGGGTGATAGACTTTTAGTTATTGGATCTATAAGCATATCATGAATGAATTTGATACAAAGAATTAGTTTCCTCTACTTGTTCATAAAATAAGTGAACAGACAATTTTGTATCGATCTTCTAATGCAGATCCGCTCTAACTGTTACTGTTCGTGAAAATAGGGTAGCTGACTTTATGACTTTATCACAGTAAGTCTTCAATATAGAATTTAGATGGAGTTATTAATTATGAGTCTACACATAAAATTCCACAACATTTAGTGACAGCTGCATTGTGATAAGCAACATATTATGTCACAATTTCTTAGGTTGTTAACAGTTCATTATGACTCCTCCATGAGATAAGTTTTGTCTGCTGAAATAATAATATATCCCGAAGTTGACATACTGTTTTCTTTGAATACAACAAAATTAGAATAAGTACTCAACTGTTTTAAGTTCTCACTTCTTCTTTAAATTATAGTCTCTCGTTTCTTAAAGATATTGTAATATTTTATTAGATGCTTCACAATAATCTAGATGAGTCTAGTGTTCAGCAACATAAGCAAATATCTAAACAAATATAGACTTAAACTTACATAGGGCTTCTAATTAATGAAGCATAAGGTAATAATCTCATGTATCCTATTAGCCTCTAAAGGAGAGCAATGTTGTATGTTATATGTGTAAGGACTAGCTTAGAGACTAAACTAATGTCTCGTTGAGTCTATCTCGGTTAATTTTGATTCCTATAACATAAGAGGTATCTCCGAGATTCATTATGTCAAAGTATGAGCGAATAATGATTTGACTAACGTAATATATACTTGTCAAAAGAATGTCATCTATATAAGGAGAAGTTTGCATTAGTTGCTCCCGCTCATCTTGAGGTAGGTGTATTAATCCATTTGGTTCTTGATGAAAAGAATTGCATTATAATTTCATCATGTTTAAATGCTTGCATCAACCTATACATGGATTTCATTGACTTACAAACTAAGTGTTCTAGACCTTCAGTTTAGAACTTTCAGGTTATT
The DNA here is from genome assembly GCA_028751855.1 of Ambrosia trifida. Classification (NCBI taxonomy): domain Eukaryota; kingdom Viridiplantae; phylum Streptophyta; class Magnoliopsida; order Asterales; family Asteraceae; genus Ambrosia; species Ambrosia trifida. The sequence goes on along the minus strand of CM054124.1, from coordinate 144,833,924 downwards.
TTATGAACATGTAGGTCAATGTAAGGGAAAGTTGTTTAATGTCCATCTAATATAGCTCTTAAATTATTATAAGCTACTGAACGGTAATGATCCTCAAATAAACCCTTTGTAAGACAAGTAAGAAGGTTTATTGATAGTTTATTCCCTCTTGAGTATAACCCTCAGCAATCAATCATACTTTTAGTGTGATAACATTTCCATTCAGATTCAGTTTAGTTATGAACACCTTTAGGTAATTCAAACAAATCCAAATGTTATTCTAATTCATGGAATCAAATCTTGTCAATAATAGCTTTATCCCATTTAGAAGATTTAATTGATGTTGATGATATAATTAGAAGAGGTAGGATCAGTAAACTTTCCAAACATCCATTTCAGCTTTAGTCAGGTAAGGTACTTAATCATCAAAGTTAGTATGCCTTTTAGACCTAGATGACCTCCTGAGTAAACGATTGGGTCTATTAGGATATATATGCAATTTTATGAATTAGCTCTTGGTTAGGTGCTTTCATTCTCAGTTAAATAAGGAGCAATATTAGTTTCTAAGTGTGTAAGAGTCGGTGCAGTATTGTGTACAAGAGGTGTAATCGGAGTTAAATTCGGAGTAGAATTTAATGAGTCTCTCCCCCCACCTCTTGTACTTCTGGCAAGTCATGGTAAGGACTTTTACTACTCCCACTAAACTTAGAAATCTTTAGGAACTTAGCATGCACAGGGTCTAAGATTTGAAGACCAATAGATTCTAATAGAGAAACAACCCAATGATGTCTATATTAGTTTCTCTTATTGAGGATTACTTTAGTTTTGGTAGGAAATCTAAGTTCTTCCCATACTTAGGCATCAATACAACTTTATTAGGAGTATCATTATATTCTAAGGAGACAAGTTGTAATGGAGCAGTGTCATATACAAGAGGTGTAATTTAAGATAATATCAAAATTGTCACTTCCCCTACCTCTTGCAACATTTGCAAGTTATAATTATGACACTTAATACTCCCACTGATCTTTTAGGTCCCTGATCTTTTAGGTCTCTGAGAATATTTCATATATTTTAGACTCGATTTCCTTGTTGTCTAGAATTCGTAAGAAATTTTAAGGACATATTTAGAAGGAAACTATTTAAGTATATATGAATTTATTTCTTTAAGACTTAGGTCCGTATGAAACGGATTAGATACAAGTCGATATTTTTCTAAGCTCCACTAATGTCAGTTAATTATACCATGTGATGGAAACCCATTTATTCCTTCTGCCATTTTAAAGTTTAAGGCATTTAACACATGCTTTAAAGTCACTAAGAATGAGATTTGATAACAAATCAACCTTCATTAACCTATTCATGATTGCTCATGAAAAATTTTTGGTCTCAATGGATGAAGTGTATAGGTCTCATTATCCTTTGTTAAATTTTCATTTTCATGATAACAAAGTTGTGAAAATGTGTGTATCAACTTGTTCAATTTTATAAGGTTTTTTTTTTCAGATATGACAACAAATAATATGAGAGTTTAAGTTAATAGTGACTTTGTTTTGGTCATAAAACTCATAACTGTCAAAGTGTGGATTTATTATTGATACAAAAATTCCGAGTAATCTCTAGAATATTGTAAGGTATCATAAAGCCTAATACAAAGATCAGTTATTAATGGTTCTTTCAACCTTAACATTAAATTCGCCACTTACTCTCATCTTAAGTATTTGTTGAAATCTATTAAGGAAACGAATAGAACTAGACTCAACAATTATGTGTTGATTGGATTATTTATATTTGTGGAGTCAAATATCATTGATTTTCTACTACTTAACTTAGCCAGCTGTTTCCTTGGCTTAAGGATTGTCTCATTACTTGTGCCTAGTCTAATGGCATAGTTTTGCAGTGAGACATCCACTTGGAGAACTTAGAGTTGGAAGCAGTACTTGTATTTTGTTTCCGGACTTTAAAATATCCTCTCTATTGTAAGTTATCTTGCACTTTTAAGTTTTAGTGGTATTAAGGTGAATAACATCTGATTTTTCAGTTTTAGGCGTTTCTCTTCTTGTACGTATGTTGCTATCAACACACTCATTTTCCTTTGGTACTTCTGAGTGTTGTAATTGATTCATACGGCATCTAATCGTACTAATGGAAAAGTTATTGTATAACACACTGAAAATCATTATCGATTCCATGAATAAGCCCTTAGTTTAATGGACCATTTTATTCAATGTTATGATCTATTCACGAATGTCACCAAACCTTTTTATTTGAGTTAGATTTATTGCGTGATTCTTTAAGAGTTCTTTTGATTCTTCCATAAAAACAAAATTAGTTTTAGGAATTTCAGAATCTTAAATGGCTCCCCTGATATCAATAATTAATTTTGAGTTCATGATTACCATAAGTGACATTATATTTGACTTATCCCACTTCTTAATGAAAATAAATTTTTAGTTTGTTAGAAAATTAGCAGGAGTGTCATGTCTTAAGGGATAATCAAGACTCAATAAGAGCAAATCATAGTAGGTTTTGGAATAAGAGTGGATTAGTTTGTTTGAGATATAACATTTTAGAAGAACTTCAGAGTGATTTATGTTATGGGATATTCAAGTAAGGCAGACACAAATTAGGATCATTATATTAATGAAGGATCATTAATATGTGAGGATCATTGTTTTGATGAAGATGTGATAACATCTATTATAAACACCAAAATATAATAGATTAATTAGAAGTTCTGTGACAACCGGCAACTTCCGATTTATACTGATGTGATTTAAATAATTATTTACTATTAAATATTGTTAATTATTAAGTTTCGGAGGTTAACGGATGGTTTTAACAAAGGAAACCGTGATCGAATCTTCTAACGCGATTTAAACACATGTTTTTGACAGCACGCGTCGGATAACGAAAATATTTATATTTTTGATCGGTTTAGTTTATTTTATAATTACGAACAAAACCGACTAACTTTTATAACCAATAACCGAGCCTAAATAAAGACCGAGACATTTTACGTTATAACAGGCTCGTATACGCGACATCCACCTACCAAGTGAACCCTAGGTATAAAAGCATCATATTCTTCTTCTTCTTCTCATTATTCATCCAACTCAAAAACCCTAGCCACTCACTTTCTCTCTCTAAAACCGTCACTTTCTCTCTCTAACCTCTCTCTCATCTCTCTCTCTCGGGTATCTCTCTCCCTCTCTCGCAGGTCTCTCCCTCTCTCTCCCTCTCTCTCTAAACCTGCCTCCCTCTCCCTCTACCTCGTCCCTGTTGCAGCGGCCGGCCACCACACCGCTCGGTGGTGGCAGCGCTTGGTTTTAGGCCCATCGGGCAGGGGTGGCTCGGTTTGGTTGTTTTATGGTGGTTCAGGGCGGTGGCAGGTTGGGTTGTGGTTCATGGGGTCGGGTTTTGGTGACTGGTTCGGGTGGTGGTTCGTGACAAGAGATGAAGTCTTGGTGGTGGTTATGCTGGTGGTCTTGGCTCGGGTCCGGGTCAGAAATGGTCCGGTTTGATAATGGCCTCCAATGATGGTGATGGTTATGTGGTTCGTGATGGTGGAGACGGCTGAGGTTGTGGTTGTGGTTTTAACAGGGTCCCGGCGTGGTGGTCAAGCAAAGGTATTGATGGGTTCGTGATGGTATTCAGGTAAGCGGCTGTGGTCTCGAGTTTAGATTTGGGTTTGGTTTGGTTCGGGTTTGATGCGGGTCCAGTTCTGGTTAAGATTGATTCTGGTTTGGTTGTACTCGTGTTTCGGGTCTCGGTTTGTTCGTCGGTCAATGGTTCAGCTCGGGTCGGGATGGGTCTGCTGTGGGTCTCGTCAAATCGGGTCAGATTTGGTTTTGGGTTCGTGTTCGGGCTCGGTCAAACCTGGTCAACGGGTCAGATCTGATTTGGTTCGAGGTGGCTACGGGTTACGCGCGTGCGATGCGGTATACTTAATTTCGTATTTATTATTATCTTATTTATAGATATCATATATTTATAAATGTTATGTATTTGTAAATATTATTATATTTATGAATATTATAATTTTATAAATATATTGATATGGACAAACTAGTTTTAACTCGCGAACGATCCGAATATAATAATAATAAACGGTAACTACATTATATATCGAACGACTTGGCAAATGGTTAATTTAACGTGACTTATGATATTGAACATCGGACTGAATAACATTGGACTATATTGTCGGACTATATTTTATATATATATATATATTGCCATATATATATATATATATATATATATATAAGTATACATAGGTAAGGAAACGTATAGTCTCGTGAATCGGAAATGTGAATAAAAGGACTTGATGAATTGTGTTTGAAAGTTGATTTTGGGGAAAATTGTAGACAACGGGTGTTGTCTGGTTAGTACAAAAACAGAGGAAACTCTGCCCAAATTTTTATAAAATCAAAGCATAACGAACTGCTGTTTCTATAAATAAATTCCCTTAAGTGTTTTGGACAAATGCATTATTATATACAAAATCGAGGTGTTTTCAGAGACTAATTATTTATAACAGTGAAGATGATTTTCAACGATATTTGAGAAAAAGTAACAAATGTTATTAATCGGTTTTAATAACTAAATTTGTTTTTCCTCAAAGAGTATTTTCTAAAATGATTTACGAGACGATCTTCGGCTCAAGATAGTTATACGTTTCGGGGTTATAGTCCAACAAGGTTTACACACGAATAGTAACAAGTGTGCAACTTGGGTGCTATGTAATACGAGAATTAAGATAAGTCACGATCGGTTCGTCGAGTTGAAACGTATTGAGACTCGTGTTGGTATACACGGGTCTAGACAGTTGGATAGACTATCTTTTGAGCAGTCAATAAGCTAGGCTTATGTGTGATAGACTGTTAAGGTGTCCTTTGTTGGTAATTAGGGCACGAGGAAGTCGGTCGAGGGTTCAGGCTTGTTTGCTAGCTTAGCATGGAAATTAAGGTGAGTTCATGACCCCACTTTTTATCGTTTTATAAATGCTTTCGGGGGGAAGACATGCTTCTTTTATGAAAATCTGATGAAATTAAAGTGATCAAGTTTTGGGAAAAGTTTAACATTTCAAACACTTTGAAAAATCATACATGGGAAATCAAATGGGTTGCGTGAGTTTCACGGCCCCACTTTAAGTCTTTACATTTCGGGGGAGACACATGCTTTATACATATTTCATAAATTATCATGTTATACTAGTGTTAAATTCATTTGTGCTATACGATACGTAAAGTCCCGGGGAAACCATGAATATGCTGGATAGCATAACGGGGGAAATGTGGATAGATCTATTGGGACTGACAAACCCCACCCGTCGGCTGGGAGCCGGGCGGGTGCATATTGTCTCGGTCATAAGCATAATCGTTTTGGGCAAAATCATATATCGTTGTCTGTAATGGTTTCCGGTCGTAGTGGTATTATTCATGCGTCTAGCTAACGCTATCATTTCTAACATAGTGATAACATGATGGCTTTCAAAACTTATGGAAATGTTTTCGTAAAACTTTATTCCTGGTTTAGAATAATATAACTTTATTCCCTGGTTTGGGGTTACGCAACTAGTTCCTAGATTTGGACTACATAGATTTCGGGTTGAAATGATTTTGGATTAAACTTAACTTTTGGTTTCGCAAACTTATGAACTCACTAGCTTTATGTTGACTTTTTAAGCATGTCTTTCAGGTTTAACTTTGGTAACGGCACGGTTGGAGTGGGCGACGTCTTGGGATCGGGGATCCTAGAGGGTTAGACATGGCGTTCAGGAAACATAAGAGTCTTAGATGCAACTTTCCGCTGCGCGGCGAAGCTACCAAACGTCACAACCGACGAGGGAAAAGTCGGGGTGTGACAAGTTCTGCTTAAAATACTAGCACATCACCTTTGGGCAGAAGTGAAATCATTTAAGCATGATGTGCAATGAAGTGTAGCACATCACCTTTGGGCAGAAGTGGGACACTTAATTTATTAGGCACAATTTAGTTTTGCAGGGTACGAATGTAACACGTCATCTTTGGACAGAAGTGAGACATTCATGTTAATTAGGCAAAACTAATTTGGTATGCTTAGTTAGACTTAGATAACTATATTAAGGTAGCACATCACCTTTGGGCAGAAGTGGGACCTTTTAAGTGTTATCAAAGTGAAGCAATGTTTATTGATTTAGGTTTTGAAAACATATTACTTAACGTTTTACAAAACTAATAAACTAATTAATAGCAGACCCTAAGAAAATTTTGATTACCGGTTATCGGGAAAGTAGGTTTAGTTCCCGGGAAAAGAGGTTCTCGAGAAAAATAGTTAGTTCTCGCAAACAAGGAAGTTCTCAAGAAAATGGTTAGTTCTCGAACTTGTCATAGTTCTCGGTAAAAATTTGAGTTCTCGGGTGGCCTTTGGTTCTCGATATAAGTTATGTTCTCGGAAAAACAAGTTAGTTCTCGAATTATTGAGAGTTCTCGGATTCAGTAATGGTTTCCGAATTTAGTAATGTTTCTCAGTTTTGGTTTTAGGTTCTCGAATTTAGGTTTTCAAAAACAGAAAATCGAGAACTGTTGGTTCATGAACCTGAATTCGGAAACCTGTTTAAGAACAACTTTTCAAAAAATGTTAATCCGTGAACAATTGAATGCGAGAACCTTAATCCCATTAGTGCTACAATTTAGGGATTTTAGAAAATCCGTTTCAATTAATTTCGGGACTTCAGTATATCTCCAAAATATTTTGAAAATTATGATAACCTTTAATTTTAAAACTTGGAGATTAAATTACTCCTAAAATTTTAAGAAATAGATTTTAATCCTGGTTTTAACCAATTTACAGCGATTTTCGTGATTTGCAATAATTAAATCAAATAAAATCAATTTTCTTGATTTTTCGTGATTTGATCACAAAAGCTGAAAAGTTACGATTAATTAAATCAAAATACTTTGTATTTTTTTCGTGATTTGCTGAAAGTTTTGAATTCTGATTAATAAGGTTTCAATATTTATCAAACCACAAAACAATTTTTATACATATTCTTTAGTCAAACCTCGATAAAATCAAGAGGTTCATGCAAGTTTCTGTACGCACTTCGATATTTTAATAAAACTTTAATTAAATTAAAAAACAATTATTTATCAAAACCAATTAAATCATTATTTCAAAACTTTATGTGACTGTCAAGGTTTCGAACCATATCAATTTATCAATTTCGTGATTTGCTCAGTGTCATTATTTATCAAATTATTATTTAATTTTGCAAATCGAATTACAATTGATATAATCAACATATACTCTGATACCACATGTTGATCAATTTCTTAAACATAATACATAAACATAATAAATCAGATATGTACCTTATTAGCCAGTAACCATTGAGAGGGAATACTTCATGATCTACATGATGATTGGGTTCCCGTTTAGGGTGTACAATAATGATGGCTAAGGAGATCATAAATCTCAGTGTTAGAGAGGAGAGAGGAGGCGATTTAGGGTTTAGATTATTGGTGTTTCATTAGCTTGTAACCTCTCCTAATAATCTCTATATATACACCCAAGGGGAAACCCTATTTATTGGTTCATTAAGGGTAATTACGTCCATCACATAAGGACCAGTTAAACCAATAGGGGTATTTAGGCCATTGATCATTTATTAGATAAATGATTATAAGGGCCACATAATAGAATATGTAAATATATTCTTACATTGTGAGTAAAGATAAGACACGCGATAGATCGATCTTTGAATTATATAGAAAGAATTGATATAACAATCAATGGGGTCCAACAATGTTTTTATAAGGGCAAAAAAAATGAACCAGCCGCGTAACACATTACTGGTTCACTAGACAGACTCAAAAATCGATGGCACATAACTAGTTTTATAAATATTACACATGTTATACCAAAAGAAAGAAGCCTTTGGTTGGACAAAACCGAAAATAAATACTTTACAAGGTTTGTACACCAATCTATTTTGATGATGTATAAAACACCAACTAATGTTGCCAGTCTTATGCATGCAGCTACTTTAGACAGCAACACGACAATCAAAAGTCAAAACCCTAGGTATAACCTGTGTAATGTGATGAACATAGATGTGATGTTTGTTAAAAATCTATATAAAGTAAAGTGGTAATTTTACATACAAATTCAATCTGAAACATAATTTCATAGAAGTAAAATTCCATCTTTAGTTTAATAGTGATCTTTGTTCGCAACTTTAGTCCTTTTTATTTAGTTAATGTACAATTCCAAAATGTTGATTTATGACAAAATTACAGATTGTGTCCTTTATATATGGAAGAAATTATGAAACGTGTCATTTCTTATTATATTTTTCATTTTATGTTCAAAATCTCTAAATTTCTTGCATACTGTGTCCTTTATCACTAACTGAGTTAAAAAATTCAGTTAACTTTATTAAACCCAGGGGTAGAATAGTCCATTCACGTCCCTTCATCTCCTTTTTCCCCTTTATGACACACATGCACATATTTGAAAGCCTAATCAACCATTTTTCTTCATTTAATCAAATTAGGAATTTTCAAAAACAACCATTTTCCTCTCCATTTAATCAAAAACCTATTTGAAACCCTTTATTACACACCTGCATATGCTTCAGTTAGTGAGCATATGAGGACCTCTTTTAAGGAAGATGGTGCTGTGAAGAATCTTGTTCGGCTTATTGATTATAACAGTGAACTCGTCAGATTAGGTGTCAGTAGTTCTTTAGAAAGGCTTTCAGTCAGGTGGAATCGCTTTCTATTTGTTAAAATATCAAACCAATGGAACCGGCCAGTCTTGTCGAATGTCGACCCAACCCAGTCGATTTGGTTTGTCTTCCCTGAAACAATAGTTAGACGAACAACACTGGACCATGAACACCCGTAACTTTATGAACAAATAAATAAATACATAGATAAAGGAATTACAAGCGTTGGAGAAGGGGTAGCTTGGAGGATACATTGAAGGAGGAGATAGTCAGGTAGAGCTGATGGATTGTTCCTGGTGTTTTCTGAATGGAATTAATGACTTGGTTAAGGTTTTGTTTGGGTTCCTCGGAGGACAATGTAATTGAGGTGCCGATTGATCAAGCAGGGGAAGCGTAGCTATTTTGGGGGTTGAGGGCACCGTTAGTGCTAGTGGTTTGTGAGGATTTCATTTCTGTTAAGGTTTCAATGAGATCCAGAGAGATTACTAGAGCCTAGATTTGGTGGATTAGGGTTTCAAATATGGGCAAGTGTGCTATAAAGGGGAAAGGAGTTGAAGGGACGTGAATTGACTGTTTTACCCTTGGGTTTAATAAAGTTAACTAGATTTTTTAACTCAGTTAGTGATAAAGGACACAATATGCAAGAAATTTAGAGATTTTGGACATAAAATGAAAAAAATAATAATAAAGGATACATTTTATAATTTTTGTCATACATATAGGACACAATCTGTAATTTTGTCTTGATTTATCATATTGGAAATACAACTTTATAATAGATAAAGATGCAATGAAGATGAGGAAATTTAATGACAGTAACATCCATTTCAACTTTATAATAGATAAATAAAGGGTCGTTCTAATTAAACCCCCCAAACTTCTAATTAAACCCCTTAAGCCAGCCGTCTCGCTTAGGCCTAAGCGAGGCGGCTGAGAGTTTGATTAACCCTAATTAACCGTTAAGCCTGATACTCTCTCGAATTAATTACCCAGGCGCCTCGCTTTGGCTTAAGCGAGGCGCCTGGTCCCATCAGATTTTGGCTATAAATTCATTCGATTTCATTAGGTTTCATTATAAACTCGTTCGATTTCAATTCTTTGTCCACAACATATATAACATGTCGTATTACGACTTTATTTTCGGTGATTCTTACGACTCTAATAATAATAATAATAATGTCGAGGAGGGGTTGTCATATAATGTCGAGCAGGGTCCGTCATATAATGTCGAGCAGGGTCGGTCTAGTAGTGTCGAGGAGGGTCAGTCTGGCATTCGTTACCGTGACAATGCGGTAGAACTGGACTTGAATACACAGTGGAAGGACCCGTATGAATTTGAAGATGAGCCTAGTCAACCTGCCTACAGTTATACTTACGACGCTAACGGTGGTGATGACACATTTGAAGAACAAGACTGTACGCACTATGAAGACAGCGTTGTCGATGAGAAGCGGGTAGAAGATCAGGAGGAAGGACCTAACCCGATCAACCTTTGGTTCGAGACTGACCGGACATTTTCAACACGCGTTGAGTTGGTCGATTGGGTACATGATACGGGAATGGCAAATGGTGACGTCATAGTTATAAAAAGATCGAAGAAAAGAGGAGAACAGTTCGTGAAGGTATATATTTCAGTCACTATTGTTTTTAAGATATTAACAAATGCGTATTTTATAAATTGTTATTTAAAAAGCAACAATAAACTTAGCTTATAAATTAATTACTAAAAACACGTGTTTTATCGTTGGTCAAGGTTAATTCCCTACGGGTGCACCAGTGGTTTTCGGGTCACACACCTTTAGGATTACGTTTCTCCTTTGCTACGAGTATTGTTAATTTTTAATTAATAAACTTTATTATTATTGTATTTATTATTATTATTATTATTATTACTAATATTATTATTATTATTATTGTATTTATTATTATTATTGTATTTATTATTATTATTGTTACTAATATTATTATTATTATTATTGTATTTATTATTATTATTATTAATATTATTATTATTATTATTAATATTATTATTATTGTATTTATTATTATTATTGTATTTATTATTATTATTATTATTACTATTATTATTATTATAATTATTACTAGTTTTATTATTATTATTATTAATATTATTATTATTACGATTATTATTATTATTATTATTATTACGATTATTATTATTATTATTACGATTATTATTATTATTATTATTACGATTATTATTATTATTATTATTATTACGATTATTATTATTATTTATTTAAAAAAATTATAAAAAAAAACTTTCTTATAATTATTTATTTAAAAAAATTAAAAAAAAACTTATTTTCTAATAAACTTATTTTTGTTAAGGTTGTATTTCAATGCACTCTTGGGGGGAGCATAAGAGTGTGGCTTTGGTGAGGAAGACGGGTAACAAAAAAATTGGCTGCCCGTTTAAGTTGACAGGGGTGTTTGAATCTCGGACACGGGTTTGGAGGTTAAAGGTGAAAAACCCGACGCACAACCACACTCCCTTTGAACACTTAGAGGGTCACCCGTATGCCAGAAGGCTTTCTGTGGATGACAGACAACTGGTCGGGGAGATGACAGAGAATGATGTTCCCAAGCGTAGCATCTGGAGAATGATCGTTTCAAAGAACCCGGAGAAAAAGACTACCTTGAAAGATATACACAATGCGGCTCAGATGATGAATGCTGGAAAGGGAGTCATTCCCAAAGGTGCAATGGAGCACGTCGAATACTTTCTGATGGAGAGAGGATTCACCTACTACACGCGTGCGGATGAAACCACGAAGGCTCTCACGGATATTTTTCTTCGTTCACAAACATTCACATGCTATGTGGTGCGCATTCCCGCATGTGCTGATGATTGACGCCACCTACAATACAAACATGTACAATATGGCGTTTGTTCAGGTAGTGGGTATGGCGTCGACAAACCAGTCGTTTTCGATTGCCCATGCGTTTATTTCTTCTGAGAAGATTGATAACTACATTTGGCTGTTGGAGAGGATAAAGTCTATGTTGGACAAATGTATGGAGCCGCGAGTGATTGTGACAGACAGGGACCTTGCGCTGATGAACGCGTGTGATGTGGTTTTCCCAAAGGCGTACAAGTATATATGCCGGTTTCATATCTCGCAGAATATCAACAGGAACAGCAAGAAGGAGTTCACGGATAAGGAGTGGAAGGAATTTGTTCGAATGTTTTGGTGGCTGTGTGACTCTGCGACGGAAACCCTATACGAATCCAATTTGGGGCAATTTCAGTCATATCTGGAAAAGATGGATCGGCTAGGTATGTAGTTTTACATAATTACATACGTACTTGTTTACATACACACGCCTGACAAGTTTTGGTTATATTTTTCAGACGTTTTTTCCTACACGAAGAATAACTGGTTGGACCGGTTCCGTCAAAAGTTTGTGTCAGCGTGGACTAACCAAACGCTGAACTTCCGCCAGACCACTACCAACATAGTTGAGGGCATGCATGCCAAAATTAAAAGTTACCTTCCAAGCAATCGCAACTCGTTGTCGACAATTGTGAAGTCCGTTGATCAAATGGTGGATAAGCAATATAGAGACATTAAAAAAGGTTTTGAAGAAAGCCTAAGAAAAACAATGAACCACCACAAGAAGCAGCCATTGCTTGAAAAGTTACTTCGGAAGGTTAGCAAACATGCTCTTCAGTTGATATACGAAGAGATCGACCGTCTTCAAACGTCCATGCGCCGTTACAATAACACTTGTGGATGCCAACTTTA